>CM038358.1:30746574-31346574 GCA_021464625.1 Proterorhinus semilunaris | reverse complement strand
AAAAACACTACGAGCGGTAAACTACAGCCCAGATGAACAGACAGAGAAAGTCCTTCATCTGAGCTCCACGATACTTTTTACATTTTTAGAAATGGTTTTGGAATGCATCATCCAAACACATCACTGTCAGATATTATGTGCACATTGTGTATAATGGAGGATTTGCGTTCTGCTATTTAGGAGCAAACACTTATTTTTAGAGCAAAAAAACAATACGAGGATTCAACTGATGACATTATTTTCAAATCACAGATTTAATAAAGGCTTAAAAATATAACCGTGAATTAACCCCGTATGTTCCGGACCTTTGCTTGACCTTTTTTATTTATTTTTATTTCGGACCTTGGTGAAATGTAATTCGTGGCCCCTGCCCTAGGCTGTAAACTCCCGGGTCAAGAAGCTTTCAGATTTGGGTAAAGTCGAACTGGAGGAAATGATGTTCAAAAGTGAAAATGAATCCCGTACGTGACACCAGTGGTTTTCCTCGCGGAGGATTCGACCTCAAACAAACGAAGCCGTCGACCTCATTATCCTCAACAAACAAAGAAGCCGCTCCAGTGGACTCAGGAGCAACGCCCGGGAGAAGGTCTGAGGAACCTCGCTCTGCAGGAACGCCGTCCGTAACGTTCATTCAAGCGCTCGGGCAGAAAGATTTTTCTGCTTTTGCCGCGTCATCACAAAGCAGTGATTTAACTTTCACGGTCGTTTTAGTCGGACACTGGAGATGTTGAATTATTACAAATAATGATCATCGTCTCTGTCCTGTTGAGCATCGACCCCTCCCCCAACGATCACATGACTTTGGAGACGGTCCGGCCCATTGGAGGGGTGATCAACAGGGCTGGGACGACCCACTTTGGTCACGATCCGATACGTCTGACGATACTCAGGGGCCGATCCGATACGTCTGACGATACTCAGGGGCCGATCCGATACGTCTGACGATACTCAGGGGCCGATCCGATACGTCTGACGATACTCAGGGGCCGATCCGATACGTCTGACGATACTCAGGGGCCGATCCGATACGTCTGACGATACTCAGGGGCCGATCCGATACGTCTGACGATACTCAGGGGCCGATCCGATACGTCTGACGATACTCAGGGGCCGATCCGATACGTCTGACGATACACAGGGGCCGATCCGATACGTCTGACGATACACAGGGGCCGATCCGATACGTCTGACGATACACAGGGGCCGACCCGATACGTCTGACGATACACAGGGGCCGACCCGATACGTCTGACGATACTCAGGGGCCGACCCGATACGTCTGACGATACTCGGGCCGATACGTCTGACGATACACAGGGGCCGAGCCGATACGTCTGACGATACTCGGGCCGATCCGATACGTCTGACGATACTCAGAGGCCGATCCGATACGTACTGCAGTACAGTAAGTAATTATGATAAGTAATATGTTTACCTTATAATGTGTCCAACGTTTAGCGCTTGGAGAAACTTGGTAATACAGGCTTGTAAAGCGCAATACAAGCATTATTATTATTATTATTATTATTATTATTATTATTATTATTATTATTTGACATGTATTGAAGTAAAGGAACAGGCCTCCGTTTCTCCACACTGAGATCTGTTCTTACCTGAGCTTAGACGAGTTGATGCGTACCTGTCTGGTCTTTACGCGTGCGCTCAGTCACGCAAAAAGACCAAAGATGTTGTCAGCGTTTAGCCTCCCCTCCTCTATACTTGGATCATGTAACTGCTCACGTAACTGTATTTAAATAGTGAAAACGTGGAAGAGCTCGGTCGCTTCTAACTTCACCCCCGTTTGGCCCCATAGAGGAGAGGAGGAGAGGCTAAACGCTAACGACATCTTTGGTCTTTTTGCGTAAAGACCAGACAGGTGCGCAGCAACTCGTCTGAGCTCAGGGAAGAACAGTATGGAGAAACGGTGGCCTGTTCCTTTAAGTAAACAATTACACTTTTCTGAAACCCCTCCCTTTGCTGATCTCAGACACACCCGTCACTTTGACCAATAAGACGAGCTTTTCCTGTGAACCGGCCTGGGCCAATCAGGAGGGAGGAGGGGGGGTTGATTATTAGTTTCTCTGTGTCTCCTCGTTTTAGTTCACAGCTCCTGTCCCTGGTCAAGCCTTTTCTGCACCACTCATTTACAAAATGGATACACCCTCACACATGCAGACCTGTGACTGGGAAAGACTCAAAGATTACTCAAACATGCAAGAGTGGCTCAGAAACACCGACTCCAGGGATGTCAGGTACACATCCACTCGTCTAAGCTCCGGTAAGAACAGATCTCAGTGTGGAGAAACAGTGGCCCGTTCCTTTAAGATCGAAAAGTGCATTAACACAAAATGTTTAGCTTTTTATGGATTTTTAGCAGTAAAATAAAAACAAATTCCTTTGATTATTGCAGATTATAATTACTGAGGGGCCCCAGGACCATTTCGGATCGATATGTTGGCCGCGGTGTCCCGGACTTTGGGAATGGCTGCGATACTTGATAAAGTATCGCACCAAGTGTAACGATCCGATCCCATATTTTGTCCCAGTCCTAGTATTCAGGTCGTCCATATTTGACATATTCTTGTATATAGAGATGGGCAATAAATCATCTACAAGATAATATCGAAAATTGCTGTTTGGAATAATATTTAGTTTTTTTTTCCAATGTCAAGGAATGAGGATAAACATTTGGAAAAAATGTAGGAAAAATGAATAAATTATCGCTCAAAGTTCTAGCCCTGTAGGTGCGGGGCCGGAAGAATAAATGAATGAAAACATATCGTGTGACTGCAAATAGATTAAATAATGGAGTCTCGTCCGCCTGCCCCGTCCCAGCAAAACAAAGTCTCCCCGGCTCCTCTTTGCGTAAAATATGACGATACGAGACACACAAAATAAAGGAGTAGCCGTGAGAAAAATACATTAAAATGTAAAACCCCCCGTGGAGGCGCTGACCTTGCCCTGACCTTGGCGTTTGCCGCGGGGCAGAAGAGCCATTAAAATAAGTTCGACACGTCAGCGGGAAATACACAAATAAAGAAATATATATGAGTATGATTTATGTAAAAAATGAGGCACTTTAAATAATAAGTATTTGCGTATCACTGCAGCTCATTATGTGTATTTTCCCAGTACTCCATAACGATACTGCACTGCTGATGCACTCTCGCCCCCTCCTCCCTTTGTAATCTTACAGACTGTCGCTTTAATGAACAAGTGGAACACGTTATTGTTCCTTCATGGAGATCGGAGGGATTTCCCAAAACTGCGTGGGTGAAATGGAAAGGTTCCCCTGAGGACGGGTCAAATGCACGGGACAACTTTAGCCAAATAAAATGGGATTAAATAAGTTTTCTTCTTCCCACTCCCTTTCAGGTGGAAGTGGATTTTATTTATTTGTTTGCTGTATATTCTCTGTTGCCCTCTGCCTGAAATAAATAAATAAATGAAATACAAAAATAACCCGACGATGTAATATTTTCAAATGACAATAACTGGGCCACAAAATAACAACGGAGTGAAGGTGAACAATTACATAGTATTATTCAGAGACTTATTCATTTTAAACCGATGACATTTAGTTTTTTAAATCTAATTTATTTCCTGCCTGTGCCCGGCTGTAATAAAACTATGTGTAAAATGCAGCTAAAACGACACAAACATCACTGGATCACTGAGTCTTTGTAAAAGTACTAAATATCACTTGCTGGTTACGGATTAGATACTGCATTTGTATGTGTCCTGTACATACCAAGCTTATACTTTATGTATATTTTGCTATTTCTGTCTTTTGGAGTAAATTAGCACTTTGTATTCCAAATAATGCACCCGTGGTTTTATATCCTGGACAGGGTCATATTAAAAAAAAAAAAAAAATCTATTTCTTCTATTTTATTTCTCTTCTATTTGTTATTTGCTCTGTTTTGATACTTGTTTTCTATACGTTATCATTTGATGATTTAACTACAATAATGTTTCAATGTTTTATGCCATTTCACAATATTACATTCCGGCTTTGGTTGACCCGGGACGTGTTTAAAATGTGCATTATGAAGAAAACATAACGGGTTTCTCGGGCTGGGTCTGCTCTGAGGGAACGTGCTCCTCGGGCTGGGTCTGCTGTGAGGGAACATGCTCCTCGGGCTGGGTCTGCTGTGAGGGAACGGGCTCCTCGGGCTGGGTCTGCTGTGAGGGAACGTGCTCCTCGGGCTGGGTCTGCTGTGAGGGAACGGGCTCCTCGGGTCTGCTGTGAGGAACGGGCTCCTCGGGTCTGCTGTGAGGGAACGGGCTCCTCGGGCTGGGTCTGCTGTGAGGGAACGGGCTCCTCGGGTCTGCTGTGAGGAACGGGCTCCTCGGGCTGGGTCTGCTGTGAGGAACGGGCTCCTCGGGCTGGGTCTGCTGTGAGGGAACGGGCTCCTCGGGCTGGGTCTGCTGTGAGGAACGGGCTCCTCGGGCTGGGTCTGCTGTGAGGGAACGTGCTCCTCAGGCTGGGTCTGCTGTGAGGGAATGGGCTCCTCGGGCTGGGTCTGCTGTGAGGGAACGGGCTCCTCGGGCTGGGTCTGCTGTGAGGGAACGGGCTCCTCGGGTCTGCTGTGAGGAACGGGCTCCTCGGGTCTGCTGTGAGGGAACGGGCTCCTCGGGCTGGGTCTGCTGTGAGGGAACGGGCTCCTCGGGTCTGCTGTGAGGAACGGGCTCCTCGGGCTGGGTCTGCTGTGAGGAACGGGCTCCTCGGGCTGGGTCTGCTGTGAGGGAACGGGCTCCTCGGGCTGGGTCTGCTGTGAGGAACGGGCTCCTCGGGCTGGGTCTGCTGTGAGGGAACGTGCTCCTCAGGCTGGGTCTGCTGTGAGGGAATGGGCTCCTCGGGCTGGGTCTGCTGTGAGGGAACGGGCTCCTCGGGCTGGGTCTGCTCTGAGGGAACGGGCTCCTCGGGTCTGCTGTGAGGAACGGGCTCCTCGGGCTGGGTCTGCTGTGAGGGAACGGGCTCCTCGGGCTGGGTCTGCTCTGAGGGAACGGGCTCCTCGGGTCTGCTGTGAGGAACGGGCTCCTCGGGTCTGCTGTGAGGGAACGGGCTCCTCGGGCTGGGTCTGCTGTGAGGGAACGGGCTCCTCGGGTCTGCTGTGAGGGAACGGGCTCCTCGGGTCTGCTGTGAGGAACGGGCTCCTCGGGCCGGGTCTGCTGTGAGGGAACGGGCTCCTCGGGTCTGCTGTGAGGAACGGGCTCCTCGGGCTGGGTCTGCTGTGAGGGAACGGGCTCCTCGGGTCTGCTGTGAGGAACGGGCTCCTCGGGTCTGCTGTGAGGAACGGGCTCCTCGGGCTGGGTCTGCTGTGAGGAACGGGCTCCTCGGGCTGGGTCTGCTGTGAGGGAACGGGCTCCTCGGGTCTGCTGTGAGGAACGGGCTCCTCGGGCCGGGTCTGCTGTGAGGAACGGGCTCCTCGGGCCGGGTCTGCTGTGAGGAACGGGCTCCTCGGGCCGGGTCTGCGGTGAGGGAACGGGCTGGGTCTGCTGTGAGGGAACGTGCTCCTCGGGCTGGGTCTGCTCTGAGGGAACGGGCTCCTCGGGCTGGGTCTGCTGTGAGGGAACGTGCTCCTCGGGCTGGGTCTGCTGTGAGGGAACGGGCTCCTCGGGCTGGGTCTGCGGTGAGGGAACGGGCTCCTCGGGCTGGGTCTGCTGTGAGGGAACGTGCTCCTCGGGCTGGGTCTGCTGTGAGGGAACGTGCTCCTCGGGCCGGGTCTGCTCTGAGGGAACGGGCTCCTCGGGCTGGGTCTGCTGTGAGGGAACGGGCTCCTCGGGCTGGGTCTGCTGTGAGGGAACGGGCTCCTCGGGCTGGGTCTGCTGTGAGGGAACGGGCTCCTCGGGCTGGGTCTGCCGTGAGGGAACGTGCTCCTCGGGCTGGGTCTGCTGTGAGGGAACGGGCTCCTCGGGCTGGGTCTGCCGTGAGGGAACGGGCTCCTCGGGCTGGGTCTGCTGTGAGGGAACGGGCTCCTCGGGCTGGGTCTGCTCTGAGGGAACGTGCTCCTCGGGCTGGGTCTGCCGTGAGGGAACGGGCTCCTCGGGCTGGGTCTGAGGGAACGGGCTCCTCGGGCTGGGTCTGCTGTGAGGGAACGGGCTCCTCGGGCTGGGTCTGCCGTGAGGGAACGGGCTCCTCGGGCTGGGTCTGCTGTGAGGGAACGGGCTCCTCGGGCTGGGGCTGCCGTGAGGGAACGGGCTCCTCGGGCTGGGTCTGCGGTGAGGGAACGTGCTCCTCGGGCTGGGTCTGCTGTGAGGGAACGGGCTCCTCGGGCTGGGTCTGCCGTGAGGGAACGGGCTCCTCGGGCTGGGTCTGCTGTGAGGGAACGGGCTCCTCGGGCTGGGTCTGCTCTGAGGGAACGTGCTCCTCGGGCTGGGTCTGCCGTGAGGGAACGGGCTCCTCGGGCTGGGTCTGAGGGAACGGGCTCCTCGGGCTGGGTCTGCTGTGAGGGAACGGGCTCCTCGGGCTGGGTCTGCCGTGAGGGAACGGGCTCCTCGGGCTGGGTCTGCTGTGAGGGAACGGGCTCCTCGGGCTGGGTCTGCTGTGAGGGAACGGGCTGGGTCTGCTGTGAGGGAACGTGCTCCTCGGGCCGGGTCTGCGATGAGGGAACGGGCTCCTCGGGCTGGGTCTGCTGTGAGGGAACGGGCTCCTCGGGCTGGGTCTGCCGTGAGGGAACGTGCTCCTCGGGCTGGGTCTGCTGTGAGGGAACGGGCTCCTCGGGCTGGGTCTGCTGTGAGGGAACGTGCTCCTCGGGCTGGGTCTGCTGTGAGGGAACGTGCTCCTCGGGCCGGGTCTGCTGTGAGGGAACGGGCTCCTCGGGCTGGGTCTGCTCTGAGGGAACGTGCTCCTCGGGCTGGGTCTGCTGTGAGGGAACGGGCTCCTCGGGCTGGGTCTGCTGTGAGGGAACGGGCTCCTCGGGCTGGGTCTGCTGTGAGGGAACGGGCTCCTCGGGCTGGGTCTGCTGTGAGGGAACGTGCTCCTCGGGCTGGGTCTGCTCTGAGGGAACGGGCTCCTCGGGCTGGGTCTGCTGTGAGGGAACGGGCTCCTCGGGTCTGCTGTGAGGAACGGGCTCCTCGGGTCTGCTGTGAGGGAACGGGCTCCTCGGGCTGGGTCTGCTGTGAGGGAACGGGCTCCTCGGGTCTGCTGTGAGGAACGGGCTCCTCGGGCTGGGTCTGCTGTGAGGAACGGGCTCCTCGGGCTGGGTCTGCTGTGAGGGAACGGGCTCCTCGGGCTGGGTCTGCTGTGAGGAACGGGCTCCTCGGGCTGGGTCTGCTGTGAGGGAACGTGCTCCTCAGGCTGGGTCTGCTGTGAGGGAATGGGCTCCTCGGGCTGGGTCTGCTGTGAGGGAACGGGCTCCTCGGGCTGGGTCTGCTCTGAGGGAACGGGCTCCTCGGGTCTGCTGTGAGGAACGGGCTCCTCGGGCTGGGTCTGCTGTGAGGGAACGGGCTCCTCGGGCTGGGTCTGCTCTGAGGGAACGGGCTCCTCGGGTCTGCTGTGAGGAACGGGCTCCTCGGGTCTGCTGTGAGGGAACGGGCTCCTCGGGCTGGGTCTGCTGTGAGGGAACGGGCTCCTCGGGTCTGCTGTGAGGGAACGGGCTCCTCGGGTCTGCTGTGAGGAACGGGCTCCTCGGGCCGGGTCTGCTGTGAGGGAACGGGCTCCTCGGGTCTGCTGTGAGGAACGGGCTCCTCGGGCTGGGTCTGCTGTGAGGGAACGGGCTCCTCGGGTCTGCTGTGAGGAACGGGCTCCTCGGGTCTGCTGTGAGGAACGGGCTCCTCGGGCTGGGTCTGCTGTGAGGAACGGGCTCCTCGGGCTGGGTCTGCTGTGAGGGAACGGGCTCCTCGGGTCTGCTGTGAGGAACGGGCTCCTCGGGCCGGGTCTGCTGTGAGGAACGGGCTCCTCGGGCCGGGTCTGCTGTGAGGAACGGGCTCCTCGGGCCGGGTCTGCGGTGAGGGAACGGGCTGGGTCTGCTGTGAGGGAACGTGCTCCTCGGGCTGGGTCTGCTCTGAGGGAACGGGCTCCTCGGGCTGGGTCTGCTGTGAGGGAACGTGCTCCTCGGGCTGGGTCTGCTGTGAGGGAACGGGCTCCTCGGGCTGGGTCTGCGGTGAGGGAACGGGCTCCTCGGGCTGGGTCTGCTGTGAGGGAACGTGCTCCTCGGGCTGGGTCTGCTGTGAGGGAACGTGCTCCTCGGGCCGGGTCTGCTCTGAGGGAACGGGCTCCTCGGGCTGGGTCTGCTGTGAGGGAACGGGCTCCTCGGGCTGGGTCTGCTGTGAGGGAACGGGCTCCTCGGGCTGGGTCTGCTGTGAGGGAACGGGCTCCTCGGGCTGGGTCTGCCGTGAGGGAACGTGCTCCTCGGGCTGGGTCTGCTGTGAGGGAACGGGCTCCTCGGGCTGGGTCTGCCGTGAGGGAACGGGCTCCTCGGGCTGGGTCTGCTGTGAGGGAACGGGCTCCTCGGGCTGGGTCTGCTCTGAGGGAACGTGCTCCTCGGGCTGGGTCTGCCGTGAGGGAACGGGCTCCTCGGGCTGGGTCTGAGGGAACGGGCTCCTCGGGCTGGGTCTGCTGTGAGGGAACGGGCTCCTCGGGCTGGGTCTGCCGTGAGGGAACGGGCTCCTCGGGCTGGGTCTGCTGTGAGGGAACGGGCTCCTCGGGCTGGGGCTGCCGTGAGGGAACGGGCTCCTCGGGCTGGGTCTGCGGTGAGGGAACGTGCTCCTCGGGCTGGGTCTGCTGTGAGGGAACGGGCTCCTCGGGCTGGGTCTGCCGTGAGGGAACGGGCTCCTCGGGCTGGGTCTGCTGTGAGGGAACGGGCTCCTCGGGCTGGGTCTGCTCTGAGGGAACGTGCTCCTCGGGCTGGGTCTGCCGTGAGGGAACGGGCTCCTCGGGCTGGGTCTGAGGGAACGGGCTCCTCGGGCTGGGTCTGCTGTGAGGGAACGGGCTCCTCGGGCTGGGTCTGCCGTGAGGGAACGGGCTCCTCGGGCTGGGTCTGCTGTGAGGGAACGGGCTCCTCGGGCTGGGTCTGCTGTGAGGGAACGGGCTGGGTCTGCTGTGAGGGAACGTGCTCCTCGGGCCGGGTCTGCGATGAGGGAACGGGCTCCTCGGGCTGGGTCTGCTGTGAGGGAACGGGCTCCTCGGGCTGGGTCTGCCGTGAGGGAACGTGCTCCTCGGGCTGGGTCTGCTGTGAGGGAACGGGCTCCTCGGGCTGGGTCTGCTGTGAGGGAACGTGCTCCTCGGGCTGGGTCTGCTGTGAGGGAACGTGCTCCTCGGGCCGGGTCTGCTGTGAGGGAACGGGCTCCTCGGGCTGGGTCTGCTCTGAGGGAACGTGCTCCTCGGGCTGGGTCTGCTCTGAGGGAACGTGCTCCTCGGGCTGGGTCTGCTGTGAGGGAACGGGCTCCTCGGGCTGGGTCTGCTGTGAGGGAACGGGCTCCTCGGGCTGGGTCTGCTGTGAGGGAACGGGCTCCTCGGGCTGGGTCTGCTGTGAGGGAACGTGCTCCTCGGGCTGGGTCTGCTCTGAGGGAACGTGCTCCTCGGGCTGGGTCTGCTCTGAGGGAACGTGCTCCTCGGGCTGGGTCTGCTGTGAGGGAACGGGCTCCTCGGGCTGGGTCTGCTCTGAGGGAACGTGCTCCTCGGGCTGGGTCTGCTCTGAGGGAACGTGCTCCTCGGGCCGGGTCTGCTGTGAGGGAACGTGCTCCTCGGGCCGGGTCTGCGGTGAGGGAACGTGCTCCTCGGGCCGGGTCTGCTGTGAGGGAACGTGCTCCTCGGGCCGGGTCTGCGGTGAGGGAACGTGCTCCTCGGGCTGGGTCTGCTGTGAGGGAACGGGCTCCTCGGGCTGGGTCTGCTGTGAGGGAACGTGCTCCTCAGGCCGGGTCTGCTGTGAGGGAACGTGCTCCTCGGGCTGGATCTGCTGTGAGGGAACGTGCTCCTCGGGCTGGGTCTGCTGTGAGGGAACGTGCTCCTCAGGCCGGATCTGCTGTGAGGGAACGTGCTCCTCGGGCTGGGTCTGCTCTGAGGGAACGGGCTCCTCCCTGTGGCGCTGTAGGACCCGCTCTCGCCTCTCGCTGGGGCAGAGGCAGACTTTCACATGGCAACAGCGGCTCTATTCTTATTAATCACACGTGCTCCGCACAGGCGCGGCCCGTCATACAGATGTTAGAGCACATCTGTACGACGGGCCGCACACACGTCCCCACGTTCCTCAGGGGGGAAAACGGGTTCGGGGACACTATAATATCAAAGCGGCATAATAAGCTTTAAAATGGTTTATTCGGGTTTAACATTTAGTATTTAGAAAAGAAAAGAAAAAGACGAATATGTTATAATGTGGATTAAAGCTCAAAAAAAAAAAAAAAGGGATTTTCTATTAAATGTCCACTTTAAGGTTTATTTTTTTAACTCACGGTCCGATAAATCAAGTTTTTGGATTGACCTGACAGAGCTATATTTAATTCAATATACAAATCTAAGAACCCTCTTCAAAATTGCTCATAATTCTGCTCCAATGAAAGAACTCATAAAACTTGACTCTGAACAAGCAAACCTCGCGCTCCACCGCTCACAGAAACTGAAGGTGTCTGTAGATCTGAATCAGCCCACTTACATTTCACAGATGTAATATCGTAGCATTTGTTTTTTGTAGAAATGTGAGGCTGTGGTGGTTTCCTGAAGACAAACCATCATTTTAAATGGTCATGTTAGGCTAATGTTAATAATGCATATACTTATTAGTGCTACTGGCTGCAGATGTGCATCAGCTAAACCTGGTCCAGAGCATCTCTTCGTTAGGAATGTGTTTTGTACATTGTCCCTGTCAAATAAACTAAAATGAAATCAACTAAACTATAAACCCTATAATGTTAAAAGAAGAGCATGAAGCAGCGCGATGTAAATGAGGGAAAGACGTGAAGCTGCTATAGAAGCTTCAGTGCTGCCTGTAAGAAACCACGCCTCAGTCTTTTTTTTATAAGCGTCTCCCTCTCGTAGTGCAACAGCTGGAAGATGACCGTCTCACTTAGAGCAACTCTGTCCTTGCGCCAGGCTGAAGATCAGGCCTAAATGTTTTACAGATGCAGAGCCGTGGGAACATATTTTGGTTAGGGGGTGCTGAGGGACAAGATTTCCCCCCAAAACGTTTTTTTTCTGTGCTTATTTCCCATTTACTAATATTACTTACAATAGAGAAACTATCCACCAGGGGGTGCTGCAGCACCTTCAGCACCCTGGGTTCCCACGGCCTTGTACAGATGAGTAAAAACACATCGCCTGAGCCTGCAGTTTAAAGTGTTTTCCCCACACTGAGGTCTGTTCTTCCCTGAGCTTAGACGAGTTGACGCGCACCTGTCTGGTCTTTACGCGTGCGCTCAGTCACGCAAAAAGACCAAAGATGTTGCTAGCATTTAGCCTCCTCTCCAAACAAGGGTGAAGTTAGAAGCGACCGAGCTCTTCCACGTTTTCCCTATTTGAATACGGCTACGTGGGCAGGTACGCGATCCGTGTCTAGTTACACATAATTAAACGTGTGGATTTTCTAAGCGGATAAAAAGGGGAACTATATTGTGAGGCGTAATAACACCTTAGGAGCGCTTCAATAGGCGTGGAGAGATTACTGCTCACGTCACCGTATTTAAAGGCTTGATTATTCGTTTCTCTGTGTCTTCTCGTTTTAGTTCACAGCTCCTGTCCCTGGTCAAGCCTTTTCTGCACAACTCATTCACAAAATGGATACACCCTCACACATGCAGACCTGTGACTGGGAAAGACTAAAAAGATTACTCAAACATGCAAGAGTGGCTCAGAAACACCGACTCCAGGGATGTTTTAGATGAGGGAACGACATCCGCTAATCCACTAATGATCATCCACATTTCTTAGGGTCAAAGATGTTGAGTCGATCTGTTATCCAGCAACATTTAACACCTGGCCCCTTCAAGTCCAATTCGGGATGTGGGAACTATTTAAAGAACAGTCAGGAACATCCGCAGACTGTGAGATAAAAAAATTTTTTTTGTGCTGATATATTTAGACCGACACAAACACGACGGTCCGAGACGAGAAACTCTCACTCCCCATGAATGACGGCTCAATCTAAACGTGTTTGTCTTCCTAACGCTGCATTGATTTCACAGCCCCCCAGTTAAACTAATAGGATTCATAATCAGTGCGACAGCTACAACCGCGGGGGAAAATCCATTGCACTAAACCCAATGAAACACATGGAACCGTCGAGCTTTCGGTTTGGTGGTGATTAAAACAAAGCATTAAAAGTGATTGAATGTATTGTTGCAAAATCAGATTAAATTAACAAAGCGTTAAATCCATCTCCAAACAGGTGTTAAATGTAAAGTTCTTTGAAAATCATGACATTGTTTGATGTTTTATGCCTTAAAGCAGCACTAAGTAACTCGTGCCCCTAGAGGCCATGAGCGCCACTGCAGGTGTCGTAGCATGTTGTGTTTTTTTACTCATTAATTGTCCGTGAGAGTAAATACTACGCTGACAGAAAAGACAAAGGGGCAGAGGGATGTTGTTCATCCAGTTACACAATGGAGATCTTTTTTTTCACTCAAACCTGGCTGTAAAAACGGTTTAAGTGGTGCTAGCCCGCAGTTAGCTTTGCCCGTTAGCCTGTTAGCTTCTTCTTCGTGATTCCATTCGTGTGTATTGTGATAATTGTGGTTTTCTGGCCAGAGATTTGATTTGATTTGATGGGATTTATTTGAGCTATTATTTACAATATTTACATCATTACATTTGCATTTTCACAAACAAACACAACATAAAATAATAACTCAAAAGGAGTAGGCCGAAGCAAGAAAGTACAATACAACACAATACAAGAGACACCAGGGGGAGATGAAGAAGGACTACGGAAAGGATTTATTAAGGTAAACAAGTTACTTAGTTCTTCTTTAAATGTATCTGAAATATATTATATAAAACAGTGGTTCCCAATCCTTGTTTTGTATTTGCAATGTGATCAATTTAATGCACAGTACTTGTTATTAAAAAGCAATATTTTGTGTCCAAATAAAGTACCTCAAAGTATTACTATTCCTGGAGCGTCATAGAGGCCACTGTGATGGAAAGTAAAGGGCCGCTGGGTCACTAAAAGGTCAAATACTCACTAATATTTTTTTGTTTACATAAAAGTTCCATAATACACAGAAACCCTCTTCTTTAATCTGAAAAAAGGACCCCTAAGTGCTTTCCTAATGTTTTGCCAAAACAACTAGTTAACAACTTTTTCGTAATCAATTCATCGTTTTCTGGTTTACACAGACTCACAAAGAGCAAATACTACTTTTTTTTTTAATGAAAAACTATACTTTGTATTTAAAGTCTGGGTGTTTTATAGTAAATGTCTGCGTCTCAGGGCAGTTATCCAATCAGAAGCCGAATGAGCTCCACTCTTTTTGTTGCCAGATCCTACAGATTAAACGTCCTCAATCCCAGCCTCTGTACCCAGTATAGTCATTGCCAGTGCAGCCTCCAGGGTTGAACTATGGAGGTTGAAGTTCTTAGCTTTCAAATAAGGAATGCCCAGTTATGCCGGTGTGTTCATGTGGCAGCTTTGAGCAAATCGAGTTCAGCTGTTGTGACTTTTTTAAACCTCTCACCACTTTAACAGAGCGCATTTTTCTCCATTTCAGCTTCACCCAAATCTAAAAGCTTCTGGACGAGGCCATAGTAACGCCTCATTTTGAAAGTGTTTTTTTTTTTTGTCGTGGTTTTGTTGCCTGTTCACGCTGTTCTGTGGCTTTTACGTCACTCTTTAGTCGTGTGTTTTTTTTTTTTTTCCTTGCTTTTTTTAATTGTATCATTGTCGCTTTTCCCAGCACGTTTTTGTCGCTCTTTTGACGCTTTTTTTCAAGAAGCTTTAAGATTCGGCTAAACCCCAATTGGAGACAATGTGCCGCGGGTTAAGAGGTTAAAGACCTAGAAACATTCACTTTACTCCATCGTCCTCAAGCGGGAAGAAGCCTTTCACAGCCGAGAGATGAATCTATTAATTGTAAAAAAATAAAAAAAATAAATAAACATTCTGCAGATGAAATGATAAAAGCACAGTAGAAAAGCTCTTATAAATAATCTTTAGTTGCATTTAATAACTGAAGTCAGACTGTATCAACAACAATCTACTGAAGGGGTTCCTGCAGTTCCCTAAAGGGGGCGAGGGTTGAACCGACGGCCTTCAGGTCAGCGGGCGAGCTTCTCTTTCTCCAGGCTGAGTTTCAAACCGAGGTGCAAATGTGCCTCTGCGGCGTCTGAGCTGCACCTCCACAAACAGAACTCTCCGGTTTCTGAACTAAAACTGTCTGCGAACCCTTTCAAGCCCCGCTATTTTTAAACGTACGGCGCCGGCACACAAAGGCGTTTCGTTATTTTTACCGGCGACTTCTTTTTTAATACATTGATATTATAAGATGCTGCTCTCCCATTGTACGTCCTTGGTCAACTGATGAAACACTTTGAGACTTGTTAGGATTTTTTTTAAATAAATTACCAGAATGCTCACTCCAGCCACCGGGGGGCAGCTTCAAGAAAGAAAGAATTCCACACGTGTCCAGCAGAGGGCACTGACATAAGGAGAGATCAGGATATAAACAACACATGGTAGCCACGTGGGAAATGGACAGTCTGCCCCAGGGCGGCTGTGGCTACGATATTAGCTCATCATGTGGAGTGAATGAATAATGGCAGCGTAGCAGAGGCTTGTAAAGTGCAATACAAGTGTACGCAGTTTTTATGAGGCTCCTGTCAGGCTCATTATTATTCATGTATTGAGCAAAGTTTCCTCAATAGTATTTTCCCAATCAAAACATATTTTCATTTTGGAGCTTTTGTTTATGGACCGGCAGTACACACTTCCGATATATTTTGAACGAGGATAAGAAGTTGAAGAACCTAAATACCGATGCACACACACCGTGGCTAAATATTTACAGAAAATAATAGTCCTGCTAAATAACAGTAGATATCAGATATTCAAAATACACAATTTAGTGTAATGCACAATAGTTCTTTTTTGTTTAGTTTTTGTTTTGTTTATTTGAGCAGCAAACACTCTGCTCAAAAGGAGTGGGCCGACGGAAGAGCTTATAAGCGCCCACCCCCCCAAAATCAATACAATTAAATCAATACAATTAAATCAATACAATTAAAATTATCAACAGAAAGGAAGCACAATTACAGCAACGGTCTAGTTTCAAATACAAAGTCTAGTACAAAGCAAGTAACAAACATTGTTAGCATTCCCCAAAGTCACTAGTTTTATGTTAAAAAGAAACATTAATACACATATCATACTTCGTGAATATTATTATGTACATTTTACAACTACAAGAACGCTCTCATTTCATGTACGATGCCTGGTACAAAGCAAGGGAAAAAAGGCCATTACTTAGTTACAGATGGTTATCAAAGCCAAACACAGTCAATATTCCCCAATGTCACTAGTTTTGTGTTAAAAGAACATTAAATACATATTATCCGTGATCTTGCCACTTCCCAGTTGTCATTTCCATCCCTGATATGATATGGATTATTGTACAATTTTGTTTGGTTGCTTTCTTTTTTTAGTTTATCTACAATGAATGAATATGTGAGCCCTGCATAGTGTAGTGCGTTAAAAAGCCAGGGTGTAGAGCGGGTCCATTGAAGAGGGCAGTAGCTCCTCATCAACAAACCCCAAAATTTGGTAGATGATGTTCCTATGCTGTGTAGTGCGTTAAAGACAACAGATTTAGAGCTCTAATCCTCTATTTGTGATTTTGAGCAATAGAATGACAACTGTTCAGAGCAACAACACTCTTCAATAATTAATTTAATGCTAATTAATCCTACTGCTCCCCCTAGTGGCAACGCATTTCTTCTTCTCTGTACTTTTCAAAAGTCTTTAGTTTGTATTTATATTTGGACAGGTTGATGATTGGACATTGTTTCATCTCCATCTCCAAAATATTCCACAATTGTTCACCATTAACTGTCGGGCTAAAACTTTTCAAAGTTGTGCTATGTTTCTGAAACAGTTTGTACCTTGCTTTGTATAACATCTGTACTGATTAGAAGCTGAGCAGAATACGTTTGTTATTGTTGGTGCGACTCCGACTCACTTCCGGATTCTCATGTGACCCACTATGAAAATGAACTGCCCACCTGAGCTAGAGGTTAAGGCGAGATTAATGAATAAGGCCTTTGATGAGTAAAATGACCAAAATGTCTTGTTTAGTTTTTGAATAAGCTAGTCATGAGCGGATAAAATTAATCATTCAAAATTCACCTTGGTTTTTGGGGTTCAGAGTTTAATCAAAGAGTCAGAACTTTTAAATGATCCCCTTCAACTCCCTCGGCCTCAGGAGCTGAAAATCGGTCACAAGTTTGTTCACCTACACAGCAAATTCAACTTGGTCAAATCAACTCCCTGTGAGTTAATTTCAACACTTTTCTGGGGTTTATATGCGACAACACCAGAAAGTGTTAAAGTCACTCATTTGCCAGAGTTAGACATTAACACCCAAACATGAGTAAGTTTTACACTATATGGGAGTGAAATTTTTATTTTTGCAGAGTGAATTTTAACTCTAGCTAATAGTTAAACAACTCATTAAAGTGTTAAATTCTGTAAACTGTAAAAATGAAGCCACTTTCATTCAACCTTTTTATTTTTAGATTCGAATTCTCAAATTAAAATAAACACTAAACATTTAAAAACAATAAACAACATTTTAAACAAACCATCATTATTTGCCATTATCAAAAGTTCAAAATACAGTTCAATCTTTGTAAATTTGTAGATTTTGAGGTACATTGTCTTCAATAAAAGATAGTTTTATGTGATTGTCCCCCTCTCAAACAGTCCATGGGACATTCCCTGTCCATAAGTCCAGTCTTTAAATGCAGTTTAAACCTGTAGTTGCAGCCTGTAGTCTGTGCAGCTCAGTGAGGCCTGCTCCGTCACAGTGAACAAGCAGATTTTCTTCTCTGGGCCACATGTGCAGCGCAGGTAGTTCTTTCCTTGAAGCATCGCTGTGACATGTTTCCTATAGAAGGGGAGAAACAAAATTAGCATAAGCATTCATGATATATTTGCATTACTGTTCAGGCCTGCACTCTTTAATTCACACGTACAAATTAACCATTTGAAATTGCCTGTATTACAGTTTTAGGGCCCCAAACCTGATAATGTAAATGAAAGAATGCTGTGTGACAAAAAAATGTGTAAATCATCCAGCTGCTCGTCCACTTTTGCAGGTGCAAATGCTCGGTAAATGGTTTCCAAAATATTATTCTAAAAATAAAGCTAAAATATGAAAGTTTGAGAGTATTTTAGTCTGTTTCGTTAACGCCTTTAAGGTGAGCGGTACTCAGGGCACCAATGTGATGAGGTGTATGCCAAATAGTGTTGGACACCACTGAGTTGGTGAACAGAAACAAAGTCATTATTTGCAGTACCTGTAATTGTAGATCTTTTCCTGATGAAGACAGATGAATCAGTCGTGGTGGATGAGGGGCAGGGGTCTGGCAATAAAACTGTGCTGCATTTAACAACCAAGCTCTGCAAACACAAGGCAAAACAAGTAGTTAACAATTTTGATATACTGTAATTCTTTTACACAACCACAATCCAATACATTTTTGAGACAATATAAAGATTGTGTTACCTCTTAATAGCAGTCATCACAGCGGTTTCTGACTTCAGTCGTCTCTGCGTCAGTCCCAGTTCATCTGTGGGCAGTTGCCATGTTAGCATAACTATTAAAGCATACAGATATGTAGCTTCATCAATATAGCACCAACAAAACATGGTATAAATAGATGTCAAGCCCTGATCAAACTGTGTATAGTAAATGTATCATTACTCTGTATTGTGAAATTATTCCCTAGTTAGCTGCCATACCTTTAATTTAATCAAAGAGCCCATTGTTTTCCACACTTACTTTTACCTCTTTACAAAATAAACTGTTCAATATGTCCTAAAAGTGATGGTACAGTAAATAAAACATCTAAATGACAGTTTTAACAGAATAAGGCCTGGGTCAGGACAAAAATATGTGGATATCTTAAATGGCTAATGCACTTTGGACTTGCTCACTATCATGTACAGTCAATTAAAATGTAATTCTAAATCCACCATGTATTTTTAGAAGTAAATGTAGTTTGCCAAAAATTGACAAATGTATTGCCTTGATATACAACATTGTGCAGGCATTAGCTTAAACTCATGAAAGATTTTAAGCTCTCATTCAAACTTTGAAGTAACCTGAACAGATATTTAAAAGAAGCATTTTGTACACATGTATATTTTTTTTATTTCAGTGTGGCATGCTAAACAGGAACAGACCGACTACATTCTCAGAAAGCTAGCATCAAAGTTAACCAGTAAAGGTAACTGGAAAACCTTCAAAAATATGTTCTTATACAAAAAAATATCGTATAAATTGATGGTCAGAAAGATTAGAATTCACTTACCAAACAAATAAGGTATAAATCCTCTTGAAATCTCCAACAGCAGAGCACCACAGTCAGCACGTTCAGTTCAAATCCTCATGCAAATGAGCTGATGAGGGGTGGGGACAGGCTTTTAACTCATACGGAGTTACCAGGGCTCATAGAGTTTGGAGTGAAAGCTCACAGAGTTAAATCTGGCTGACTCTAACTCAGACTGAGTTGTGTTTAACGCTCTTCTCTTTGACTCTCAAATTCAACTCAACTCCAGAACAAATGGGAGTGAAAAACAGTCAATAATAACTCATATCAGTGTCAAATAACTCATATCAGTGTAAAACTCTTTAAAACCTGCTCAACACCCAGAATTTAACTCATCTGAATTTGCTGTGTATTTTATATATTTTATGTTGCAGACTTTTTCTTGTAATCCCATGTATGTTCGATAACATGCACTGTCCTGACCAAATAAACAGAGCGACCGAGACTTCATGTTTTTAGTTTTGAAATCTGCTCATTTTTGTCTTTCAAACGAGCTCCCTCTGAAGTACCTGCTAAACGTGAATACTGAGGCCATTCAGGCATTTAAAAGTAAATGGAAGGATTTTGAAATGAACTCTGTTGATGACGTTTCCGTGTCTCTGTTTGAAGCCGAGCTGCAGCGTTTTGGGAAACTGCACCGGAGGAAAGGCCGTTACAGGGGTCCAGCCCGGGCACAAAGACGTGTGTTACAGTTTCAAAATGGCCTCCAATTTTGCCAGTTTTCTCAAATGGAAAAAACTGGACTCCACGACACTGACTTGCTTCTCATCGTTCAGTTCGTGATCCGTTACAAAACCCAAATTAGAAACTACCGGCCTGACAAAATCCGACAACAAAAAACAAGGTCAGGAGGAGGAGGAGTGTCGTTCGGGCCACTAGGGTCAAAAACCATAAGTTCAGATTTGTCCTGATTCAAGGACATCCAAGCCTTTATGTCACTGATGCAGTCCAAACGGGCTTAACAGCACTCAGACCTTCATCAGAGAAGAAAAAGTAAACAGAACCATGAGGTTAATGCATTCTATAAAAAAAAACATTTCTTTTAAATGTGTTTCTTTTATTTGAGGTCCCTGGACCTGGACCCACAGCATCAAAACCCAGTCTCTAAAGATGCACAGCACTGCTTAAGATCTTTCAAATCTTTCAAAAATATTGCTGTGAGACTGGAAATTGTGGAAAAGTAAGAAAAGAGATGTAGATGTTCCAAACAATGTGAGAAAACGTCCCTTAAGTCAAAATGTGTGCAGGAACGTGGAGTCCGTGCAATAATGAAACACCCTACTGTAAACATGAGCTCATTCATTCATTTCCAGGTGAACGTTTAGAGCAAGAGCCGCTCTAAACATGGACTAAACCGGGTCTGAATCCGGTCTGGAGCTTCTCCGTGGAGCCGCAGTTTGTGTGAGACGTCTAGACACGACCGTTTGTCAAACTCACTCAGAAAATCCATCAACTTTGAGGACAAAATGTTCACCTGCAGCAGATACTTCATCTCTCACACCGACAGCAGCCGCCTCATACCTTCCCCTAGATTAGTTTTAGATTAGTTTTTACACTTATAATAGATGAACATGGAAACAACGCCGTTTCTATAGAGACCGATTATTTCAGCATCATTATGTCAAATTTTTTTTATGTAATTTTGCAATAATTAAAGACAGTTTGTGCTTCAGTCTGAGCTGTGCTGCCATGTCAAGGGCAGTTCGACCCTTCCAAGAGTTTTTTCTAAATTTCGGTCATGAACAGTTGGCGACGGTGGTGCAGAGAGTGGAGCGGGTCGTCCTGTGACCGGAGGGTCGGTGGTCGGGCTCGGTGATGCTACGTATCCTGATACAGAGTTCACAATACGATACGTATCGCGACAGTGTGTCCATAATACAAAATATATCAAGAAAAAAGGATCTTATAGGTGCACAAAATGGAGGTTTTTATTGTGCTGAAATGGTGCAACGTGATGTGGGCAGATCCAACAGCTGCCCCCACGACCCGGCAACGGAAAAGTGGAAGAAAATGGATGGATGGATATCGTGCTGAAATCAGCCCCGTGCATGTTGAGCCTTTTATGGAGTTAGAGCACGTCGTGATCCGGTCTGAATAAAGACTCGAGTTAGACAAACATATTGGCGTATCTTGATATGATTTGCGTATTGTCACGTACACTCTGTTACGATATACTGAGCCCAGCCTTAGTCGGTGGTTCGAATCCCACCAGGGCACACTGTCATTGCGTCCTTGGGCAAGACACTTCACCCTCCCCCGGCTAAATTAGCTCTGACTGAATGAAATAAAAACATGACGCGTCGATGTCCTGCCGCAGCTCAGACCCACGTTACTCTTATTTATCTATACAGGGCTGCAAATAATAAAACCACCACTCGTCTGTTTGAAACTTCTCTTGCACACGTGTTTATGAGAAGTTGCAATAATACAGTTTGTCCACAAGAGGTCAGTGCTCAAACAGATTGAAACAGCTCGGAGAAACGTAGATACTTGTCTGCCGGGAAAACCTCACAGTGTTACAAGGCTTCACTCGCCCATAGCTTTAAGTGCCTAATGCTGATAGAAAAGTGTTACATAATCTGACCATTATTTACAATTTATGAATGATAAGAAATTCTAATACACTGTTATTTATTGATTTACTTATTCATCTTTCTATTGTCTTTGCTCACTGTGCTGAACTCAGATGCTCAATTAAAAAAAAAGATGCAGCAGACCAGGAGCACTTCACTGAAGCTGTACAAAACAGGACTAGACCGGATATTAAGTTCCACCGAAAAGCACAGGAGCTGGACTAAACCAGGTCTAAACTGGGTGGGCAAAGCGATAGACCTAAACCAAGAGCCAGGACCTAAATGTCCTCTTATAACCCGTTTGTCACCACATTTGCAGAAGAGACTCTCAGGCAGCCGCTCATAAAGGATTTAATATTCCTTTAACTTAACAAATCAAGTGTATTTTCCCCCTTTCCAATTAGGACTCAGTAATGAGACGCCGCCGTTTAGCGTTACAGTTGTTTTCCCTCCGATTTCACTTCATGCATACTAACATCATAAACAATAGACATGTATGTGACGTGTTTATGCTAATTCGCCTTTACTTCTCCGAGCGCAGTGTGGCTCCGCTTTCACGCAATTAACATCACGCTTTTATACGATTTTGCAACTACTTAAAGAAATACAGCTCATTTATTTGCCGAGCTTTCTGTCCTCTGAAGGGGCAGGCGGAACGCTATTCTGAGTTTTTGAGGATCTGTGGTGTTTCTACTTTTACTCCACTACATTTGAAAGATAAATATGATACTTTCTATTCCACTACATTTCATTTTAAAAGCCTGAACAGTAGGTGGTGGGGAACCTTTTTCACATCAAGGGCCAAATGCATTTTTATAAAGTTCTCCAGGGGTCATACACTTGACCTTTCGCAAAACCCCGCCCCAAAATGGTAACTGTCCAATCATACATCCTAGCAACTGTTACTATGACGCTCGGTCCGTCGAGCCGCAGACCTCCAATGCAAAACAACGCACCAAAACCCTACCAGACGAAGAAGAAGCAGCAAAATGGTGAAGCGATCTGCCTATGGGGGATGTGAACCGGACACGAGGCACCACGGGGGTTTGTCTGGGGGAGTCGAGTTCTTTCCCAAAGCCGAAAACACAACTGGAGCGCTTCCTACAACGTGGACGGCCTACGCCCTAACTGTCCCGAAGATAAACAAGCAAACGTCTGCTCTAGGCTAACGCTAACGCTAACACCTTAGCCAACGTCTGCATGGTGTTACGTAAACGGTCCTAAGTCGTACACTACCTTTTTTTTTTTGTTGTTGTGGGGATTTTTTTTCTAAACGTTATTGTTCACGGTCCGAACAATAACTCGCTGCAGCTTATTATCATTAGAGACACACCGATACTGGGATTTATATCTGCCGATATCCGATATTTACCGATAACAAGAGACTTCCTTAAAAGTGTCTCGACCTCCCTATGTAAAAAATGTAACTGACTTTTTTCTCAAATTTAAGATCATTTAAGTCATATTTTCTTGTCATGATGTTGCAGATTAATTATCATTTATATATATATATATATATATATATATATATATATATATATTGATAAACCCTTGGATACACATTTAACACGGATCACTGGATGTTTCTACACTAAATACCCTTGGGTCTACGACTGGCTTTAGATTATATAAACATAAACAACTCACATAAAGTGACGTGATCATGTTCGATCAGTTATTTCTTAAACTAAAATACAAACACTTGGCCACGACAGCAGTGGCCGATTGTATTTTATTAGGCTACTTTAGGTATTTGTACCATAGTTTCTGTCCCAGCCTTGATTAGTTACCATTAGCATTAGCATGTTTCCGCTAGCTTTAGCATACTGTTGCTAGCTGCGGCGATTCGCTCGGCGATCGAAAATACATTTGCGGAGGTTAAAACTAACCAGGTTCTTAGCTTCACAGTGATATACAGCATTCCCATATTCACGTAGAGCTAGGTGGTGAAAGTTGTGTTTTAAGGCAGTGCGAGTCAAAACTGTAGCCAATACCCGATATCGTGTTTTTTCCAGTATCGGCTCCGATATCCGATACCAGTATTGGATCAGGGGATTTCCCAAATTATCATTGGGGCGACTGTAGGTTTAGCTAGCGTTAACAAACTTTAGCGAACCGAAGAAACGCTCATATTTTGAACAATACTACAGAAATAAACCTTATTTGCTGTTGTTCTTTCGTGTCCGACGCCTTTACACAAACGCGATGGGAAATGTAGATCCAGCTCAAGGGAAAACATCATTTTCATTTGTGAATCGTGCAGAGTGAAAGATGCACAGAAAGAATCAGAAGTGAATCCTGTCCGTGCAGTTATCGACGGATGGATTTTACTATTGTTTTAGCCATTTGGGGCGAAGCGAACGGTGGCTCCTGCGCTGTGGTGCCAGGCCTAGATTTTGTCCAATCGACTGGAAAATAAAAATGTGAGCCTATTTTTAAAGCCGTGAGCGTTTTTTTTAAATTACACTGAAACGACGCTCAGTTATAGTGAAACAAAACAAGCAAATGAAGCGTGTTCCCATCGTGCCGGTTTATCCGCTGCGATACTAACATGAAGGCACAGTTTTATACATATTAGTTTTGAGTATTGAGTATTGAGTATTGTATCTAGATCCAGGTTTAGTTAGCGGTACGTTCGAGGGCTGGGCCACGACATCGACAAAATGAATATCTCAATATTTTTAGGGATTCACTCGATAACGATGATGAAGCGATAGTTTTGCGAACCATCAGAAAAATGCAAACATCCACATTTACATCGCTTTGTCCCCTCATTTTTTCACATTTCCCATATTTCTTGACATTGGAGATAAAGTCGATGCTGTAAATGTGCATATCTTCCCAACTGCATTTTCGATAATATCTTGTGTGGACGACATATTGCTGACCCCTACGCTCCACGAGCCTCTGTCACAAGCTTCTCAAAGCGCTCCGTTCCAAACTCTGCCTGGAGGATACTTGGAGACTCGAGTCGCCGCTGGTCCGAGACTTATAGTTTATCATTTATCTACAGTTATATGTTTTATGTTTTTACGATCGACCGGGAAAAAAATCCTAGTTGTGAACATGTTCATAACCACGGCAATAAAACCAGTTCTGATTCTGATACGGCGAGTCTCCAGGTAGTCTCGGGGAAAACGAACACTATTTGTTGTCCTCAACCTGTGAGACGTTTCGGTGACGTCCCTGCAACGTCTCCGAGACCTGTCGGATACCAAGGAGATGTGAAAGAGTTTCCTCTCCAGGGGACGCCCCAGAGACCCTTTAGCTTCCGTTTGTAATTCAATGCATCTCTCCTTTCTGAGGCTAATGTATATTGTACACTGTCCCTGTTCAAATAAATAAATTTAATTAATTAATTATTTTGTAGCCACAGCTGCCCGGGGTTAGACTGACAGAAGCGAGGGTGCCATTCTGCGCCATCGGCCACAAACCACTCACTCGCACAGCACTTCCATTGCAGGCAGTGAGCGTCTCCACACTTCGTCCCAATTGCGGGGATGTGATGACGTCCCCGTGGGGGGAGGAGCCAGTTATTCCTATTAACAGCATTGCACTTTCACAAGTCGTAGGCAGCTAAAAAGAAAATGTATGAATTACAAAAATGATTTATGATTCATTAATATCAGCCACTGGGTCCATGATCTCTCTGTACAAGACCAAAAATGTCCTCAAAAACTAAATAATCTTTTCCTCTGTATAATAGAATAGGCCTCTAGAACGCTGCGATGCCGCCTGAAACCCGGCAACTGTACGTAACTAGGTTTTCTCATTCAGCAGCTGTAAACACAAGACAGATAATAAAGTGTGATCTAATCTAAGAGACTGAAGCAGGGGCTGAACAAAACAGGTGTTGATTAAGGTAATGAAGAAAAAAAAAACAGCAATAGTGTACAATAGGGGTGGGCCATATCATATCACATATCGCTATACCGATATTTTTTTCTTTTATGTCATTGTGGACACTATATAACTTACATGCACACTCGATTTGGACTGAAGTCACATGTCAATGTCACAGAAACTAATGTTTATCATCGACTAATGTCACGTACACACTGACTGTGTAGGGCACAGGGGG
Source organism: Proterorhinus semilunaris (assembly GCA_021464625.1). Taxonomy (NCBI): domain Eukaryota; kingdom Metazoa; phylum Chordata; class Actinopteri; order Gobiiformes; family Gobiidae; genus Proterorhinus; species Proterorhinus semilunaris. Next base: position 31,321,439 of record CM038358.1, on the reverse strand, counting down.
AGGGGCTTAAAAGGTCACATGAAATGAAGGATGTAAACTGCTTGAGTAGATCATATTTGTGAGGAAATTATCGTGAATAAAATAAATAAAGAATAAAATATCTTTGAAATAATCTTCCCAATAGGCGTAAGAATGGGATTTTTAAGTATTTTATATCATCAAATATATCGTTATACAATCTTGTATATTGTGTTTTGTTTATTATTATTTTATTTATTTTATTTTATTCATTTTTGTACTGTAGACCTTTTTGTGAAGCACTTTGGTCAACAACAGTTGTTTTAAATGTGCTATATAAATAAATTTGATTTGATTTATATCGCGATATCGATCACCACGGGGGGGGGGGGGGGGGGGGGGTGACACACTTTAATATTTCGCTGTGGCATTGTTTCATTCCGCTCCAAAGATCCGGTGTTGCATTCACTTTTCCCCAAGATCTTGTATTGATGATGGGAGAGTGTGAACACTGTGCAAAGCCTCCTCCAGCACATCCCAAAGATTGGACTCTCTTTGTTTTGTATTCTGTGGTTTCCGCCTCCGCGATATCGCCGAGCGAATACGACACTTTCATCGCCATCGAGCAGCTGCTTCAGACGCCGCGTGGCCATTTTAAATCATCCAGTGATTATGGACACGGACGATTTGACAAATGTCTCTCCAGTGCCGTTCCACAAGACGCGCGCCGTTTTTAGAAATAAGCCGCGGCTAATCGCGAGTTCAAAAACGGCAATAATTTAGGCAATGCATCGTCTTTCACAAACGTCAGGGCATTTCTATAGAGTCTTGATCACTCTGCGGAGACTCAGCGGAGACTCTGGGGAGACTCTGCGGAGACTCTGGGGAGACTCTGCGGAGACTCTGCGGAGACTCTGCGGAGACTCTGCGGAGACTCTGCTGAGACTCTGCGGAGACTCTGCTGAGACTCTGCGGAGACTCTGCGGAGACTCTGCGGAGACTCTGCGGAGACTCTGTGGAGACCTCTGGAGAAGATCCTCTTTCAGTCTCCTGCGTTTCTACTCACATTTAACAAAACATATCAATACGGGAGATGCTGCAGGAGAAAAGGGAAATGTGGAGATGACAAAACAAAACATAAAAATTGTCAAAATCACTTATATTAGATGGAGCCGGGTTTAAATTGATGGTTTTATTTTAGTTACAAAGATTTTTTCAGTGGGGATTTTGGATATGTGGTTTTGTTTTTGAATAGCAGGAAAAAAAATGTATACAAATTCAAATTTCTCAGTAGCTCAGCGGTTAGCACAGAGGTTAGCGCTCGTGCTTCACAGCTAGAAGGTCCGGGTTCGATTCCCACCTGGACGGGGCCTTTCTGTGTGGAGTTCTCCCCGTGTCTGCGTAGGTTTCCTCCGGGTACTCCAGTTTCCCCTACCACTAAAAACATGTACAATAGGCCCAGGGACTGCAGGTGGAAATTAGCGCAAGTGCTATAACCTGGTACAATGCATCTCTCCTTTCTGAGGCTAATGTAGATCGTAAACTGTACCTGTTCAGATAAATAATAATAAAAATTTAAAAAACTAAGATGTTATGGGAGAAAACGAGCTAAAAATCTGAACATTGACCGCGTTGTGAAAACCAATGTGTTCATGTTCCTGAACACAACACAGCGGTTTGGGCCTGATCCGACGGTCCATCAGTGACTTTATGTAAATTCCGAAGGTTATTCAGACTTTTCACTTCAGCACAGCCTCGTTTATCCTCTCCTCAGAAGTCACGTATTCAACATGACCTGACGACAGTGTCAACCCGATCTGATCGAAGACTCAGCCGGTGCCGCTAAGAGTTCTATTGTCGTAACTACGGTAACGGTCAAAATGCTGAATCTTGGACTTGTGGTTATGGTTTGTGGTTTTTATCTCCGTTTGAAACCAAAACGGTCACAGAGTTCAGCGTCTTCTCTCCCAGCACAGGAGAACTGAGGTCACGTGACCGTCCCGTAAAGGCGTCCAAGACCGGAGAGACAATATTAAAACACGATGACGTGACACTGGAGACCCTGCAGCCTGTGGGTGTTCAGGGTCGTGACGTCACATGAGCATCACGGGATTATAATAAACGAATGGAGACGGCACGAGTTCAAATACTGGAGTTACTGCAGTTTCTCAGCAGCTAGTTTTTAATTCCACTTTTTTTTACACTGTTTTTAGCTCATGTTATTCTATGGAAAATGTTTGCTAGTACCCACAAACATGGCGGATCTCCATGGTAACAGTGAAGTCTGTCTGAATGTAGTTTGTTTCTTTCACTCAGATGACGATGAGTGAACTCAGTCTGCAATAAAAATAAAAAGGTTGAAATATGGACCTAGCTTGATTCATGGAACTATAAAGCAGTGTTTCTCAACCAGGGGTACGGGGACCCCTAGGGGTACTTAAAGTGCATAGACACCATTTTTGGTGTCTATGCAAAAAAAATATATATAATTATGACCCAGCTTGCTTTAGTTTGATGTTTATATAGTTTCACTTCCTTATTGGACACGGACACTTCCTGTCAGCAGCTTCAAAAAAACAAACCAACTAACTTTTCTGCCCAGCGTTTCTTCATTAAAATCGCCGCTTTACTGAAAAAAATTGATAATTATTACTCACAGCAGAAGTTATCCGTCTGAAATAAGTCATATTTTCAAAATCATTAAAACTTGTCATACACATCTGTGCTCGGAATGGCCTCAGATTAAAAACATAAATACAAATGAGCAGAGTTTCAATGTGACTTCCAGAGGCAAGTTAGTTTTAATTGTGTTTTTCAGTAAAAGCTTCGACTTTTCGAGTATTTCAGCTTCATTTTCAACACTATGCTAAATACTGCATAAACCATTTAAGTTACAGGATCCTCGAGTTAGGAGGTACTCAGCGTATAAATGAGCGCCTCAGGGGAACCACTGATATAAAGTATTAATATGAGGTTTAGTATTTGAGAATAGACTCAGGACACGGGTTTTTGAGCCCGATAAAAAAAAAAAATTCAATTATTTTTTTGCTTGAATATTTAAAAAAGTCCCATGAACGCATCGCCGACCGTGAACGCGACATTTCGGGACAGCAAAGTTGCCAAACACCCGCGCTCTGATCAGACGATGCACCGGAAGGCCTCGCTATAGGTGTCTGCCACCGCGGAAAACATGCACAATAGGGTCACACCTCTGCTGCGAAGGGCATCCTGAGTCCCAGTGGGAGTTCCCTGGTTGCAATGAAGGTCGCGGATCAAACCGAGCAACGCCGAGCGCGAGGACACACGCGGTCATGAAGGAAAGGTATACGGCCAATGCAAATATTGAAACATCGCGATCTCCCGCACGTTTCCCGCAGCCCAACTCCATCGGTTTGTCTTCCGTTGTTAATCACAGCCACTTCTGAACAACATGCACCCGGGAGCAGGAAAAGTTAAAACAGCCCTATTCTTTCCCCAGGGGCACCTCCCCGGGGAGACCAAACTGATGATGATGAGGAGGAGGAGGATGATGATAACCCCGAGCCCGGGCTGCACATGGTCGGGGCCGCGGAGGAGCAGCCTCCATCGCAGCCCCTCCAGCACCTATAGGCTGAATCTTACCTAGTGACAGCGAGGCGCGGACGGGTGAAAAAAAAAAAAAAAAAAAAAAAAAAAACGCGTACGCGAACTCGCACAGGAGCACGAGGTGAGGCGGAAAAACATGCAGCAAAACATGCACACGCGCGCGCACACACCCCCCGGGCCCCTCCGCTCACGAGCACCGCGCAACATGATAATGATGATAATAGCGCGTGGATGTGATCCGCTGAACGCGTTCTACCTTCGCGTCCCCGCGCTCTTCCAATGCCGTTCCGCCCGCAGTCTGCTGCCGCCGCTCCGGTCTCACATCTCACTGGCGGCTCCCAAATGTCATTTTTTTTTTTTCCTTTTCTCTTTTCTCTCTCTCTCCTCTTTTGGCTAGCACACGCTTTGCCGCATGTCCACGCCGCGTCCACCTGCGCTCACTTGTTTGGAGGAGACGATGGTCCAAAAAAAAAAAAAAGAAAAGAAAAAGAAAATCAACCGCTGTGAGGGTTTTTTTTTTTTTTTTGTCGTGTACGCGGTTTAACAAAAAAACAAAAAACGCTACATCCACGCCTCAGCGCGGGCCACGAACACGGCGCGTGTCATGAGATCCGCCGCTGTCATTCATTGAGTGTTTACCAGAGAAACGCCTATGAACGCGCGCGGCGATCATAACAAACACGCGAACCCCTCCCAAGGAAACATGGCCACGCGCGGCGGCGGCAAAAAAAGCGGCGCGTTGTGCAGCCCTCGCGGTGCTTCAGCGGCACATTTTCTTTTCAGGGCGTAGTTCGCTCGCGCAGCAGCAGCGGCGGCGGCGGCGGCGGCGGCGGCTCCGTACCTGGGAGGATGAGGCTCGCCGCGGCCGTCGCAGTTCCCAGCGTCTCCCGTGCTGCATCCCGATTGGTCCGCTGGTCGGCAGAGGCGCACTGGTTGCTGGCTGCCCGTGCAACTGGGCTCTCTCCACATCCAGGAGGTGGGGGTGGGGGGGGGGGGGGGGGCAGAAAGAGAGAAGGGGGGGTTGGGGGGGGTTTGGTGGCTCAACTTCACATGCTTCGCGCACAGCAGCGGCGGCAGAGGCGAGAGAGGCGACAGAGGCGACAGAGGCGGCAGAGGCGGCAGAGGCGACCGCGCGCGCACGACAATGGTTCGCTCCAGCGGTGGGGGGTGGGTGGGGGCTGTTCCCAACTTTGCTTTTTCATAGCAACAGCACGTGTGAGTGATGAGGGGCGGAAGGAAGAGTCGGTGCAGACGGTGCAGTTGTGCGCGCGGAGGGAGGGGGGTTGTGGGGGGGGGGGGGGGGGGGGGGTGTCCTTGAGATTCTCCCGCGGACTCTGGAAATTCACCTGAGCTGGCGATTTAACACGTGGTGCAAACAAACATGAAACTAGTAAAGAGGAAGAGTTACTGTGTTTACGTTTGAGATGAACTCGTTACAGTAACGGATTTGACCTCAACCGAGCACATTGTCTCTGGTTCAGCTTTACCCAAATCTAAAAGGTTTTTTGGAAAAAATAGTTTTGAAATGTAGACAAAAACGAAGCTGAAAAGCAGCGAAAAGAGCTTCATGTTTCTCAAAATGTTTTTTTTTTTTTTCCTCACAGTGAATCAAAACTTTATTTATAAAGTGCTTTACATTTAAAATAACATTCCAAACACTCCCAGTCACTTCAAACGTTCCAGTCTTGGACTCAACAATATTTGAAAGGTTTTTGCCACGGGATTTTTTCATGTCTGGGTGAAATTTGATTTTTTTTTTTTTTTTTTACAGATTTTTCCGCTAACGGCTTCTTGTGAAACTAAACTGCTGGATCCAAAATCCGGTGCAAAAGTCTTTGTCACTCATATATCAACGAAATAAAACCTTACATTTAAACCTGGCTCTCATTATTCACATTTTATTGTAGAAAACAGAAACTACATTTTTCTCTTCTATTTATGTCGGGGATAAGTTTCAACTCGAAACAGGAGCGAATAAACTAAACCAGAGCCGATCAACAGTGCAAATACTGGATTAGAAAAAGAACTTTCTTTATCATAAATCATGATGAAGTCAGGACTAAACCAACGGAAGAAGGAACTGGGTCTAAACCTGAAACATGCATCACAATCCAGATTAAAATGAATAAAGTCTGAAACTGTGATTCAATGTCAGAAAATAATCAATAAAGGTTTAACTGTATGAGTCTTTTTAATGCGTATACAGATGTTCAGATTCAAAGCTCAACCGTTCAGGCTAAGAATGAGATAAACAGATGTTTAGTCTGGGGGGGGGCAGATGTTGAAATGACAATTTACCTTTAAATCTATGAGGAAACATTGAATCAGTGAAATCATGTAACATGTTAAAGCCCTCATTCTTCTTCTTCTTCGTCCTCCTCTTCCCATTTTCTTCTTCTTCTTTTCTTCCTCCTCTTCTCTCACTTCTTCCTCCTCTTCTTCCTCTTCCCTTTTTCTTCTTCTTCTTCGTCCTCTTCCCATTTTCTTCTTCTTCCTCCTCCTCCTCTTCCCATTTTCTTCTTCTTCTCCCTTTTCATCTTTTTCTTCCGCTTCTTCGCCTTCCTCCACTTCCCCCTCCTCTTCTTCCTCTTCTTTCTTTTCTTCTTCTCTCACTTCTTCCTCCTCCTCTTCCTCTTCCCATTTTCTTCTTTTCTTCTTCTTCTTCTCTCACTTCTTCCTCCTCCTCCTCTTCTTCCGTTTCTTCTTCTCCCTTTTCATCTTTTTCTTCCGCTTCTTCGCCTTCCTCCACTTCCCCCTCCTCTTCTTCCTCTTCCTCTTCTTTCTTTTCTTCTTCTCTCACTTCTTCTGCTTCCTCCTCTTCATCTTCTTTTTCATCTTCTTTTCCTTTTCCTTAATTTTTCCCCCCACCTTCTTCTTCATCATCTCCCTCCTCTTCTCACTGAGAGAGAGACATGTGTCCTACAGTATAAACGTGCGTTTTTCTGCAGCGTCTCCCGTTAAACTTACTTTTTTTTTCTTTTTCTTTAAACCAGAAACACACTTTTTCTTTTTCTGACGCAAACTCCAAATCCGCGCCAGGATCTCTCGCCGTGAACAGACGATGCCCGTCCATAAAAGCTCTCCCTGCGTCGGCTCGTAAGTGCTAAGTTTGCAGATGTAAAGGGCCACTCCCTCCACATTAAACACACACACATATATACAGTCCCCCCCCCCCCCCCCCCCCGTCCCCGTCCTGTCCCATCTCTGCCCCCCCCCCTCCCCTCCCGGAGCGCCTCCTTCACTTCACTGGAACAAATGGGCCACACTCTCACTGCAATGCCCCAGTACTGACACACTCTATGTATCTACTACAGGGAGCGGCGGAGGAGGAAGAGGAGGAGGAGGAAGAGGAGGAGGAGGAAGAGGAGGAGGAGGAGGAGGAAGAGGAGACATGTGAGTTGGAATCATACAGTACAGGGACAAAGCTTTACACTGACAACAACAAAAGGTGAACATTGACCATTAAAAGGAAGCTTTGAAATGAAACAAAATGGCAGAAATCCTTCAGTGAAGCCTCTTAACTGAGCACCTGTTCACCAGTTTGACTTTACCCAAATCTAAAAGCTTCTGGGGGGGGGGGGGGGGGGAAGCATTATCCGATTGTGTTTTGGATACTCTTGTTTAGTCTTCTGAGTATCTAAGAAGCCCGTGTTGTAGATAAACAAATCATTCTTAAAGGAAAAATCCCTTCAAAAAAGTGCGAGAAGACGGGAAAATGCTGATTGATTTTCACAATTTCCCCTCCTCTTCTTCTCCTCCTCCTCCTCCTTCTTTTCCCCATGTCAGGTCAGTTTCACTAACTGCTCGGCCATGTCTGGGTTCAGTGGCCAAAGAATGAGCTCAGCCGACGACCTGAACTTCCTGAATGACCAGGTTATTCCATCAGTGGGTTTTGGGCTTATTCCGAGATGTCAGGATTCATCCGGCTCACACTGCGAAAGAGTGGTTCAGAGTCCAGATCTTCACCCGTCGAGAGTCTTTGGGATGTGCTGGAGTAGGCTTTGCACAGTGGTCACACTCTCCCATCAGTAGAGCTAGAGGCCGAAGCGTAAGGTTTTTTTCCACATGCAGGCGCGTGTCGGCCGAATGGCTTTTCGAGCTTTTCCATAACAAAGGCCAAACCGGTCTGACCAGGTGTAGGTTTTGGGCCCGACCTCTGGCTGTGGCCAAAGCGCTGACCCGTGTGACGTGAACGGACTCTGGCCAACGAGAGAGTGGACAGCCCTCACTATTGAGGTCATATGGATTTAATATTTCACATCATACCGCTGTGCTAAAAGGGGATTTTGCTGATGTTAGCATTTAGCCGCTGTTAGCGCAGCTTTAGCTGGTGTTAGCATAACATGTGCATGTAGCTCACCTTCATAGTAGTATTTAGCGGTTTCTTTTCTGTTTTAATACAGCTCTGAATGATTCCATAACCCCCACATTTGTTTTCGCCGCGGCTCTAAAAACGTTTAATAACGATCTGTACAGCGTGCTCCAACAAATGTGTGTGTGTGTGTGTGTGTGAGTGTGTGTGTGCGTGTGTTACTGCATAAGTTCATCAAAAACAAATGAAGTTGCAGTTTAGGCTGAATTTGTACAAAAGTTTCCCAAACCTGTTGTTCTGGATTTTGCATTGTGAGGGTTTTAATGAGAATTTAAACAGATGAACAAAAACACAGACAAATGTACTATTATATTGTTATATTGTTATATTGTACTGTTGTTTTAGCAAAATTATTAATAATTGAACAAATATATATAGAAAAAAAGAAAAGTTGATAACATCTGGTTTGGGCTATTGTTACTTTTTTGGCATCGGTGAGGCCATCTAATTTGTAAAGTTTTTTTTTTTTTAGAATGGGGTAGGAGCTTATAAGATTTTTTCTTCATCCCACTCCTGTTCTTCTTTTCATGAAATGTATTATTGTTGTGTTTCTTGGATTAATGTACACATGTTATATTGCATTACCATGGAAAAAGAATAAATAAAATGAAATGAAATATTACTGTTACTATTTATAGTATTATATTTATCTTTCAAATGTAGTGGAGTATTTGCCTGATGAAGGTCTCAGGACCGAAACGTTGACCATATCCTAATAAACTACATTTGCGAGGTTGGTAGTGTGCGGGAAGTAATTTTTATAAATGTAGTGGAGTAAAAGTAGAAAGTTCTCAACAAAAATATTACTAAGGTAAACTCTACTTAAGTACAGTACGTAAGTTACTTTACTTCACTTCCGCCTCTGGGCAGCTGTGGCTTTAATAAAGTTAATACCGAGTTGTGTTGTGTTGGTTTCTGAATGAACATGTTTCTGTTTTCGGCCGGAGCCTGCAGAGGTGAACTCGGGCGTCGGAATGAAAAACTAGTTTGCGTCGTGACCAAAACAGTGTTCTGTGAGTCAGGCAGATCCGTTTCATTCACAAAAACCAGGGCCACGTTTAACAGCGAGAGCCCGGAGCCCCTCGAGGGCAAATTCAGGGCACGACTTCTATCAAATAAATTAGTCATGACACGTTCTTCACGGCCTGACGCACCGGCGCTGATTTATTTACCAGTGTGAGAATCTCCAGCTGCTAGAGTTCCTCTCGGCACTTACTTAGGATATAACTAAATATGACTAAATAGAATAAATGTAAATATACGTACAGACCATACATATTGTAACTATTGTGGCCTTGGATGAAAATCAGCTCCTCCAAATCCGAAGCCATGGTTCAAGTCAGTGTCTTGAACTGTGTAGAAATATCTTGGCTTCCAACTCTCCAGGATGACCTCCTCCAAAGTCCCACCGTTGCACAAGTGTCTTCGAAGCACAAGTTCTCTGATGGTTTTGTAAAAGTAGCTAAAGTAGGTAAATGTTGCTGTTCTTTCTCATCTTTCTCATTGAATTGGTCAGGGTATATCAGAAACTCTTGGATTTGCTTATGGGGTTCCCCCGGGGGTCAGTGTTGGGGCCAAAATTGTTCAGTGTGTATGTTATAAATGATATTTTTAATGCATCCAAAGTACTAAAACTCGTACCCTTTGCAGATGATACACAAACATAATGAGAATTATAATGAGCTGGTGAATACGGTCAACAAGGAACTAAATACATGATTTGTGGTAGTTGTAACATAACGTCTGAACGGGAAATAGGCAAGGCAAGGCAAGTTTATTTGTAGAGCACAATTCATACACAAGGCAACTCAAAGTGCTTCACAGTTGCATAAAATTACAAGAAAACAGATCAAATCAATCATTAAAACATCAACATAAAATTAATCAATTTCAGTAAAAGGCAAGAGTGCAGATAAAATACTTTCAGTTTTCATCTGCTCGGGTAAAAAGAGCTGTTTTCAGCCTGGATTTGAACATTGTCAGAGTTGAGGCCTGTCTCACATCCTCATGAAGACTGTTCCAGATTTTAGCTGCATGAAACTGAAACGCAGCTTCACCGTGTTTATTATTGACTCTGGGAACCACCAGGAGACCCCTCCCTGAAGTTCTCAGGGCCCGAGATGGTTCATACGGCTCTAACATGTCAGAGATGGACTTTGGTGCTAAACCATGAAACGACTTGTACACAAGCAGAGCTGTTTTAAACTCTATTCTCTGAGTGACAGGAAGTCACTGCCAGTGCAGAGACCGGAGCACTGGACTAATATGGTGGTATTTCCTGGTTCTTGTCAGGACTCGAGCAGCAGCGTTCTGGATGTTCTGCAGCTCTAACAGCTCGTTTAGAAAGGCCAGTGAGCAGCCGTTACAGTCGTCTAATAATAACAGCTGCACAGGTTTCACCATCACCTCCGGAAGACACGCTCAAACTTCCACTATTTCACACACAGGAGACTCACGGCAAAGAGAGGAACCCGTCGGATTATTGGCGCTTTGAAAAAAATCCAACAGGAGTGAAATGCAGAGCGGTACAATGGAAACGTCACGGATCGGTCCGAACCTTTTGGAGTTTTGAGAAAGGCCTTGAAGAAGAAAACTCCTGTAATCTGTAATTTACTTTCCGACCTTTCATTGATCAGGTGTTGTTTTTGTAAAGTTTGGTGCCTCGTCTCTCTTTGTTTGCCGCCTTTAGGGACCACAGACGGGAACTAATCTGGTATATTTACCCGGCGGCTGTTGCAAATGTTCGAATTTGCTGGAATTTAATTGAATAAATTCCTCGTTCTACCTACAGTTGGACACAAGTGCTTTTCGTGACATTCTGGTCCACTTTCTACAGTTTAGGCTTAAAGGAACAGGCCACCGTTTTTCCACACTGAGATCTGTTCTTACCCGATCCTAGACGAGTTGTTGCGCGCCTGTCTGGTCTTCACGCGTGCGCTCAGTCACACAAATAGACCAAAGATGTTGTTAGCATTTAGCCTCTCCTCCTCTCCTCTATGGGGCCAAACGTCGGCGCGGTGAAGTGAAGATATCCCTGCGCCGACATCAAAGCGCTCCTAAGGTGTTATTACGCCTTACAATATAGTTCCCCTTTTGATCCGCTTAGAAAATCCACATGTTTAATTTTGTGTAACTAGACTTGGATCGCGCAACGACTCGCGTAACCGTGTTTAAAAATGGGAAAATGTGGAAGAGCTCGGTCGAGAGAGGAGGACATCTTTGTTCGTTTTGCGTGACTGAGCGCACGCGTAGACCAGACAGGTACGCATCAACTCGTCTGCTACAAGATGTTAAAGGGACTTGATGCCAGTTGGTCATGTTATACTCACTACTGCCACCTCAGGTCTAACGCGTAACTGCAGTCTCTATATTAAGCTCGTGACGGCACTTCGGACCAGGAAGTAACAACTTTCTGAGCGACAGTGCAGGATTTCAGAGGCAGTTGTGGTGAACAGGTCTGGGCTCGTTCTACACATGAGGACATGGCTGGAACATGTGGGGGGAGGAAAATACATAATTTTTACATTTTTAAACTCCGTATAGTCCCAATCCAATCCACTTTATGTATAACACACTAATAAAAACAACAAAGTTGACCAAAGAAAAAGGTGTTTCCCCGCTTCAGGTGGAGGAGTTCAAGTATCTCGGGGTCCTGTCCTCAGTGAGAGACGGATGGAGCGTGAGATCGATAGACGGGTCGGTGCGGCGTCAGCAGTGATGCGGTCGCTGTATCGGAGCTGAGTCTGAGGCAAAGCTCTCGATTTACCGATCGATCTACGTTCCCACCCTCACCTATGGTCGTGAGATCTGGGTAATGACCGAAAGGACAAGATCGCGAATACAAGCGGCCGAAATGAGTTTCCTTCGCAGGGTGGCTGGTGGTGAGGAGCTCAGTTACCCGGGAGGAGCTCGGACTCGAGTCGCTGCTCCTCCACGTCGAAAGGAGCAGCTGAGGTGGCTAGGGCATCTGTTCCGGATACCTCCTGGTCGCCTCCCTCGGGAGGTGCTCCAGGCATGTCCTATTGGGAGGAGGCCTCGTGGAAGGCCCAGGACACGCTGGTGGGACTATGTCTCCGAGCTGGCCTGGTGTCGCCTCGGGGTCCCCCCAGAACAGCTGGAGGAGGTGTGCGTGGATCGGGAAGTCTGGGCATCTCTGCTGAGACTGCTGCCCCCGCGACCCGGCCCCGGATAAAGCGGAAGAAAATGGATGGATGGAAAGTTGACCAAAGTGCCGTGCAAAAAAGACAATTTAAAATACAATCAACCCTTTAAACAAAACAGATAATACAACAACAGTGAGCCAAGAAGATGCTAATGTTATAGAAATATAAAGTAGAAGCGGCATTCGATCCTAACATATGCAGACAGTTAGCAAGTCGGCTAGACTGGGCAACCTTCCAGAGTCCGTTAGCATTAGCCTTAATCGTTGCAAACTATGAACGATCCAGATGTTTTCAGCTGTTGTCAAACCATCGACCACATTTAGAACAAAGCCTCATTAGAAATCCTTCATGAATGTACAGACCTTTCAAGATTTTACTTTAGATACAAATAAGTGTATAAAAATGTCCTCTGAGCTAAATGCTAACTCAAATTCAGTTCAATTTGTGCTTTTTGTGGGTCGGATACACGTCCGATGCATGACATAACCTTATGAGACGTCAATGATAACGAAGCCACAGAAATCCTATAAATGCCATGAAAGGGACAAAACTTAGAGATCATTTCATCTTCCCCCTGCTTTCTCCACATCAATCGAAATGTTGATCTGCAGTGCCTAAACTTTCTCACTCTACTGCAGGGGTCAGCGACCTTCAACCTTCAAAGAGTCTCTCCGTCCCGATTCAAACCAAATGAAAGACTCTGGAAGAACATCCACAAAGAGAAACCGGACCATCAAACCTCTCGGCCCCCACAGCTTTAGCGCCAACGATTTCCCGTCGCCTTGTTCTGTAGCTGTTAGAGATTACAGCTCCGCAGTCATTACGTTTCCCACTCTTTTAATTGTCCAGTGAACGCACCATTGGCTTTAACTGTGGGAACCGCGGCGCCGATAAACGACAGACGTGCACGTGTGGGAGAAAGGCCCGATATATCAGCCGATAATCTGACTTCCATAAAGCTTTTGGACGCCTTTGGAACTGTTTGGGCACGAAGGGTTGCGGCTCCAAAAGGTTGAGAACCACTGGTCTAGAAAGTGTCATCTTTAAGGCAGGAACCCTATTCTAGAAAAAAAATCATTGTCCTACTGTTTTCGAAAAGCTCATTTGCCGCTGGAAATGTCAATAGGAGGAGATCCTGAAGATAAATGAAGCCTGTGTCCAAAATCCAAATATCAATGAAATCTACAGAGACAGACTCTTTAGTGAGGATAGACACTGACAGATCATCCAAAAGGCCAGTTCTGTGGTGGGGCTAAAACCGGCCCCTGCGGCTCTCTGTGACTATGGCCAGACTGCGAAGCATTATGATCCCTGCCTTCAGAGAGAAGAGGAGTAGGTTTAGCAGGAGACAGACTGTGGACGTCTTTTGTCCCTCGTGCATAATCACTCTCTCACTTAGCCGAGAGATTCGAACTGATGTATTGTCGTTTTAAATTTGTACTGTTTTTTTTACTTTATTTTTAGTATTTTAGTAATTTATTTATTGTGCTGTGGGAATTTTGCAACTTCCTTCGGGATCAATAAAGTTCATATCTATCTAAAAATGGAGAAAACCGACAGGGAATAATAAGAAAGGAGCGAGAAATGATGAAGTGTTAAAAATAAACGAAATATATTGCAACAACCAGGTTATTCCATGTGTGGATTTCCTCTTCCCTGATGGCACGGGCGTATTCCAGGATGACAAAGCCGGGATTCACGAGGCTCACGTTGTGAAAGAGCGATTCAGGGAGCGCGAGATGGAGCGGCCGCCGCGGAGTCCAGAGATCTTCACCCGTTGGGAATCTTTGGGATGTGCTGGAGAAGGCTATGTGCAGTGGTCACACTCGCCCATCATCAATACAAGACCTGGGTGAAAAATTCATGAAACACTTGATCTGTGGACATTGCAGAAGCTTATTGAAACAAAGCTAAAGGCGTCAGGCTGTGTAGCTGATCATAACACAAGTTGACAGCCAAAAAATGGTCAGGGGTTTCTCAGCTGATTCAGACTAATGTTGGAGTTCTGAGTCCGAACATCACGTGCATTTTGCTCCATCAGGTCAACTTTCTGAGATACAGCCATAGTGTTACGGATTACGTACGACTACGTTATTATGAATTCTGCTCATCAAATTTGATGGAGTAAATAAAAACTGAATGACTTTGGATACGTTGACTTTTATTTCTTGAGGAAAACGGAAAAAACGTCAAGGGTTTCTCAGCTGATGATCCGCAGAAATTTGTTTTTGCCGCAAAATCGATTTTTAAAGCATTTCTGTAGCAAAAAATTCTGACCTGATTGAGCAAAACCAAGGTCATTTTTGGACTCAGAGCATCAACATTAGTCTCATTCAGCTGGAAAACCCTGGACTATTTTCAAAAAATATTTTTTTGTTACCCAGTGTAATATGACCAGATAGTCTTATTCCAATAGCGAGTAGTCAATCACTTGAAATATCCTTAATTTCAGTAATTGTGTAAAAAGTGAAAAAATAAGCTTAATCTGATGTGCTTCTCCTTCCCTTGGATTGAATCCGGCGGCAGGAGTTAACAGTGTGATCATGTCCGGGCTGAGAACGTCTGTCAGCTCTCGGTGCGAAGTCCCTGAGGTTTGGCTGAAGTGAGGAGTATGTTTAGGGAAAGGCAGTGATGTCATTCTGTCCTTATGTAACAGAACAATCTTAAAACAATGAACTGAAACAAATGGACTTACATTAACACGAGAAGCCGCTGTTTCACTCCTCACCCGGGGAGCTTCCTCATGGCACTCCCCCGCTCGCTGAACGGTAGGTTGAAATTCAGCCTACCATTCAGGCCTAGACGAACATGTAGGGGAATTATAATTGAGCGGAGTTCACGGATGGCTAAGGCCAGGCTGGGTCGATCAGGAAGCGACTGGCCTTCCCCGTCCTGGGACAAAAAAGGACGGCCCCCAGGGACCCATCTGATGTGAAGCCAGGCTGATGGTCCGACTCACCGGGAGGAAGAACCTTATAGTGCATGATTTTGGTTGATGGGGGAAACCGGAGGAAACCCAGACACCAAGGCCTGCACGATCTGGGAATCGAACACGGGACCTTCTCGCTGTGAGGCAAGAGCACTAACCGCTCCGCCGCTGATGACAATAATAATCATCGTAATAATCATGATATGCATTTTATTTATATTGCACTTCACATTTCTAGGAAAGCCCAAAGTGCTGATCTAAGGAACTAACCAGGAAGCCATCGCTTTGACCAATGAGACGAGCTCTTCCTGTGACCCGGCCAATCAGGGGGGGAGCTTGATTTTTTAACTTTTGAAATGTCTTTCTCTCGCCTCATCGCAAACTAGGAGGGGCTTTCAGGTCCAATCAGGAGGAGAGGTAAAATCATTGTTTCTCTCTCTCCTCATTATTTAATCTTACAGACGATCACTTTAAGCATTAATAACCTGACGGTGCAAATTAAAGGTATGTTTTGTATCCGCTCTCCCTCCTTCTCTCCGCTGTGTCTGACAAACTCTACTTCTGCTCTTCCTCTGAAGGTCACGGCTGTCAATCACCGCCACGTCACCGTCATCCTCTGCTCTGACTGGACGAGACCTGCGCACAAACCCCGCCCCTCCATGAATAAATTACGTATTTGTATATTGTGTCTTTTAAACTTGATCTTCCGCAGACACGTGTTCGTAATTGCAGTGATAGTTTTCCGCGCGGACACGCTCCTCTCTCATTACGCTGACGCTGGGTAAACGGGGTGTTTTGGCGCCCTCTCGCGGCCGCCGGCCCGTCAGCGCAGCCTGCGGAGGTGCACGTCCCGAGTCTGCCTGGTAACCCGTTCTGCTGACTGGCTTTATCGACGGGGGGAAAGGCATTAGTAATCACCGGGACAGGGATAAAAGCTGCGGGAGACGAGCTCCGGGGTTAGAAAGCGCGCACGTGTCACTGCCGTGGCGTGATTCATAGCGGGTTTTAACGGGGAAATGTAAATGTGGAGCGCAGGATACGCCTCTCCCCAACTCGATGAGTCAAAAATAATGGCCTTTTGCGTTTAAGAGGCGCCCGAGTTGGCAGTTTATGGTTTTTCAGCGTCAGTAACGTAGAAGTGCTGAATATGTGACTTAATGTTAATTAAAATACACAGCGGAGAGTGAAGTAAGTTTAGACACTTGGTGGTTATTGTGTAAAAACAGTATAATATACATACAACATGTTACTATTTACATGGGACATTTTGCTCTGTTTTCTATTTGTTTGCATCTTCAAAAATCGTCAGGAAGTGTTTATGTGGTTTTAAAGCTGTTGGTCTTCCAAAAAAAAAAAAAAAAATTAAAAAAAAGTTGAACCACCAGATTTAAAAGGTGAAATTCGTATCATCATCAAATCTTTTTTTTTTTTTTTGTGGACATTTCACGATTTCTCATTAGCAACTTATTTTTTTGGCCAAACACATCGTAAAACACTATCTATTTAATTTTTATTTGATTGTCTCGACCAAACCCAGAACCACCGAACACTAAAGACATTTGTCAGGCCTTGTTTCTGACGAATCAGAGGCTCAACAGGTTTTAGAACGTGATGGTCATAATGTCAGCTGGAGCAGGTGCCAATGCGACTCTATGAAATCTCCAAAAAAAAAAAAAATTGACAAATGTTGTGTCCCATCAGTATTTGGAAGTGACTGAATAAAAAAACAAGCGGACCGTAGTTCGTATGTGCTGATAGAGGTGACATTAAGACAATCAGCAGTTCAACCGTTACCATGGTGACCACAATATGATTCTCAATATGACCGCTTCACCTCAATCTTAAACTATAGGCAATTCAGACGTCACGTGAACGCAGCCTATTCACCCCCAAAACCGTTGTGCTTATTTAAGGTGGAATCTGCCTAAACTATTTAGCTGCTTTTATACCAAACAAATCAACACCAGAAAAAACATGTTTTTTTTTAAACAATTGTCAGAGGAAAACCCGTTTTTTATGTAAAAAAAAAGAAAAAAAGTGGAGTAATTTTTATGGTCAATTTTTTGCAAGTTCAAATCATGTAAAGAGCAAATGTATAATACATACATACAAATAATGTTTTATTTTTTTTAAATATAATTGGTGGTTGAACTTCCTTCACTCTCCACTAACACTGGACTTGTATTAACCATAAAAGCTGCATTCTGGAACGTTTTCTGTGAGAGAATATAATGTCAGCGTGTAATAAATGTAATAATATGGTAATAATATTGTAATAATATTGTAATAATATTGTAATACTGCACACAGGTGATTATCCGCAAGGCAGAATCCAAACATAGAATGAGCGGCACAGTTTCACAGCTAGAAGGTCCCGGGTTTGATTCCCACCCCTGGAAGAGGCTTCCTGTGTGGAGTTTGCATGTTCTCCCCGTGTAAGTTTCCTCCGGTTTCCCCTTCCACTAAAAACATGTGCAATAGGTGAATCCTCCATCTTGCGGATAATCACCTGTGTGCAGTTTTACACGCTGACATTATATTCTCTCACAGAAAAAGGTCTAGAATGCAGCTTTTATGGTTAATACAAGTCCAGTGTTCGTGTAGTGGAGAGAAGTTGAACCACCAATTACATATTATATCAAATGTATGTATTACACATTTGATCTTTATATGTTTCTGACCATCAGCCTGGCACCACTTCATGGAGATGCAGAGTTATACAAATAAAGCAACAAACAAAAACAAAAGTCTATTCCAAAAGCTCTCCTTTGCTTCGGCCACAACCTAAAACCCCGTCCTCTCCGAGCCCTGGAGTCCGACACGGCGACAATGATTTCTCTGAGACTTTTCATTTCTCCTGCGATGGATATTCCAGTGTATGAGTCTTATGCTGCAGTTCATATCTGTCTAAACAGTTCCCAGATGTTTGCCACCCTCAGAACCCCTGCACTAAGTGACCAGTGTGGGACCAGTGGTAAAAGACCCAGAGTCCCGATCCCAATACTGCAGTAAAACATGCCCGAGAAGAAGACGAGCCACACGTCTAATATACTTCATTTATTTCTCTAGAGCAGGTGCGTCGATATTATATTACTCTTATATTAAATATTAAAAACATGGAGTAAAAATGAGCAGGTCGTATTTACACAGCAGCAGAAGCAGACTCCGAGCGGAAAGACACCGCTGTGCTTGGACTGAAGTCGGACGGAGAGAGACGAGGGACGGACGAGGGACGGACGAGGGACGGACGAGGGACGGACGCCAAACTGTGTGAATCCAGCAATAAAACCTGTTTTCCTAAATACACTTTCCAGTTCGATGGACGAAGGCGATGGGTTGCCAGGTCTCAGCGCTACTTTGACCATTTAATTTCCATTTAATTTCCTTATTGGACACTGACAGGAAGTGGCGTACGTAGAGGTAAACCTTTTTAATCGTTGCCATGCCAGCCATGTTACGCTAATGAGACATGAGGAACTCTGCCTTTATGTCATAAACTTCAAAAAATTTATAAAAATTACTCTTTCTCCCAACTTTTCTTTAATAAATTGTTGGGTCACTGAAGTAAAAGTATGATAGATACTTAGACCCCAGATAATATCCATTAAACTGAGTCTTGACTTCAAATCATAACAACGCCGCTCAAAACTTGATTTCCTGTTTCAATCCAGCACGCCAAAATAAAAGCACCATCTTATTCATTAGTTCAGCAGTTCTTTAATTCAACTTTCTTTCTGCCTAACTATTAACAGACAAAACACTGAAAATGTGTGCATTTAATTATATTCTTGTAATGCCGCAAATACCCGCCGAACTAATCAATGAGACGAGCTGTGTGCTTTTATTTTGGCGCGCTGGATCGAAACAGGATGTCACTTAGTAGTTATGAACAGAGTCAATTACAAAAAGATTAAAACTAGTCACATGCACTTTAAGAAGCCACCGTGGACCTGGCAACCCCGCCCAACCCGGCACATGTGTTGGACGTGGGCTGGACAGACTCTCACGGTGAATGGTGAGGTCTATCTAGAACAGCTCCCCCCCCCCCCGGCAGTCTGGACAGACGCAGGGAGTGGGGATGGGCGGTGACGAGGGGGGGTTTTATAGTCAAGTTTCTGCCACGTGAATCCTGACGGGGATCTTCGAAACCAGCGCTGGAGCGGGACAGTCAGTACCATCTCCTTCTCTCGGGACACGGACAGAGTTTAACTCACAGTGGGATAAATAAAGAGCTTAAAGGAACCGTTTTTCCATCCTGAGATCTGTTCTCACCTGAGCTCAGACGAGTGGATGTGTACCCGTCTGGTCTTTGTGCGTGCGCTCAGTCACGCAAAACGACCAAAGATGTTGTTAGCATTTGGCCTCTCCCAGCGTATTCCTATGGCTCCAAACGGGGTGAAGTTAGAAGCTGGAACGACTCGTCTTAGCTCAGGTAACAACAGATCTCAGTATGGAAAAAGGGCGGCCTGTTCCTTTAAAGGGGGGTATTATGTAAAATCGACTTTTTCAAGCTTTATATCCTGTTATTATGTCGTTCCCTCATTAAACACATGCCTGGAGTGTTGCCTCGGCTCATTCATATATTTTTGAGTAATCAGTAAAAACTTAGACGGCGGCCATTTTAGGTGTAGCTATGCCTCAGTCCTCCTAGGAACGCCCCCACCTCCTGGAGACGCCTCTGGACCTTTCGTCACCAGCCGAGCCCCCAACCACTGCTCCTCAGCTCAGCAGAGCCCCCTCCCCGCACAGTGTTGTTGTTTCAATGCCACAGTAGTGTGCTGAAGGGGGCGTGTCGGAAAGCCCCTCTTTAAGAAAAATAAGTCGACTGAGGCTAGAGCTACGTCCTTTTTAAAGAGGGGGTATTATGCTTTTTTCCATCACATAGCACCAGTCTATAGCACTACAATGATGACCTTCTGTTGGTCTGTATATGCAGTAAATTAAAATAACTGCCTTGGATAAAATTGCTCTCTCAAAATGGCGGTACTGAACGTCTTGAAATAGGCCTCTGTCTCTTTAAGAAGCTTTCCGACACGCCCCCTTCAGCACACTACTGTGGCATTGAAACAACAACACTGTGTGGGGAGGGGGCTCTGCTGAGCTGAGGAGCAGTGGTTGGTGGCTTGGCTGGTGACGAAAGGTCCAGAGGCGTCTCCAGGAGGTGGGGGCGTTCCTAGGAGGACTGAGGCATAGCTACACCTAAAATGGCCGCCGTCTAAGTTTTTACTGATTACTCAAAAACATGTGAATGAGCCGAGGCAACACTCCAGGCATGTGTTTAATGAGGGAATGACATAATAACATGATATAAAGCTTGAAAACGTCGATTTTACATAATACCCCCCCTTTAAGCAACGCCCTCGGCCCAATGTGTCCAGAGTCTCACAGCCTCCCATGAGTTGCACAAAAGTCACTACGTTGCACTATTGACCTAGAGTTAACCATGCACAGGTGAAAGCTTCGACCCGCCGCTCCTCACGGGGGGGGGGGGGGGGGGGGGCAACCCTGGGGGAACGCCCCGTCCCGCAGAGAGTCATCCCGTCTGCTTCCCGTCCGCGACGCCGCCCCGAAGCGCAGTGAGGTGTTTTCTTTTTCTACTGACGATATAGGCAAAGGGTGATCCGCGCTGACACGGGAGAAACTGTGGCACGATTCAGAACACGGGTAAGAGCAACGCTATCGGTACATAGTGCTGCTTTTACCAAAAAACATTTAAAAGAACAAACCGCGTATATACTTTGTACCAGAGAACTTTAAAACACGGAAACTGAAGCCCTGCCACTGCAAAGTAAAGCGGTATTTCTACAGGAGGTGCAAGGGATTCACGTCAGGAAGTATTTTTTCTGTTTATCCGGCTGGAATCAGGCTCATATAAACACTTGTGTAACACACGTAGCCTTGGAAGTTCACGTATACTCCATTACATTTGAAAGATAAAACACTTTCTACTCCAATACATTTGTCCAGGTGTTTGGTTCATTTTAAAAGCCTTATCGTTGCCCACTCCAGGACAGCAGGTGGCGCTGTGCGGATGTACCGCCAAACGCCACTGACTCACAAAAAAGGAGGGAGATTTGTTTCCGTCTTCTTGCCGTATGAGTCGGGAATTTGGGTCATATTTTTAGTAGTGTTTGTATCGGTTCGTGGTCCACGGGGCGTTTCAATCGATCGCTCGCATGTAGAAGGTAATGTAGTAAAATCTCCAGCTCGAACCGGAAAGGTCAAAGGTGACTTTAAGAGGCCATGATTCATATGCTTTCATGGGCTAGACAGATTCTTAACACCTTATTAATACTTAACAAGCACCCCTGAATATAAAGCAATACCAAATAAACAATAAGGGTCCGTTGGGGCAGACGGTCGACGGGCCGCTGTGAGCTCAGGGCGCCCTCTGCTGGAGGAGGGGCCAAATTGCGCTTTTATTTTGTGAACCCCATGAGTTCTGCGCTCCCGCCAACTACACCATCGACCTTCCGTTTCATGTGGTGACGGTGACAACGTTTAACCTCGTACCCCGAGCGCATTTTCTCTAGTTCGGTTTTACCCAAATCTAAAAGCTTTGAGGCCAGTGTAACGCTCATTTGAAAGCTAAGTGGTCATACCGCCTTTGCGATGCCCGAGCCCGGCAGACCTTGGAAGCTAAGCAGGGACGGGCCTGGTCGGTACTGGGATGGGAGACCGTTTGGAAACACCAGGAAGCCTAGAGAATGTAGTGAGTGAGTGGTTGATGGTGGTCGGAGGTACAGACTGGCTGCCTCGCTTCCGTCAGTCTACCCCAGGGCAGCTGTGGCCACAATAGTAGCTTACCACCACCAAGTATGGAGTGAATGAATAGTGCAATGTAAAGCGTCTTTGAGTGTCCACAAAAGCGCTTTATAAAACCGATGCTTTATTATTATTATTATTTAAGTCCTAGAAAAACTGAACTGTTTTGTCTCATTGTTGCCGCATTGAAGCATTTTCGTAGTTTTTTTGTTGTTGCTTTTTTGTAGCTTTTCCGGCACGTTTTTTTCCGCTATTTTGTGTCTTTTTCATCACTTTCAATTTCCGGACTTGCGGATTTTTGTGCTCCTGGAAATTTCAAGCTTTCAAACGACCTCTCCCCGGTCCTTCTGCGCCTCCAGGGAGCCGTTAGAGGTTCCTCCTCCAATATAACGGTTCATTATTGTGATTCAAAAGTTCAATCTTAATCTGAGCACCCGTTTGAGGGGAAACACATTCACCCACTTTTCAGTTTTTCCAGGTTAAGGATCCAGAAAAGATTTGAGATAATAATATAATGGTGTTTACTGAGAGTGTTCTAGCAACTCTTTTGGCCTGTTCCCAGAATCCATCAATCCAGACGAGTTCCTGAAACGACTAATTTACTAATCCACATACAGCTGAAACCTCGGAAAATGTGAATATCGTTGGAAAGTTCCTTTATTTAAAATGTGAAACTAATATATGACATAGACTCATTATGTCAAGCCTTTGTTGTTATAATTTTGATGATTGGGGTTTTTACAAGCTGAGCCATAAACATATCTCACTTTGCATGTAATGAGTCTGTCATATATTAGTTTCACAGTTTAAGTTGAATAACACAAATGAATGCACTTTTAACGATATTTTCCAAGTTTCACCTGTGTGTGAATGTCTCTGTTGTGAGATCAATAAAGTTCTATCTTGTCTCACCACCACGGAGTGAATGAGAAATGCGGTTGTGAAGCGACTTGTGTTATAAAATTAAGATTTCACGTCCCTTTCATCCGACTGGAACCAGTAAAATACTTCAGATGTAAATAAACAGGTGAACTGAATTCCTTGCATCTCCTGTCGATAATCCCTTTTGCGGTTCAGAAAACTGAAGGTGTGAGTGGAGAGTCTGCTGTAAACATTCGCTGCTCTAGGCCTCGGGTTCGGACTGGTCGGTGGCGACGGTTCCGTTGGGTTCGCCCGCCGCGGGAGTCTCTTGTTTGTCGGGCTCCTGTACGGTGATGGTGGGGTCTCCGGGGTTGTTGGTGCAGGTGGCGCACCCGCTGTCGGGGGCCTGCGTCTGGGGCAGCTGCGTGAGGAGGGCGGGCTCCTCGTCCAGGCGGCTGGAGATGGACCAGTACAGATGGGCGTCCAACCGGGCGGCGGCTAAAGCCAGCTCCCGGGCCGAGGCCGCGGGGGTGTCCACCTGCAACACAACGCAGCAGATACAACGACCTTTATCCGGCTGGAATCAGGCTCATATACACACTTATATACTCCATTACATTTGAAAGATAAAACACTTTCTACTCCAATACATTTTCTATAAGTTTGTCCAGGTGTTTGGTTCATTTTAAAAGCCTAATCGTTGCACACTCCAGGACAGCAGGTGGCGCTGTGCGGATGTACCGCCAAACGCCACTGACTCACAACAAGGAGGGAGATTTGTTCCCGTCTTTTTGCCGTAAAAGTCGGGAATTTGGGTCATATTTTTAGTTAGTTATTCTTGCAAACACTTGCTTAAACCGTGGACTTGTTACTTGCCGTCGCCTCGGATCAGGGGGTTTGGGTTGTGAGATCAAATGTGATGTAAGTTGTGTTTCACTCACACATATCTTACACATATTTTTAGAAACGAGAAGGTCTCGGCTTTCAAATGAAGTATCACACAGACATACAGGCTGAAAACTCTCTAGTCAATACAAATTGAGATTTGGATATGCATAAATGGAGAAACCCCTCCTGGAGCCTCCACCTTAACGTGGTGGAGGGTTTGAGCCTGATTGATCCTGGAGCTCTGTTGTCGGGGGCTTCGTGTCCCTGGTAGGGTCTCCCAGGGCAAACAGGTCCTAGGTGACGGGTCAGACAAAGAGCGGTTCAGAAGCCCCTTATGAGAGACCAACAGGCCCGGTTAGAACCATGAGGCCGTCCTTCTGTGGACCCACCACCTGCAGGGGGCGCTATAGGGGCTGGTGCAGCTCCAACAGCTGCCCCCTCGACCCGGCAACGGACAAGTGGAAGAAGATGGATGGATGGATGGATGGATAATTGGAGAAAATCACCTTAATCCTAACCTAACAGGGGTGGCAGGTAACAGGTTAAAGAATAATTTGACAGAGTAACTTTTGTTGCGATCGGAACTGATTTATTGACGCAAGGTCGAGCAAACTCCACGAAATCGGTGCGGCGTTGCAACTTTCCCACAACTATTCTAGCAATCCACCACTTCTGCACAACCAAAGTGAGGCGAGGACTTGTGCCTCTGCTCCCCGCCTCCTCTCACTGGCCTCGGTCTGACTTTATGTGCGTTTTGTTTCTCTGCTCCTGGAGTAGTAATATCTTCACTCCTAAAGATATTACCGGTGCTCCTGAGGTGATTATAGTCCCCCTTTTTGCAGACCATCTCAGTTTTATTTACCTCAAAGGTGTGGTGGAAGGCGCCGTAGTCCACGTCGAAGAAGCCCTCGGCCAGAGACATCATGGGGCTGAAGCGATATCCCCACATCACCTCCTCCGCCAGGTACGAGCTGCGCGCCTGACACGTCATTCCTGTGGGAGAAACGCAACATGAAAACTAATTAAGAGAAGGCACTGAAAACGTGAGAACTTCAGAGCCTCGTATCATTTAACAGGTCTGTGCTTTGTTTGAGAAGAAACATGAAGCAGCACAATATGATTAAACGCTTGGAGAAAATAACATGAATGTAAGGTTGACCATCCATCCATTTTCTTCCACTTGTCCGTTGCCGGGTCGTCACATTGCACCAGTCCCCTATGGCGCCCCCTGCAGGTGGTGGGTCCACATAAGGACGGCCTCATAGTTCCAAACGGGCCTGTTGGTCTCTCATAGGGGTCCATTCACTCTCTCATTCATACACCAGTGTACGCAGACACTGGAGGCAAGGAGGGTGAAGTGTCTTGCCCAAGGACACAACGACAATGAGCACGTTCAGGAGGCGGGATTCGAACCCCCGACCTTCCGATCATGAGACGACCCGCTCTAAGGTAAGGTTGACTAAATGAACATAATACTTTGTCGACTGAAACTAGACATAAGCAAATAGTTTTTTTCTGTCCTCTGTTGGTAATTGTTTGATGGATCCATGATTTTATTCAGTGGACTAGATATCCGGTGAGCCTCCTCTCGCTGCAGAGAGGATCTCTGTCAGTCACCGCACCAGTGTTAATTTTGACAACATATTTTAATTTAGTTTTGGTCTTTTGACGAAAATGTAATTCAATTTTAGTCGAGTTTTAGTCAAAAAAATATCTTCAATTTTAGTCGAGTTTTAGTCGACTAAAATTAAGACACATTTAGTCGACTTTGTATTAATAATATTCATTATAATCATATTTAATGGAGGTCCTGCTTCATGGAGCTGCTCCTCATGAACAAAGCTCAGAGCTGTTCCTTTGGCAGTGAATTTACATGATATGAGGCTCTTTCAGACGGTCAATAGAAGTTTGGATGATTTTAGTCTCTCCTTTCCATTTAGTCGACTAAAATATCTGGACATTTTAGTCATAGTTTTAGTCGCATGAAAAACTTTAAATTTAGTTTTAGTCAAATTATAGTCGTCAAAAATCACTTTGACTAAAATTAAGACTAAATATTTTAGTCGACGAAATTAAGACTGCACCGCATGCCACAGAGTCAAAGCAACACAGGCATTAGCGGGTCCGACTCCGCGTTAACACCGCTAGCATGTGGCGCTCACCTCAGCTAAACACTCGCCTCTGAAGCCTGAAACTGCTACGATTAAACTAAAGCAACAAAAAAACATGACAAAAAATGGACAAAGAAGAGACAAAAACACAACAACAAAGCAATGGGGGGAAAAAAGCAACAAAAAAGCCACAATTGTGACAAAAACATGACACATGCAATTGTGTGTGGTTTACCTCAAGGTTCCATTTTGGGTCCAGAATTGTTTAATATGTTTATAAATGACATTTGTAAAACATCTCAAATACTTAAATGTATCTTGTTTGCAGACGATACAAATATATTTTTGCGTCAGGAGACAATTTACAACAACTGTGTCAGATTTTCAACTTGGAACTCAAAAGTGTCAGCAATTGGTTCAAACAAAATAAACTTTCTTTAAATCTGAGTAAAAGCAAAACGATGATATTTGGCAACTGTAATTCCAATCCCCAGGAAGCATTTCAGATAGAGGGCGTTGTCGTAGAGCGGGTGCATGAAATCAAATTCCTTGGAGTTATTATAGATGATGAGATGGATGAGAGGTGAAACGTTCGAAGACTTCAACTACTGAGTACAGAAGATGAATCAAGCACCTTTAAATGAAATGTTTTTTCCTCATTCACCTGCAGAATCTCGCCTTACCTTTCCATCTCGAACATCGCACTCAGACCAAATAAATCAGTCGTTCAGGAAGACAAAGGCTCCTCATACGCCGGACATTAAAATAATTGATTGAAATGGTTTTTGCGTTGGCGGGACGGCCTCGGCTGCAGCGGCCTTCGTCCCGGGGCGTTTGCATGTGCAGAGAGTTATTAAAGGGATGAGTCCGGCGGCTTTGGCCGTGAACCAGGAGCCGTCGCCGCAGTGTGCTGAGCCAGGCAGGAATGCACGACACCGGGGTTTTATATCAAAGAAAGACAAAGGGAGTGAAGAGGAGTCCATAGTCTCGAGCGTCTGCGAGTGGCCAGCATCAAAGTGCAGTAGTTTCGTTTTGAAGGATCTGTACTTTACTTGAGAAGTGTTTTTGTTGGGAAATTTCTACTTTTACTGCACTACATTTGAAAGATAAATGTAATACTTTGTTCTCCACTGCAACGCTAAAAACTTAATGCACACTCCAGAACCGTGCGCTTATTTATTTATTTATTTGAACAGGGACAGTGTACAATCTACATTAGCCTCAGAAAGGAGAGATGCATTGTACCAGGTTATAGCACTTGCGCTAATTTCCACCTGCAGTCCCTGGGCCTATTGTACATGTTTTTTAGTGGTAGGGGAAACCGGAGTACCCGGAGGAAACCTACGCAGACACGGGGAGAACATGCAAACTCCACACAGAAAGGCCCCGTCCAGGTGGGAATCGAACCCGGGACCTGCTAGCTGTGAAGCACGAGCGCTAACGGCTGTGCTAGCGTGCCGTGGGTGGCGCTGTGCAGATGTTACTGTCTAAAGCCACTGACTCACAACAAGGACGAAGTTTTGTCCCCGCCGTGTTGCCGTACAGAGGCCGCAACTTAACTGTTTTTGAAGCTGTAAAGTTTTGCACTTTCCACTTTGACAGAGCAATTTATTTGACCAGTAGTATCTGTACTTTAAAGAAGAACTAAGTAACTTTAATAAATCCTGTCCGTAGTCCCTCTGGGGGTAATACAAGTGTTAATGGGATGATAGGGGGAGGGGGTAATACCCCCTCTTTAAAGGACCAGGCCACTGTTTTTCTGTACTGAGATATGTTCTCACCTGAGCTTAGACGAGTTGATACTCACCTGTCTGGTCTTTGTGCGTGCGCTCAGTCACGCAAAACGATCAAAGATGTTGTGAGCATTTTGGCCACGCTATAGCTCCAAACGGGGGTGAAGTTGGAAGCGACCACGCTCTTCCACGGGCACAAAGCTCCGGTAAGAACATATCTCAGTACGGGGAAAACGGTGGCCTGTTCCTGTGACGTCGTGATCGGGTTCACCTGTGGCTTCGACCATTCCCTCCAGAATGACCACGATCTCGAAGTCGTCCTTCGACAGCTGCGCCTGGGACATGTCCCAGAACGGGGAGCGCGCGTCGATCTCGTGGGAGATCACCAGCGGAGACACCAGGAACAGCCGGTCGTCCCCCGTCTCGAAGCCCACGCTGATGTCCGTCTGGTCCAGGGGGATGAACTCACCTGAGGCGGAGGAAGAGGAGGAAGAGGAGGAAGAGGAGGAAGAGGAGGAAGAGGAGGAAACGGGAGGTTGTTTTGGATTTGTTTGGTAAACCTTCCATTTTATGTGGTGACGGTGACAACAGTTAACCTCTTACCCCGAGCGCATTTTCTCTAGTTCGGTTTTACCCAAATCTAAAAGCTTTTAGACCCCAGTGTAACACGTCATTTGAAAGCTAAGTCCTAGAAAACTGAACTTTTTTGTCTCATTGAAGCGTTTGTCGTTTTTTTGTTGTTGCGCTTTTTTGTCACGTTTGCATCACGTTTTTGTCACTGTTGTATTGTGTTGTTGTAGCTTTTCCGGTGCGTTTTTGTTGCTCTTTTGTGTCTTTTTCATCACTTTTTAGTCGCTTGTTTTTTTGCGTTAGTGTTGCTTTTCTGGCACGTTTTTGCTTCTTTTTTGTCGTGTCTTCGTCGCTATTTTGACGCTTTTTTTTCAAGAAGCTTGTAGATTTGGGTAAAGCCAAACTGGAGAAAATGCGCTCAGTTCAGGCGGGGATTAAGAGGTTAGAATTAAAAAGATTCCTCTGACAAACTTGGTCCAGATAGAGCTCTTCATTGCCCTCATCCTGCCATGACATGTCTTTCAAGGATCTACTTTTCATGCAATTTTAATACAAATACAGTTTTATTGAGCCGAGACACTGCAGGTGGATAGGGGAAAAAATTCAATCTAGTTTGAAACTTTTGCTGTAGATTACTAGTATGAGGAAAAAAAGTATAGCAATGTTTTCTGTCATTTTTATATGTAAACAAAAAATTTAAATGTATTGTTTTTTTGTTGATAGTTTTTTCAATACGTTAAAATCTCGGCTTGTTTTAATAGTCCGGTTCACTATGTTTCAATTTTCACTGTTGTGGGAGTGTGAAAACTATATATTTTTGGAAAACTTATGGCATAAGCAATAAGAAAAAAACTATGTTTCCATTTGCCCTGGTCATTTGGTAAAATTGTGCAATCACACAGTTTTTCCCATTGGAGTAAATGGGGAGTTCTGGTCGTCGCTACGGTAACTCCATGAAACATATGACAAGGGTTTCATTGACGTTTTCGATTGGAACGACCTTTTTTTTTTTACAAATCCGAACTAGACTATAAGGTTGAAATCTCAATAAAACAGGCAGGAAATATAAATCCACACGCCCCTCACACTACAGTGGGAGCAGCGGGTCCTTTTCTTTGGGACAATCCAAACGTCGGGTCCCTTACCCTCCTGCGTCTGCTTGCTCTTGATGAGTTTGGCCCTCATGTTGGCCCCGACGATGTGCGAGCTCCGCAGGTCGCCCACCCGGAACATCAGGCACAGCTTGTCGTCCCGCAGAGAGATCACGGCGTGTTTGGAGAAAACCAGGGTCTCGGCGCGTTTGTTCGGCTGCGAGATCTTCACGAACATACAGCCCACCTGCACCAGAGGAGAGAAAGAATAGGTTAACACGATGATACTGTCGTCATGGAGACCGTCGCAAACTTTCTGAATCAGATTGTTAATGAAGTGACACTGGAGCCAGATCTGACCGAAAACAAACCAGTTAATGAAGGACATGACTGGGTTTCCAGTTGACACCAGGGAATATTAACCTCTTGCTCCAAAGCAGTGCTTAGTAACTCATGCCCCTAGAGGCCATAAGCGCTACTGCATGTTGCCGTTTTTTACTCATTAATTGTCCGTGAGAGTAAATACTACGCTGACAGAAAAGACAAAGGGACAGAGGGATATTATTCATCCAATTACACAATGGAGATCATTTATTTCACTCAAACTCGCCTGTAAATACTGTTTAAGTGGCGCTAGCCCGCAGTTAGCTTTGCCCGTTAGCCTGTTAGCTTCTTCTTCGTGATTCCATTAGTGTGTATTGACTCTGACCCGGAGGCAGGGAAAGTTGTAATTGTGGTTTTCTGGCCAGAGACACCAGGGGGAGATGAAAAACCCCCCAATCGTCCCATTAACACTTGTATCACCCCCAGAGGGAAAAGGATTTATTACGGTAAACAAGTTACTCAGTGCTGCTTTAAATCCCCATATTTAAAGTAGTTAACCTCTTAACGCCCACCCGAACAAACTAAGCGCATTTTCTCCAGTTCGGCTTTAACCAAATCTAAAAACGTCTTAAAAAAGGTGTTAAAACAGCAACAAAAATGAGTCGAAAACAAGAATGAAAATGCAACAAGAGTGTCAGAAATGTCACAAAAAAAGCAATGACAAAACAAAAATGGTCAAAAAAGGGACAACGCGGAAACAATGCGAGGAGAAATATCTGATTAGATGAGTTTTGTAGGTCTTAGCTTTCAAATGAGCCGTTACTCTGTCCTAGGTAAACATTTTTTGTTTCTGAGGAAATGTTTGAGAGATCATGGACCCGGCGACTGATATTAATGATAACTTTTGTAGTAAAAACTGGCTCCTCCCCCACTGGGTCCTGTGACATCATCACATTCTAGAACCTGCAACCCAGCAATAGGCTGTAACCTTTGAGATTTGGGTAAAGCTGAACCGGAGAAAATGCACTCGGTTCAGGCAGGGGTTAAGAGGTGAACTGATTTGACCAAATGTAGCTTTAGTGATATTCAAAGCCCAATAACGACGTCCGTGCAGTAACATCTTCACTCCTAAAGAATTCTGAAGATATTACTGCACGGACGTCGAAGCGCTCCTAAGGTGTTATTACGCTTCACGATATAGTTCCCCTTTTATCCACTTTGAAAATCCACATGTTTAAGTTAGTGTAACTAGACTTGGATCGTGTAACTACTCACATAACCGTATTTAAATAGAGAAAACGTGGAAGAGCTCGGTCGCTTCCAACTTCACCCCCGTTTGGCCCCATAGAGGAGAGGAGGAGAGGCTAAATGCTAACGACATCTTTGTGGTTTTTCCGTGACTGAGCGCACGCGTAAAGACCAGACAGGTACGCATCAACTCGTCAAAGGTAAGAACAGATGTCAGAATGGGGAAACCGTGGCCTGTCCCTTTAACGTGTGCCATAGCCGTGGTGAGAGTGGAAACGTTCTCACCATGAAGGCGTTGACCATGGAGCCGAGGATGGCCTGGAGCAGCAGCAGCATGGTTCCCACGGGGCACTGGTCGGTGATGACGCGGTAACCGTACCCGATGGTCGTCTCCGTCTCGATGGAGAAGAGGAACGCCGAGATGAAGCTGTTCACGTTGTTCACGCACGGAGTCCAGCTCTCGTCCTCCAAGTGGTCGAAGTCCCCCCTGTGGGCGAGGAGGCGGGAAATGTCCACTTAGAACACCTCAGTATTTAAGCGGACTATAAACTGATATATCACATAATCACATAATGATTTATAACGAGGCTTTGACTTAAATGTGGTCGAACAGCTGGATCCTTCATCATTAGCAACGTTGGCTAATGCTAAGGCTAATGCTAACGTCTATAGGAAAACACACTGAACAGACAACAATGGGTCCTCATGGGAGCTGACATTGCTGTAGTACCGCCCCCTGGTGGCCGGGGGCGACTCCAAGAGACACTTAGTAGCAGTGTTAATTTTGACAAGATATTTTAATTTAGTTTTAGTCTTTTGACAAAAATGTAATTCAATTTTAGTCGAGTTTTAGTCGACTAAAATTGCAAGTCAATTTAATCGACTAAATTTAAGACACATTTAGTTGACTTTGTATTTATAATATTCATTATAATCATATTTAATGGAGGTCCTGCTTCATGGAGCTGCTCCCTCATGAACAAAGCTCAGAGCTGTTCCTTTGCAGTGAATTTACATGATATGAGGCTCTTTCAGACGGTCAATAGAAGTTTGGATGATTTTAGTCTCTCCTTTTCATTTTTATTCAGTCTTATTTTAGTCATAGTTTTAGTCTCATGAAAAACTTTAAATTTAGTTTTAGTCCAATTTTAGTCGTCAGAAAAATCACTTTGACTAAATATTTTAGTCGACGAGATTAACACCGCTTAGTAGACAGGATTCTACTGGGACTTCAGACCTCGCTAGATCGGCTCCAAAGAGTTTTTCTCTTTCTAAAAATCGCTATGACCCATGTGACAACGCTGGGCTAGCTGAAATATTTTTAACCACGCTGGTTTTTGTTCATCAGCCCAAAAAAGAGGAAGCCTTTTCAGTGCATTGACTGGCGCCTTTTTGCCCTTTTAAAGGAACAGGCTTTGTAGGAGAAGATTGTGAAGCCATGTAACGTTCACAGACAACTCGGGACCATCACTATGAAAGGGGCTGAATAGGTAAATCCTCTATCTCCAGTTTCCCAGACTAGCCGACTTGCTAACTGTCCACACACGTTGGGATCATCAGCGCTGATGTTATTATGCTTTTTCCAATCACACAGCCCCAGTCTATAGCACTACAATGATGACGTAACCTTCTGTTGGTCTGTATATGCAGTAAATTAAAATAACTGCCTTGAATAAAATTGCTCTCTCAAAATGGCCGCACTGAACGTCTTGAAATAGGCCTCTGTCTCTTTAAGAAGCTTTCCGACACGCCCCCTTCAGCACACTACTGTGGCATTGAAACAACAACACTGTGCGGGGAGGGGGCTCTGCTGAGCTGAGGAGCAGTGGTTGGGGGCTTGGCTGGTGACGAAAGGTCCAGAGGCGTCTCCAGGAGGTGGGGGCGTTCCTAGGAGGACTGAGGCATAGCTACACCTAAAATGGCCGCCGTCTAAGTTTTTACTGATTACTCAAAAATATGTGAAAGAGCCGAGGCAACACTCCAGGCATGTGTTTAATGAGGGAACGACATAATAACAGGATATAAAGCTTGAAAAAGTCGATTTTACTTAATACCCCCCCTTTAATAGAAAGTAATATCAATCTGGTTCTTCACCTCCTTTCCCCTTGAGCTGTCCCGCCGGTTAAAGCCTACGGGACAAACATATGCTTTATTGTCTTTAAGAATGCAGATCGAAGCGGATTAGCAGGAGCGGAAGGAACAAACACTGAACCGGATTGCTCTAAACTGTGTGAATGAAGCGTAATCTGAAGCGTAATCTGACGTAATCCTCCATAGTCCCGCTATAACACAAACAGTCCACTTTAAGTTTAGGATAAAGTCGCTCTGAGCATCTGGCGCCTCCTCTCGCACATATGCCAAATCTGACTTCTCGCCGAAGCCTTTCTCACCAACGGCGCCGTGTTACAAGAATAGCACCGGCCAAACTGCGGAGGCCGGAGTGTGGACCGGGGGGAGAGAGAGAGGCGATGGGCGCGTGGGCGAGTCAAAAAATAAACCGGAGCGATTCGTATCTTTAGAAACGGCAGCGCCCGCCTGTCTGACACCGCGGGGGGGAAACGAGACGCTAGCTTTAGGTTTGTCATCTTATGTTTTGAAGATGGAGATTGGGATCGCGATATATCGGCAGCTTCTCTTTATCGCAATACTGTGTTAGGTGCATGAAGCCACAGTATATCGCATCATTTAGACATATACATATACATTTACAGTACCGGTCAAAAGTTTTGTTCTTTTAATTCAAGACTATTAACATTGTAGATTCTCGACTGAAAGCATAAACTTATGAATGAACACAAAGCCTTTTCCTTTGATTTCTGATTTATTTTTTTTTACTGAGCGTCACAGAAATCGTGACTTCAAAAATGTTGACTTCACAGACTGTTGAACCGTTTCATTGACAAAATGCCAAAAATAAAAAATAAAATTTCATCGGTGTCTCGGCCCAAAGAACAAGATTTAAAACAATCTTAGATTAAATGTTAATATTTTTGCATAAAGTATAAAATGCCTAATTAAGAATGTACGTGTTATCACCTAATGATTGTAAGGTCCACACAGGCCGATAAGCAGTGCTTAATTTGATCCCCCGTTTGAGGGATCGCATTCCCCCAATTCTCAGTTTTTCAGGGTAAAGGATCCGGGAAATATTTCGGAGGACCTGGCAAAGAGTTGATCTGATATAATGGTGTTTAATGAGAGTGTTCCGGCAAATGTTTTGGCCTGTTCCCCGAATCCATAACATCGGACGAAAAGTGTTCCTGAAAATACAAATTTACAAATTAAGCACTGCCGATAAGCTTTAGTCAGTCACATGGTGTGAGTAACAAGTCTCCATGGTAACGCTGACCGGCCGACTCCCTCGCTTGGTTCAGGTGCTAATGAAGGATAAAAACATACTTCAAACAAAGCCCCCGACAAAACAGTGATGAAAAAGTGACAAAAATGTGGCAAATATCAGACAGAAAAAGTGTCAACAACACAAGGAAAAATCTTAGATCAGTTTTGTCGGTCTTAGCTTTCAAATTAAGCATCACACAGGCTGTAAGCTCCAGTCGCGAAGCTTTAGATTTGGGTAAAGCTGGACTGGTGAAAATATTGCAATAATATCTATCCATTCTTCCACTTTTCCGTTGCCGGGTTGTGTGGGCCCTATAGCGCCCCCTGCAGGTGGTGGGTCCACAGAAGGACGGCCTCATGGTTCCAAACGGGCCTGTTGGTCTCTCATAGGGGGCCCATTCACTCTCTCATTCACACACCAGTGTAGCAGACATTGGAGGCAAGGAGGGTGAAGTGTCTTGCCCAAGGACACAATGACAATGTGCACCTTCAGGAGGCGGGATTCGAACCCCCGACCTTCCGATCATGAGACGACCCGCTCTACCATCTGCGCCACCGTCGCCCCAAAAAATCCGTCCGCGGGGCACTTTCCTCCCCCCTCAGGAGCTCTGTCCCGTGTGGCCGTCTCTCTCCGCGGGGCACTCCCCCCTCAGGAGCTCTGTCCCGTGTGGCCGTCTCTCTCCGCGGGGCACTCCCCCCTCAGGAGCTCTGTCCCGTGTGGCCGTCTCTCTCCGCGGGGCACTCCCCCCTCAGGAGCTCTGTCCCGTGTGGCCGTCTCTCTCCGCGGTGCACTCCCCCCTCAGGAGCTCTGTCCCGTGTGGCCGTCTCTCTCCGCGGGGCACTCCCCCCTCAGGAGCTCTGTCCCGTGTGGCCGTCTCTCTCCGCGGTGCACATGTGTTCTAATTTCCATAATGAAGCTGTCCCGTTACTTAAGCGATTGGGCCGTAGCTCACTGTCAGTTTGTGCTGATGGGACAGACTTTATTTCAGAGCGTTATCTCCCGAGCAGCAGCTGTTTCCCTCACGTGAAAACGTTTAACGTGGATGTACGATCGCACCGGCTCCGGATGATCGAGAGCTTTAACGAGAGGAGGAGAGACAGATAGAGGAGAGAGGAGGAGAGACAGGCAGAGGAGAGAGGAGGAGAGACAGATAGAGGAGAGAGGAGGAGAGACAGGCAGAGGAGAGAGGAGGAGAGACAGGCAGAGGAGAGAGGAGGAGAGATAGATAGAGGAGAGAGGAGGAGAGATAGATAGAGGAGAGAGGAGGAGAGATAGATAGAGGAGAGAGGAGGAGAGATAGATAGAGGAGAGAGGAGGAGAGATAGATAGAGGAGAGAGGAGGAGAGATAGATAGAGGAGAGAGGAGGAGAGACAGGCGGAGGAGAGAGGAGGAGAGACAGGCAGAGGAGAGAGGAGGAGAGACAGGCAGAGGAGAGAGGAGGAGAGACAGGCAGAGGAGAGAGGAGGAGAGACAGATAGAGGAGAGAGGAGGAGAGACAGGCAGAGGAGAGAGGAGGAGAGAGAGGCAGAGGAGAGAGGAGGAGAGACAGGCAGAGGAGAGAGGAGGAGAGACAGATAGAGGAGAGAGGAGGAGAGACAGGCAGAGGAGAGAGGAGGAGAGACAGGCAGAGGAGAGAGGAGGAGAGACAGATAGAGGAGAGAGGAGGAGAGACAGGCAGAGGAGAGAGGAGGAGAGACAGGCAGAGGAGAGAGGAGGAGAGACAGATAGAGGAGAGAGGAGGAGAGACAGGCAGAGGAGAGAGGAGGAGAGACAGGCAGTGGAGAGAAGAGGAGAGAGAGGCAGAGGAGAGAGGAGGAGAGACAGGCAGAGGAGGAGAGACAGGCAGAGGAGAGAGGAGGAGAGACAGGCAGTGGAGAGAGGAGGAGAGACAGGCAGAGGAGAGAGGAGGAGAGACAGGCGGAGGAGAGAGGAGGAGAGACAGGCAGAGGAGAGAGGAGGAGAGACAGACGGAGGAGAGAGGAGGAGAGACAGACGGAGGAGAGAGGAGGAGAGAGGAGGAGAGACAGGCAGAGGAGAGAGGAGGAGAGACAGATAGAGGAGAGAGGAGGAGAGACAGATAGAGGAGAGAGGAGGAGAGACAGGCAGAGGAGAGAGGAGGAGAGACAGGCAGAGGAGAGAGGAGGAGAGACAGGCAGAGGAGAGAGGAGGAGAGACAGGCAGGCGGAGGAGAGAGGAGGAGAGACAGGCGGAGGAGAGAGGAGGAGAGACAGACGGAGGAGAGAGGAGGAGAGACAGGCAGAGGAGAGAGGAGGAGAGACAGACGGAGGAGAGACAGGCGGAGGAGAGAGGAGGAGAGACAGGCAGAGGAGAGAGGAGGAGAGACAGATAGAGGAGAGAGGAGGAGAGACAGGCGGAGGAGAGACAGGCGGAGGAGAGAGGAGGAGAGACAGGCAGAGGAGAGAGGAGGAGAGACAGGCGGAGGAGAGAGGAGGAGAGACAGGCGGAGGAGAGAGGAGGAGAGACAGGCGGAGGAGAGAGGAGGAGAGACAGGCAGAGGAGAGAGGAGGAGAGACAGGCAGAGGAGAGAGGAGGAGAGACAGGCAGGCGGAGGAGAGAGGAGGAGAGACAGGCGGAGGAGAGAGGAGGAGAGACAGACGGAGGAGAGAGGAGGAGAGACAGGCAGAGGAGAGAGGAGGAGAGACAGACGGAGGAGAGAGGAGGAGAGACAGATAGAGGAGAGAGGAGGAGAGACAGGCGGAGGAGAGACAGGCGGAGGAGAGAGGAGGAGAGACAGGCAGAGGAGAGAGGTTGTATCTATAGTTTAAAATTAGTTAAACTTTTAAAATAGTTTAAAATTGAGGTGGAGAAGATGAAAAAATCTATGATGGTAACTATGGTAACTATGGTAACTGTGGTAACTGTGGCAACCGGCGAATTGATGATTTTTGTTTGTCTTAGTTTTTGGCTAATATCTCAATCATTACTGGAAGAATGAACATATGAACTAATGTCCAATTATTTTTTCCGAAAGGCGTCCAATATTCCAAAACGTGAGCGTGATGTTGGCCAACAGAGAGGACTTTCAGACTATAAAATAATAGGCCTGTCAAATACTGATGACGAAAAACATTTGTCAAAACTGTATTTCTCCCACAGAGCTGAATTGGCCCCTGCCCTCCACCTGAAATTCCCCCCAGAATGCTTCTTTCCCCTCCCCCAGTTTTTCCTAAATTCACCCACATGTTTCCACAATGTTTTATTTTTTTCAAATTTTTTCCCTTTTAAATTTTTTTTTTTTCACAACTTGTCTTTTACTTTTTTACTTTTAAATGTTGCGGAACCGACTGCATCA
Source organism: Proterorhinus semilunaris (assembly GCA_021464625.1). Classification (NCBI taxonomy): domain Eukaryota; kingdom Metazoa; phylum Chordata; class Actinopteri; order Gobiiformes; family Gobiidae; genus Proterorhinus; species Proterorhinus semilunaris. The sequence goes on along the minus strand of CM038358.1, from coordinate 31,284,187 downwards.
AAACTTGAATATAAAGATTGTATATTTATTTTCGGTTCCTGCCTTCTATAGACCCTTTTAATTGTTTGTAAACATCCCGGGCTCAGCTGGAGGCGGGAAGCTCGATTCCCATCTATTTCCATTGTAGCTGTTGTCATAGTAACGATAAACAAACGCCTAACTGTTTTGGGAAATATCAGATAAACCTTATTTTATCGTCTCAAACGTCACTCCTCTTGTTCTTGCTCCTTAAGCCACGACGGGACCACATGTTTCAGTCGTAGTTTGACACTTAAAATCGCTAGTTTTAGTTTAATCTTATTTCTTGGTCACTTCCTGTCTCCGGCTGATGATGTCAGCAGTTCAAGGGTCGACTCATTTAAAGGTCTCCAGCCCTAATGTCCAGGGACTTTAAAGCCTTTACCGCCGCCGGAGTGTGAGGAGTGAAGGAGTCGTGGATTATTATCATTATTATGTGTATGTGTATGTGTATATATATGTATATATATTTGTCTTTTTGTCCCTCTTTTAATCATGCCTGGACAGCAGGGGTGGGTCGGGGTTGGGACGCTTGCATATTTTGTATTATTATTATTACTTTTTTTTCTTTTATATTCTGTTGCTGTTTCCTTTATTCTTTTCACTTTAAACTGTACATGCAAAAGTACTGTGCAGAACTGACCCATTATCACGAAGGGTGAAAACAAATAAAAATAATAAATGGTTGTGCTGCTGCATATGGAAATGATCTGTAAACTGAAGAGATGCACAAATCAATAAAAATGTGATCAGTGGATATCTACTGGATAATAATATAGTTTTTTTCTCTCTATATGAAATGTATTACATTTGAAGATAAAAGTGTATGACAATTTAAAATTTTATTTTTTTGTGGATATTATTGATTTAGTTATATTTTCCCCCTCCCCCCTGTCTAACATATTTCAAAATGTAGTCTGAATGTTTAAGTTTGAAAGAACATTTACATTTCATAGAATGTGGCATGTGTGTGTATGTGTGTGTGTGTTTGTTTGTTTGTATGTGTTTTTGTTTTGTTTTTTATGCTTTGTTGATGTCTATTGTCCTGTCCTTTCATGTATGGTTTTAAGTTGAAATAAAAATAAATAAATAAATAAATAAAAAAAAAAAAAATTTGATCACAAAAAAAGAAAAGCCAGGTTAAGCTCAATACGTCTCATCCGAGCCCCAACGCTCCCCCTGGTGGTAGAACCCCGTCGGTGCGCTCCATCACGCTCCACCAGAGGGACACGGCCAATGATCAAAGTGCTGCCGGGGCGTTTATTTAATCTCCGACTCGTAGCGACGCCGCGGACACGCCAAAGGTCAGTCCTTTACGAGGCGGATACACGCGGTAATTACGGCTCTTTTCTGAAAGCCCGTTGATCCGGCGCGACGGCCGAACACGGCGAGACCAGAAAACCGATAACGGCGAGTCAGCGGCGCTCGCTTTTATCGTCTGTGTGGGAGAAACGCGGTGGGTTCGGCCGGTATTGATTTATATGGACGGATATTTAGCCTGTGAATTACAATGCGGTCGGTCAATTATTGGAGTAGTTCACGGCTAAGTAGACGCTCGTGTGGATTAATCGCGCTTTTCAAAACTGAGTGATTGCAATTGGGAAAACGCAGAGGCTGCAGTTTATTCAAATAACGTCATGGCCTTTCCACAAAACAGTCGGGGCGGTTCATAAATCCAGCCGTCTGTCCCGCGATGAAGCTCCTGGACGCAACACGCTCTGCTTATTATTATTATTATTATTATTATTATTATTATTATTATTATTATTATTATTATTATTATTATTATTATTATTTGTTTATTTATTTTTGTTCATATTTTATTTATTATTATTGTCATTTATTCTACTATTATTATTTTTCACCAAAACTCAGCAAGATAAAATTAGCAATGGGTAATGATTGTAGCAATGACGATGATGATAGTGATAGTGACGATGATGTGTATATATAGATAAATATATATAAATTATTTTATTATTATTTTTCTTTTTTTTTTCTTTTTTGTCCCATTGAATGACATTGTAGCCTATTTAAAAAATATATATATATATATTTTTTATATTACACTTACATATAGACTCATTTGACCACATTCGACATAGCACCCCTGCATTGCATACACATTCACATACATATACAGAAACTCCGCAAACCAAGGCGGAACTGAAACAATAAAAAACGCAACCCGAATAATTTTATTTTTATTTTACTCCCCCCCTCCCCCCCCAACCCCACCCACCTTAACACCGAATATAACTTTTTTTTTTTTTTTCTTCTCTTTTATGTTTTCATTCTTGTAATTGTATTAAAATGTAATAAAAAAAAATTAAAATAAAAAAAAGCTCCTGGATCTGTTTAAAATCACATTTGTCAGAATATATTCAGATACGGTGCCTTGCGAAAGTATTCGGCCCCCTTGAACTTTTCGACCTTTTGCCACATTCAGGCTTCAAACATAAAGATATAAAACTGTAATTTTTTGTGAAGAACCAACAACAAGTGGGACACGATCATGAAGTGAAACGACATTTATTGGATATTTCAAACATTTTTAACAAATATTGGGCGTGCAAAAGTATTCAGCCCCTTTACTTTCAGTGCAGCGAACTCTCTCCAGAAGTTCAGTGAGGATCTCCGAATGATCCAATGTTGACCTAAATGACTAATGATGATAAATAGAATCCACCTGTGTGTGAACAAGTCTCCGTATAAATGCACCTGCTCTGTGATGGTCTCAGAGGTCAGTTTAAAGCGCAGAGAGCATCATGAAGAACAAGGAACACACCAGGCAGGTCCGAGATACTGAAATGTGGCAAAAGGTCGAAAAGTTCAAGGGGGCCGAATACTTTCGCAAGGCACTGTATTTTACCCCAAAACCCAAACTTTTAACATTAACACAAAACAGGTATTGAGGGAAGGATATATCGACAACAAATGGCTACTTTTTGAGCAGTGAGACCACATCTATCTCAAAGACAGGACGTACTTTGTCGAAATTGGCAACTGTGGAGTCCCCCAGGGGTCAATCTTGGGACCCCTCGTATTCAACGTGTACATGCTTCCACTGGGTCAGCTAATAAACAGCAACAATGTGTCGTACATAAGCATACGCAGATGACACGCGAGTTTGCTCTCAATACAAAATGTGTAAATAGATATTTCCTGTACATGACCAGTCCTTTAAAAGGATGCGGTCAAACACTCCGCCTGCTGGGCACAAAGGGTAGAGCGCATGCCGTTCGTCTTTATCAAATAACGTTTATGCAGCGCTTTTAATGCAATATTATTTGTGAACAAAAGTTTTAGCAGTAATACGTTGGTACTTTACTTGCCATTAATAAAAGTAGGCTACAACTTATTTCTTATCTACATGATTTAATATATACAAATATATAAGGTAGTGATGCACCGATCCGCTTTTTTGAGCTCCCGATCCAATCCGATATTTTGAGACTTTATCTGGTCGATACCGATCCGATACAGTCTTTCTGTATTATTATATTTGTATATAATATAAATCATTATATATTATAGCCTATGGATATTACAGTAGTTTTACCAGTTTTTTTTTTGTTTTTTTTATAAATATGCAAGATGTTGCCTTCAGGGAGGAGACTGCGGAATCTACGGGCCAGGTCGAGTCGACTTAAGAACAGTTTCGTACACAGGGCCATCGGGAAGCTGAACTCCCCTGCCCTCCCTCCCACCCCTCTTCCCCCATCAATTTTAAATGATAACGTTTTTCAGAAGCAGGTGTTAGCGGCAGGTTAACGATAGTCGACACATTAATGTATATCCTCCTGTGTGATGTGTCTGCGTACCCTGGTGTATGAGTGAGTGGCAGGTGGTGGGCCGATGGCGCAGACTGGCTGCCCCAGGGCAGCTGTGGCTGCAACAGCAGCTCACCACCAAGTATGGAGTGAATGAATAATGACGACAGTGTAGCGCTTTGAGAAACTTGGTAATACAGGCTTGTAAAGCGCAATATAAGTGTAAGGCATTATTATTATTATTATGTGGATGTTGTTCTGTTATGATTGTACAGTTTCTCTGTGATTTTATTTTGGCAGCCGTCTGAGTTCTGTTTTGAAACGTGTCTCATGAGGGCTGGAGACTTACTTATGTGCAAGACACAATAATAAGAATAAATCAAATCAAATAAAGCAAATCAGTTTCCTAGATGGAAGAGCGGGTCATCTCATGATCGGAAGGTCAGGGGTTCGCCTCCTGAAGGTGTTTGCTGTCGTTGTGTCCTTGGGCAAGACACTTCACCCACCTTGCCTCCAGTGTCTGCGTACATTGGTGTATGAATGGGTGAGAGGTTCCTTGCTGTAAAGCGCTTTGAGTGCCTAATGTAGGTGGAAAAGCGCTTTATAAGTTGAGACCATTTACCAAGGCCGTGAATCTGTGGTCCTGGATCTGCAGCGGCTCCAGACTGCAGATAAACCTCGAAACCTGCAGACTGGAGCCGCTGCAGATCCAGGACCACAGATCAAATCCGATCCAATCCGATACTCTCAAAATGCCTGGATCGGTACATCCCTAATATACAGTATGACTCCGAATGTTGGGTCCCATCAGGAGCATGATCGTAACTGTTTAGTCCTCGGTGTTTTTAGAGAGGAATGTTTTCAGTTAAGAACCAGTTTTGTGAATGTCAAAAACCTTCCAGGTCTTAAGAACAAACGTGTGAGAAAGTACTGTGAACGTTTGTTGTGCTCATCCAGTGGGGTAACCTTGACCTCCCGTGTTTCCCTCCGGTGGACTGAGCCAAACACAATAACAGAACAGGAGGACGAAGACCTCCCACCGCACTCACTAAGCTGTGATCCCCCTCCTCACCTGACGTAGGCGATGAGGTACCAGATGGCGCCGAAGAAGAGCCACGTGACGGCGTAGGCCATGACGAAGACGAAGAGCGAGCACCTCCAGTTGAGGTCGACCAGCGTGGTGAAGATGTCCGTGAGGTACCGGTACGTCTCGCGCATGTTCCCGTGCTGCACGTTGCACCGGCCGTTCTTCTCCACGTAGCGCTGGCGTCTGCGGCGAGCGCGGGCTGCGGACAGACAGCGAGCAACGGTCAATAAGAGGGGAAAATAACTCTGGAAACCACGAGCGCCACCTCCAGGTCCATCAGGATGAGGTTCTCCCGCGTTGTGGAGGGACGCCTGGAGTGAACGCAGCTTTATTTACAGATACAGTCAGATGTTTTCAGACTGAGACGGTTTGATGCTGAGGAGGAACTGTGGATACATGTGTAGGAGAAGAGTTCGTCAGAGTTGGAGCAGAAGGTGCTTTTTCTCATAAAAGTTTCATGTGACGGACCAAAAATAACTAAAACAAGTCGTCCAGTCAGAAGCAGCAGCAGCAGGGAACACAACATATGTCCGGGCTTAGAGTGAGGGAACACTCGCTGCTCGACGCTGCCGAGTGTAAATGAGTTCTTCGGTAATTGTTTGTGAACCTTCCGGGCTTATGGTGCGTTCATGGGCTCCTCGGGAACTCGGGTGAACGACTTACCCAGTCACTCAACGACTGGGGAACTTGGATCAAAACTCGGATCAAAACGAGCTTCCCGAAAAATCAGCTGATTTGTTCTTTTATCGTCTAATATGGAGCTTTTAAGTAATTTTAAAAAAAAAAATTTTTTTTTTTTATTGCAAGAAGTGCATATTTACAAAAAGGTATAGAGATAAGACATTATGAAAAGACATAGAAAGACATAACAATACACACATGAGGTGTAACATAGGGCAAAAAGCAAAACAAAAAACTGTATATTAAACAGTTAAAATAAATAATAAATACGAGAGAGAGGGGGAAAACAAAAACAAAGCTAACTATACTCGTACCATTAGCACCGCCGCCTCCATAACCACCACGACAACTACAACCACCTTGAGCTTTTACGTTAAACACTGCTACTTTTTTTTATATTTAGTGTTAGCTGTCGTCATCCTCATAATAACAAAATTGCGAGTGAAATGCCTGACGTCAACGTGAGCAAAAAAGTGCATTTATGTGATTTTTTTTTAAATAACAAACTAACGTTTAGCTTTTGAGACGCTAACACATTTAAACGATTAGCTCGGCTAAGCGTTTTTATTTGATGACATCAAAATCCCCACTTTCCCACAAAATGACCACATGAACACAAACCCACTGGGGACAATGGCGCCACATCTCGGGAATACGAGCTCCCCAGTCCACATGAACGCACCATTAGCTGGAGGCGGGAAGCTCGATTCCTGTCTATTTCCATTGTAGCTGTTGTCATAGTAACGATAAACAAATGCCTAACTGTTTTGGGAAATATCAGATAAACCTTATTTTATCGTCTCAAACGTCCCTCCTCTTGTTCTCACTCCTTAAGCCACGACAGGACCACATGTTTCAGTCGTAGTTTGACATTTGAAATCGCTAGTTTTAGTTTAATCTCATTTATTTTGACTTCCTGCCTCCAGCTGAGGTCACTGATGATGTCAGCAGTTAAAGGGTCTATAGCAGGGGTGTCAAACGTACGGCCCGCGGGCCAGAACCGGCCCGCCAGTGGGTTCAGTCCGGCCCACGGGATAAATATGCATTATTAAAGAAGAATAAACTTCATTTTATTTTAAAATTTGCAGTTCTTATATTGTCCGCTAGGGGCGCTGTGTTTGAGTCAGTTCTATCGCTTTACCTGCTTTTTCTGTTGACTCTGGCGCCCTCTTCAGTGAAATGTCTTTGTCAAAAAAGAGAAAAGTGGACAAAGAGTGTCGGATTTTTCAAGAAAAATTGACCTCTTCCTATATGTATACAGTGATCCTTGTTGAATGTTTTTACATTATTTTATCGATTGATATAATTGATAAATGTTGACATCTTGTTTGCAAGAAAAAAATAAGACTTGAAAAGAGGACCATTCACTCTAATGAATACTATGTAGCACTTTGAGAAACTTGTAAAGTGTAAGCTGTTGTTATTATTATTCATTTATTGGAAAAATGTTTTATTTTCCTGTTTACATTAAACACACATGACAGACTCCAGAGGACACCAGTGTGAGGAAATCCTACACTCTGAACAAGTTCTTCTCAGACTCAAAGTCAGAACTATTATTATCCCGATGAACTCCCTCCCCGACACAGAGATCGATGCTCTGTCCTCTTTAACCTCTCCGTCCTCAGCCCTCTGCTGTTTCCACGGGACCCCCCTCTCTTTGGTGCTGTGGAAGCGTTTTCCGGCTTCAGAACAAAACGGCGACTCGTTGTCAAAGACGAGGCCACTTTCATGTTCGGATTCCTCTTTGTTTGAGGTGAGACGTGTCTGACGGAGATTTCCCGCGGGACCAAAGTGTTTCTGAGTCTCGGGAGCTTCGGAGGACGCGGTGATGAGCGAGCCCAGGGTGTTTGTGAGAGGCGTGACGGTTTTATCAAACACAAGAACGAGTCGGGCGTTTCTTACTGCCGCCAGTGCCCTTTATCCCACGTGTATTGGATTTATTAAGATTTGACACATTTTCAACACAAACACTTATTAACATGTAAATCTCACGGAAATAGTTCTCAACTGCTGGGTCAGGACCAATGGGCGAGGAAAGCGCTTCTCTTTGGTCCTCATGGCGGGGAGCTGACATTGCTGCAATTGGTGGGTTGCACAGGTTCTAGAATGTGATGATGTCACCGGACCCAGTGGGGGGAGGAGCCAGTTTGTCCCATTAACAGCATTGCACTTTCACAAGTCGGAGCTCAAAAGAAAATGTATGAATTACAAACATGATCATTAATATCAGTCACTGGGTCCATGATCTCTCGGTACAAGACCAAACATTTCCTAAAAGACTGAATAATGTTTCCTCCATATAATAGTATTGGCCTTTAGAATGCTGTGGTGTCACTTGAAACCCAGCAATACCACCCCCTGGTGGCCATGCCGGGGGCGACTCCAAAAGACAGTTTGTAAAACTGATTCCAATGGAGACTTTGCATCTCAAAAACACTGCTTAAAAGACTGGCTCCAAAGAGTTTCTTATTTTCTAATACATACTATGAACCATGTGACAACACTGGGCTGGATATCATATTTTTAACCCCGCTGGGTTTTTGTGCTGTATCATTAAAAAGGTTTGACCCTAAGTCTTTGATTGACAGGCTCTGGAGCACTTTGGAGGCTCGTGTGGGACGGGCAGAGTGTGCCATGTTAATTCCACCAAAAACATGGGACCATTATAATGAATGGGGCAGAATGGCTGACCGGCTATCTCTCATATATTTTATCTATGGTCAGGACCACAAAGCGAGTGGCAGAGCTGTGTTCAGTGGGTCGTGAGCATTTCTCATTAACATGCATGTTGAGCTCATTTACATCCACTGTCCCCCACTCACCCACGAACACACTCTCATTCATCCTGAAAATGTACATGTTATTACCCGGAGGAAGCCTACTGCAACATGCAAACTCCACAGAAAGGCCTCGTCCTTCATGTTCTGGAGCACGAGCTCTAACCGCTGTGCCACCATGCTGCATGCTATACAAATAAATACATGATCAAGACACAGGGCCAAAGAGAGGAACAAAGTGGTTCAGCAGCCCATAAATACATAACAGAGAATGTTAATGCAAATCTAACATTAGCTACATGCTAACGGCTAGCTTCGAGTGCCGGTTTTTCGCTTCTTCTGGAGAATCTTCTTAATCTTCTAATGTAAGAAGGAGGACCCAATTTAACTTGACTTTATTTGCGTGTGCTAAATATGCTGATAGTATACCAGAAAACATCCAAAAAGAGGGAGAAATTGTGATTCCCATGACAAGCTTCCTTACCAAAGATTATCGGACATGAAGCTCACTGACGTGGCCACCGTGGCGGCCATCTTCCGACTGGCCGGCAACTAATGCAAAACCAGGAGCAGCATTTTCATTGATTCAGCGGCAGAACATGAGAGACACTCATTGTTTGCGATTGGTTTAGTCTCGGATCTCAGTCAGGATGTTATTCCTTTGTAATGTCTCATGTTTAAGTCGTGTTTAGCCGTATTAGCATTGTTAGCATTCAGGTGGTTAGCATTCATTGTATCACTGTCCCATGTTCAATAAATATTGGTCACGTGGTGTTAGAAAGTACAGAAAAACGTTCCAACCTGCTACTATGGCCTGATATGAGAGTTTTATTCTCCCCTAGGAAGACATTTCAAACACATAAAGCGTTTTTTTGGCAATAATTTCTCAAGTTTTATTTGATCCAATGTTGGGTTTTGAATGGAATCAAGCAGCGTTTTAGTCCAACTGCACAATAACCGTCCACTTGTCCCATAACCTGATTATGCACGAGCGCTAATCGCATCCGCCCCGTGTTCCCTCTTCATCATCTCCATCGTTTCACTTGTCAGATCGTATGAAAACGAAGCGTCCTGCAATGCTGATCTGTGAACTCTTTTACTATGTACTTTTAGTATCGTATAACGTAACAAAGCCGATATCCCTCCGGCTCTTCTGCTAATAAGAAATGATGCCCACTAGGGTAACGACTGTCCCTGATGTATCCGGGTTGAGCGCGAGGCATATAAATATTTTAACAGTATGTGGCAGAGAACATGCAGCTGTTGGATAATTACTAACAAATTAATAAAAAAACTTCCCACAGGATGAAAATACCTGACCGGGTGAGACGAAGCTAAAGGCTAACGTTCATTTGACCCGAAGAAATGTTAAAATGCCGCCACAATCTGAACTGAGTTTTACAAAACACTTGATTTATCTTTAAAGCAGTACTAAGTAACTCATGCCCCTAGAGGCAATAAGCGCCACTGCAGGTGTCGTAGCATGTTGCAGCTTTTTACTCATTAATTGTCCATTAGAGTAAATACTACGCAGCCAGAAAAGACAAAGGGACAGAGGGATAATGTTCATCCAATCACACAATGAAGATCATTTATTTCACTCAAACTTGGCTGTAAATACTGTTTAAGTGGCGCTAGCCCGCAGTTAGCTTTGCCCGTTAGCCTGTTAGCTTCTTCTTCGTGATTCCATTAGTGTGTATTGGTGACTCTGACCCGGAGGCAGCGACGTTGCAATTGTGTTTTTCTGTCCAGAGACACCAGGGGGAGATGAAAAAAAAAACAATCATCCCATTAACACTTGTATTTCCCCCAGAGGGACTACGGGATGGATTTATTAAGGTAAACAAGTTACTTAATACCGCTTTAAATTGTGTGGCAAGTCTATTATTTTTTTTTGTACAAGGGGTTTGTTTCTAAGCAACAAAAAAGGGAAACTGAGAAAGTGTCTGTGCTGCTGAAGTGTGATTAATTTCAATTCATATTTGTTATCGCACTAAACCTTATGGTATTAATTAATCAGAAAAACGTCCCGGACCTACTATAATATGTATAATACTTTCAGAGATTAGCATATTGTTATGTACGTTTACAGAATATATTTGCTGAAATGCTACACTCGAATGTGGAAGACTCAAACGCTTTTATCATCCAGAACAAAAATTTCTCATCTTTTTTGTTTACCTTTATCTAACCAGGAAAGTCCCACTGAGATTATGAGGGGAACCCATTGTACATGTTGTTATTGGTAGGGGAAACCTACGGGGAAACTCCACACAGAAAGGCCCCGTCCGGGTGGGAATCGAGCCACCATCGACTTTCGTGTGAGCCGCCATGTTGTTGTCACAGCGCCCCCTGCTGACACTCACCCCAGCCGAAGCGTCCCCTCTCCTTCTCCTGAACCCGCGCCTTCTGGATGTTGGAGTGCGCTGCTTCCCGCTCGGCGAGCTTGGACTGAAACGACCGCTTCACGTACGCCGAGGCGGGCGGGGCCGTCTCCGTGGTGACGACGTGCCCCAGTTCGTCTGGCGTGAGGGTATAGGAGGCGTCTGTGGCCACCTGCGGCAGAACACAGGAATTAGGCACTTTTATTTTACTTCCACTACATTTTAGAGCAGACGTCTGTGCTGGTTATTCAATTTAAAGTAAATAAAGCACAGTTAACTCGTTTGTTTTAAAATCTGTTAAATACTCAAATTTAATGCCGATTTCATGCCCAACCACAATATGCCTAATGCCTCAAACGCAAAAGATGATGCTTTAAATTATAAATGATTAAAAAGGTCTCATCGCACTCAAACGATAAATAATCAAAATTTCCTTAAAATAAGATTGTTTGTTTTTTTGCCCCATGGACAGATTTCTTGAAATCGGTTACCCAGATCGAGTACAAATGTGCTTATTCCAAGAAAATGTTACTTAATTACTTAGTTACTTTATGCAATGTGGACTTTGAAAAAACTTAGTGCTATAAAATACAAGAAATACAGATTGGAACTAGGGCTGGGCGATATGGACAAAAAAGTAATATCTCAATATTTTTGGGGACTTTCTCAATAACGATGATGAAGCGACCCTCGAAAACGACGACAAAAGGGCAGAAAAAAACACTTTCCGCTTTTTCCCCCCAGTTTTTCTCCATATCTTCCCAATTTCCCACTTTTTTTTTAATACAATTTTCCCATAATTTTTCATCTTTTCCGATTTTTTTTCTTCAATTTTTTTATCAATTTCCCCCCTATTTTTTCCTAATTTTTACCAATTTTCTCCCATATCTTCCTCGTTTTTATTTATTTATTATACATTTTTTCCCCACATATTATTCCTCATTTCCCCCCACATTTTCTTTTTTTCCCCTTATTTTTCAGAAGTAGAAGAAATGACCACTCAAAACTGCGTGAGTGAAGCGGAATACAAGGGGCCGACGTAATAACAAGGCTGAACGTTTGATTCCTCACAATGCAGCCCGGTTAACGTGTCTCACCTCCACTTTCTCCACGTCTCCCTCCGGTTTGTCGTCCACGGGCAGGGACAGCGAGTCGGGCCGCGCGGGGATGGCGGAGTTCTCCAGCGCCATGGTCGGGTGGCGTCGGGCCTCCTCCGGATTAGCTGCTCGTGTCGGTGACCTTGCTCCCTACGGCGATGTGAGCTGCAGTCCAGGGCCTATCGATCGCAGCATTTGTTTGCCCGGGCGAAGCCTGCGGAAGAAAGGACGCTGTTAAACGAGACTTTGTTTCATTATTTATCGATTGCTGATGTGTTCATGGACATCACTTGGAAGGGCAGGGGCACAAAATAAACAAAAACTGCTATCAGGGGGTTTCTAGACACTTAACTCCAGAAAAACTCAATTTTTGTTTCAACCACGGTTCAAGGGTGAAAACAAACCAACTACTCCACAACTGCTTTAACAAATGGTGAAATTATGGATGTATTTCCCACCAAATAAAGTGTCAGAAACATGCAGAGGAGTGAAGTGGTTCAACGGTCCGTGAATATACAAATAACGGCGAATGCTAACCTTAATGCTACATAACGTGCTACATGCTAACAGCTAGAGCGCAGGGTTTTCACTTCTACTGGACGATCTGCTTTATTTTCAAACACAACACAACATTGATAATATCGACTTGATTTTGACTCGACTTTATTTGTGTGAGATAATTGTGTTTATAGTCACGCAGAAAACATCTAAAAAGCTAAAAAGCTAACAAGATAACAAGTTTCCTTTCCCCCTCGGCTAATCCTTGTTATCGTCTTCATGCAGAGAGCCCACAATGAATAGAGTTCAGAATTGACTCTGTGCATAATTTCAAGTCATAACAACGCCGCCCAAGAAGTGACTTCCTGTTTCGATCCAGCGCGCCAAAATAAAAGCACACAGCTCGTCTCATTGATTAGTTCAGCGGGTACTTGCAACGTTACAAGAATATAATAAAATACACACATTTTAAGTGTTTTGTCTGTTAATAGTTAGGCAGAAAGAAAGTTGAACTAATTAACTGCTGAACTAATGAATCGGATGGTGCTTTTATTTTGGCGTGCCGGATCAATACAGGAAGTCACTTCTTGGGCGGCGTTGTTACGATTTGAAGTTGAGTAAATTGTGATGTCATATCGCTATGCATCATGGGATTAGCATCATGAACTAATGGAGATTTTAAAAGGTAAAATACTGGAGCTATTGTTCACATTAAGACGCTACAGTGCGTTGTGATGAATTTAACAGTAGTGACTCAGCAGCTAACGAAGTTGTTCCACAGCCTTTCCCCCCCATCACTTTTCATACTGTTTTTAGCTAATGTTAGTGTATGGAAAATGTATGCTAACAGCCACAAACATAGCGGATCTCCACGGTAACAATGGATTTTCCCGAAATCTATAGGGGAAACGGTGCAATTATATAATGTTTATATATATATATATTTTTTTTTTCTATTTATATTTATTTTAAAGAAATACAATACATGACACACATAAAAAAAAACTAATTATACAAAAAACACAAAAACAAACAAAAAAACACAAAAATAAAATAACTTTAAAAAAACAAAAACAAACAAAAAGACAAACAAAAGGGGGTTTTCAAGATGTTAATGTTCATAGCTTCTTGCCCTATTTTATTTTAAATATATATATCTATATATACATACACATACATATACATGCAAATATACATACATTTTATTTTATTTTTTTACAGTATATTAAGAGCAGTCCATTTCCTTTAGTTAATCAGTTTCTTCCGTAGTTCATTCTTTACTTCTTGTAGTGTCATTTCATTTGTTTGGCTTTTGCAAGGATCGCAAAGGAGCGCTGTTACATTCTCCATTGATAACAAGTTCATAAAGTCTTTCACCCAGTCATGTAGGTCAACACAGTCTGCTTTACGTACTTTCCAGTTTTTGAGTATAATTCTTTTTACTGTTAAGGAAAGTTAATGTAGACATTCTATTTTATACAGAGTCGGCCTAGTATTCTTTCAAACCAGCCTAGAGATTGATGTATTCCTGAAGGCGAACGGACGGGTGAGTCCGACCCTCCCAGTCCTTAACGAACTGAATGAAAACTAATCAGGAAGATCAGCCGTTTGGATTTAATAGCCCCATAAATCCGCAATATTCGGGACAATTTTACGAGCAGCTTAAACGAGCGCGCTGCGGGACGGCGAACTGGGGGCAACAATTGTCTTCGAAACTCGGGCTCGCGAGAGATTGATCGCGGCAGAATGAAAAAAAAAAAAATCGCAGTTTCAACGGTATCTTCAATAAGTGATATAATGTCCTCTGTGTGTCTCCTACAAATGTCTTTGAAACACCGCAGAGGCACCAGGAGCATCTGCAGCACAGTGGAGGCGTCACAAGGAGGCGCTACAGGAAACAAGGGACGGGACAAATGAGGAGGAGACGGTGAAAGACTGTTGTGGACCCTTTTGAGACCTTCTTGGGGGAATCTGAAAGGTTCTATGTCTGTTATTTTAATGTATTTCTTTATTCTTTTCTTTAATCAATTTGTTTTCTTCTTTTTTTTTTTCTTCTCTCATATTCCCCTTAAAACTTTTACCGCAATCTGCCCCACTTACTTCCAAATTTTTTTCAAATGCTCCCCAAATTGACCCCAGCCAGACTTCACATGATTTTTCTTTCTATACCCATTTTGTTTCACACAGGAGATTGAAGACGAGGCCTTTGAGATTTTGTTATTGCCGGTTGCGCTTGTTGTTGACGTGTTATATTTTTATTTATTTAGATGTCTTTCTTTGTGTTGTTTTTCGAGACGTGTGGCATGGGGGTGGGGGGGTGGGTTGGATGGAGGGAACGGGTGAAAAAAAAAAAAAAATACATGTTTATTATACACGATGTAACATGAATAATACTCTTCCTTCACATGTGTATAAAAGAAGAAAAGAAAAAAGAAAGACTGTTGTGGAATGGAAGGAGCTGCGTAAGGAAGAATGGGCACCGTGGTGTGTTTAAAATGTGAACTAAATAAATGGCAAATCTATCGGCCATGTCCCATTTCCCCCAAATCATCTGCTCCGTCGCGCCTCGTGTTGTCGGGTTTTGTTTTGATAGAGACAAAAGCGAGTGGCGCGAGACGATAGTGGCGCTAAAAATAGCCCGCGGCCCCCCCCCCATTCACTTGACATTCATGGAAATGTGATCACGGGGACCGACGGGCTTCATTCCACGAGGGCCTACATCAAATATTTACAAACAAATCTTACACACGCGACCTTTAAAAATGGTGCAGGACTTCGGCATTCACGCAGTTTTCTCGTGGACTCGAGCGATTTGATATTCGCCCCCCCCCCTGCTAACAATCATTTCCACTAAAACTATTCACTCGCGACGACGCAACTCCTTCTGCATCCGGGGCACGTTGTCGACGCTCGAGTTTAACCCGGGCCTTGTTTTCGGTGCGGTCGCCATGGAGACGTGATGCTTTTTTGCACCGGGCCACAGGTGCGAATGGAGAGCGGCCCCCGGTGTGACGTGCGGCGCTCCGGAAAGGCTCGTCATGTGGTTATTCCCCGGTGCATTCAGCTGCTCTGTGACGTGTTATAGTCTACACCTACTTTCCTAAAATCAAAGGAATACATCACAGTATTTCTCAATCGTTGAATCATTAAAGTGATAGTCTAAATGTTTTACACATTATATAAAATGTGCAAAATCGACCACCTGGTTTGGCATTATGATGTGAAGTAAATAATAATACTTTTTTTTTTTGGTAAAGTCCCTCCTTCCCGGATCTCAGCAACTAATCAGAGTCTAGTTTCCTCCCGAATTGGCCAATGAGACGACTCTTCCTGTGAACCAGCCTGTCAGGGCCAATCTGGATGGAGGGGGAGGAGCTTTATTTATTTTTTATTTATTTGATTATTTGGTTGGGACGGTGCACGTTAACCCCTCCCGGAGCCGCCACCTTAACGTGGGGGAGGGTTTGAGCCTGAATGATCCTGGAGCTCTGTTGTCGGGGGCTCCGTGCCCCTGGTAGGGTCTCCCAGGGCAAACAGGTCCTCGGTGACGGGTCAGACAAAGAGCGGTTCAGAAGCCCCTTATGAGAGACCAACAGGCCCGGTTAGAACCATGAGGCCGTCCTTCTGTGGACCCACCACCTGCAGGGGGCGCCATAGGGGCTGGTGCAGTGTGATTTGGGCAACGGATAAGTGGAAGAAAATGGATGGATGGAGTGCAGACATGGGACTCATGCATGTAAACACGCCACTCCGGATTGTAGCCTTGAGCTAATTTCCATCCATCGTCCCCCATGTGCACTCTCAAATACCCCCTCATTCATCCTGACCTATTGTACATGTTTTTAGTAGTGGGGAAACCGGAGTACCCGGAGGAAACCTACGCAGACACGGGGAGAACATGCAAACTCCACACAGAAAGGCCCCGTCCAGGTGGGAATCGAACCTGGGACCTTCTTGCCGCCCATCGTTGATCGATTACTTTAGAAAATTCTGCTCTCCTCATTTTGGAAACTAAGAAGGGCTTTCTGGTTAAAGAGGGGAGGAATTTGAATGTTTACTTTCAGATTTCACTCTATCTCTCCTCAAACTTTACTTTAAGAATATTAATGATGACCTGTTTTGTTTCCTCCAAAAATAAAATCAAGATTTAAAATGTGCGTCCTGAGCATTTGGCAAGAGCGTTTTTGACTTCCTCATCAGCTACATGTATTTTTTTCATTATGTAAAAAAAAAAAAACTTTATTTAAAACTACTATGACTGGACAAAATATGTTGCAAAATACGTTTTCAGGCAAGTATTCTGTAACTAAATACAATTTCAAAGTATTCCCCCAAACACTGCACCTGGATGCAGCCCAAATAAGTATTTCATTATTTAAGTGAAGCCTAAGCCTATATATATATATTTTCCCCTGCAGGTTTTTGTTGATTTAAGCACTGAATAAACTTAAAGCTTATCAAAACAACTCCGCAGCAGTCACTTTAACATTTTAACAGACTGCTGGTGTTGTTACAGTGTTCTGCAGAAATATAATGGAAGGAGAAAGTCCTTGAAAAAGGACTCACGACCCACTGAAAATGATTCTGCTTCTAACCAGTCGAGAACCGCTGCTTCCATTGATTCAAATGCAGGAAAACAATTGATTTCAGACTCTTTCGTTCACTTTAGTTTATTCCAGTGGACTATTGAGCTAATGACGTTACTATTATTGCAGCAGAGTTTCGTCAAAAACACAAAAAATAGGGTAAAAAACACAAAGCTGTAGTTTTGGCTGAAATTGTACAAAACATTTTTGCTCAAATGTTCCTTATTTGCTGTTTAATATCAAGATTATATTATCCTTCTATTTGATACATGTGCAAATCTGACAAACATTAAATATCCACACAGTTTTTGCGTTTGGACCATTGAATATCTAGTATTTGGTCATTGAAATGGCATCAAAAAGCATTAACTTCCTGGTGCCTGTATATTATCATATGGTTTAAAGTACCCCGGATAAATAACGATGACATTAACAGGGTTTTCACGATCGTCACTATATCAACTTATTGTTCAATAAATAAAAGAGAAACAATACATATTTTCCGCCCGTATTAGCCAAGCAAATTGGGTAAGGGAGACCGGGGCTATTTGTCATACGGGATAATATGTCAAATTGCGTTTTATAGCCACACTAGAGGGCGCTGTGTGCTGGTACTGAAATATAATATATATATAATTCATGTACTTGTTCTCCTCCAATAATAGTTTTCCCATTTGGACTGAATACCAGAGAAGAAAACACATTTGAATAGTTTTTTATGCCTTTTTCCCGAACTTTAAAGTCTGGGTTATTTTTGTAGATCGTTAGTGCCATAAATAAAAGACACTGATCTGAAAGACAGAGACGTTAGCTTTGATTTGAGCCGTTTCAGAGCTAACATGCTAACGCCATTTGTTAGCTAGCTTACATTGTCCATAAAGGGGACAGTGGGTTATTTGTCACCCGGACTGAGGGGTTATTTGTCACATGGGGTGTAAATGGCGGGATTTTTTTTCTTTGGTGTCTAATATGTTTGAGCTTTTATAGAGGTCGTATGTTTGGGTCATGTTTACGCCTCATAGAGCATTTTGAAAAACAATCAACATGATCTGGCATTGCATTGCGACTGTTTTAAAACGTATGTTGTCCCTTTTATCTCAAGAATCAAAAACGAATTTCATGTCAAAACCAAAAACTCCATTAAAAACCATAGTGACCCCGGGTATGGTTTGTGATTCACGGTTAATAACTATTTATCGCAGTATGGTAGAAAAAAGAAAGCGAGATCTACTCAAGTCAAGGGTCCAAGCTTTCATTTTATCATTTAAATCAGGGGTCCTCAAACTTTTTTCTCTGGGGGCCACATTATCGTTCCTGACTGTGATGGGGGGCTATGATATAGAATTGTATGATCCAGATCAAAATGAGATTACTCGCCTGGCACAGTCAAGACTATATCAAGATCAACACGTGATTCAGGCACATGTTTGTTTAGCTGTAGTGGTTTGAAAAAATAGTAATCAAGTCTTCACACTTTGTTTTAATATGAAATACCGCAGGTATTCTATTTATTTTCATTTTCAAATAAAACATCATTGCGTAATGTGATCAAAGTAATAACTGCTTGTACTTGTATTGCGCTTTACAAGCCTGCGTCACAAGTTTCTCAAAGTTCACTGTAGTCATTATTCATTCACTCCACACCAGTGTTAATTTCGTCGACTAAAATATTTAGTCTTAATTTTAGTCAAAGTGATTTTTCTGACTGAAATTGGACAAACTAAATTAAAAGTTTTTCATGCGACTAAAACTATGACTAAAATGTCCAGGTATTTTAGTCGACAAAAATGAGACTAAATAAAAATGAAGGAGAGACTAAAATCATCCAAACTTCTATTGACCGTCTGAAAGAGCCTCATATCATGTAACTTCACTGCCAAAGGAACAGCTCTGAGCTTTGTTCATGAGGAGCAGCTCCATGAAGCAGGACCTCCATTAAATATGATTATAAGGAATATTATTAATACAAAGTCGACTAAATGTGTCTTAATTTTAGTCGACTAAATCTCGACTAAAACTGAATTACATTTTCGTCAAAAGACTAAAACTAAATTAAAATATCTTGTAAAAAATTAACACTGCTCCACACACTGCGGTGGTAAGCTTCATTTACCACGTGGCTATAATGTGTTGTTTATATCCTGGTCTCGTATGTCAGTGGACCTGCTGGACACGTGTGGAATTCTTTTGTATTTATTTAAGTGGCCCCCTAGTGGCTGGAATGAGTATACTGGTAATTCAGTAAAAAAAAAAAATCATAACTCCGCACAGGAATTCCACTGAATTATAGAAAAGAAATTGTTCAAACTACCTTTTCATCAGTTCTTGATTATGGTGACGCCGTTTATATGCACCTAGTCTATCGTTCTGCCATTCGTTTTATAACTGGAGACAAATGTAACTCATCACTGTTTACTATATGACAAAGTCGGCTGGACTTCCCTGTCAAATGGAGAGAGCAGGGACTTGTTGGGAAGCTTCCTGATCATCTCACATGTGAACTGACCTACAGCACAAGCAGCTACAACACCAGGTCACATGACTGTTTAGTTATCGTAAAGAGTGACACAGGGAAAAGACGTACTACAAAGACTTTTATAGTGCCTCTAAAACCCTTAGAATTAGATATGTATAAAGAAAATGGTACTTGTTTTAATTCTTGTAATAAATATTGTATTGTTATTCTCTGCTATGAAACATGGCGCTCATAAAAGAGAGAGTCTCGTACTCTCATTGGGCCTTCCCTGTATAAATAAAGATGTTTTCTTTTTAAATATGCACGTCTGATGAGCAGTGAAACTTTAGACACAAAAGTGTGACACTATATTTCATGTTTCTTGCAGCTCATTGTTATGCTTTAGAGTCGAAAGTCTCTCGTATCGTTCGGGTCGATACTATCGTTCATCGCGATTTTTTTCCCCCGCCTCAATATATCGAACGTCACAGTTTGTTATCCTAGCCATTACGCAGAGAGATGGCCTATGTTTACGTTATTCTTCGAGCCACATAGGCCACCGTCGCTCAGCTGCACAAAGTCAAACGTTAGCCCCTCCCCTTGAGCGCAAACATTTAGCATCATTTAGTGCCGCACGTGCGTTTCTCCATAATGTCCTTGTTGCACAACCCGTCCTCGTGTCGCGCGGCCCCTAAAGACCCGCGACATTCATCAACATATCTCCGTGGAACACAATTTAACACGATTCCCAACTATCTCGCAGTGAGAGGAAGCCCCTGAGCCTCAAACGCCAGCCTCTTGTCTCGCGCATGTTTCATAATGAGCCTGTAACGTCTCCGGTGCACTTTGCGTCGCGCTCGTGCCGAGATTTCCGTCACGTAAAAGTCCAGGGAAGGTTCTGCAAATGAGCGCGAGCCCGTGCTGTAGTTCATTCAATGCGCACAATGGCTAATTTTCATTTGTTTTTTTACGCGAGAGGTTGACACGAGCTGTGACGCACTAGCCGCTGTCACGCGTTTTTTTTTTTTTTTTTCCTTTTCTGTTTCAATGCCGTAGGTGCGCGCGGACGATGAGCCCTGAAGCGAAACGGCGAGTCTTACCTGCGCAATCTGGGCAACTTGTCAGACGGAGAAAGACCGGGGATGGATGCGCGGTGCCCCCGTCGGTTTCATCAGCGGGATCCCGTCAAGGCGCGCGCACCGGGCTCTGAAGCCGCTCGCCGACATCCATTTCTAGTGTTTACCCAACGACGCAAGGTTCAGTGTCGGAGCCGCCGCTGTCGAGGAGACCGATGTGGGGGGGTTTTGGGGGAGGAGGTTCACGCGCAGGACGCTCCCGTCGAAAGCAGAAATGAGTGGGGCAAAGAAGGAGGAGAAGAAGAAGAGGAGGTAGCGGGAGGAAATGGTGGCGATGGAGGAGCCGCCGGTTGCGCGCAGAGATCCATCCCCTCGTCGTCTGTGTGGGTCTGTTTGAGAGAGAGAGGGAGGGAGAGAGAGAGGAGGAGAGAGAGAGGGAGAGGAGGAGAGAGAGATGGAGGAGGGGTAGGAGGAGAGGCAGGTGTGCAGTCAGTCAGCGGCGGTAAGAGGACGCAGTCACCATCACGGCCCGGCCCCCTCGCTCCTCTCCATTCGCCAGGACCTGGAGACCTGCCCGCGCTGCGCCGCTCTCTCCTCCAGGTGGCGCTCGTTTCGCCGGTGTGTTTTTTCTTTTCTTTTTTCTTCCCCAAAGCCGCCTCGCTGGTCACATCTGCTGTGCGCACGTCGGGGAATAGGCCCGGGCTTCCGTGTGAAATGGAGGTCAGGGGCAACAACGAGAACAACAACTCAAAAGATGTCACAGTGTTCTAGGGAATGTGTTTTATTACGAGGCACTGATGTTCTTTCAATGGTCACTGTCCTGTACATGGCGTTCATAACAACATTAAAGTATGTAATGCCTCTTTTTCAATGGTTAGATTTGCAAAGAGAACCAGGACCTTAAAGTGACACATTAGACAAACGTGTTGCCTAAAACATGACCCAGTTTTCTTTAGTTTGACCATTTCTGGGACGTTTCTCTGTTCACTTCCTTATTGGACACCGACGGGAAGTGACATAGATAGAGGCAAACTGTTGCCGTGCCGACCATGTTATGTCAATGGGAAATCGGTCAAACGGCTCTGGAACTTTACCTCTATGTCACTTCCTGTCAGCGGCTTAAACATTCAAATAAAAATGACTTTCTGCCCAACATTTCTTCATTAAATTTTCTGCTTCACTGAAATAAAATGATAATTATGACTTATCCCTCTAAATAAACCATCAAAACCTGTCAAATGCCACTTTAAAGCGTTAGTTTTCAAGTAGACATTGAATCTAAATCTTGATCTTGTATGCCATAAATTCCTAAAATACAATTGTTTTAATCTCCAAATTTGACTCCAGTTGCAGAAATGATAAATAGATTTGTTGCATTAACCTCTTAACCCCCACTTTAACGGAGCGCATTTTCTTCAGTTCAGCTGGACCCAAATCTTAAAGCTTCTCACCAGTGTAACGCCTCATTTGAAAGCTAAGACCTACAAAACTGATCAAAGATATTTCCTTTTTGTTATTTTTCCATCACTTTTTTGCCGCTGTTTTTTCCGTCTTTGCCGCTCTTTGAGACACCTTTAGATTTGGACAATGCCTGGAGAATTATGTGCTTGGCTAAGGTGGGGGTTAAGAGGTTAAAGGAATTAAAATTGCATAAAATGTACAATATTGTGTTCCAACTTTCCGGATTAGAATATTTTGTGACCCATTTCTATTGTTTTGTTTTTCCATTTCTCACGTCTGTCCCTCCATGTCCCACATCATCACATGACTTGTCCCACTTTCATTACTATTTGAGGTGGTCAGATTATTTTCCCGAAGTTACAGCCTTGGGGGAAACTATGGAAAAAAAATGGGAGGGGAAATGGAGAAAGAGAAAAATATATGAATCCGGGAAAATAGTGTAATTTTCTCGCAGCCCTAGATGGAAGTAAACGTACGAAACAGATGCGATGACTGGTTAACGTTTTTTTATTGTTTTAAAGCAGTCCAAAAAAAAAAAATGTACAAAATTAAATATGACAAGAATTTCCTCAGAGCAAAAGCAGCTTCTCGTTCAGCGCGATCTGAGCCTGAGTGAGGTTCGACAGGTACGTCACCATCAGCAGGTCCTGCAGAGAGAGACGGTTTTATTAGCAAAGAGAGTAAACCAGACACAGACATGGCTGATCACAATCCAGCAGGAATTCACCGACACCCTGGTGGAAACGCTGTGCCTCGTCTCGACTTATCCGACTTTGCTGACGAGTATTGTGATTTTGTTTCACTGTCCAGAATCATTAACATTTGAGAGAAGAGTTAAATACGAACAAAACAAACAAATAACAGATTTCAGAACAAGTTTGCAAGTACCGGTCAAAACTTTGGAAAAAGTCATTGGTTTTTATATAGCACTGTTCTGGACACTCAAACACACTTTACATTATTCATTCACTCCATACTTGGTGGTGGTAAGCTACTAGTGCTTATAACCACAGCTGCCCTGGGGTAGACTGACGGAAGCGAGGCAGCCAGTCTGCGCCATCGGCCCCTCGACCACCACCAACCACTCACTCCATTCGCTATAGCCTGGTTTTACCAGACCCTCGTACTCATTTCGTTTTGTAGGGTCTGGATCTTCACAACTGAGCTCCGTTATGAGGTGGGAGGTGAACTCCTTTGTAATTGGTGACCTGATTTTCGCTGGCGTTTGGTTGTGACGTATGTAATGTGCCCGAGTGAGTGAAGCAGCTACCATAGCTCTACCATAGCTCTACCATGGCTCTACCATGGCTCTAACATGGCTCTAACATGGCTCTAACATGGCTCTAACATGGCTCTAACATGGCTCTAACATGGCTCTAACATGGCTCTTGGGAGCATTCCTTGCACATTTCAAGGCTTTAGTTTTAATTTCTGGATATTTGGGAGCCGAACCAGAACGCATTGAAGAGCTTCCATTACTTTCATATCGGCCGCCATTTCCAAACTAAAACCAGCAAATGTGGCGCAAATGCTTGAGGTCACCTACAGCACCCGCCTCCCGCGCTCGCTGATTGGTAGATTGAAATTCAACCGATGTAACGCGGCCACTGAGATCAGGCCCAGACGTACATGTGGGGAAATTATAATTGACCGGAGTTCACGGATGGATAAGCCCAGGCTACATTCGCTAGGCTTCCTGGTTATTTTTACCCTGCGTAGCAAATTCTTGGCATTTTCTCAATGAGCTTCATACGGTCCTTGTCCCTGAAATGGTTTAACAGTCTCTGAAGTCAAAACATTTCTGGAGACTAAATGGTGAAGCTCATTGAAACATAATTCCATACGAGTTAATTCATGAATGCCTTCAGTGAGAATCAACCGTGTGAATACAAACAGAAGAAAAGGTTATCCACAAAAACCTTTCTTCCTGAATCTGAAACGTGACCAACAGTGTAACGTACGTTGATGTTGGAGTTGAGCATGTTCTCGAAGTCCTCCGCTGAGATGGTGGGCACTTTGTTCACCAGGTCCATGAGGAAGCGGCCCACGCTGTTGTCCGCCGTCACCTTCCCAGCCTGCGGGAGCATCGGCCCGTTAGCGTTAGCACGGCTACACCCCTAACCTCGCATTAGTGCAAACGGTTCCCTCACCAGCACGTCCTCGATGTAGGCGAGCACGGTGGCGAGCATGTCCTGAACACGCGACGCAGCGCCCCCCACCTGGGAGAGGTCAGAGGTCAGGCCTTTAGTGCGGTTGGTGGCCAGGCGTGTCCTCTGCAGCAGGTCCACTGAAGACAAAAGACGAGACAGACATTTATATAAAAGGCTTAGACGAGTTGATGCGTACCTGCCTGGTCTTTACACTCAGTCACACAAAACGACTAAAGATGTTGTTAGCATTTGGCCTCTCCCAGCATATTCCTATAGCTCCAAACGGGGGTGAAGTTGGAAGCGACCGACAGGTGTGTATCAACTCGTCTAAGCTCAGGTAAGAACAGATCTCAGTGTGGAAAAACGGTGACCTGTTCCCTTAAGACACAAGCTAAACCTTCACTTTTGCACAGTAACAAGTCACATGCATTATATTGTATTTGAGTTTGCGAACAATTTATATATTTCAGTCAGAGAGGAAAAGTTTCATGATTTTGTGATATATTGTGGTGATACAGATATTGCATCACGTAATATTGCGATAATGAGCAGCCAAAAGTACTTTGGGTTGGCCAACAACTCCACAATACAATAGGATATATTGCGATTCACATGTATCGCGATATAGTGTCCATAATACAAGACGTAGATGAGATGATTTTAAGAAAAAGGGGTCTTATAAGTAGTATGGAGGTTTATATCGTGCTGAATGAGCTCAGCGTGCAATGTAATCCTTTTATTGGAGTAGTTAGAGGCGTGTGGTGATACTTTCTAAATAAAGACTATCAGTTAGACAAACATTTGCGTATTACGATATAGGTGCTTCAATACAATATGCGTACTGTCACTTACTCCGTAGCGATATATTGAGCACAGCCCCACTGCAAAGAGTGTCCGTTTTCAGCCGATATTATAAATGAAGCCCCAAACTGTGCAGTAGCTGAGCTCTTACCTCCGATCCTCTCTGTGTCGTAGTACACGTACTTCACGGACAGAGGAGTGAACATCACTCCCACAGTCTTCCCTGGAACGCCCATCTGTGCACTGAGGAGCAAACAAACGCTTTAGAAACAGGCCTCTGCTGATGTTAACATTTAGTTTAATGTTAAGCAATATCAGAGAAACATCAAGAAAAGAAAGTTAGATGCAAGAATCAAATGTAAACATGTGCTTTGTTTTTTGTCTATGAGAACACTTTAAATGCCTCCGTCGGACTGACCTGACGTAAGCGCGGATGTTCATCTTGCCGCTCTGTAGTGCCGTGTCCACAGTCAGGTGAATGGGGTTCGTGGCCTCTCTGCTGTAATACTCGTGAATGAGCACAGAGTGTTCTGTGATGTCGAAGCCCGTGGCGTACCTGAAGGACAGACGAGAAATACAGAAGAACTGTCAGTGACGGCAGACGATAACATGTTACACCGCTAAAATGATCCAAAACTGTTGACCCGACTAATTTATCACTCTGGTGTCCCGTCAACTAAAAGCTAAGAATTCCGCCACTAAATCCTCCCAGAAAGGCTCCAGATTAAATGGTTTGTGAAGATTAACTTTTAGAGAGATTTTGCAGCCGATTAGATCAAGCACACCTCATACGAGCAATCGAAAGGTCAAACAATTGAATCTGTTACAGCGCAAAGGAAACACGGCTCCTTCACTTCGAGAGGAGCAGCTGTTTCCAATGCCTCCTATGTGCCTCCCTCGGGAGGTGTTCGGGCATGTCCCTTTGGGAGGAGGCCCCCGGAAGACCCAGGACACGCTGGAGAGACCATGTCTCTGAGCGGGCCGGGTGTCGCCTCGGGATCCCCTCAGAACAGATGAGTGTTCGTGGATCGGGAACACTTCTGCTCAGACTGCTGCCTCCGCGACCCGACAAGAATCCTTTATTGATCTCACAATAGAGAAATTCACTTGTTACATTCGGCACTTAATAAGATCACTCAGGGTGCGCAAAGTAGACAGGAAATGTGCAAACAGTTAAGTAGTTAAAAGAAAAAAGAAGAATCGTATGTACAATGAGTAAAAGCAAAAATCTTAAGGGGAAGAACATTGATAGATGGATATTCAAGCTGCCGGCCAAAGTCCCGGGCCTGTAGACATCGCGATCGCTCATGTATGTAGCTTAACAACAAAGAACTATGCAAGTATATAGTTTTAAGAAACGGTGCATTTGTGTGCGAAAGTACCACGTGTTTTCTGTGCAAAGTTGTTTTGTTAGCGTCGATGCTAATGTAAACCCACCCACTCACATCAATACCGTCATGCCATTGGTCTGAACCATGAGTGGAACTGAGCCAAAGCACCAGCCTTTGATTCATTAAAGATAATTGTTTGCAAGAGCCAGCAGTGGCGTAAACCTCGTCGTTTCTCCAATAATGTTACACAGTTAAATGAATTCAAATGACCTTCACAAGGATCTACATTCTGCGAACAGTACGTGTTCTTATGTTGAACATGTGAAAGGCCTCACCAGCCGACGATGACCTCCGTGGGAGACACTCTCTTGTGCAGCTCGTACATGTTTTTGGCAAACTCCATGTCCACAGCGACCTGAAGGAAACAATGGCACTTAATACATTACAGACGTCCTCTGTACACCAGAAATTACCCACAACAGACACAAACCTCATCCTCGGATTCATTGTGGGGGACAGAGAAGCAGTTGGTCACTTCAATAGAGTGCTTGTCAATGGTTCCTAAAGAGAAAATAAAGTTAATTCCGTAAAAGTCTAGCTTCTTTCCGTATAGTGTGTGTGTGTGTAGTGGTTTTCAGGAAACAAGTGCCAACCAAATGTGAAAAGGATGCTAGTGATGACGCCTGAACATCTGCTAGCACTACTTTGGTCAAAAGGCAGCCACCGCTCAACAAAAACCGCTAAATAAAACGTTTAGACCAAACGATTTAGCATTGTAGATTGATAGCAAGTTATAAAAAGAAGTGATGCGATGAACAGCTGCTAACGCTACATTAGCCAGATGCAGCTAAACTCATGTGAGCGATTAGCATCATTAGCATCTTGCCGAGCGAACACGCTAACACCCGGATTACTTCAACAATTTCACCACCGTGACGACTTTTGATAAAACCCACGGCTCGCTCACCAAGTAAAGTCCCGATGACACGGCTGGCGCCCTCATTCCTCCGCTCGTACGAGTCGGAGATGGAGGCTAAAACCACCGGGTGGATCTTCACCACGGGCCCGTACACCGACATGTTGGAAAGAGGCTGAAGAGACGCTCCGCGCCGAGCAAGTGCTGCCATCTGCCGGAGGGAGGCTGAACTGCGAGGTCTTGACACTAACCACCTCTTAACCCCCACCTGAACCGAGCACATTTTCTCCAGTTTGGCTTTACCCAAATCTAAAATCTTCTTGAAGAGTCAAAATAGCGGTGATAACGAGACGTAAACAAGGATAAAAAATAAATAAAACCTTGGTTAAAGTGACAAAACAGTGATGGAAAAGTAACAAAAGAATGACAAAAAAAAAGCAATGAAACGGTGTCAACAATTAGACAAAAAAAAAAGTGACGACAACGTGGCAACAAAGCAAGGAAAGATCTTAGTGCAGTTTTGTTCTTCTTAGCTTTCAAATGAGGCATTACACTGGCCTATAGGCTGTGAGCTCTCCCGTCATAGAAGCTTTTAGATTTGGATAAAGCTGAACAGGAGAAAATGCGCTCGGTTAAGGTTAAAACATAAAAAATGAAACCAAAAACCATTGTAACCTTCCATTTTTAAAGCTCTACACAACAAAACACCTACTGAATGACTTTATTCTAACAAGTTGTCAACTAGGAAATAAAAGCCCAGAATCAGACTTAAGACAAATATAATTTTATTAGCCTAATAAATACACATTCGAAGTATTGCAGGATAAATTTAACACGTGAAAAGCAGCAATGTGCCCCGCCTGAGATTTTCAAAAAGCTTAGTGCAAAGAACGGGCATTAAAGTCACAAAAGCTCAAGGCTACACGTTTATAAAGCTGCAGCGGCGCTTTGATTGTTGCTCATTTTAATCAAAAAGTTTAGTATTTTGTGAAGGACGGTTTGTTGGGGAGAAAAAAGTACAGCAGAAATGTTTAGGAATTGTATCAGTGCATTTGTATCAGTGCAAGGGCCTATCAGATTTGCATTTTCTCCAGCTCGGCTTTACCCAAATCTAAAAGCGTCTCACCTGGAGAGCAGAACAGGGTACTGCCTCATTTGAAAGCTAAGGCCTACAAAACGGATCCTAACTTTTTTGTCGCGTTGTTGATTTTTAAAGCATTTGTGTCACATTTTTGTTCACTTTTTTATTTTTTTATTGTATTATTGTTGCTTTTCTGCCACGTTTTTGTCGCTCTTATGTTGCGTTTTTCCGCTCGATGTTGGTCAGATGAAAGGACTTTATAAATCGTATCAGCCCCAGTTCCAGCTCAAATCATGACATGACCTTCAAGAATGTCCAGACACTATGATATGTGCGTTGATATTTGGCCAATTTTAAATCTTTTTATTGTAGCAGGAGGTTTAGCTACAGCCACGCCCGGATCCACATGAGGTCAGGGTTGCAAACAAAATGAAACATTGCAACCTTTTGAAATGTTTGCGCCATCAAGTTGAGTTGCACAACTAAAAGCTCTATCCTCTTTTGAAAGCTAAGACCTACTAAACTCACCTAATCACTTTTTTTTTTTCATAGCTGTTTTTTGCGTTTTCGAAATTTTCTGTAGCTCTTTTGTGTTTTTTTTATTTTTATTTTTTTTATTTATCTGAACAGGGACAGTGTACAATCTACATTAGCCTCAGAAAGGAGAGATGCATTGTACCAGGTTATAGCACTTGTGCTAATTTCCATCTGCAGTCCCTGGGCCTATTGTACATGTTTTTAGTGGTAGGGGAAACCGGAGTACCCGGAGGAAACCTACGCAGACACGGGGAGAACATGCAAACTCCACACAGAAAGGCCCCGTCCAGGTGGGAATCGAACCCGGGACCTTCTAGCTGTGAAGCACGAGCGCTAACGCCTGTGCTACCGTGTGCTAACGGCTGTGCTACCGTGCCGCCATTTTGTGGTGTTTTTGGTTCCATTTTGTAGATTTTTTTGACACTTTTCTGTGGTGTTTTTTCAAGAAGCTTTTAGATCTGGGTGAAGCCAAAGTAGGAAAAGAATGTGCTCAGTTCAGGTGTTTCATATATTAAAAAACTGGTTTAAAAAACACGCCGTATAAAAAACCAACTTCACAAAACACTAAAAGTCCTTCAAACACACACAACATCACGGCTGGTTCCCGGAGTCCGTTCGTTTCTCCTCCGGCGGTTTGATCAGCTTCTCCAGCGCGGCGTAGCCCTGCACGGCGCCCGCGTAGACCCTGTCCCCGGTGGACTTGGCGAGGCCGGCCGCCCTCTCGGGGTAGTAGAGCGACGCGCTGACGGCCATGAGCGTGGCCGGGTACAGCAGCCGCTTGGCCCGCGAGCGCCGGGCCAGGAACAGGCCCAGGATCCCCGTGAACCCGATCACGCCGGCCCTCGGGTAGAAGTCCTTGGGCGGGTCGCGCAGGAAGGCGTAGGCGTCGGTGCCGAGCCGCACGCCGCGCTGGACTTTAGGTTCGATTTGGTCGTACGTGCCTCGACACCGGGAGAAGTACGGCTGCACAAAACTGAAACGCCAGGGAAAAGACGACAAAGTATTAAAGTATTGTATTAAAGGGATATTTCAGGATTTTTTTTACATTGGTTCTCATTTCCTAGAGTGTTGTCGATGTCTGGAGATATTTTTTTCTTAAATTCATGCAGTTCTTATATTTGAAGAGCTTAGTGGCGCTAGGCTAATGCTAGGCTAGTGCATGTCTATGGTATCAGTTAGCCTGCATTAAAAACAGTCTGACCCGCTCCACAGTGCACCTGAGGTAAATCACTTATAACACCAGACTAACCATATAAATGTCTGTGTCGATAGAATAATTTTAACCATTTTGCATTTAAAATAACTTATATTTGAGCAGCATCAGCTTCGTGGCTGTAAGCTAACGCAGCGGCGGAGTGATCTGCGAGAAAATAGTCCCTCAAAATGCGGTAATTCATGTGAGGTCAGTTGTATTTCAAAAGTTATTCTATTGACACAGACATTTATATTATTAGTCTGGCGTTATAAGTGATTTGCCTCAGGTGCAATGTGGAGCGGGTCAGACTGTTTTTAATGCAGGCTAACTGATACCATAGACATGCGTTAGCCTAGCGCCACTAAGCTCTTCAAATATAAGAACTGCATGAATTTAAGAAAAAAATATCTCCAGAAATCAACAACACTCTGGATAACTCGGAAATGAGGCCCTATGTCAAAAATCCCTATAAGGCTTTTCTATCGGCTTATGCCATTTAATTTTTTGGATTCGGATGAGAACTCAACTCGCCCTTTCTTACTGAATTAATTTAGGGTAAAATATTGCCGTTTGTCATAATGAAAAATCATACATTTATGATTTTTTTTTTCATACTCCGTGCCTTGGAATATATTGCATCATTAATGAGCTAAATTAAGTCAATGACGATAAAATCACTTTCTT
Source organism: Proterorhinus semilunaris (assembly GCA_021464625.1). Lineage (NCBI taxonomy): Eukaryota > Metazoa > Chordata > Actinopteri > Gobiiformes > Gobiidae > Proterorhinus > Proterorhinus semilunaris. Next base: position 31,253,596 of record CM038358.1, on the reverse strand, counting down.
ATGAAGAAGGTACAATCACAGTCTCACAATCAAAAGTGTATCGTCCCAGCTCTAGGAATTAGAAGTTGCCCATTATGTCCAATTTGCTTTTGAATACGGAATAGAAATCGCTCAGCTTGCAAATCTTTAACATGCATAGCTTTCTTTTGCATTTTTTCGTAACAAATATTGTACTTGGGTTTTAAAACGCATTCATTTTGAACTGTGGCGGCTCTTACAGAATTCAAACTGAGCACATTTTCTCCAGATCGGCTTTACGTGAATCTAAAGGCTTTTTACAGCCTGCAGGCCTTTCCCTCATTTGAAAGCTAAGACCCACAAAACTGATCTAAATATGCCCGGCCTGCCAGACACTCCTCCTTTCTGTTCAAAAAAAGAACCACTTGGTTAAATCATTTGGAAAGTATGAAATCCCTAAAACCGGAGCAAGAAACAGCGTTGCCGCTTGTTACTGCAACCAGGGCTGTTTCAAGATATTTGGGGGCCCTGGGCAAAACAGCGAAGTGAGGGCCCAAGTCCTCCCTCGGGAAATTGTTTTAAATTCAGATGGGATTCCTTGTATTCTGGTGCATTTTAAGAGTCATGAATTACTCTGTAGTGCTACACAAAGTGGCCCCTACAGTAAAGGACACAGTGTCTTCAACGGCATCGTTATTGTTGTCAACAAGGCAGTAATAAGGTAAACACGTATAATTATTCATATTATTATCATTCTTAAGAACTGTCTTCTCTTATATGCAGAGTAGTGTTTTTTTCTTTAACTATACAATTTATGTAGAATTAAAAGAAAGGTATTAAAATGGTTCACAACACAAACTATTTTAAAAACATTGTACAACAAGGATTTTTGTTGTCAAGGAATAACCATCCAACATTAAGAGATTTAGCCACGCTTGCGGACTTTAGCTCGCACAAAAGCAGTGACCAAATCTTCCATGTTCTATAACCTCCTAATGTTTTGCTCTATTGATATAAGATTATTAAAGATTTGCTGATTTCCTTTGTGGCAGGAAAAGTGGCCTATTTGTTTATTTATTCCTGTCAGTCTTTCTTGGCTCATGGATGATCTTATCAGTTTCAAAGCTGGAAAGCTTCTCTCTGCAGAAGCTACAGTGACAGGAAGAGTCAGAAGGAAAGAACTTCACGTCCCATAATGCCACAGACATCGGGGGCCCCCTCCAGCTGGGGGCCCCAGGCAGCTGCCTACCTTGCCTACCCCATTGCGACAGCTCTGACTGCAACGTATCTAGCGTTGCTCTAATTGGTTGATGCCGTCTGTCAATCACGCCCACCGGGGAATTGTTGAGCTACATGTCTTTGAAATATCTATGAAAAGGCATGTCGTTTGGCAGGCCAGACAGGATCTAAACGGATCTCTTTCCTCGCTTTGTTGTCGTCATTTTTGTCACATTCTTTTTCATACATTTTTTTTTTGCCACTTTCTTGTTGAGTTTTCGTAGATTTTTTGTGTGTGGCTTTTTTATTGAGTTTTTATCACTTTTTTTTGCGGCACTTTCGTCACTTTTTTTTGTTGATTTTTATTGCTCTTTTGTGGCTTTTTTTCTTGACGATTTTTCATTTATTTATTTTCTAAGAAGTTTTCAATTCGGGTGAAGCCAAACTGGAGAAAAATGTGCTCGGAATGTAATGGAGTGTTGAAACCGCTAGGGGGCTTAATACATAAACTCCTTTTTTTTTTTTTTTCCCTTTTTTTTTTCCAATGAATGATTTTACTAAAGCTTTACTGGAAATTAATTGCGTGTTAAGAAAAAAGGCCCCGATTTTCTTTTGACTCACTCAATCTCGTAACCCTAGGCCCGAACTAAACCCAAACCAACTCTAAACCCAGCATGTTGTATATAAATAATTTTGACTTAATTGAATACTTTATCCGCACAGCCCGTGGCTCCAGTTTCACCGCGTCTGGACGTAAATACATCGATTCAAAAGCGGATCACTGACCTCCTCGCCGCGGCCACAGTCTCCTCGATCTGACCCGGTGCGCGTTGGACCAAGTTGTCGTTCTGCTCCGGGACGGTGTACAGCGACAGTTCCTCCAGGTTTAACGGCGCAGGAGCCGCTCGGTCCTCGGTGCCAGCGGCGGACAGCACCGGGACACCAGGCATGTTTAATGGCTCAATAATTACCTTATTACCTTTTCAGTTTATTTCTGTCACCTTCAACGTGATCTGCGAGGGACACGAGTGTGTACGGGGGCCCGCGCGGGACATTCGCATCATTTCGCTTTTGGTTTAATTGCTTAAGTAACGTGTACTACAATGACTTCTGTGGGGAAAAAAATGAATGTGCTTGGCCTAATTTCATCACGTTATCATAAAAATACACATATTTAAAAGTTTAAAGTCGGAATAAGATTATTAAAGATTTGCTGATTTCCTTTGTGGCAGGAAAAGTGGCCTATTTGTTTATTTATTTTCTGAAATATGAACATGAATCTTCTTAATACACACATACACTTCTTAACAAACACACAAATACACATTTTTGCATACCAACTGTACGTAATTCATTCATTAACACCTTTATTTAGCGCCAATTAGTTAGATTTTATTGAGCGACATTAAGTCAATGACAATAAAATCACTTTCTTGTGTAGAAGGGACCGTCACAGTGTCACAATCAATGTTTTATTACAGATATTATACGTGCTTTATTGCGGGATCATCTTTACCGCCCCCTGCTGTCCCTCGCGAGCCTCTACACTTCTCGTTTTCGGATCACGTGGGGCCGGCGGTGGTTACCAGGGAAACCGGTCGTCAACAGCAACAGGTGCCACGCAGGGGACAGCGTTTAGCTAGTGGGGTTTTTTTTTTTCTTCACGTTTTTCTTTTGTACAAATAAAGATTGTTTTGATGGAGGGTCTCGGAGTTTCATCCTTACAAAACCTCCAGGCGCTGTCGGCTTTGTTAAACCCGCAGCAGGAGCAAGAAGACGAGGCCTGCGAGGTAAACATTAGCAACGGGATAGAATAGATCCATGGATAGATGGCGCTAGCTTACGTTAGTTGCAATGGAATTAACTCTTTACTATATTCATTCATTTTTCATTTATTTATTTTTTTCAGGCAGAGGGCAACAGAGAACATACAGAAAAACAAAACAGAAACACAATCCACTTATTATTATTGTCGTACATTTATTTGCCATTTTTTCCGTAACTTATCGCCGTTTCCCCGATTAAGAGGTGAACCCCCACCTGAACCAAGCACATTTTCTCCAGTTTGGCTTTACCCAAATCTAAAAGCAAAAAGCGACAAAAACACGGCTAAAGAAGAGTGATGAAAAAGCAACAAGAAAAGAGTCAAAAATCAGATGAAAAAGTGACGAAAACACGATAAAAAAAGCAGCAACAAAAAAGTTCCACTGCTGGAAAAGCAACAATAACACAACCAAAAAAGCCATAAAAACACGACTAAAGATTGATGAAAAAGCAACAACAAAAAATCAGTAAGGAGGCCACGAAAAAGCGACAAAAACACGTCAAAAATGCTTTAAAATTTTAATAAAAACGCGGCGATAAAAGAGTTACGATCAGTTTAGTAGATCTTAGCTTTTATAGGCTGTAACTTTTTAGATTTGGGTTAAGTCGAACGGGAGAAAATGTGCCTGGTTACGGTGGGAGATGAAAGAAGACACTTGTATTTGCCCTTTGCCCCTGCTTTATACACGATCAATTTGTATTGCGACATTTCCTACAATATACTGTGTAAAACCAATTTTTGTTTTCAGAGACAGAACCCCTCTGCAGCACTGTGCCCTGGAAACATTGGACCCAAACCCAAAAAGGAGACACCGGGTAAACAATCTGTCACTCATTATGGCAAAACCAAACCATTATACTTTGTGTAACGTATTCCCTCTGTAGCCGTGAGCTCCAGTTTCTCCAACAGTAAAGACATCTGGACAGAGGAGGAAGTGGCTGAAGGATCTCAGTTCGACGACCTCGACGACGCACGGCCACAGCCAGAGTGAGATACAGTCACACGGCACTGCCACCTATAATAATAATAATAATAATAATAAACCAACTCTAGAATAAATGAATACGCACAATTTATAAACATTGCATTTCCAGCCGACTTTCCTCCACAATAATGGACAAAATATTGCTATGTCTTAGTGTTTGGTTTGAAAAAGTACATTGTCATTAAATGTGTTCACCCGTCTATGCACATTATATGCAACTAAAGACATTCACAAAATGTCATTTCAGACATTTTCAACACACATTAATGTTAATATTATCGTTTTTGACGCGAGTTCCTTCAAAGTTGACCTTGGAAAACTTGGTACATCTCTGCCCCGAAGCCATTGTGATCTTCTTCACTCCCTGGTCCTGATTATCTCGCATGTGAACTCAACTACAGCTCAAGTAGCTACAACACCAGGTCACATGACTGTTTGGTTTTGAAACATGGACTCGTAAAGAGTGACACGGGAAAAAGAGGCTTTTCATATTACGCTGCCCACAAATGGAACGAAACTACAAACGCTTTTACAATTGAACTCTTTAGTGCCTCTTTCACATCTAAAATGGTTAGTAATCGATATTTATAAAGAAAATTGTACTTGTTTTAATTGATACCTGTAAAAAATGTCTATTGTAAATATTGTATTGTTATTCACTGTTATGAAAGGCAAGGCAAGTTTATTTGTATGGCACATTTCATGTACATGACAACTCAATGTGCCTCACAGCAACACCAGACACAAAAAAAAAAAAAAACATTTAAAAACACAATAAAAAGCATTAAAAACACAATCAAAAATCAACAAATTAATTGATAAAATTACATAGAATATATACATACACACATATACACACACATACATATACATATATATATATATACATACACATGCGTGCACATACACATGCACGTATACGTACATACTAAAATTCGTTAAAAAATTAAAAAATGAAACAGGGCGCTCATGAAAAAGAGAGTCTCGTACTCTCATTGGGCCTTCCCTGTATAAATAAAGATTAAAAAAAAAGAATGTTACACAGGCTAAAGTTCATTGCTTCTTTGCTGAAAAGAGACACAACAAATTATACTTAATGTTAATCGATGTTAATTAGAAGAACACAATACCAGAATGTAAGATTAAATCCTGGTATTGGGAGCTTTGGCCTTTGACATTAAAAACATCCCAAAGGAAAATGTTGAGCCAACTGGAAACCAACCTCAATATCAGCTTTTTTTAATTTATTTTTTTATGTGGCTAGGTTTGAAGTCATTATGAAGCAGAGCGTCGGGACAGAAGACATCTTTCTGGGTCTCTCTGGGAAAGACCCCTCCTCCATGAGCTGTGAAGCTTTACTGGTAACTCATCAAAACAATCTTTTTGACTCTAGCTTTAGACTTCCTAGACTTCAGCGGCTTTATATTCAAAGCTCATTAAACTTTGTGTGTCAAAGTTGGAAAACACGTTCATTCAATGCATCAATAAATCCATTTATTTCTGCTCCTGCGAAGGTAAAAGTCAAACTCCCGGACACCAAACTGGCCGATGTGGTTCTGGACGTACGAGAGACATTCCTTGATCTCCGGACTCCCAAATAGTACGCGATATTATACGATATTATACAGTATATATTATGATACACGCAACACATATACAATATCAATTCGTTCATTCTTTGTGGGTCTTTTCAGTAAACTTGGTCTCCATCTGCCTCACCCAGTCTACAGTCAGGAGGGAAAGGCCCAGTTCTTCGGGGAGAAGGAGGAGCTGGAAGTGACTTTACTCATGAAGCGACCACTGGACTTTATCAGCAGGAGATAAAGACTAGTTTATTTTAGAGATTTTAATCATCTGTAAAAGTGAAAGTGTAATTAAAAGGTATTCAATTGTTCATTTCTATAATAAATGTTTTGGTTTTCTAACTGATCGCTTTAGGAGTCTGTCATAATTATTTCTTAAGTACAAAGTTATATCTTTCTATGCCAGTGGTGCAGCGCCTGGGAATCACGTTGTTTTTGTGTGTGTGTGTGTGTGTGTGTGTGTGTGTGTGTGTGTGTGTGTTTTTGGTCATATTGTGCCTATTAAGAGATGAATGAGGGAAGCCTTCGCATTCGGAGTAAACACATCTAGACACAAGGGGAACATGCAAACTTCACACTCAAAACCCAATCTGTGAAACAAACCGGGGACCAGTTTCTTTGTTGAGGCAAGCGCGCTAACCCCTCAGCAGTTAATCTGAAGTCAATGTCAATCAATCAATAAAGTTGTTTTGTATTGCCCAATATCACAACACTCACAGTACTTTGGTTAAATCCGCAAGGCATAGTGGCTCAGGGGAAACTTAATCGAACTGTTATTTATCTGGCTTCTTCCAGTGACAAGTGTGATCATTTCCATTGATCACTGGTCCAGGTTTAAGCCAGTCTTCCCACGCCCCAGACATTTCCCTTGTTCCTCCGAAGGGATGCATAGACCATGGAGCATTTTTGAAATTAAAACTGTATATTCTTTTTCCCGAGTTGTTGCGTCCCAAAAAAAATTTGGGAACTCAGTGTTTTTGGATGGATAGTTGTGGTGTTTTGATAGTTTGCAAAAGCTGTACAAGTACTACTTAAATACTGGTTTATTCATGTTTGACACCAGTGGCTTGTATCCGAATAAACATGTTTCTGGCTCAGTAATACCACCTATACTTTCCCATTCATCCTCTTTGGTGACTAAGCAGCCTCATCCTGAGCACCACACCCCCAGCCCTCCATCCCCGTACGTACCGCAGGAGACAAGCCGATCACGTGAAGCCTGCATTTCCGACACAACAACCACCACACACCACCCCGCTCTCCCCTCACCATCTGCGGCCAGCAGCGACGCGCGCCCCCGCTCAGCCTCTGGGACTCTCCATCTCCTCCTTCCTCCCACACTCCCGGCGGTGTTCGGCTCTCTCCCTCTCGGTATGGCGGACGGAGAGAGGTCGCCGCTCCTGTCAGACCTCGGGGACGGTGCTCTCGGAAGCGCTAACGACGGTCCCAACCCCAACAAACCCCAAAGTGAGTAGCCCATCCATGGATCTCTCCCTGGCTCTCATCCGCCCCGACTCTGTTAGCCATTAGCATCTCTTAGCGTCCCGCGTTAGCACTACCAGTCCGTTTCTTGCACAGGAAACACGTATTTGGTCAGTTTGTGAAGAAGCTATCCAGTTGCATAAACCTGCCAACAGTTTATTTTTTAATGTCTGCCAATATTATTGTTTAGTCTTCATTGAAACAAGGTTGTGTGATGTTTTAATGGCTGATGTTAGCATTTAGCCTGTTAGCAAGTCGCTTCATACCGGTGAACTACAATAATTTAATGCTGGATTAAATTACAGACGCATAACTGCATTATGCGTTATTGGCTGTATCAGACTGGGCACACAGTATTTGCGTTTATAAAGTCCGACATTACGTGTTTTATTCAATTTGTGTGGTAAAATCGCACGCCTTTGTAGCTAGCGTCCAAAAACACCTGACTTGATTGACATTTAATAGCGCCCGCTTTGGCCAATCACAGCACGCGGTGGGCGGGACATAGTCGTTATGATGAATTAATGATAAGAAACGTAAAACAAGGGGAGTGTTACAAGACAGTATTGTGTTCTTGTTTGTCCCTGCAGGTAATCTTTACTTGCCCACAGTTTATGTCTATGCTTGTGCTTAATTTGAAAATTAGAAGACGCAGAATTGTAGGAATACTTGTTATGAGAGACAACAGCCGCGCAAACAAGCTTCCACTTTCTATCAATGTGACTTTATGACCATTTCTGGTGTTTAAAGTGCATATGACAGGTTTTTATGCTTTTGAAAACGTTTAGAAGGATAACATCAGTTGCAAGCTCATCAGTTGAATAATTATCATGTTATTTCAGTAAAGCAACAAATTAGGGCCGAAACAACTAATCGATTATTGAAATTGTCGTAATCTATTTTAGTAATCGATTAACCGTTTTCTAGTAAACATAGACTCAAATATTTACATTTTTATTTATTTGAACTGGGACAGTGTACAATATACATTAGCCTCAGAAAGGAGAGATGCATTGTACCAGGTTATAGCACTTGTGCTAATTTCCACCTGCAGTTCCTGGGCCTATTGTACATGTTTTTAGTGGTAGGGGAAACCGGAGTACCCGGAGGAAACCTACGCAGACACGGGGAGAACATGCAAACTCCACACAGAAAGGCCCCGTCCAGGTGGGAATCGAACCCGGACCTTCTAGCTGTGAAGCACGAGCGCTAACCGCTGTGCTAACGTGTGCTAACCGCTGTGCTACCGTGTGCTAACCGCTGTGCCACCGTACCGCCCAACATGAAAAGTTTGTATTTTAATGAAAACCTACTTTGTTTTTAAAGTTAGGGTCTGTAGTGTTTTGTACATTGAACATTTCATAAATATCCGTCTCTCTCTCATCCAATCAGGAGCAGAATTAGCACCAAGAGCCTCCAACAAACATTCACTTTAAGTTCACGCCATCAACGTGTCCTCAAGCGATGCCACTTTAGCGTTATGTGATGAAAAATTTAAAATAATTCATTCACCATTCACAGCGATTCAAGCGATTAATCGTGAAAATAATCAGTGGTTTAATCGATTACCAAATAATCATTAGTTGCAGCCCTACAACAAATGAAATAAAGAAATGTTGGGCAGAAAAGCTTTTTATTTATATATTTAAGCTTCTGACAGGAAGTGACACGGGTACAGGTCGCTTCTAAAAGTGTGTAGCCTCCAAAATATTTCTCAGATCTTTTACATCCAGAAAATCGGAAGAAAATGGAATGTGCTTCTCGAAACAAGGGCTCAAATTAAGCACTTGTTCTGGCACTCAAATCCCACTTTAATACTTGATGCAAGAATTATTTTTCTTTCTCTCATTCTGCCTGACTTGTGAAGGAGCACACGAAGTAGAAATCCACTGTTGTGTCAAAGTTACTGAGCTGCATGACCCCGTAACCGTTTGTCTGTCCCGACCCACTGTACTCCACTCCTGCAATAACTAGGGCCGGGACTTTAACGCGTTAATTTAGATTAATTAATTACACAAAAATAACGCGTTAACATTTTTTGACGCATTTTAATCGCACTTGTTTTTACAACGCGGAACGTTTCTCACTGGATGAGTTTAGGCGGACCGATTATACTGGAGCACCAACGAGCGTTCAGACAACAACAAACCACAGTGAACATGGACAAAGAAGCTGATGAGACCTCTTTGGTTGGCCTTGTGGATGGAACTTTTGCTATAAAAAACCAATGGAGTGTGCAAGATATGCAACAAGGACTTCACACATCGAGCCTCAAGTATCACCTCAATGCTAAACATTCTGTGGACGTTAGCCCGACTCCGACTACAAGGACCCACACTCTACCAGATGGTTTAAGGACCAGGATAACTAAGTCCACGTCTGAAAAATTACAGATTGCGTTACGTTGATATTAAGAGTTGGACTGAAATTATTATTATATTTTTTTTAAACCTGCTGTTGCTAAATCAACAAAGTCTGTTACGGCCTCTGAAGCAACAATAAACAATATTTTGTTGCTTAAGCTCATGTATTCAGTCATTATTCAATGGTATACTAAAAATCCATATGAAAAAACTTACTTCTCTCTGTTCTCAGGTCAAATATTTATATGCGATTAATTTCGATTAATTAATTGCAAAGCCTCTAATTAATTAGATTAATTTTTTGAATCGAGTCCCGGCCCTAGTAATAACATTTGCCCCATAAACCGCACAATGGCACCTTTCCTCAGTAACACACCTCAGTGCTGCTCCGTTATCGTGACCTCTGTCCACATTCCGGCCAATAAAGCCCCTTTTATTCGAACTCGAGACCAAATCTGATTATCGAGGTAATCGTGACGTAACGCCGTCATGGGAATTCACATAGTTCTCAGCTCCGTGTGTAGCTCCTGTGGCTCATGTGCCAAAGATATACTTTAAGTTAAGCCACATTAGTAGAAAAAAAAGACTAAAGCGCTTATCTCTCTGTCTGTAGTAAAAAAATAATATAATGTGTATCGCTCTTGGTACAGTGGCTTTTTTTATGCACTTTTTCTGCAAACTGCATTTGTATTTTTTTACTGGATACTTTAGGACACCTTTGCTGTGTTTGTGTGAGGTTCAGTGGATTTGTTTTACTGCAGAGAGTCTTTAATGGCCCCGCGGCACAGCTGAGGCGCTACAGGAAACAAAAATGGGACAAAACAAGGAGGTATCCGGGCAAGACTCACAGCTAAGCCACACAAACCTAAAATCCCTACTATTGTTCTGGCTAATGTTCGCTCGCTGGAGAATAAGGTGGATCATATTGGTGGGAACCTCTGGATACCTCATGATTCGATACGATACGCGATACATGGCTCACGATAACGAGTATCTCACGATACGCCGATACTGCGATAATCGTTATATTGCACAAAAATAAGCTACGATACATCACGATAAAAAAAAGAAGCTACTTTTAACCTTTATTTTAATACTACATATTTTACATCATTTACATTTCTTTTCCTGTGCTTTGTGCCACTTTTATAAATGATCCCTGACTTACTCACTGGGTCTATAGATCATTTACAATGAAATAAACAAGAAACCACAGTCCTATTTAAAAAGTAATACATTAATCTTCTTTATAATTATAAAAAAAACTATCATTAAAAGTAATTTATTTGTGTGACAGTGTTTGGTCCAAGTGCTTAAAACTGTAGTGCTGCCCCCTGCTGGTTTGACTGAATTCTTGATCATTGTTGGCCTCTATTGACTTTGAAAACAGTGGAGCACTGCTGCCTCATCAATATGCATGACGTTGCTCATTAATATGCATGACGTCATCAAAAGTATCTATATCGTATCGTCCCGCAAAATATCGCGATATATCGGAAAATCGATATATTGTCGCACTCCTAGTGAGGAGACTGTTGCGGAGCGGAGGGAGCTGCGCAGGAGGAAGAGGAAGGCGGTGGAGGAGAAAAACATTTACATAAAGCATTTCTCGAGCCTGTGTTCTCAAAGCGGAGGTTCTTGCTTTATTCACGTGGGTTACAAGTTTTATTTCGTGAACCTGTTCTTTGTACAGGGACGGTAAACAAAGGACTAGCGAGAGCACGGCCGCCTCATGAAGTCCCGAGAAAACTCATTTCATTTGTCCCACAATGAGAAAACTGTGATGTTGCAATATCCTGGAGCAGTAACGGCAGGGAACAGTGGAAAGAAGTAAACGCGTAGGAAAAAAGTCATATAAAAATGAAACATGTGAAATTGGGTACTATTTAAAATCTGCTCATGAAGAAATAAACTGCACATTTATCAAACGCTTGTATTTATTTGTTTATTTACTCCGGATCGTAGACCTTGTCCCGCACTCGCACTCTCCGACCCCCTCTCACTCAGCGTGGCCTATTGTACATGTTTTCAGTGGCAGGAGCACACACTTGCACCCGTAACAGTTGAGAACTCTTGTGTCCCTCCAGGTTTCCCCCCGTTCCCCAGCCCCACAGCGCCCTCTGTGCTCCTGGGGGAGGACCCGCCGCCGTACTCCCCCCTCACCTCCCCCGAGAGCGGCTCTGCTCCCGTCATCAGCTGCAGGGTCTGTCAGAACCTCATCTCCGTGGAGGGCAAGATCCACCAACACGTCGTCAAGTGCGGGGTGTGCAACGAGGCCACGGTGAGCGGGATATGGGCTTCTTTAAAATGACAAATCAAATCAAGCTTTATTCATAAAGTGCTTTACAGATAACAAACAGGTGCATGCACACACACACACACACACACACAAAATATATAATTAGGACTAGATAAATAGATGTCAGTTAAAAGCTAAGCTAAAAAGGTGGGTCTTGAGCTGCTCTTAAAGACATGAACGTTCTCTTCGGTCCTGAGCTCCTCCTCAGGCCGTTCCAGAGGCGAGGGCCATAATATTGGAAAGACGCCTCGCCGTGAGTCTTTCTGTTGACTTTAGGAATAACTAGGAGACCCCTGCCAGAGGAGCGAAGGGACCGTGAAGGTTCATAAGGTAAAAGCAGTTCTGAAAGATAAGAAGGACCAAGACTATTAAGACATTTAAAACCATTAAAAGAACTTTAAAATCGATCCTGAAACACACGGGGAGCCAATGCAGCGACTCTAAAACCGGTGTAATGTGGTCCCGCCTCCTGGTCTTCGTCAGGACACGAGCTGCTGAATTTTGTAAAAGTTGTAAACCTGAGATCCTCTTTTTGGGAAGACCAGAAAGCAGGGCATTACAGTAGTCGATACGACTGGTGATAAAAGCATGCATGAGCGTCTCCGTGTTGGCCCGAGAGAGAAAGGGACGGACTCTGGCTATGTTCTTTAGATGGTAAAAACCATCTCAAGAACATCATTGTTGTTTAGATGTTTTTTGTCATTACAGACAAGACTGTAATGACAAAAATATGTTCTCTTTTTTTATAAAGTTTTTTATTTACTAGTCAAGCTTTGTCAAAAACTAATTTTGCATAGTTAAAACAATAATTTTGTGTAGCTCTTGTTTTTTTGTTATTATATTGTCCTCAAATAAGTAAAATATGCAGGAATAAAGATTGTTTTACAGGCAAGAAAACTGTGGTACATTAACAGATCATCCAAAATATATCCAGGGTGAGTATCTGTGCGTCCACGAACATTTTGGTCAAATATATTAGTTTTAATTTCCAATAGCAGGAGCACAAGCTAAATTAAATGTCGATTTATCGGGTGGGGAGATTCTTTCCTGAAAATTACTCGTTATATATAAATTGTACTATAGAAAAGCAGAAAGTAAGTCATCTTTACTTTTATACTACACAATGATTTGGCCCACGTGAACATGGTTTCCCTCAGTATTGTATAGGGGGAGGAGGGATTATGAAGATTGTTTATGAAGGAAAGGCTAAATGGCAAATGCCTAGAAGTTGAATAAAGTCATGCAGCACAGGAAACCATAAACATACCCTGTAAAACATGTACAATAGCTCCATGTATGCGTCCTGCTGAATGATCACATACTTTATATGTAGTTCAGTTTCTACCATCCAGATGTGTAGAAACTGAAAGCTTCTCCTTATTAATAATCCGACAGAATCAGAATTGGTTTTATTGACATTGAACAGCTTCACAAAGTAGGAATTTTCTTCAGAGCAATTGTGCAACAGGAAACATAAAACGTAAATATTAAAGTATAAAAACTTTAAAACTTAAAAGGGCATAAAGTAGATCCAAAATAAATTGTGATCAAAACAACAAGCATCTCCTCAAGCCCCAGTCGTGGACTACAGTAATTCGGGCTAGGAATTCAATATGTTTAATGAAGGTTCTTGAATCATCATCTGTGCTTTGAAGTCGAAGTGTAGAGCGTTTCACCTCTCATCCAAAAGGCTTCGTCAGTGACTGTAGAGGTTTGAAATCTTGGGATATGCGATGGCTTACACTACTACTACAGCACTCCAAGCATTTAGTTCCGTTTGCAGTGTAGATTCTTATTCCAGAAAAAACTGTTCCACAAATCCACCTCGGAAACGTTGTTTAAAAGATAAACAATCACTGTTTTATTACTTGTTACAAAAAAGGGACATAAACTCACAAAAGACAGATTCTTAATATAAGCTAGCAGTTCGCAGGTAAGAAAACCGTTCGCTTCCACAGTTCTCAAGATCTGAAAAATCAATAAAAAAGAATCAACGAAAGGCGACCGGAGCGGGCCTGATCTTAAAGGGGCAGTACACCTTTTACCAATATGTACCAAAATCTTATTAGCACACAATTCTAGCATGTTTTTAATATTTTAACCTTTTATATGAACTTAATTAAATAACGAAATGATATTTAACCTATTTTAACATTAGTTCTTGTTTAAATTTGAATGAATTGTACCTTGGCCTCTACAGTGACACTAAAGTTTCAGCTCCGCCTGCAGGGGGGGCGATTGTGGTCAAAATGCCAGACCCCTCGAAGCTTCCGAAGATCGATGCGACTCGATCAATGCAGTCCGGTCGATGTTATAATCCCCGGATGACTGAGAGCCCACACAGACCTATCCTGAACCAGTTAATGGTTTAATTGCTGTTCGCTTTAGTAGCTTTCCTCCTTTGCTAGTTTGAAAAAGATGCCATTTAATTGATTTTAAAGCCTTTCATACAAGCTAAATCCTGCTTTGACATATCACATAAATATAAACGTCTCCACTGTCCTGTCATTGTGTAATAACGTGGTCATCTACCTGATATTAAGCTCTGTTCCCACTAATTGGGCGGATTGTCAGTACAGGCCCACACACACGCTCAGGCCAGCGCCGCAGAACGGGGTTTGACTGTGACAAATGGACCTAATTAAAAATGGCACGTAGCGGCTTAATTGTTGAGTTCCAGCGCGGCGTTCCCCTCAGAAAGGGCCTGACGGTCTGATGGGGCTGATGGCGCCCACTGAGTAAATGACGCAGCGTTTAACGGGGGATTGATGAAGCAGCGGGGGGGGGGGGGGGGGGGGGCTCCCGGGGCTCGCCTTGATCAGGTTAGACCGACGACAGGATGGAGGAGAGAGGGACCGGGTGAAACTGTGAAACTGTGAGAAATGTGTTAACACAACACCGGGCTGGTGCAGCAGATGGCGCTCTCCTCACGACAAGAAGGTTTTGGATTCGAGTCTCGGACCAGGTGGAGTTTTTAACTCCGTCTTGTGTCAGCGTAGGTTTCCCAGCCCCCCCAGGATTCGCAAAATCAAGAAAACTCGGCAAAAGCAGCGCGACATTGCCACTTTTCCAAAAGCCCTGAACTTTCCCACAACTATTCCTCAACTCCGTAACTTCTGCGCAGCTAAAGTGAGTTTCTGATCAGTTAAATCCATTTTACTGGTTATATTTGTGCGTAGGAAGTGGTGTCCAGCGCCTCGGCGGGTTTTTATCTGTTATATCAGATACACATTACTTGTGGTGTCCCTCAGGGGTCAGTGTTGGGCCCCAAACTGTTTAATGTGTATATAAATTATATTTTGAATACATCCAAAGTAGGGATGTCACGATTCATCCAAAATTGATTTAAAATCGATTTAATATGCGTAAAATGTGAATCGATGTAAAAAATAAAAGAATCGATTTTAAAGCCACCCTCAGCTACTCCATTTTGCGCGACCGAAACAGACCGGAACAGACTAGCTCGTTGTTTCTAACGACGTTAACTTTTTCTCCAGACAAGCTCCACACCTCCCCCGCCTCAGACCCAACACACCATGTAAACACACACACTGTAATATTTCTACAGTTCTGGCACATTTACGCTGAAGCTTGACTGATGTTAGTCCCAGCTTCCAGACACCTCGACATTGACCTGCAGTAGCACTGATTTTGAAAGAGGAATCGAAAGACCTGTCACTTTTACATAATGTGAACCCTCAGATAAGCGATGTAGTTAGCGTGACAGGCCTGGGTTAAAAAGATACAGCATACTACTAGGAGTGTGACAATATATCGATTTTCCGATATATCGCGATATTTTGCGGGACGATTCGATACCGATACTTTTGATGACGTCATGCATATTAATTAGCAACGTCATGCATATTAATGAAGCAGGGGGCAGAACTACAGTTTCAAACACTTGGACCAAACACTGTCACACAAATAAACTACTTTTAATGATAGTTTTTTTTTATAATTATAAAGAAGATTAATCTGGGGTTGATTTATCACTTTTTAAATAGGACTGTGGTTTCTTGTTTAAATGAAGTCACTGACAGATCTATAGACTCATTTTCAGTGAGTAAGTCAGGGATCATTTATAAAAGTGGTACAAAGCACAGGAAAAGAAATGTAAATGATGAATAATATGTAGTATGTTAAAATAAAGTTGGTTTTTTATCGTGATTCAATATATCGATTATCGGCGTATCGTGAGATAATCGTTATCGTGAGCCATGTATCGCGTATCGTATCGTTATCGTGAGCCGCGTATCGTATCGAATCGTGAGGTACCCCTACATACTACTGTGTCTTCTGCGTATAAACGTAAATCCTTTGGAATGTCTTCAACCCTCCTATTGCCTCTCTAGATCACACTAACCACTGATTCAACATTTAACCTTTGCCGCCCCGTTCCTGGCGAGTGGCCGGGCACAGACCCGTCTCTAGTCTCTGTCTGTTCTTCCTGTTTGCTGACACACTTCCTGGTTCCACAGATGCTTTTCTTGCTGACTCTCGCTCCATTTTATCTCCCTGGTCGTGGTTTTCCTGTCGAGATTTCAAAGCAGCCTCACAATCGCGCCGCTCGTGCTGACAACGTTATCTGACTTTAGAGCCTTCCCCTCGGCCGCACTCCTGTCAGCCACGATCGATCCAGCCTCATTGTAATGAAAAAAAATGAGAGAACGTACCTCCCTGACAGATTATTAATATTGCGTTAACGATCGACCGGCGCTCTATTGTGCAGCCCTACTTTACTCGTCTTGTGAACTTTGTCCTAACTCTGTTGTTCTCGTCTCCCGCAGCCCATTAAAAACGCCCCGGCTGGAAAGAAGTACGTGCGCTGCCCCTGTAACTGTCTGCTCATCTGCAAAGTCACCTCCCAAAGGATCGCCTGCCCACGGCCCTACTGGTGAGGATGTGTAATTACACTCGACGTAGCATGAGCCGCAGAGAGTAAATGAGAGGGAATAATGACATTGCCCGACTATTTCTGCTGCAGGAATACAAACATTATGGCACATGTCACACGCACATTTGTTTTGCTCAAAAGTGATTTAATTTACCTTTGAATACCAAAATGTAGACATAGTAATGCCGCTGCAAACCTATTGTGCACTTTGTTAGAGTAAAGGTGGAGGCATGTGGCTGGAGCTTCTCTCAAAACTGTCCAGCTAAGGTTAAGTTGTTCGCTCACACTTTTCCCGCGTGCTCTGAGCTGATCCCCGTCACAGAAAAGTGAAGCCGGTCCCGTGAGGAGTGGGGACGGTTCCTACTTGGTACCGACCGAAAAGCTCCGGTCGGGGGTGGTATCGAAAAGCTAAAAATCTTTCGGTGCCAACTTTCGGTTCTTTTTCTCTCCAGACGTCGATATATATGACCAGCAGCGAGTGTAAAAAAAGCAACATGGACGTGTGCGCAGATAATGATATAATGAATGAAATAAACGTTGGTATTAGAGATGCTCGGCCTCGGTCTGCGGCAGGACTGAGCCAGGACTAAACCAGTGCAAGAAGAATAAAAATCTGCACAACTGCGTTTTAGCTCCCAAGATTTGTTTTTAATCTGTACTCGCAACACTCTGTAACGTTTCGGACTACAAGTCCTTCATCAGACATGAATATAGGACTAGGCACACCTGCTTTTGTAGTGTGCTTGATTAGACAGGGGTCACATGATACATGTCAACATAAATCGGGAAATTTTACATGTGCTCAACAATTCTCATATATTCGGGCCATTGTTTCTAAACCGTGCGCTTGCAATTGATGTGGGAAAAGGGACGGGTATCATCATATGGGATGTAAAATCCAGCCAATCAATGAAAAAAAGTGCGACTTATACTCCGGAAAATACAGTAGTTTTAAATCAGCGATTCAAAAAGTGTGGGTCAGGGACCAGAGGTGAGAGATCGTGACAATTTGGCATTTTAAAAAGTGTGAGAAAGTAGCCTAGTGTAGCCCTAAACCCCAGTCTGACCGTGCATTATTTTGCACTGCACTGTAAATGGGTTTGCTCTTCGTGAATAGCCCTGGGATGTGCACTGTATGGCCCCCTAGTGGATTTTTGCTTGTGGCCCCAACAAGCCTTGCACCGGCTCTGCGCTTACATGGGGCATATTTAGCGCGCCTGTCCTGCTTGTCGGACATCATGAGCGGGTCACGGAGATGAACAGAGCTGCTACAGGGACTGCATCAACGAGAGTGGGGAGAGCCTTTACAAAGCGTCTGTTTGAGCGAGTGTGATTAGGGCGACTCTTCAGCACCGATAAGACGACCACTGAGGCAGCAGTTTATCGGTCCAGCAGAAGTGGCCCCGGGGCGGTGATGAGACCGGGTTCCTGCACCCGGCCTCCCCTATGTGGGAATGAAAAGCCCCCTGCAGCAATGGTTATGGCCGTGTGGTAATTTGCCTTACATTTAACTTGCTGCTCCCCATATAAACCCTATACCGTCCTCATGACCCCCCCCCTGGTGTAGTTTAAATCTTTAGGAAGCGCTGATCTCTCTCTCTGGACGCGCCGCTGTGCAAAAACAAGCCACCGAGGCAGGAGCAGGGAGTGGAAACGAGGAGCAGCGGTGCCTCCATTAAAGCGGCTTTACACGAGGCGTTCAGGGACAGTGGGGAATAAGAGACTCATTAGACGGCGCTTCACTGTGGCCGCTCGCTGCACAAGTGCTGTAAATCACAGCGCAATGCAGAGGAACGGGGAAAGTCATAAGTTGGCAGAATAAAAGTTTTCAATCTCGTTTTATTGCCGGATTTGGGTGGATTTCGCATGTTGCATTTTTCCTGACACTCATTCCCCACAAACCCAAGGGTCGCTGAAGGCGTTCTCGGGCAAAACATTTTAACCATGTTAGCTTTATGAATGTGCCATTGCCTTTTGGATGGTGGTCAGTGTGGCCGTGTAGGTGTTATCATTAGGACAATAGTGGGACCACATTGTCAGCTAACATCTCTGTCGATCAGACCAGTGATTCCCGATTTAGAAGGGACCAGAGAACTTTGTCTGGTCAGGAGGTTAGGTCCTAGGGGATCAAATATGACTCGCATATGACTAAGGATGGACAGACAACACGCTAAGATTAGTATAATGCTAATTGTGCATTATATACGCAAGGGGGCTTCTTGGTTATAATGTTGAGAACCACTGCTCTAAGCAACATGGGGGGCGTGGGGCTGGTACCAGCTCAGACCAAGTTTCTGACCCATACGGTTAAGGTTAATATACTTTATTGTCCCTGAAGGCAAACTCATCCGCTGCATTTGTCCCGTCCTTCGATGCCACTGGGGCGACCTACAGGTGAAACTCGGTGAAAAAGTTCATTTATTTCTGTAATTCAACTTAAAGCTGGGGTAACTTATTTTTCCTGTTTAAACAGTTTGGCCCAAACTTGTTTCTACTTGTTCTCACTGCCCTCCTGTGTATTCACATTGTTCAAAGAATGTAATTGTATGCACATTTCACGCCCATATACAGCATTGAGTGGTGACAAAGTGAAGCAGGGGCGGCCACCCCTAAGATAAATTCCACTAATTTAGATTAGACTTCTATCGTCCATTGCTCAATAAAACTGTAGGTGAAGACAATACAACATGGTCTGTGTTTTGCTGCGTTTACAACTTATTCTGAGGAGGCAAAAATAAATGTATTCTACAACACCAAAAAATCAGGTACCCCAGCTTTAAAATGTGATGCTAAAATATGATATAGACTCATGACATGCGAAGTGACACATGTCAAGCCTTTGTTTTGATGAGTTTGGCTCACGGCTTGTAAAAACTCAAAATTCAAAATCTCAGAAGATTAAAATATCACATTAAATCAATAACAAAATTATTTTAAACAGTGAAATGTGGTCCCTCTGGAAACTATAATCCTGCATCTGTACTTCGTCCTTTTACTTGAATGACTGCCTTAATGCGGTGGCATGGATGCTCTCAGCCTGTGGCACTGCTGAGGTGTTATGGAAGACCAGGATGACATCTGAAGCCCATGTCCAGGATCCGTCTGTGTGTGGAGGCTCTTGATGCACTGACTCCTTGTGAAGGTCCCCCACACGTTTGAATGGCCTTCTCCTGACAGTCCTCTCCAGACTGCGCTCATCCCTGCGGCTTTTTCTTCCACTTAACTTTACATTAATGTGCTTTGATGCAGCACTTTGAGAACATCCAACTTCTTTCGCTCTGACCTTTGAGGCTTTTGTCAATGATGGTTTTTCTGCACAACTGTCAGGTCAGCAGGTCTGAACCCAAGATGGTGAATTCTACTGAACCACGGAGAGACCATTTAAAGCCTCAGGGGCCCTTTGCAGGGGTTTTGGATTCATTATCTGATGAAAGGAGACACTTTGAGCTACAATATAGTCCCATTTCACAATATTCTAATCTTCACTTTGCATGTCATGAATCTATATCATATATTAGTTTAACATTTTTAGTTGTATTACAGATATAAATAAACTTTTTCAGTGGTTCTCTGTGGACTCCCTCCCTCAAGAGCTTTGGCAACTTATTTAGCAAGCAGTCACGTAAAAAAGTCTATTTGTAAGTAAAAATGCAATAAAATACTCCCAAAACTATACATTTTACTACAGATTTGAACAAACACCGTGTGCAGATGTTATAAAATGTCTCTTTTAATTAAACCTCTTAAACCGCAGAATCCACACAGCGGGAGAAAACGTTTTGCCAGAGCGTTTTTGTGTGTTATTTGGAGCCACTGTCATTGCACTGGCAGCTCATCTGAACCGCGCTGATTCTGTTTATGCCCCAGGCGCTAAATGTGCTAAAGCTACATCCAGGTTTATTCTCCTCCGCCATAAAAACACATTTAATAGGAAACGTAGGTCATATTTAGCCCCACAAATCTGACAGGTATTTGTTCGTCTGCCGCGGGGGAGGATTTTTCATGGGCTGGATCCCGCATTTTGTTCACACTTAAGTGGGGGGGGAAAAATATGCCTTGAAGTGCGTGAAACAGATTTGAATGCTTTAGAAATATGGCATGTTTAGACGGGTAACATCTGTCGTAAGTAATAATCATCATTGTATTTCAGTGAAGCGGCCATTTTAATGAAGAAATGTTGGGCAGAAAAAATATCATTATTTTTAAGCTGCTGACAGGAAGTGATGTAGAGGTAAAGCTCCAGAGCAGTTTGACTCATTTCCCATTGACATAACACTGTCGGCATGGCAACAGTTTATAATTGTTTGCCTCTATCTATGTCACTTCCTGTCAGTGTCCAATAAGGAAGTGAAACTATAAGCGTCACAAAAATGGTCAAACTAAAGAAAGCCGGGTAAAATGTTTAGCAAAATCTTAAATATAATATATTATAATATAACTATGTTTTAGAAAAAGAATGTGTCACATACACTTGCACATAACTAAGAATACTGACTTATAAAGTGTTGTAAGATTTGAGCTGATTTTGAGTAGGGTTGCAAAGAGGACGAAAATTCCAGATAAGTTGGGAAACATTCGATGGGAACTTGAGTTCGGAAATTGAGAATTTTCAAAAATAAAAATTCCAAACGCTTAAATAAATGTTTTTTTTTTGTACATTAATTAGTGAACTGTTAGTTTCGATTGGGTTTGGGTTCTGTAATTTTTCTGTAAAGAAAATTAGACTTAGGTGCATTCATTCCTGTTATTCAACTTAAACTGTGAAACTAATATATGATACTCATTACATACAAAGTGACATATGTATAGCTTTTGTTATAGTTTTGATTATTATAGCTCGTATAAACCCCAAATTAAAAGTCACATAAAATTTGAATATTTTGAAAGTGGACTGTGAGCCATACTCATCAAAATTATGACAAATAAAGGCTTGACATTATGTCACTTTGCATGTCATGAGTCTATATCATATATTAGTTTCACATTTTAAATTAAATTACAGAAATAATGGCCATACCACTTTTGCTCTGCCCAATCCCGTCAGACCTGGGAAGCAGGAAGGGCCTGGTCGGTACTGGGATGGGAGACCGTTTGGTAACACCAGGAAGCCTGAGCGAATGTAGTGAGGGAGTGAGTGGTTGGTGGTGGTCTGAGGGGCCGATGGCGCAGACTGGCTGCCTCGCTTCAGGGCAGCTGTGGCTTCAATAGTAGCTTACCACCACCAAGTATGGAGTGAATGAATATTGCAATGTAAAGCGTCTTTGAGTGTCCAGAAAAACCGGTGCATTATTATAATAATAATAATGATTATTATTTGATGATCTTTTTAACATTATTCTACTTTTCCGTGTTTCACCTGTATACCGGTAATTTAACGACCCTTTGTTTCGATACCAACACTAAAATATGTCATTTAGGACCAGAAAACAGAACAATAATTTTGGTTTATTCCGTAAGACTATTTCTATTAAATGTGTATCATTTATTTGAGATGAAACAACCAAGTAATTTTTAATTATTTTTTTGTACCTGCTTTTTTTTTATAACATATTGATACTAAATACTTCTTATGTTTATTTGTTTAATATATTTTTATGAGTTGTATTGATTGAATGGTTTTATTGTGTTTTTTATTGTGTTTTATGTATTTTTGGTGTTGCTGTAAGGCACCTTGAGTTGCCTTGTGCATGAAATGTGCTGTATAAATAAATGTGCCTCGCCTTGCCTACTGGTATTGTTTAACGGTATCCAGCCCTACCAAATAATTAGGTTTTTGAACCATAAAAACATATGTTTGCCTTTGACATGCACCCATACAAATACTCTTTCTAAGAAGTTACAGCAAAGTTTTATCTGATGATTTAGTTTTATCACGCTGTGTTCGCTTAAAGATGCATTTTGCAACATTATGTGAAAAAAACCTTGTATTTGCACGTACAGTATTTTACCTATAGCGGAATGTGAAAAAGTGCAATAACTAGATATTGCAGACAGACAGATGCTTCCAGACACTGTGCTGTGTAATATAAAACTGCATTCAGAGACGGCTGTTCAGTCCTAATGAGGGTTGGCAGTTCAGAAATTCTCCCCTTGTCGAGCAGTGAACGGAGAGAACAAGACTTTCCTCACATTTACCCTGGAAAAATTATTATCTTGATTGAGATAAATGACCTCAGTTGCTTGAATTAAGGGACTTTGCGTTGAATTTCACACCCAAAGCTCTTCACACATGAAAGGTTCATTCACTCCATGCTGATGAGTTACATTTGTAGCCACAGTTTCCCCTTGGGGCAGTTTGACAGAAGCGAGGCTGCTCACATCTGCGCCAACGGTCCCTCCGACCGCCACCGACCACTCACACATAGGCATTGGATGAAGTGTCTTGCCCAATATATATATGGCTGATTCATTGGCAATTTTTTAGAAATGTCTTGTGTATAATCCTGAATATGATGCTTCTAAACTGTAAAATGTGTCAGGGGGTGCTTAGATAGAAAGGAAGGAGTGATGGATGGATTGAGGGAGGGATGGATGGATTGAGGGAGGGATGGATTGAGGGATGCATGGATGGATTGAGGGATGGATGGATTGAGGGAGGGATGGATGGATGGATGGAGGGATGGAGGGATGGATGGATGGATGGATTGAGGGATGGATGGAGGGAGGGATGGATGGAGGGATGGATGGATGGATGGATGGATTGAGGGATGGATGGATGGATTGAGGGAGGGATGGATGGATGGATGGATGGAGGGATGGATGGATGGATGGATTGAGGGATGGAGGGATGGATGGATGGATTGAGGGATGGATGGATGGATTGAGGGATGGATGGAGGGATGGATGGATGGATGGATTGAGGGATGGATGGAGGGATGGATGGATGGATGGATTGAGGGAGGGATGGATGGATGGAGGGATGGATGGATGGATGGATTGAGGGATGGAGGGATGGATGGATGGATTGAGGGATGGATGGATGGATTGAGGGATGGATGGAGGGATGGATGGATGGATGGATTGAGGGATGGATGGATGGATGGATTGAGGGATGGATGGATGGATTGAGGGATCGATGGATGGAGGGATCGATGGATTGAGAGATCGATGGATGGAGGGATCGATGGATGGAGGGATGGATGGATGGAGGGATCGATGGATGGAGGGATGGATGGATGGATTGAGGGATGGATGGATTGATTGAGGGATGGATGGATTGATTGGGGGATCGATCGATTGAGGGATTGAGGGATGGATGGATGGATGAATTGAGGGATAGATGGATTGAGGGATTGATGGATAGATTGAGGGATGGATGGATGCTTGTTCGTTCGTCCCATTGTTTTTATTTTATCCACGACTAAGCCAAACCTACCCAAACATTCCACCCTTTATCTAACAGTGTGTGTGTCTCTGTGTGTTTTGCAGTAAGAGGATAATCAACCTCGGTCCAGTCCATCCAGGTCCGGCGAGTCCAGAGCCTCAGCCCAGCGGCGCCCGAGTCTCCTGCGGACACTGCTCCAACACTTTCCTGGTGATTAACAGTCTAACATACAGTGTAACCCCCCGTAGCAGTCTGGTGCTACAGGCAATATGATGTTTGGGATGGTGTGACGTGTAACCCATTCCGTTGCTGACATGGGAGGAGGGGTGGTGTGGTAGAATCTGGCAACCCCCCTCCCCTCTGAGCAGTCTTTTACTAAAAGCAATATGATGTTGCTTTTAGTACACCATATGTTTATTGTTTATGATGTTTACTAAAACATCATATTGCTTTTAGTAAGAAGCAATATGACTGTGTGTTCCAAATTTGACAAGTGCAACCCATTCCATTATTGAGCAGTCTGGTGGTACAAGCCCAGAGGGTCTACCGATGGAAATGAGCCCAGGGCTATAATCTGGCATCTTTACATTTGGTTAAATGTTCAGGCCATGGTTCTCCACCGGAAAAAGGTGGATTCCCCTCTCCAGGTCGGTGTAGAGTCGTGGACGTTGATGAGTTCAAGTATCTCGGGGTCCTGTCCTCAGTGAGGGACGGATGGAGCGTGAGATCGATAGACGTATCGGTGCAGCAGTGATGCGGTCGCTGTATCGGACTGTTGTGGTGAAGAGGGAGCTGAGTCTGAGGCAAAGCTCTCGATTTACCGATCGATCTACGTTCCCACCCTCACCTATGGTCATGAGATCTGGGTAATGACCGAAAGGACAAGATCGCGAATACAAGCGGCCGAAATGAGTTTCCTTCGCAGGGTGGCTGGGCGCACCCTCCGAGATCAGGTGAGGAGCTCAGTTACCCGGGAGGAGCTCGGAGTCGAGTCGCTGCTCCTTCACGTCGAAAGGAGCCAGCTGAGGTGGCTAGGGCATCTGTTCCGGATGCCTCCTGGTCACCTCCCTTGGGAGGTGTTCCAGGCATGTCCTATTGGGAGGAGGCCTCGTGGAAGGCCCAGGACACGCTGGAGGGACAATAGACCTTGTTCCACAGGCAGGTGCGCATCAGCCCAATGCCTGGTCAACCTGGTTTGGAGAGTTTTTCCATAGCAGGAGGCCAGGGTCAAACCGGTCTGATCAGGTATACGTTCTGGGACCGACCTCTGATTGTGGCCAAAGCGCTGAATCGTGACATGAACAGACTGCTCATCGGCAAACGGGAGAGTGAACAGCCCTCACTTCACAACATCAAACCACTGTTCTAAAAGGGGATTTTGCCGATATTAGCATTTAGCCGCTGTTAAGTGTAACATTTGCATGTAGCTTACCTTCATAGTTTGTATTTAGCCGTTTCTTTTCTGTTTCACTACAGCTTGGCACCTCTGAATGATTCCATAACCCCCATCAGAAGGCAGCATTTGTCCACTTTTGTTTTCATCGCGGCTTACAAAACTTTTAATGACGATCTGTACAGTCTAGTATTTTAACTTAAATTTGCCGTTTCTCAATAACGGTCACAAGTTCTGCAAAATCGACAACTCTCTCATTCTTCTACCGTCATTCATATCTTTACACAGATATCAGCTCCAACTTTTTAATGAACTTCAGTCGGTGAATTACGAATGGCAAAATCCAACATAAAAAAACTCAATTACGCTCCGCAGCCAATACCCAGGACAATACCGGCAACAATGTGATTTATTTCTATGTAAAACAGCGCAGCGATAATGAATCAGTGGATTTATTGGACTCTCTCTGAAATGAAGAGGTGCTCGGCCTGAAGGAGCCTCGCAAAGTAAATGTGGAGTTACTGGGTCGGATCGATACGTCTGTCCACTCTGGGCGGCTGTAAACTTGTCTTTCTCAGGAGGCCGGACTGAGAGAAACTCGGCGCCGACAATGAGAGGGGCAGTAAAATATGAACTGAATGGTCGCCATAAACAGATCTCAATTAAGCTGCAGTGATTCATGTAACACAATGTCCTCTGCAGAGACGCGAGTTCCCCTTTGTCTCCATCGGGTGTTATTATGCGAACCCTGTAGTTTAGACCAGTGGCTCTTTGGATATTTCACTTTCCAGCTGTTTTTGTGTTTATGTTTTATTCACATTGTGTTGGACAAAATTAATTCTGAACTGGGCGTGCATCAGCTTAAATGCATCACTCGAAAGCATTAGGAAAATGAACTCTTATTAAAATGAGTGAAGACTAAAATTGCAGATGACTCTTACTGGATGTTTTCATTATAAAATCCTGAAATGGAATAGTGCTGTTGTGCTGAACCTTGTCGTGTTTTGAGGCCAGTCATCCGTCACTCTCCCCCGTTGGCCGATACATGAGCAGTTTGATGGACAGCTCACAGTCTGAAGATCCCTAATTAAAGTCTGCCCTGTCAGTCTGCCAAGCTCTGCTCAGCGACTTCACGGAGAAGTCAATTAAACCGGGCACTTCACTGGTCCACGGCAAAACATTACACCGGACATTCCACACCGAGGGCTACTTTCAGTCAGAAAGAAGCCAATTGTTCTTTCACATGATTCCACTGAAGAGATGATCATGTTTAGGCAGCACTGTATATATATTTCAATATTTATGTTTATGTTTACTGTATCTGTATTGCAAGAAGCTGTGATATGTTGCAAAATCACTGACTTACAAACAGGCATGCGTCCAAATTGTGCTTTGATTACGTCCATGCTCCCACCATCTACAACGTCACAGACCTTTGGACATAACTTTACAATGGAAAGTCATAGAGACTTGTGGTCGGGAGAGTCAAATGTCACATGTTCCGATAAAAAAAAAACACATTTAAAAGGAATAAAATAATTAATAAAATAAAACTAGGCTTTTCCCAAGTGTGTCTAAAAGGTCTGGTATAGCAAAAAATGAATTCTACACATTTTAGAAAAGGCTCCATGTGTCTGTATCAATGAGCGAGGAAATTGCTTCTCGTTGGTCCTCATGGAGTTGACATTGCTGCAATACCACCCCCTGGTGGCCACGGGCGTCTCCAAAAGACACATAGTAAACAGGATTTTTTTTTCTGTGATCCATGTAACAACGCTGGGCTGGGCATCATATTTTTAACCTGTTTTTAGTCTTTGATTGACAGGCTCTGGAGCTCTGTGGAGGCTCCCTGTCAGCCACATGTTTCGTAAGAGGAGATTGAGCAGCCATATTAATTTCACAGGCCACACCGGATCATTACTGACTATAGTTAAATTGACTTGATTTATAAGATTTATCTACTTTTAATAAATGATTATATGTTTTTGAGGGTGTGGGGTGGTTGGGGGCCCAAAACCCCATCTTGCCCATGGCACCAAATTGACTTGGGCCGGCCCTGCTTGAAAAAAAAAAATTATAATTTAAAGTTCAGTCTGTAACAAAGTTTCCTCTTTGTTTGTGTGTTCCAGTGGACAGAGTTTACAGACAGGACACTGGCCCGATGCCCTCACTGCAGGAAAGTGTGAGTGTCTCGAAATGTACCTTCCTGTTTCAGAACACGGTGTTTCCCTGGACTTAACGATGATGGATTTTGTTTCTCTCGTGCAGCTCCTCGATCGGTCAGAGATACCCCAGGAGGCGGAGTTTGTGGTGTTTTCTTCTCTGTTTGCTGTTTAGCATCTCCACCGCTGGCCTTATGGTAAGAACAACCTCTTTAGACCAATGACAATTATTTATAATATAGCAATGTAACTTTATGAGGCTCTACGCGGTTGAAACGGTTGTGCCGAAGCTTCAAAACATGGTTCAAAACTTTCTCCACAGTGACATCTAGTGGTGGTGTGTCAGTACTAAGTGTTTTTGGGGACAACCAAGCTTTGAGTGGCTGAATGAAAACCGTCTTCAACATACGGACTTGAATTACTTGTGGACACTTCTTTTTTTGCTCCTCTTCAATTGACTTTTAATAGTTTTAAATGTAAGGCTTTTGTCCTGTAGTACAGAGTGAATGGAAAAAGTGGAAAGACATTTTATAATCGTACCCACAACGCTGCACACAGAAGAGTGTTTTATTTTTTTAATCTTATTAGTTTATTTGACAGGGACAGTACACATTAATGAACATTTCTGTGTCAGTATTCGCTGCAAAGCTAGTTTTCAACTGTTGTAACTGGGCCAGGTGTATAATGCCAACAACAATTACAAAACATAAAACAATTTAAAAGTTGAGGCTACACTAATAACATCTGAATGTTCGTTCTGTGACTTGCACAATAGAGATTTAGGTGCAAGGGCAGGTCATACAGTTCAAACAGAGGACATTATAAGGATGAATATGTAGGCAAGACAAGGCAAGTTTATTTGTAGAGCACAATTCATACACAAGGCAATTCAAAGTGCTTCACAGTTGCATAAAATTACAAGAAAACAGATCAAATCAATCATTAAAACATCAACATCAAAATTAATTAATTACAGTAAAAGGCGAGAGTGCAGATAAAATACTTTCAGTTTTCATCTGCTCGAGTAAAAAGAGCCGTTTTCAGCCTAGATTTGAACATTACATTATTTATTGTTTTATAAATAATGTACAGTTATTATTTATAAAACAACACCTGTGCAGAGGATCCTGACGCTCAGTCATGCACCAGGAGATCCGTATAGGGTCTTGATTTGTCCACATGCTCAGCGGTTTTACCAACCAGGCTATTCGGGCACATCCTCCTGTGGCATTGAAAGTGTCAGAGCTAAAACTAAAAGTGTTTCTGTCCAAAAGACCTAAGACCAAAAACAAGGAGGGCTGCGTTCGGGTTCCGGCATCGGTAAAAGGTACGTGCCATGCGGGCCATCCCTGTGCTTTTAAATAGTGCATTTCTAATTTCATTAAACTCATTTCCACTTCCAAAAGGCCTATTTCAACAGCAGAATGTCAGATATGTTTCTTACAACTTACACGTGTCAATTTCCGCTGTAATTTGCAGACTTAATAAACACAAAGAGGAGGTGCCTTTTTAAATGTAACCAGCAGATGGCAGGAGAGGTGCGTGAGCCAGCTCGGCCCTTTCCCATTGCGTATGCGCCGTCCACAGAGAGTAAGAGACTGTTTTATTGACTGCGTCGCAAAGTGCTGTATTCCTATCCGTAGCTTCATCTTATTTTATCGAGATTATGTCAAAGTAAAAGCCAGTTTTAGTCACGGACTTGGCTCGGAGGCGAGAGATTGTTAAGGGGAAGATGACGGTGCAAGTCAGAGCTGTAGGAACAATTGAAGCAAATACTAATTCAGGCTAAAATGGCCTCTGAAAACCTGCTTTCTCTGTTGTGTGGACGCCATATGAACATGTTCGGAAAAGCAGAGAGATGCAGCATGTTCATAATGTTAGATCTTTATTAAAACATCGCCATAGTAACGCCGTTCGAACCGAGTGCAATGTAAACCAATAGGAAACACCACACATTTATACTGTACATAGATTTTCCTCTTTTAAACACGTTTATTTACATTTGGTTCATAATATTTAACACTGTATTACAGGACTATATGTTTTTACAGTGTATATATACAAACATTTCACCTTTTTACAATTCCTCATTTCCGTAATACGTGTCACTTTTCGCATGTGCAGCGAGTCTCAAACAAGTGTGGACGGCCGGAAGTGGGGACACGTTTGGGACGGGTGTAAAGGAGCCAGAACTGTAGGAATGATACTTGCGTGAGTGGAATCACAGTGTAAAAGCATCTCACTGTATCACATTGGGTCTGTATACTCTCTCTGTAGTACAATCATGATTCCATTGTAAATAAATAAGGCTAATCTCTACTTTGATCAATCTCAATAATCGTCATGGGACTTTATAATCGACAGGTTTACAGCCATTTCTTTGGTACAAACAGTACCCAGTTTGGATTGCATTAGTTTTTGTTTGAGCTGAGGTTTGAATAAAAGATGTATCTGGTTTTATGAATCAGCAAGATGTATTTAATTTATTATGAAAAAACAAAATCGAATCGAAAATCGAGATCGATCAATATGGGGAAAATAATTGTGATAATTTTTTTTCCAAAATCGCCCAGGCCCATCTTAACACATTCGCTAATGCTAACGCGCTTAGTGCTAACGTCCACAGCAGTTTATACAGAAGAAGCTCTGCACCTGACTATTGTTAGGAAAGACTTACCTTTGCAGTGCTAACGTTTCGCCTTTTATAGTAGAAGAAGAAGAGTCAGCACTGGAGTAGAATCGAGTCAAACAGCTGTAATTGTGAGCTCTCATGGCTGCCTAATAAGCGTACACAAAAGGACATAGTTCAGCTCCAGATTACAGCTGTTTGACTCGATTCTGCCAGAGACTCTAAAGGCGACATGTTTGCACTGCAAAGGTAAGTCTTTCCAAACAATAATGATGTTTTAGCGGCGCAGACCCTCCAGTGAGAGGATTTATAAGCTGCTGTGGGCGTTAGCATTAGCCGTGTTAGCATTAGCTGTGTTTGCACCATAGACTCCTCCTACCCAGCCCTGACCGAGCATGTTCCTATAAAAGGCATAAGGGTGGGATCTTCATTGTAGACTCGACCCTCGCGGGGCTCTCATTAGAATATGAGATTTCTAAAATGTCAGCCTGGTTTCTTTCATTGTAGCTAACCCAGCGTTATCACAGGAGGAATATCTAGCTGTAGAAAGTTTTAAATAATTAGAAGCCAGGCTTTACAGTTGCTTAGAACGTGTCTAAATAAAAAGTGCTTTGCTTTCTAATGGAAAACTACCTTGTTTTGCCGCCCATATATGGAGGTACTGCAGCAATGGCGGCCCCTAGCGTCGCGGCCACAAAGCAGAGCAACCAGCGGCCAATGGTCAGCGCTAGCGGCATTAGCATTAGCGAATGTGTTTTACGATTAGCCTTATTTATTTATTATGGAATCATGATTGTACTACTGAGATGGTATGGCCTTCAGAATGACCCAGTAAGATACATAAGGCTCTTCTCAGGACCTCTTGTAGCAGGTAAGGCTGTAGACTGGGATTTGAACCTGAGACCTTATTGCGAGGTAGATCCTAACCAAGTACAAGCTCGCTCTCAACAGTCTAGACTAACATTTATCAGAGCTCGATCTTGGAAAAGTCTCCAACAGACGAGGTGCGGGATCATCGTTTAGCGAACACCAAAGCGCTGGAGGCGAAGGAGAACTGTTTTTGTTGAGCACCTCTGATCATCTTCTTGGACGACTCGGGCAGTTTTTCATTAACCCGCGGTTCGAGCGAGTTGTTTCTCCTGGCAGCGCCGCCGCTCACTACAGGAGCGCTGCCCAGGAACAGAGGAGGGAAGCGGAGGCGGGACAGGCGCATTTCAAAGCGAAATCGAGCTGCCTTTTTGCCAGATCTCCTGCAAAATCCACATCACAGGCTCTCGTAGCATCTGCTGTAGTAGCGTCTGCAAAACAATTAGACGTTCAGCGGCTTAATATGTTTCTGGTGGGGATTTCACTGTTGGAGACTTTGGCATGTTTGAAATTTCCACATAATTTAATCGTGTTTTGTGACAACGTTTCCAAACTGCTATTTTTCTGGTTAGTTTTGCGACCGCGCCACCGTTTTATTCATCGATTAATTCACAGATTAGTTTTTTACGATGAAAGGGATATTTCAGGATTTTCTTAGTGAGAGTGTTGTGGATTTCTGGAGATGTTTTTTTTCTTTTCTTTTTTTATTCATGCAGTCCTTATATTTGTCTAGAGTCTAGTGGCGCTAGGCTAGTGCTAGGCTAGCACATTTCTACGGTAACAGCTAGCCTGCATTAAAACAGTCCACAGTGCACCTGAGGCTAATCGCTTATAACGCCAGACTAACGATATTAATGTCTGTGTTGACTGAATAATTTTAACCATTTTGCCTTTAAAATAACTTCTATTTGAGCAGCGTCAGCTTCGTGGTTGTAAGATATGCAGCGGCGGAGTGATCTGCGAGAAAATAGTCCCTCAAAAAATGCGATAAAAAGGTCAGTTTTTTTTTCATTTATATCATTAGTCTGGATAACTAGGAAATGAGGCCCTATGTCAAAAGTGCTGAAATATCTCTTTAAACGATTAATCGCTTTGCTGTGAAAGGTGTATGAATTTTTTTTTTTTACTTTTCACATCATAAAGTGGCGTCGTTTGGGACATGTTGATGGAGTTGAACTTAAAGTGAATGTTTGAAGGAGGCTCTTTGTGCTAATTCTGCTTCCTGACTGGGTGAGACACTGATATCTATGACATTTACAGTGAACTGCATACCCTCACTTTAAAAACAAAATAGTTTTTCATGAAAAATGCAAAAATGTCATGTCATTTTTGCTGTATTTGAGTCTGTGTAAACCAGAAATCGATTCATCGGTTAGTTGTCGATAATCACAAATTACCTTTCCCCTAGCTCTAAAAACATTTACAATAGGGCGAAGTTAAGTGTGAGAGCGGAACAACAGATGGAAATTATCCAATGGCTACAATCCGGTGCGGCGAGTCCCATGTGTGTCATTACTTTTTTTAGATTCATTACGAAAAGTTTAGTGCAATTAAAAATATTAATAATCGAAATTAATCAGACTTTATTTTAGAGGCACAGTTCTTCA
Organism: Proterorhinus semilunaris; assembly: GCA_021464625.1. Taxonomy (NCBI): domain Eukaryota; kingdom Metazoa; phylum Chordata; class Actinopteri; order Gobiiformes; family Gobiidae; genus Proterorhinus; species Proterorhinus semilunaris. The sequence continues at coordinate 31,221,004 of CM038358.1, read as the reverse complement.
GTTTCCTTTTTCCCGCAAGACGTTGCTTAGAGACGAACGTGTTTATTCACACAGTTAATCCACATTAACTTGTTTAAAAAGCTCATTCTCCAAAATATATCAAACCGATATTGTCTTTGAAGTGTTTGACATAATCACACAGGCCTCACATCTCCACTTCAGATCAGTTCAAACGTAGGAAAGTGTTGAAAATGTACCTAAAAAATATTAAATGCAACCCCGAATCAATGACGCTTGAATGCGATTAATTGCGGTTAATTGATTACAGAGGCCATAATTAACTTGAGAAAAAGTTCCACCACTGCATTTTATACATGAACAGAAAGGAACAAAGGGAAGAAAAAGCTTGTATTATCTTTTATTATCTTTCAGCAACTCACCAAGTCACTAAACATCACAAAAACTGCTTTAATTGAAGTTAATTCATAAATTAGTGAATAAACCGAGGCTTAAAAACTTTCTTTTGGGCACCTCGTGATTTGATATTTTACTTTTTAACGTTTAAAACGACGAGAAAAGACCGTAATGAGTGGGGGACAGGACGTTGAATTACCCTGGAGGCAGCAGTGGGACTGATGTTAATTTTCAACGGCATGCTAGCAAATCCATGGCGGCTTCTGAACTCGCTTCGAGCACAGAACGGGTCCGATGCTGGATTATGGGCTTTACATGTTCCATCTGTGACAAAACACAGGAAACGCAGATCAGAGCGCTTCCGCAGTAGAAGAAGACACAACCAAACCCAGATTTCTAGTCAAATCCTTTCTTTTAAGTTGTACTGGTTCCTTGGTTACCTGTGTATTTATGTGAGACTCTGACCCCCTTACCAGCCCAGCAGAACCCTACGTTCAGCCCAACACCACCTGCTGGAGGTGCCCAGGTCACATCATAAAGAGTGGGGTGATCGGGCTTTTGCTGTGGCAGGTCCAAAACTCTGGAACTCGTTGCCTCTTGAGTTGCGTGCCGTTTCAGACCTGCCCCTGTTCAAAGCAAAACTAAAGACTCACCTGTTTAAAGAGGCATTTGACACATAGTTCTGTGGCAACTGTTGTAAATGGTCTGTTTTAAATGAAATTGTACTCCTTTTTATATTGTATTTTTATTTTAATGTTTATTGTGTGCAGCGCTTTGGTCAACTTTGGTTGTTGTAAGGCGCTTTAGAAATAAAACTTGATTGATTGATTGATTGATTGGTTACGGGAGCCACGTTAGAAGTTGAGCAGAACATTGGCCCTTTTAAGTCAATATTAATGCGTAAGTGCGTCGACACCCCGGGTTACGCGGTCCTGGCTTTGTTTAACAGACGCCCGGCTTTAAAAGTAGAACTCATTTTTCACACTCTGCTCCAAAATCCCCGTGGCTCCGCTCAAAGTCACTCTGCCTCTTCATTAAATCATTTCCTGCTCAGCGGCGGCGCACTTAATACTTGATTGGAACCACTTTCCTCTCATTTTCACATGAGCCTCGATACAGGGAGCACATGCGACTAATGGAAGAGGGAATGATTAAAATAAAGGAACGACGTGTCACTCAAACAGAGGGTGTAACGTTACCGTGACGACGCGAAAGCAGCGACAGCATTTCCTGAACAGAAGATGAAAATAAATAATAAAAGGTGAAGGTAAACTGATGACAACGATTGACATGGAACAACAGCGGGAGGTGTATTAAAGAGACGAGATGCAAGTTGGTCATTTTATGCTCACTACTGCCACCTCAGGTCTTGCGCGTAACTGCAGTCTCTATATTAAGAGCAGGTCTGGACTCATTCTACACATTAGCACATGGCTGGGACGTGAAGGGGGAGGAAAATATGTAGTTTTAACTTGGGATGTAACGATTTAATGTGCGTGAAATGTGAATCGATGTAAAATATAAAAGAATCGATGTTAAAGCCGCCCTCAGCTACTCCGTTTTGCCCGACCGGAATAGCTTTATTCTCACATGGCGTCGTTAGAAACAGCGGGCGAACGTTTTCTCAAGACAAACTCCACACCTTCCCCGCCTCACCCCCAACACACGCCACACCATGTAAACACATACACGTGCAGGCATCGAAGCAGCAGATGCAGCTAACGTTAGCGGCTACACAGTCAGAGATTAGCGTTAGCGGCTAACGCAGAGTTTTGGATTATGACAGAAGTTTACCAAAGATCGTAAACTGACAAACATCTGACCGAGCTGCTCTGATTCTGCTGAAATCCTCATCAGTGTTAATTTTGACAACATATTTTAATTTAGTTTTAGTCTTTTGACGAAAATGTAATTCAATTTTAGTCGAGTTTTAGTCAAAAAAATATCTTCAATTTTAGTCGAGAATCAGTCGACTAAAATTGCAAGTTAATTTAGTCGACTAAATTTAAGACACATTTAATCGACTTTGTATTTATAATATTCATTATAATCATATTTAATCGAGGTCCTGCTTCATGGAGCTGCTCCTCATGAACAAAGCTCAGAGCTGTTCCTTTGGCAGAGAATTTACATGATATGAGGCTCTTTCAGACGGTCAATAGAAGTTTGGATGATTTTAGTCTCTCCTTTCCATTTTTATTTAGTCTCATTTTAGTCGACTAAAATATCTGGACATTTTAGTCATAGTTTTAGTCGCATGAAAAACTTTAAATTTAGTTTTAGTCCAATTTTAGTCGTCAAAAAAATCACTTTGACTAAAATTAAGACTAAATATTTTAGTCGACGAAATTAACACTGCTCCTCATGTGTCTGTTTGTCAAACAATCCAATATCTACAGGAGCCGTCATGTCTTTTTCCTCCTTATGATTACAAGGGCTGCACCGGGAGGCTGTGAGGCGTTCGAGGGTTGTGGGGAAAAAAAGAACTGCACTGTAAAATTAGTTCTAAATGGTGGTATTATGTTCAAACTGCAAAAAAATTAAATAAAGGTAAAATAAAGCTATGTCTCAAAATGTTTGCTTTGCTACATCTTATATATGCTGAAAACATTTACAAGCACTCATGTCAAAATGATTATAGTTCATTTTCATGTTTTTTTTTTTGTAATGTAAAGTTCTCTTACTGAGACAGTTGCAGTTTGTTACAAGGACAAAAATGCAGATCTTAAAACAAAAGAAACGTTGGTATGAATGAGTCGTATTATTTTTCTTAAAAAAAAAAATCGGGAACTTAAAATCGGAAATCGAATCGGGGCTTGACTGAATCGTTGCATCCCTAGTTTTAAAATTTTTAAACTCTGCATAGTCCCAGCCGCGGATCTTTTTTTTTTTTTTTTTTTGGGGCTCCTCTAATAGAATGATGTAAATGTGAATGTTGCTCAAAAATAAATTAATAAAATAAAAAATACATAAAAACAATAAAAAAATAATATATATAAAAAAATATATATAAAAAATAATAATAAATAAATTATTATTATTTTTTTTTTAAATAAAATAAAATAAAATAAATAAATACAAAAATAAATAAATGAGTGTGTCATTCGTAGCATCGTGCCAATGTGTAAACTCCGCATACGTAATGAAAACCGTTTGTCCTTGAGCTAAACACTGCGACCAATGCGCCCGAGGGCAGCTGTGGCGACCGAAATCGCTCCCCGCCGACAACCGGGCGGGGAATTATGCGTGGAATTGTGAAAGCGTCGGGAAAAGCCAAATGAGATTATGTTCACTTAATTTAGTTCATAAACATCATTAACCTTTGAGTCGCGCTCGCTCCGTTTACTTTGTCCTCGATCAAACTCCTTCCACACGAAGCCTCGACGTTAAGCATTCGTCTGGGCTCTGTTCTCTCGGCTGGACACGTCTCGAATGCGGAGGACGTCTCATTCTATACACTCTGAACCCTGATTGCGGCGTTGAATCCCGTCTGATTGGGCTCATTATCATCACCGTGGTCTAAAATGCCTCTCATTTGCACATGGAGCACATTTATTTTAGATATTCTCCAGTGGTGGAAGAATTACTTAGGGTTTTTTTTTATATTTGAGGGGAAGTTTAAGGAGAAAAGATTTACAGAAAAGTTTCACAAGACGCGTGTGATTATTATTAGTATTTCACATCATCTTGGTCACTTTGGTTGTTCTGCCTCCTGCTGAAGCTCCGATCCGTACTTCCTGGTTTTATTGCGTCGTAGTTTAAACACGAAATTGTCCTCCAGACTTTTAAAACCCATAATCGAATCTGAGAACCTTTCTGTGTGGAGTGTGTGTGTTCTACACTGAATAGTTTGAATGAATAGTTTTTATTATTGTGTCTTGCATACACACTGTATTCCCAGTCCCAATGGGCTTATAAAACACCAATAACACCAACAAAAGGACCAGATGCCAGACAGTCGGCACAATATACGATACATAAACTTATTTAAATAAACAAGTCTGCCGCCTCATCCAGGCTTTACAAACAAAAGAAGCCAATTTAAACAGAATTAAACGACCATTTCATCTTGTCGTCATCACTGATCCAGAACATGTCAGGCTTTTGAACAAACAATTCACCAAACAACACATTTTTAAGATCATCGTACCGTGGACAATATAACACAAAATGAGTTTCACTTTCAATCTCTCCAAACTCACACAGAGTCTGTCCTCTTCAGGAGTTTGAGTGAACCTGAACGTTTCTAAGGCCAGGGGAAGGAGCCGAGCATCAAAGATCTCTTGTTCCTCGTCAGGTTTGCCTTTACATACAACTCAGTTTCAAATACATCTTTAATTTGTAAGTAAGTCCTCAGCTTTGGCGTCGCCATAATCCCAGTCAGCCATTTGTGTTCAAAGTTTGACATTAAAATGGATCTGATGGTTTTAACCCTACAGGACAAATGATTCTGAGATACATACTGGAGTTGTGCATCAGCAAAGACTGTTATTAGACACTTCTTCTTACTCCATAGAAAGACTTTTTTTGTTACTCTATTTTCCAGCAGGTTAATGAGTCGATTCCACAGTCTCACCATTTCACATTTCCTTTGGACTGATCCAGGAACCCATATCGCCCTGCGCTGCCAGCACTGGGACAAACTTATGAACTCCCAAGAAGCATCTACAACTGCCGCCCGTTCAGACGTCTTTCTTTCTGTGAAGAAGCCGCTTATTCTTATTATTTCCCATGAAAACTTCTTTACGTTGTGGAACTTTGCAAACCTACAATCCTGTGTTGCATGTTTTTATGCATGTGTGTACTTTACCGTGCACTGTCCCGACCAAATAATAATAATAATAATATCTTCAATGAAGGTACTTGATTCATCTTCTGTACTCAGTAGTTGAAGTCTTCGGGTACAGGAGATGAATCAAGTACCTTCATTGAAGATGGACAACTCCTGTACGACTGAGAACTTACACAGACAAATAATAATAATAATAATAATGCATCGGTTTATGTAGCGCTTTTCTGGACACTCAAAGATGCTTTACATTGCATTATTCATTCACTCCATACTCGGTGGTGGTAAGCTACTATTGTAGCCACAGCTGCCCTGGGGTAGACTGAAATAAAGAAATAAAGGCCAAACCACCTTTGCTCTGCCCGATCCCGTCAGATCTCTGAAGCTAAGCAGGAAGGGCCTGGTCGGTCCTTGGATGGGAGACCGTTTGGGAAACACCAGGAAGCCTGAGTGAGTGAGTGAGTTGTTATTGATGGTCGGAGAGGCCACACAGACTGGTTGCCTCGCTTCCGTCAGTCTACCCCAGGGCAGCTGTAGCTACAACAGAAGCTTACCCCCATCAAATATGGAGTGAATAATAAACGACAGTGTAGCACAGAGCGGGACAAGAACAGACTGAACAAGCTGTCCCTGGGACAGGAGGGTTTTAGCCAAACTCGCCTCCATCATGGACAACACCTCCCACCCACTGCACGGGACTGTAGAGGAGCTGAGCAGCTCTTTCAGTGGAAGACTGAGACACCCTCAGTGCAAGAAGGAGCAGGTCCTTCATCCCCACTGCTGTCAGACTGAACAACAAGACTGTAAAGTAACATGTGCAAAAGTACATGCAATAATCTCTGTCTCTGCGTCACTTTATCAACCACTCGCACTATGGCTAAACCTAAACTGCTAACACGGACATTTTTATTATAGTCTGTATTTTTTATACTTTTTGTCCCTTAGGTTGTGGCAGTCATTGCATGTAAGATACTTCTATTTTTACCATTTAATTGTTTGCACATTTCCTGTCTATGCTGCAGCCTGAGTGTTTCTGAGAGCTGAATGTAACAGTGAATTTCTCCATCTTATCTGATCCTATTATTATGAAATAAACAAATGAAGCTGCTAACTGTGCGGTTCATTGAAACTGAAAGCTTGTTTTCAAGTCATTCCCACCGCTGCCTGCAGAGGGAGCTCCACTCAAAACTACTGATGGGCCAAGAGTCATCTGAAATGTGTACAATGTTCTTGAAATAAGTATATCTGCCCCTGATTTGAGAAGGCGAGTCTCTGCTGCACTAACGGCCGTCTCTCCTGCAGGCGGGGACGTGGGTGAAGGCGCAGACCTACCCGGGCATCTACGCGTCGTGGGCCGTGCTGCTGCTGCTGGTGGTGGTGACTCTGGCCCGGGCGTTCTACTGGGCGTGTATGAGGGTCAGCCAGCCCCTGCAGAGCTTCACATAAGAGTCCGAGCGGCGGCCGTCGACAAACACGAAGACGAACCCCCGGAGCTTAAACGGCTTTAACGGAAAAACAAAACATTTATTTATTCAATCATGACGAGACGGACTTCCAGAACCCTCCTAAACGAATGATAATCGGGTTGAATGACGACGATCTGTACAGATGTTTGCAAGTCGGGCGGTGCTTCCCAAACTGTGGTTCAAGGCTCTGTCATCTATATGTATCAACGTACATTTTTTTTAACGGTTTCTTACGACACACCCGAATGGCTTAAATCATGACTTTAAGAGCTTCATGCAGCTCTTCTTGTTTGAGCGTCAGATCCATAAACACAAGAGTTAGAGTTCAGATGGTTTTGGACAAATGTGATTGCACTCGCCGGAGATCAGATACTTGTCGAGGCACAAGTATAATCCCCTTTAAATGCCTTGGTGGAGGAACTAACCTTTCCTGCAATCCTCACGGTATTTGTGAGTTCCCACCTGAACACAGGAGAATCTATCCCACTTCTGCCGCTCTGTCTGAATCCAAACCCACAGTGGTTTGGACTGAATAGATGCTAAACTACTACTTAAAGGAACAGGCCACCGTTTCCCCACACTGAGATCTGTTCTTACCTGAGCTCAGACGAGTTGACGCGTAACTGTCTGGTCTTTACGCGTGCGCTCAGTCACGCAAAACGACCGAAGATGTTGTTAGCATTTAGCCTCTCCTCTAACGGGGTGAAGTTAAAAGCGGCCAAGCTCTTCCATGTTTTCCCCTATTTAAATACACGAGCAGTTACTTGAGCCTAAGCGGATAAAAACGGGAACTATATTGTGAGGCGTAATAACACCTTAGGAGCAGTTCACGCAGTAATATCTTCAGAATTCTTTCTACAACCCGTAGAAAAAACGCCAGGTGCTGCTAGTAACTCTATAGACACTAGGGGTGGGAACCTCAGGGTACCTTACGATTCGATACGATACGCGATACATGGCTTACGATAACGATAATCTCACGATACGCCGATACTGCGATAATCGATATATTGCGCACAATAAAAAATACTACATAGTATTCATCATAACCCTTTCTATGTAAATAAATGATCCCTGACTTACACACTGAGGATTGGTCTATAGATCTGTCAGAGGCATCACTTCATTCACATTAAAATAAACTAGAAGCCACAGGAATAAATCACCCCCAAATTAATCATATTTATAATGATAAAAACTATCATTAAAAGTAATTTGTGTGGGTGTTTAGTCGAAGTGCACTACTGAATTCTTGATTATTGGCCTCTATTGACAGTGGAGCACTGCTGCCTCATTAATATGCATGAGGTTGATATCGGAATCAAAAGTATCGCTATCGTCCCGCAAAATATCGCGATATATCAGGAAATCGATATATTGTCACACACATAACATTCAAAACTAAATATTGAAATAATTTGAGGTGTGCTCGACCTAATGCTGCTCCAATAGTGGATCATCTCCCCGAACGATTTAAGCCCATTATATATTATTGGCAAACGGGAAAGCGGAGTAAACCAATCAAAGCAAAAGTGAACCGTTAATGCGGCGTTATTCGCGGTTCCTCATTCATATTCGCACAGGATTATGAATCACGAAACTCGTAGGAAAAAAAAACACACAGAGGGGGTCATTCTGGACGTACGGGTTTGGGAAGCACTTGTCTGATCTACTGTCTGTCTAAATCAAGTTTTAACATTTATATTACGCTTGTGTCTTTATCGATGTGTGGCTGCCGTTGGGTTTCGGCTTGGAGTCTGTGGCACTTTTTCTCCGTTATATTTGTAGAAACGTGTGCGAGGGTGTGAAGCAGCTATGAAGCCGGACGACGGACAAAGATGTGGCTGTGCTGCAAAAAAGAAAAAAAAAAAAAAAGGCGTCGTCTACTCCCGTTTAGACTTGAGGAGTTTGGAACCGGTCACATTGAAGAGGACTAGTTTATTTTTGGGCCATATCAGTAATTTTATCTTGGACTGAAAAGGAATAAACTAGACCGATTTAGTGGATTCATCTGAACTTAATTCTTAAAGACACGGCAGGTGAGAACATACTTTTTTTTTTTATGCAGCGTTGAGATTTTTGCTGGTTTTCTCCCTTAACGTCTTAGTATGAAAAAGAAGAAACTCTCCCGTTGCGACAATTTATGACGTTTTGTCGCTTTCCAAGAAATCACTACAACATCGTGTTTTTTTTTTTACTGTTTAGGTCCTGTCAAGCTCAGGACTAAACTCTAAATATCCATCCAATAATCCAGCATATCGTCCATGGGCTCTGAAAACGATCATTTTTCAAATAAGGTACGAGAGTGGAAAGATCTCAGAACACCGTTTACGTGGCTCCATTGTTCCTCAAACTATGACAGCACCAGTGTTGTGTGTTCCCTATGGTCCTCATGGAGGGGAGCTGACATTGCTGTAATACCACCCCCTTGTGGCCAGGGGCGACGCCAAGAACCACTTGGACGGCCCAAGAACGGCTCCAAAGAGTTTGCCCTTTTAAGGAACAGGCTGCGTAGGAGGAGACAGAGCGGCCATTAAGGTTCATACGCGACTCGGGAACCTTTACAATGAATGGGGCTGAAGGGGACCCGCTCATATTTATTATATTATATATCTATGGTGTGCTATCAGTAATCCACTGACCTAAAGTTTTATGAGCCACAGGTGACACGGAGAAAAACACAGCAGAGTTCGCCTCGGTCTGTATTTTTGGACTGACAATGAAAATCTGGTCACTGGGAGCATTTCTGCCACCCAAACTGTCCAGTCTTGGAGAGCAAGTTTTTATTATTTAATTCCCAGCTTAATTTATTGAGCTTTGAACTGCAAAAAAAAAAGGTGAAATTTGAATATTTGTTCCCCTCTCATTCAAAAGGTAAACAAAATCCCTCTAATGTTTCAACAAAATAAATGTAACCTCTTAGCCTGAGCCGAGCACATTTTCTCCAGTTCGACTTTAACCAAATCTAAAAGCTTCTGGAAAAAAGTGTCAAACTGGCGGCGAAAAGATGAAAACGAGAATGAAAAAGAGACGAAGCGTAAAAAATGCAACAAAAAAAGCCACAAAAATGTGATGAAAAAATGACAATTTGATAAAAAATACAAAAACGTGATTAAATGTCAAAAATTTGATGAAAAAATGACAAAACATTTATGAAAATATGACCAAAAAATTGATGAAAAAATGTCAAAAAAAATGATGAAAAATTGTCAAAAATTGGATGAAAAAATGATAAAGATTTGATGAAAAAATGTCAAAAATGTGATGAAAAAATGACAAAACATTTATGAAAAATTGTCCGAAAAATTGATGAAAAAATTATAAAGATTTGATGAAAAAATGACAAAAATTTGATGAAAAAATGACAAAAATGTGTCAAAAAAAAGGTGACAGACGCAACCAACATGTCAAAGAAGTGACAACGTGGCAATAACGAGGAAAGAGATCCTTCTAGATGAGTTTTGTAGGTCTTCACTTTCAAATGAGGCATCACTCGGGCCTATAGGCTGTAAACTCCAGTCGAGAAGCTTTTAGATTTGGGAAAAGCTGTACTGGAGAAAATGCATTCGGTTAAAGCGGGGGGGTTAACAGGTAAACCTGGCTCGAGCTGAAATTGTACAGAAACATAAAATGAGAGGAAACCAACTTTATGTTCCATGTCCGTAATCTACAGTAAAAGCTTCACCTGCCGTGTCTCGTCACAACCTCACGTAGACGCGACTCTTTTGCGGCGTCGTTTTTTTTAACCGTTAATTTATTATACGTCTCTGATCAAGCAGGCGTCTGGAAGCGAGAAGCGGCGTTTGGTGTCTTTTGTTTCAAGGGCAAAGCGGAAAGTGTCGGGAGAGGAGCGGCGTCAGACGGGTTTATTGTCAGAAAGAGGGCCAGTGGTTTTTAAGCTATTCTTAAACACTATAGCGTTTTCACAAGTTAAAAAAAAACAACAATATAAATCATGTGTATTTATGGAAAACGGATAAAAGGCCCGTCATGAGTGTTAAAGCGCTGTAAACAACCACCGGAGAAGATTCAAAGATCGCTCAAAGGTGCGCTAGCGGCTCGAAACACAGCTCCAGGTCTGCTTTTGATGAAAGAACGACATCAAAGTTGAACCATATGTGCAGTTTTAAATGTGAATCCCACTCGGCGTCTCTTCGGACATCGCCGCCGTCACTGATTAAGCCTCTTCCATATTGGATCTGTAAATCTGTTTTGGTTTCTTTGTAAATATTTCAAGACATTATTTTTTGTTGCACTGATTTTAACCTTACGTGTGTTTTTAATTGTGTCGCTGCTTCTCGACTTGTTTTATTATGAATGAAATGATTTAACCTCATCGCGAAAACACTACGACACGATCTCGTTTGTTTCCAATCTCTGGACCTATAACATCGCAAAAAAAAAAGACGACGTCGCTGAAATGTAAAAACCGAAGTGGATTTTGAACTGGACCTTTATTTATTTATTGTCGCTCTGAAACGAACTGCTCCTCAAAACGAGCCACGATTTGCGATTTTCCCGTCTTTCAGTTTTATTGTTATTTTTTTGATATCCCAGACGGAGGACGGGTTTGTTTTGGACCTGAGGAGAAGGAGATCCCCAAGACTGACGTTTTCATGTTACGTTCTTGCTCTTTCTATGACATGGGTCGAGTCTAAGCGGATATTTATAACAAAGATGAAAACCCAGCCTTTGTACAGATTCTGGACCTTCACTCTTCACAAAATATATTAACTTACATCTATGGCTGTGTGATATTGATAACAAAAAAAATATATATCTCTGGGGACAGAGAGAGAGAGTGATATTTTTTGCAAACCATCAGAAATATGCAAAAATGTGCTTGGTTTTGTTGCTTAAAAATAATTTAATTTCATTTTTTCTAAATGTTTTACCTCGTCTCCCCCCCCAATTTCAATTTCCCCCCAATTTTTTCTTCTATTTTTTCCCCCATTTATTCCTTTTTTTGTGTTTTGTTATTTATTTATTTATTACAAATTTCCATCAGTTTTTATTATTATTATTATTACAAATTTTTTCCACATTTCTTGACATTAACATAAACTCAATTGTAAATTTGCATATCTGCCAAACAGCAATTTCGATATTATCTTGTAGACGATGTATGCCCACCTTTACATGTAAATGTAGAGGAAAAAAACAACTTTAATTTTATGTACAGCAACTAAACTGACTGATGGAAATTTCCCCTGAAAGCTTTTTCTTTCTTTGAGACAAAATTGATTTAAATTTCACACAAAAAAAATCTCGAGAGTGCAACGGTATCCACAAAAATAAACGTGATTCTCCAGTTTTGAGAGGGCAACGTGGCGATGTTTGGAGCGGCAGTTTCGGAGCGTAACGACCTTGTTATTTTAATGTGAAAATGATCTTTGTGTAAACCCAATCTTGGCTGATGCTCCTCTGAAAGTTTGTTTACACTCAAATAAAGACAATATCAACGGCAAGGCTGTCCGAGAGCTTTCATGCACATTTCAGTACTTGAGCAGATACTTCCAGCATTCTCCGGAAACATTCAATAAAACATAAAACAATCTTTTTTTATTTATTTTTTATTTACATAATAAAATAAGACAAACTTTAATCCCCCCACCCAACCCCAGCCACTCCTCCTTGCATTCATACCACAATCACAACCACAATCATCCACACATTCATAGTATTTTGACAGGAACACAGACTATAAACAGAAAGGAAGCACAAATAAAATCATGTAAAAAAATATATATATATATAAAAAATAAAAGAATAAGATGAAATCACTAATACCGATCAAAAACAAAATGCCATATAATTGGCAAAACGTTTATGACATAACAAATGGCACAGCAAGTACAACCAATTTTTATATCTCTAATTCAAGTAAGCAGACGTTCCATTTCTTTTCATGCTCAATTATTCTGTTGTTATTTGTTGCTATAATTGTTTCCAACATATCCTGATGATAAACTCTATTCTTAAAGTGTTGTATACATACATTTGATAACGTTTTAGCTTTAAAAATAAACATTTTACCCATCAGAATAATCATATTCAAAAGGCATTTACCCTCAAAAACACAAAGCACAATATTCTGAGGTGTAATTTACAAAACGATATCCATAGACCTGAACCATAGTTGAACACTGACCCAAAACTATAGCCACATATGGACAAAAATAAAACAAATGCATCAGGTCCTCCTCCCCACAGAATCTACAACAGGGGTCCTTTTCTAAACATAAAACAATCTTTACAGACTGGCACATAGACCCTTAAAGCAATATTATAATAGGGGGTAAATGCTGCGTGAAGTGTCGTAGTTGAGTGAATCTTCAGAGGCGAACCCTTGCCCCTGATTCGAGGTTGGATAAAGTCTTGAAGGACATGGTGTGGGTGAGAGGGATAATGTTATTGTCGGATCCTGCTGTGGGGCTTAGGGTCAGAGCCGTCACAGTCAGACGGATCGGCTTTAGTCTTTTACAGCCGCAAATCTGTGAGTCTGTAAGTATATAGTATTCTCTGCTCCAACCACGCCGACCTCATATTATAGCACTGTGGTTCCCAATGTGGGGTACTGCAGACGGGCCTGCAAAGTACATTGACTTTAAATATTTATCTATTTGTTAGAATTCATTGACTACTTAATGTTTACTCAACAGTCAGTGTTATTTGTTATTCTATGTGATTTTTAAGCTGTAAAACGTGACCTTTTTATATATGTATAATATAGAATTATTATTATTAGATAGATGGAAGGGGGTTTGTTTGACGCTTTGGACTTTGGTAATGGCTGTTATATCACATTTAAAATGACAACAATAATCTAGAAAGTATAATTCCTTTTTGATTATGAAGAAATTATGAAAAATATTTAACTTGTCTACCATTTTAGGGTTTGAATTAGCAATTATGCATATCCAAATCTCAAAGCGTATTGAAAGGAGAGTTTACAGCTTATATGCCAGTGTGATACCTCATTTGAAAGCCAAGACCATCTAGTTTCTGAAACTATGTGTAAGAGCTGTGTGAGTGACCTGACCCTACTCCTAACTCACTGATCGGGGGGACGGCAAGTAACAGATTAATTGTGCTTACAATTAGGCAACATAATGGATCTCAGTCACCTCGGAATAGGATGTGTTTTCTTACTTTAAGTGTAGAAATACTGCACTCAATTTAAGGTTAAATATTCTTAAATTCAGTCATAATTACTTGCAATTCTTACTGTGCAACCTGCTTCACAAGAGAAAAAAATGTACAATAAAATATTTACAGAAGACGGGGTTTTCAGCGTTTAACACTGACCCTCATCTTCTTGTTGATGAAGTCACAATCTCATTCATTTTTACCATATAGAAGTGATCAAGTTTGATATAAAAAAAAGAAAAGGCATTTTCTAGTTTTAGTTTTTGGATATACGAGTACAATCGCAATAAAATGGCACCTTTGATTTAAAATGATTGAACGTTAAAGAGTGCTGGGGATAAAGTACACCCTTGTCATGTACCCTTTTGATATTGACTGTCCCTTCTATTCTGTTTCTATCACAAACTTTACGGCGTCACCCAGCCTGGTTACCTAAATGAATCTTCGTGCCGATAGCGCTGCAGACTCTGAAATAGCGATGTAAACGTCCTATAGGCGGAGAACATGACCCGGCGGCGGTGGGAGTCGAGATATAAAACCAGTCCAATGCACTCCGAGGTGTTTTGGGGGCTTTTAAGCGGCTGCGTGTGTCTGCGCCGCGGCGGTCCCCAGGGGCCTGCGGTTCACTGAAAGGATTCTCACTCACTTTAATGCCCCTGTCCGGGATAAAAACACATCCTGCTGAAACCGAAGACGAGAGACAGAGGGGGAGGGTGGAAAGGAGGGGGGGGAGAGACATGAATAAAGAAGCTGGGATTGAAACTGACAATGCTTTATGCTTTAAGGTACAGTGTTTGGTAAGTTGCTGCCTGTCAACTCTGGGAGCTCAAGTTTATTACAAAGAATCTTTCCACACTTTATGATGAATGTTCGGGTAATATGCGGTTTTCAGGTAATTGGAAATAATGTCAATCACATCTTTATCACTATCTTGCACTTTGTTGGTTAGAAAATGCCATTTTGATCTAAAACAGCTGAAACAAAATACAGTACATCACTTCCTCTTCCCATAAGCCCACCGACCCCCCTCCTCGTCCTCCCCTTTGCTCTGCAGCGGTTTCAATAAAGAGAAAGGGAAAAAGCAGAGCAGAGATGCCCAGACTTCCATATCCATGCACACTTTCTCCGGCTCTTCTTGGGGGCTCCCGAGCATAGACCGTTAAAAAGAATAGACGACTCCTCCTCACTCCTCCCCGTTTCCCACAATGACCACGTTCGAGGGGGAAATCATGGCGGATTTACAGACTCCTCCTCCCCTGCTCTGACGAAGCATGTTCCTAAGAAGGGTATAAGGGCGGGATCTTCACTGTAGACTCGGCCCTTGCGTGAAGTGTAGCTCGTGCAGCTCCAATGCTAGCAAATTTCGAAAACCAGCCTGGTTTCTTTAATTGTGACTAACCCGGCGTTATCTCAGGAGGAACATGTAGATGTAGAAAGTGTTTAAAAAATAGAAACCAGGCGTTAAAGTTGTTTTCAATGTGTCTAAAGTCCAATGCTTTTCAATGGGAGACTAGCGGCTATATGGGGGTACTACAGCAATGGCGGCCTCCAGTGTTGCGGTCGTAAAGCAGAGCAGCCAGCGGCCATTGCTCCCGAGGTGATTCCAGGCCACAGAGAGACAGTCCCTCCAGCGTGCCCCATAGGTCTTCTCAAGGGCCTCCTCCCAGTGAGACGGGGGAGAGTCAGGTGTTCTCCAGGAGGAACAGAGCTCAGCTGCTCCTTTCAATGTGAAGCAGCAGCAGAAAATGTGTTCATTTCAAACTCATTTAGAACCACTTGTATCAGCGATCTTGACCTTAACCCGTCTGAGCCTCTGTCTCCCACTACTGGTTAAATCCCTCCATTACTTTAAATATAGGCTATTTATTTTTCTACCAAATAAGCATGCAGAGACTAGAGTGTGCTTCAAAGTGGTTCAACAGCCCATAATTACATAAGTAAAATGAAGAACAGTAACCATGATTCTAACGTTAGCTTTATGCTACGTAGGCTAATGTTATCCTAAGTGCTACTTTTTTCTTCAACTGGACAATCTGCGGTGAGAAAATATCCACATGGACCCGAGTTTGGCTCGACTTTATTTGTGTGATATGTTTATACAGTGCATGCACATTTTAATTGGCTCAACTAAGAAAAAAGGCCCAAAACAAGCATCTTTCCCCGTCGGCTAGGCCACCCCCCCTTAAATGAAGCGTTGCCGTCTGTATCTAGGCCTAAAAGAAGGCGGCTGCGTAGATTGAAGAAGCAATTGTTAAAGGATTAGTAATATTTCATAACACATTTGAAGCTGCATTACCTGAATTACTGGAACATTATCTCAGCTGTTGCCTGAATGCATTTCTAGCTCTCACAGGCCCTCCTCCACGTCCCGATTGTTCAGCTGGAGTTCTTAGCGAGACAGAGTTGAGACGTGAACGGGGCGGAGCGTCCAAGCCATAGAAATATAAAGAACGATCAGACTCGATTCGTACGTATGCGGAGGGTTAGCCGGAGAGTTAGCCGACTTACATGGTGCGGTAGACTTTTCAGAGTCCATTAGCCTGCCTAATGTATTTTACCTACAGCTGTTAGCATTAGCCAAACATCTCAAATCATGAATCAATGCGCAGTCCTTTTGAGAGTTTACTTAGCTAAATGCTAACTCAATAATTAGATAATATGTAAATGATAAAGAAACCACAGAAATGATATAAATGCCATGGAGTATGTGCCGTTCAGTTTATGACGGGTCCGGGATTCGACGGCTAACAAAATGAGTCTGAATCTGTAGAAGCAGGTTCAGAGCTAAAGGCCTTTCCATGATGTCTATGGTCCAAGCTAGCGCTGTGCTAATGTAGCCACTGACCTTTGCGTTTGCACTGGAGCCAAGACAGCACAGTTTTTCTGTCACAAATGCTACGATTACAGCAAAGATCACTGGTGCCAGAAGACAACAATAAAATAAATCGATTCCTGCACCTCAAATCGTTCAGAGAAAATGGGGAAGACCCGTCACCTGTGTTCAGTCTCTCAGGCAGAATGAGAAAAGCCCACATAAGAGGCGAGGTACAAATAGGATTGTTATGAAATGCTCATTTACATTTCTCTCATTTGGCGGAGCGGTCGGCAGGTGCAGACGTCTGTACCTTTTACCTGTTTGTGCTGCAGAACTTCACCGTCCAAAGTTTTAATGAAGTAGAAACGGCACTTTTAATCGTGGCTCCGTCTGTAATGAGACGGCGGGACGCGCGTGCGAGTTGACAGGCTCATTATGCCTGACAAGTTTAACAAATTAGTGTAAAACTATTGTGTAACGTTTAAAGTTATCCGGCAAAAAGACAAAAGACAAGGTACTGATGTCGCCGGTGGGTGTGTGTGTGAAACAATGTGGTACGACAGCAAAAGAATAAACGGGAGATATCCACCTTATTCCTGGGCCCCATGAGACCGGGGCCGCTGTTTGTTTGCGTGGAGACCGTTCGCTTGAATCCACTTGTCATGAGCTTTAGAGGCGCAGACTATGTGGAAACACGAGCCGTCATTGACTGCTCACAATAAACTTATGACTGAAAATCGCTCCGTCCAAGAGTTTTCTGACCCGTGGACGTGTTGGCCCAGTCGTCTCCAGTTAACCTCTGTGGATCTTCTAATTCTGCGATATCTTTCACAAAGACTTTGCTCAGATGTGGTACTTTAGGCTTAGAGAATGGATTGTCTTTTTGTTTCTTGTTGATTGGTCAAGTATCCGTGGAGATCTTCACATTTTCAGAGGCCATGTCTGTAGTTTAATTAGGTCAGAGGTTTTGCACAAACAAAGTTGGAATGCTCTTTGCATAACTAAGTATTTAAAAGGCCATGTATTCAGACCCAGTTCAGCTTGTGTGGCCTCACGGGGCTCGGGTCATCTCACTCGTACAGTGTGAGGTCAGTCAGGCGTGGGTTAACAGTGTTTATTTACCTCCGTGGGCCAAGGCTTTCTTCATACATGTGTGTGAGTCAGTAGCATGTAGCATGTTCAAAATCGCCTCAAACATGTCCGTTTAAGGCCACGTCCCAAACACGGCTTGTTCCAGAGCCACAAGTGTCACTTTCTCTGTTTTTTAAATAAACCACGAACAGCGTAACGTGTTCCAGAGCTGCTCGAGGACGTCTTTGCAAATGTTACGGAGGCCGATCGTTTGGAAAATCATCTTAACATGTGGAAATAAACCGCCATGTGAAACGAAAACTCGCCCTGGAAACCAACGTACACCAACGGCTCAGAGCGACTTCAGCATCTCACCGGACATTCCCCCCATCCAGGAATAAGCTGAAGACCAGCAGAAAATCCCCACAATACATCAGTGACACAAAAACATGAGACACACAATGTTTAGCTCAGAGTTGAGTCTGTCATGACATGGGGAGGCACATGTCGTATATGATCCAAGTATATT
This sequence comes from Proterorhinus semilunaris, assembly GCA_021464625.1. Lineage (NCBI taxonomy): Eukaryota > Metazoa > Chordata > Actinopteri > Gobiiformes > Gobiidae > Proterorhinus > Proterorhinus semilunaris. The sequence continues at coordinate 31,202,831 of CM038358.1, read as the reverse complement.
TACACAGAATCAAACATGTTGATTTTCTAAGTGGATAAAAAGGGGAACTATATTGTAAGGCGTAATAACACCTTAGGAGCACTTCGACATCCGCGCATAGTCTGGTCCGCACCTGTCTGGTCTTAGGAGTGAAGACCAGACAGGTGCGCATCAACTCGTCTAAGCTCAGGTAAGGACATATCTCAGTGTGGAGAACCGGAGGCCTGTTCCTTTAAAGGGGAACAGTTCCTATGGTTCTAATTATGACCCAGAGTTTTTCCTCTGTGACGCTGAGCTGAACAAACCTCTGCTAAAGCTCTGCGTTTGTCAAAGAGTTTGTCACGGTTCAGTTCGGATTTGAGGGCGGCTGAAAGGGCTGTTGTTTTAGCGCGGGCCTAATCGCGTCTTAGTCCGGTCCAAATCCTCTTCCTGGTCTGCGCTTTAATCAGATCATCCCCGAGGCGCGGGACAATCGGGAGGACGGGTCTGAGGAGACTCACGGTTCACCTCTGGGTCCCTCGGTGGTCAGTGTCGAGATCTCGGATTCAATGACAGAGTAAAAAAAACAAAATAGACCAAACTCACCATTTTTCCCGCACTTATTCATTTACAAATACTGACATGTTTGGTATCCATGTGTAGCACGAAAGGTGACGCTGTAATCCAAGTATGGTCATTTCCTCTCTGGGAGACAGCAGTGAGAAAACGAATAACGATTTTAAGGAAGAAATTACATAAATCTACTTCAAGCAATTTTAAGTTATTTATTTTTCCAGTGTCGGACAGTTTTCTCATTATGAGGTTTTGTTTACGCTCTTTTTCTTCTTCACTAATGAACAGCTTATTCAAAAACTAAACAAGATCTAAAATCCCCCTGAACAAATATTTGTAACCATTGCTTATTTGATCCCCCACCTTTCAGTTTTTCAGGGTAAAGGATCCGGGAACTATTTAGGAGGATCTGGAAAAGATTTGATCTGATATAAGTATTGTATTGTTTGCTTATTTTTTTAAGTCCTGGGCAGGAGTTATTTCACTTTTTAATCTGTTTTACCTGAAGCTAGTTCCAGCTCAATTGTTTATCCTTACTATGGAAACAGCTGCGGTGGAGCGATATAGACCCTTTAACTGCTGACATCATCAGTGACGTCAGCTGGAGGCAGGAAGTGATCAAGGGAAATAAGATTAAACTAAAACTAGCGGATTTAAGTGTAAAACTACGACTGAAACATGTGGTCCTGTTGTGGCTTAAGGTGCCAGAACAAGAGGAACGACATTTGAGACGATAAAATAAGCTTTATCTGATGTTTCCAAAAACAGTTGGACATTTGTTTATCGTTACTATGACAACAGCTACAATGGAAATAGATACGCTTGTTAAGGGGTGACGTCACAGCTCTACTTCCGGGTCCGGCAGAACTACAAAAAACTCTTTAATACCACAATCAATATTTCTGAAACTCAACAGAGAGTTACTGAACATACTTATGTATCAGGCCCATTAGCCAAACATGCTGCACCTACTGCTATAAAAGTAATATTTACCAAAATCGCTACGTTCGGGTTAGCGGAGAAAAATGCTAACGGCGCAGAAGCTAAACCAGGAAGTAGCGACTTTAGTAAATATTACTTTTTTAGCAGTAGGTGCGGCCTTTTTGGCTAATGAGTCTGATCAATAAGTAGTTTCAGTAACTCTCCGTTGAGTTTCAGAAATATTGATGGTTGTTTTTAATGTTTTTTTCTCGCATATTTGCCCGTAAGGGATAATGTATAGAACGCCGGTCATTATCTGGACAGGGCGAACGGGGTCTTGAAACTACTCATTTACAAATTAAGCACTGTTTGTAACTAATATATGCGCAAAATAAAACCATACATTTAAACCTGGTTCTATCCATTATTTAGATGTTGTCACAGAGGGTTTGAGAGAACTTAAAATTTCGATTCAGATCAATTAATTGACTGGTCATTTTTAGGCATAAAATCCATTCCTGTATTCCGGTGCGGTTTGTTCATCCAAAAGTAAAAGGACATGTTCTGTTCATCTTTATTCAACGCTTCAAGTCGAGCAGCGGCGATGTGACACGATTATGCAGCACGATTACATGAAGTATGGCGTTGATACGAGCGAACACTTTCTGCTTTCAACGACTACACCATTTTACTCGTCTGCGTTTAGCCCAGTGTTCCCGAGGTGAAGGCTTTTATCTCCTCCTACGCCAAAACAAAATTCCCCCTCTCCCCCTCTCCCCCTCTCTCTCGCTCTCGCTCTCATGATGCAACGTCCTGCAACTCTCCTCGTCGTCGGCCCGGAGCGGCGGTTCTCCCTCCCGTACATACAGAGGTACGAGAGCGGATCAAGAGGCGCAGACGTGAAGTTAGAGATAAACTTTCACTGGAAACAACCCGAGTGCATCGCTCCGCCATTGCTGTAGTACCGCCATATAGCCGCTAGTCTCCCATTGAAAAGCATTGGACTTTAGACACGTTAAAAACAACTTTAACGCCTGGTTTCTTTTTTTTCAACACTTCCTACAGCTACGTACATATTCCTCCTGAGATAACGCCGGGTTAGTCACAATTAAAGAAACCAGGCTGGTTGATGAGGGTCGGACTGTTAGCATTGGAGCTGCACGAGCTACACGTCACGCGAGGGCCGAGTCTACAGTGAAGATCCCGCCCCCTTATGCCCTTCTTAGGAACATGCTTCGTCAGAGCAGGGGGGGAGGAGTCTGTAAATCCAACATGATTTCCCCCTCGAACGTGGTCATTATGGTAAACGGGGAGGAGTGAGCAGGAGTTGTCTGTTTTTTTTAACGGCCTATGAAAACAACTGACTGACAGAGGCATTGTTATGTCCTCGTAATCATTGCTCATGAAGACAACAGTTAAACACGGCCCCAGAGACGCACGTTTATGTGATATAACCAGGAAATGTGGCACAGACGTAGCAGCTACAGCAGGCAAGGCAACTTTATTTATACCGCGCATTTTGTACACAAGGCAACTCAATGCGCCTTTTTACTAAGGATTTACTAAAGATCTGCTTCACTCCTCAGACTAAATTAAAACCATCAAAGAGGAAACAGGAAACCTTTCTCTGTGATTTTTACAGTTTGTCAGGTCAACAGAGTCTCAGTCTGAGTCACCATAGGCGCCGATTTATGTTTTCCCCCGTGGGTGCTCAGTCAGCCGGTACTGTCATGTGACGCACACCGCCTCACATTTACCTAAACAGAAATGCAAGCTACTTGGCAATGTCTACTATCATCTTATAGACTGAGGCTATTTTTTGAGAAAGCAATAAACATGCATTGGTGCGCTGCGCGCAACTCACCATTGTTGGCACTAGAAGTAGTTGTAGAGGCCGTCTCATAATGAATGGAGACAGTCTCCTCGCTGGTGGAATCTTCTGATAAATGCAATTTCTTTCTAATTACAAATCTGTCCATTGTTATCTTAGTGCGTTTTATTAGCTTCTTGGTCATTAGCCCATTGGCGGCAAACGAGCTTTGTTTTTGGCCGAAGTTACGTACACGGCGTCGGAGCATCATGTTGATAATGAGATCAAGGATTTGATTGACAGTGAGGATTTTTACCTAGCAACACACTGCCCGCGTGCCCAAATTATATTTTCCCTAGACGTATGAATTGGAATTATAGAAAAACAATATGCCCGATTGAATTCTATTTCTATAAAGTATTAGCAATATAATTTGTAAGAAAGTAAAATTGTCACAGGGGTGTCTCGATCCAGGGACCTTTGGCATGAAAGTCAGGGGAGGTTACCGTTCGACCACGCTACATATACTTAGTACAAGAAGTACAGTTTTAATTATTCGCTTGTTTTATTCAATGGGACATTTTGTGAATTCAAGGTAAATTCGCCTGGGTGCTCAAAGATTTGGCTGGGTGCTCGAGCACCGGAGCACCCACGGGATCGGCGCCTATGTGAGTCACTGTTTAAGCTGCTCAAGACGTTAGCATGCTACCGGTTAGCAACTGTCAACCAACTGTCAATGGCTTCAACACGATAAACACGGGTGTGGCTCAGATCCATGAACACTGAGGAAATACGACAGTAACAGCTCAGCTCTGACCTCTGTCACATGTTGAATCCAAGGAGAGATGTTTGTGGTTCAGGGCTTTCTCTTGGAGAGGTCAGAGCTGAGCTGTTGAAGCTAAATGCTAACCGGTAGCATGCTAACGTCTTGAGCAGCTTAAACACTGACTCACTGGTTTCTTCACTTTTTCGTGTTTTTACTGTGATCTTCAATGATTACAAGAACATAAAAATACCACCGTCAGTCAGTCGTCTTTCATTTTCATCCTGACTAGAGATATTGTTACTGGTTGTAGTACCTACTGCATAATTCTATGTTGGTATTCAAAATGGCTGCCATAACAACAAAAGTCACATGACTGAAAAGCACAGGCCAGCGTAACGCCTCATTTGAAAGCTAAGACCTACAAAACTGAGCTAAACTGATCTTTTTCCTTGCGTTGTTGCCGTGTTGTTGTCACTTTGTTATTTGTCATATCACTTTTTTGTCACATTCTTGTCGCTCTTTTGTTGCATTTTTAGTGGCGTTTTAATCCTTGTCATCTTCTCGTTCTTGGCGCTTTTTTCAAGAAGCTTTTAGATTTGGGTAAAGCCGAACTGGAGATAAAGTGCTCGGTTCAGGTGGGGGTTAAGAGGTTAAAAGCGCTTGAATATCTGCTGATTTGGACTTATTTGGAATTCATTTTCCAGGCTTTTACTTTTTTGTGTCACTGCTTGGTCCAGCCTAACACAAATCTGCAAAATTCTTCTTGATTCAAGCACATGTTTATCCGTTTGGCGGAGACGAGGAACATGATTATTCTCAGGGGGACTTTCCTGATTAGATAAAGATGAAATAAATAATAACACATTTCCCAGTCTTGTACTTGTTTTTAAGATTTCTTCAGAGGGATTTGGGGATTTCTAATTCCTTGCTTGATTAGTTTTGAATCCCAAAACATGAAGTGAAATTTGAATTTTTACAGACTCACTAAGAAGCAGCTTATTAGCAAACTAAATAAGATATTCAAAGTCATCTCGGAGTAAATCTTTTAAACTTACGTCAATGATATAAAACTAAATACTTAAACCTGACTATCTTTCCCTATGTTCACTTTGTCATTGTGTCTTTGGGAAATACAAAGTGTGTACGTGTTATTGATGGTGGTTGCCCCAGGGCGGCGGTGGCTATAAGTGTGAAGGAGTAAACTGCACAAATACTGTATCCATTTGTCTGAGCTGTCGGACTGGGGTCATGTGACCGCGAGCTCCCGAAGGCTCAGAAACAACGACAGCCACTCAATTAGTGTCATGCATTATAAATGTGAGTCTGAGAGTCTTCATGTTTGTGCTGGAATTAAATAGGCTCCGAGAGAGGGGGAGGGGGGGGGGGGGGGGAGAGAGGGGAGAGAGAGGGGAGAGAGAGGGGAGAGAGAGAGGAAAGGAGAGAGGGGGAGAAAGGGGAAAGAGAGAGAGGAGGAGGAATGGAAAGGGGGGGAGGTAGAGAGGGGGAAGAGAGAGAGGGGGGAGAGAGGACAGAAGAGCGGGGGAGAAAGGGGAGAGAGAGAGGAAAGGAGAGAGAGGGGGGGAGAAATGGGAAAGACAGGGAAAGTGAGAGAGAGGGAGGGAGGGGGAGAGACAAGGAGAGAGAGGAGGGAGAGAAAGAGAGGGAGGAACAGAGAGAGGGGGAGAGAGGAGGGAGCGAGAGAGGGAGGAGGGGAGAGAGAGGGGGAGGGAGGGAGGAACAGAGAGGGTAGAGAGAGGGAAGAAGGAAGAGAGAGAGTGGAGAGAGAGAAGGAAGAGAAAAAGGGGAGAGGGAGGGAAGGAAGGAAGAGAGAGAGAGTGGAGAGAGGGAGGGAAGGGCAGAAGGAAGAGAGGGGGGAGAGAGAAGGGGTGGAAGAGAGAGAGGGGAGAGAGAGGGGAGAATGAAGAGAGAGAGAGTGGAGAGAAGGAGGGAGAGAAGGGGAGAAGGAAGAGAGGGGGAGAGAGATGGGGTGGAAGAGAGAGAGGGGAGAGAGAGGGGGGAGAGAGAGAAGGAAGAGAAAAAGGGGAGAGGGAGGGAAGGGCAGAAGGAAGAGAGGGGGGAGAGAGAAGGGGTGGAAGAGAGAGGGGGGAGAGAGAGGGGAGAGAGAGGGGAGAATGAAGAGAGAGAGGGGAGAGAAGGAGGGAGAGAAGGGGAGAAGGAAGAGAGGGGGAGAGAGAAGGGGTGGAAGAGAGAGAGGGTAGAGAGAGGGGGAGAGAGGGGGGAGAGAGGGGGGAGAGAGAGGGAGAGAGAGGGGAGAAGGAAGAGAGAAGGGGTGGAAGAGAGAGAGGGGGAGGAGGGGAGAGAGAGGGGAGAATGAAGAGAGAGAGAGTGGAGAGAAGGAGGGAGAGAAGGGGAGAAGGAAGAGAGGGGGAGAGAGATGGGGTGGAAGAGAGAGAGGGTATACGATGAGTGCAGGTGTTGTCTTCGTCTGTGGAGAGTGAAGTTCCTCTGATGCACAAAAGCATCTCGGCGTTAGAGTTCGGTGGCACAGTGGTTAGCACCCGCCTCACAGTCTCAGGTCCCAGGTTCAACCCCCGCCCACGAGGCCCTTCCTGTGGAGTCTGCACGTTCTCTTTCTGTCCAGAACATGCGCCATGATCCTCCTCCTACACAATAAATACAATAAACGCGAGTAAAAGTATCGTCTGTGTGAAGTTGATGACGAGGCAGTGACCGGTTTGTCCTGACGGGGCAGAGGGGAGGGGGGTATAGGGTCCTGGGACAGTGATAGGGATGATGAGAGGAGGGGGGGGGGGGGGGGGAGGGGATGAGAGGAGGCAGCGGTTTAGGATCTGTCTACTTCAGTCACAAAAGACGATCACTCCATTCCTGAGTCTGCGTCTGTCAAGGTAAGGACTCTCCACGTTTACTCATCTCACACTATTATTTATATCTCTGGGATACAAAGATATAAATAATAAATAATCTCTCTAATCTGTTATTGATCGCGTCACTGAATTAACTTTCCAGCATAGATTCACAGGGATTAGTAACTAGTCAAAATGTAAATGTTTTCACTCTTTCCCTTTTATCCATTTATCCAGTGCTTCCATCTCCTCAGTCTCGCCTCAAATTCATTTACAGTAAGGACACGTTTGCTGTTTTGTTGGTCACAGATGCAGTGTGGTTGTGCGCCCCCTATAGGACACCTGCCGTCACCGTTCTGGAGCAGAAGTGAGTCTCTAAAGAACAGTTTTTTTTTTTTTTTTTTTTTTTTTGGTGATTTTAGTTTCCCAAAAGTGAAGGAACACAGAAATACACACAGACAAACGCCTCCTTTGTTCCTCTGTCATAACCGGCGCTGCCACAGATCACTAGAAGAAGTCACATTAACACAGATCCCCGGTTACTCCTTTAAAAAGTAACGCACTTTACTGATTTACTTGATTTTAAACGTAACTAAGTTAAAGTACAAGTTACTTTATTAGTTAATCCGTTGCCAACACTCGCGTTATTGGAAGTGTATTTTCTCTGTGGTCCACGTTTATGTCGTGAGTCGTCTTCGGAAGTTTATATTTTTTTTTGGGAAAATGATAAAAAATTAAAACTCACAGTGACTTTAATCTGATTACGGGTCGGGGGAAAAAGTAATGCTCGTTACTGAAAAAAGTCGTCAGATTAGAGTAACTCGTGCCTGGTCATAACAGCGGCACTAACGGCTACTGTAATTAACACAACAAACAACAAAAAAACATTTAAAATTAAAAAATAACACACACAAAAAAAATATAATAAAAATAAATAAATAAATAATAAAAAAACAAAAATAAAAAAAACAAATTAAAAATAAACAAAAACATTTATAAAACAAAATTAATCAAAAAAATAAAATAATAAAAAATAAAAAATAAAAAAAATAATTAAAAATAACAGATAAAAAAATAAAATAATTAAAAAATTAAAAAATTAAAAAATTAATAAAATTACAAAATTAAACATTAAAACATAAAAAATAACAAATAAAAACATTAAAAATACAAAATTAAAAATTAAAAACACAACATCACATCACCAAACGTTTACAAGCACAGCCTTCAGAGTTCAGCATCACTGTCTGATCTCCTTTTCTGATTAAAGCTACTGGAAATACTGCACGTCCGGCTTCTTCATGTCGCTGAACCGCGTCGTGCCGACAGTGATCACATGACATTATTGACCAATCCAGACGCACGTGCATCTCACGCTCACAAACTGGAGGCCCATCTTTGCTGATCCGGGGTCAGTTTTTCTCCTGAGAAAAGAGTCAGAAAAAGACAGAGACTGTCTTGTCAGGCCGTTCCGCTGCCTGATAAATGTGGAAGCGGCAGGAGACCGGGCCGCACGTGGAGAACAATGCGCTGCTTCCAGAAATAAAAGCTTTTACCGCGAGAAAATAAACACACAGTATCATAATGTGCACAAAGACATCATTATTATGAGGACGCTCCTCTGTTGCGACACTAATCTACATGTGCAGCTCTGAACAGTCATTTCACCTAAAGAAGAGGCACATCGTGGAGGGGGAGGGCTGTGTTTGCTTTGAATAACAGATATAATCTTTGTGGCTTATTGTCGTGTCCTTTGGCAAGACACGTCACCCATAGTCTGCTCATCTGTCTCAGAAATCTATGAAATCCTAGAAAGCGTAAATTTGTTTTTGTTTTTTTAAATATGACTTCTTGTCAGTGTCCAATAAGGATTTTTAGCAAAATCCTAAATATGACTGTGTTAAAGCAGTACTAAGTAACTAGTTTACCTTAATAAAACCTCTCCGTAGTCGCTCTGGGGGTGATACAAGTGATAATGGGATGATTGGAGGGTCTTTCATCTCCCTCCGTTGCCTCTGGTCAGAAAACCACAATTGCAACTTGACTGCCTCTGGGTCGGACCCGCCAATACACACTAATCGAATCACGAAGAAGAAGCTAACAGGCTAACAGCTAAAGCTAACTTAAACACCACTTAAACAGTATTTGCCGCCAAGTTTGAGTGAAATAAAAGATTTCCATTGTACAACTGGATGTACAATATCCCTCTGTCTTTTCTGTCAGCGTAGGATTTACTCTTACAGACAATCAATGAGTAAAAACACGCAACATGCTACGACACCTGCAGTGGCGCTTATGGCCTCTAGGGGCACGAGTTACTTGGTACTGCTTTAACTGCTTTAGTAACAAAGGGTGCATAATGTGTCACATGCACATTAAGCCTCTGAGGATTTAGACTTTACTTGAGTGGTATTTTTGTTGAGAACTTTTACTCAGAGGTAGGACATATATTTACTCAAGAATATCATTGCTCAAGTAGAAGTAAACGTAGTGATATTTATCTTTCTAAATCTGAAGTATTGCGAGACATTAGTTTCTGATGCGATACACGTATTACAACAGTATTGCGATATATTGCAAAACCATATTTTGTCCCGGCCCTAGTAAACGACGATGTAGCAAAAGGAATAATGAAACGTATATAAGCTCATTAGAATCTCATGATGTTTTTTTCCTTCTATTCATTGAAAGGTTTGGTTAACAGGAACGTCTTACCGTCTGAAATCCTCCCGTTCTTTCCCCTCTGCTCCTCCCCCTGTGCAGCCGTCCTGTTCCCCGACTGGGCCTACAAACCCTGGTGGGCCCCCGGGTCGCGGCAGGTGCAGCTCTGGCACTTCCTCCTGGAGCTGCTGGGGCGGGGCGAGGGCGGGGCCATCGGCTGGAGCGACCAGTGGGGCGAGTTCGTCATCCGCGACCCCGAGCGACTGGCGCGGCTGTGGGGCGAGCGGAAGGGCAAGCCGCACATGAACTACGACAAACTCAGCCGGGCGCTCAGGTAAATCCGAGTTTAAACGTCCACGAAGAAGCACCGTTTGTTCCTCTGCTTCTTCTTCTTCTTCTTCACGTTGAGCCGCAGGACGTCCTGTGTCGATACAAACTCGTCTCCGTGTCTGTGATCCGCAGATATTACTACAACAAGCGCATCCTGCACAAAACCAAAGGCAAACGCTTCACCTACAAATTCAACTTGAGCAAACTGGTGCTGGTCAACTACCCGGCCCTGCCCCGCGCCGGACCCCAGGTACACGGGACTGTGTGATATGAACAAGGCCGGATTTATGCAGGGGCTTATAGGGGCTCAGGGGCCCAGCCGGCTGAAGGGCCCCTGGGCTTAAGGAGCTGCAGACTCCCTCACATGTAAGGCTCAATCAGATGACTTTGTACCCAAGACTAAACCAGATCTAAACCAGAAAATTTCAAGAATAGAGGTCTTTCATCTCCCTCTGGTCGGTGTCACCAATACACATTGATGGAATCACGAAGAAGAAGCTAACAGGCTAACCGGCAAAGCTAACTGCGGGCTAGCGCCACTTAAACAGTATTTACAGCCAAGAAATGATCTCCATTGTGTAATTGGATGAACAATATCCCTCTGTCCCTTTGTCTTTTCTGTCAGCGTCGTATTTACTCTCACGGAGTATAACTGTGTTAACTATGTTCTAGCAAAGATTGAGTCTGATGTGTCATATGCACTTAAATGTATCAAGGCTTCAACTCCTTACATGTTCCAGCAAATGTAAAGCACATATTCATCAGGGTAGGCAAGTTTGCATCGTGGAGGGCCGATTTTCATTATTGCCAGAACACCAAGGGCCGAACCTCCTAAGCCTAAAGTAAAGGACTTTTTTTCTACAAATACCAATGCTTTACATCAGTGGTTCTCAAATGGTTTGGCTTCAGGACCCAACATTACCCTTGTATGACCAGCCGCGAGCCAAACTAAAATGGAATTTGTCATATATTGTATTTTCCACACAAGTTTTTGTTGAACAAGCAGTAGATCTGCCTTTAAGACTGAAGTTAGGATCAAAACAACTCAATAACATTAATTTGAACAGACTCTGTTAGTGATTCCATGCAGTTTTAGATGGAAAATATTGAATAAAAGTTCCCGATAGTTCCCACTGAAAATGGTTCCGTGACACACTTTTGGGTCCCGACTCAGCAGTTGAGAACCACTGTTTTACATTATATATGACCAAGTGGGACGCTCTGCCAGGATACTTTTTAAATACTGACACTATTTATCACATTTTTAGGGCACTTTTAGAGGTATTTGATCTCTTATTTGCATAATTGCATAATAATATTTCTCAAAATCATCTTGGGGGGGGGGGGGGGGGGGGCAGAGGTTCTGTGCTAGAGGGCCGGATTTGGTCCCCGGGCCTGACGTTGCCTACCCCTGGCCTATAGTCCTCCTCATCACAGGGTCTTTATGTCTGTTTCCTTCACTCTCTCTGTGTCTTCAGTGGGTCCACAGTGCGCCCCCCCTGCCCTCGGACTCGGGCCTCTCTCTCTGTGGAGCTGGATCAGTCCTGGACACAGGTCAGATTCTTCTCTTTCTTCAGTAACATTGCTGCTTCACTAAAATAAAAATAATTATGACTTTTTTTCAGATCCATTATCCATCTTAAAAAAAAGTCATATTTTCAAAAGCATTTAAACCTTCCATATGCACTTTACAGGAACAGGCCACTGTTTTTCCACACTGAGATCTGTTCTTACCTGAGCGTAGACGAGTTGATGCGCGCCGGTCTGGTCTTTACGTGTGCGCTCAGTCACGCAAAAAGACCAAAGATGTTGTTAGTATTTGGCCTCTCCCAGTATATTCCTATGGCTCCAAACGGGGTGAGGTTGGAAGCGACCACGCTCTTCCACAGAAAGACCAGACAGGTGCGCATAAACCTCAGCTAAGAACATATCTCAGTCTGTTAGTGGCCACTTTTGTCTCGGTTCTATCCATTATTCAGATTTCGCCATTTTCTAATGAACTGTGTTAAAACCAAGGCTTTAACCTCTTAACCCCCACCTGAACTGAGCACCGTTCTCCCAGTTTGGCTCTACCATGTAACAAGTGTCACAAGAGCAACAAAACTGAGCCGAGAACGAGGATGAAAACGCAACAGCAAAGTGACAACAAAAGCAACAAAAGAGTCATGGAAAATTAATGAAAAATGGACAAAAATGCAACAAAAAAAGTTCCAAAAAGCGATGAGAAGAAATGTCAAAAAAGTTGCAACAACGCAAGGAAAAAGATCCGTTTAGATCCGTTACTTTGGCCTCCAGGCTGTAAGCTCCAGTCCAGAGGCTTTTAGATTTGGGTAAAATGCGCTTGGTTAAGGTGGGGGTTAAAAACTGGCATTAAATCTATATTTATTGGAAAATTATGACATCGCTCAATGAATGATGGTTTCAAACCGTTTTGGCTGAAATTGACCACAGTTTTTTTGCACAAAGGTTTCCCCTATGGTCCAATTCTCTTTCCCTTGTTCGATGAAATGTTTGCAAATCTTGAAGGGGGGGTATTATGTAAAATCGACTTTTTCAAGCTTTATATCCTGTTATTATGTCATTCCCTCATTAAACACGTGCCTGGAGTGTTGCCTCGGCTCATTCACATATTTTTGAGTAATCAGTAAAAACTCAGACGGCGGCCATTTTAGGTGTAGCTATGCCTCTGTCCTCCTAGGAACGCCCCCACCTCCTGGAGACGCCTCTGGACCTTTCGTCACCAGCCAAGCCCCCAACCACTGCTCCTCAGCTCAGCAGAGCCCCCTCCCCGCACAGTGTTGTTGTTTCAATGCCACAGTAGTGTGCTGAAGGGGGCGTGTTGGAAAGCTTCTTAAAGAGACAGAGGCCTATTTCAAGACGTTCAGTGCGGCCATTTTGAGAGAGCAATTTTATCCAAGGCAGTTATTTTAATTTACTGCATATACAGACCAACAGAAGGTTACGTCATCATTGTAGTGCTATAGACTGGTGCTATGTGATTGAAAAAAGCATAACACCCCCTCTTTAAGAAATGAAATATGAGCCGAGAAACCATCGCAAAACGCTCAATGATTTCACTTCTACAGAATAATACAGTCTCGATAACCCCGCAACTTTTAATTTCCCTTCCTGCCTTCACGCCTCTCCCACTCGCGAGTCTCTCCTCTGAGCATCGCTTCTATTTTCGCTCCGAGCGTCTGGAAAGTGCGTTTGCTGCTGCCTGTTTTTTTCCGCCGCGCTCGTTTCAAGGTGAAGTTTGTCTCGTCAAAAAGATAGAAATTAAGTCTGAGAAAAGTTTTGACCTTGAAGAACGTCTCGGTTTCGGAGGCGAATGTGAGTGTGTTGGAAATGCTTTTGCTAAACCTTCAAAACGCGGCAAAAGTTTAGTCAGATTCATCCGTCGTGTTTGAATCTGCGAGAAGCTGCGTTTGATAAACTGACTTTCTTCAAACTGTGGAAGGAAATTAATCCTGTCCTTCAGTGCAGTAAAAACCAGGCATTTGGCTCTCAGCTGGTTTGGCGTTTGGAGCCACTATGACCATAGGATTAACTCTCTTTAGGGGTTTTCAAACTTTTCACACAAAAAAACATCCATCCATTTTCTTCCACTTGTCCGTCGCCGGGTCGTGGGGCTTCACCAGCCCCTATGGCGCCCCCTGCAGGTGGTGGGTCCACAGAAGGACGGCCTCATGGTTCTAACCGGGCCTGTTGGTCTCTCATAAGGGGCTTCTGAACCGCTCTTTGTCTGACCCGTCACCTAGGACCTGTTTGCCCTGGGAGACCCTACCAGGGGCACGAAGCCCCCGACCACAGAGCTCCAGGATCATTCAGGCTCAAACCCTCCCCCACGTTAAGGTGGCGGCTCCAGGAGGGGAGTCCCAAAAAAAGACTAGCTCAAAAAGGAATTAGGACCCAACCGGGTTAAAATTAACATAAAATGAATGCTGAAAATACTGTATTTTCGCACAGATTGTTTAGTTAAAGGAACAGGCCACCGTTTCTCCACACTGAGATCTGTTCTCACCTGAGCTTAGACGAGTTGAGACGCACCTGTCTTTGGGCCCGTGGTCGCTTCCAACTTCACCCCGTTTGGAGCCATAGGAATAATATGGGCTGGGAGAGGCCAAATGCTAACAACATCTTTGGTCGTTTTGCGTGACTGAGACCAGACAGGTGCGCATCAACTCGTCTAAGCTCAGGTAAGAACAGAAATCACGACTAAAACAGCTCCCGATGCAGAGGGCTCTGGACTAATTAACGCTAATCGGGAAGTGCGGGAAGGTCTGAGCTAGAAACGAGTTTTTACTCCACTACGTCACGGCTTGAAATTGCGATAACGTTACGACTTTATAACCAAACAGCTTTAATCCAACTCCCATAAACTTCATTAATCACGTTGGATCGCAGCAAAATCCAATCCTTGCAGTTTTTTCTCACCTAAGTGGGAAGATTGGCTTGAAAACGTCCCCTATTGTGCATCTTTTAGTACTATTGTTTCTTCTTTCTCTGCGTGAATAAAACCATCACCGCTCACGCCGGTAATTCTCCGAGTGATAATCGGCCTCTGCTCTCTCGAAACCGTGTGATGAAGCGAAGCTCTCCGACCCCTCGCTCTCCTCGGTGAACCTCTCAGCGCGGGATTGTTCAAACCGAGGCCGGGACGCAGCGACCGACAAAGGCTTCCGTGAAAGGGATTTTTATTTTCGCCGCCGCCCGCCGGTAACGCCGCTGTGTCCTTCGGAGAACTGCAAAGTTTACCGCGATCCAGTGCAGCGGGTTTAAAAATAATCAGAACTATTTGGTCTTTCGTTACTTGAGTGAGAGACACTAAAGGTCAAATATTTCTCTGGTTAAAGTTGCTCAGGCAAATGATTAACTCAAAGTACTGAAGTATTTGCTGTAGAGATTCAATCAGTTTAAATAATTGTTGTACATCATAACGTTGCAGCTTCAAAAACATATAAAACTTACACCCCAATTCTGTGTTGCCACTACCACTGTTAGCAAAGGTAATCCGATTACTGATTACTCCTTTGAGGGCCTGTCTCACTGGACTAGTTGGAGACTACTTGGAGACTCGAGTTGCTGCTGGAGATAAGGCGAGTCTCCGGGTCGGATTCGATTTAACCCTGGTCTCTGAGAGCTCTCCCAGAGGGCCACGCAGTCTCGCTCGGATACCAAGGAGATCTCACAGAGACTCCGTACGACTCTTTGAGTTCTCTTTGGTATCTCAGGTCATGGAGACATTGCAGGGATGTCACAGAAACGTCTCACCGGTTGATGATAAGAAATAGTTTTCGCGACACAACTGCTTGAGTCGGCATCGACCTCTCGGAGACTGTGACTGTTCGCTTTCACCGAGGCGACCTGCAGACTCGCCTTATCTCCAGCAGCAACTCGAGTCTCCAGCTACAGTGGTCCCCGGGTCGGTGAGCTGGACCCTTTGTATGCGCGCAATCAGTCCTCCTCCGGTGAGATAGGCCCTTTAATAAAAGCTCTATCAAGCTTTTCAGGGCAGCAACTCCCAAAATCCAACAACATCCATCTTCTTCCACTTGTCCGTTGCCGGGTCGTGGGAGCAGCTGTTGGAGCTGCACCAGCCCCTATGGCGCCCCCTGCAGGTGGTGGGTCCACAGAAGGACGGCCTCATGGTTCTAACCGGGCCTGTTGGTCTCTCATAAGGGGCTTCTGAACCGCTCTCTGTCTGACCCTTCACCTATAGGACCTGTTTGCCCTGGGAGACCCTACCAGGGGCACGGAGCCCCTGACAACAGAGCTCCAGGATCATTCAGGTCAAACCCTCCACCACGTTAAGGTGGCGGCTCCAGGAGGAGTAAAATGTATTGCATTTATACTCATTTAAGGTGCAAAACATTTCAAATCGGTGTTGATACTTCATTTAACTCAAATACAGTAAATGTGGAGAAGAAAATAATAAGTTCTCAACACAAATGCTCAAGTAAAGTTCAGATCCTCAAAATCTGCTTATAAATTAATTAAATGGACTTTGTTACTGACCACCTAACCAGGTCAGAACACATGGGAAACGTGACGCAGATGAATAGGTTTATAGTAAAGGACGCACCTCTCACTAATCAAGCCTTGTCCATATCCCGTCTCCAAACTCCAGCGCTCCACTCCTCCCCCTCCTCCCTGCTCTTCTCCTCCTGCCTCCCTAAACCTGCGCTGACTCCGCCTCCTCAGCAGCGTGGACTCCCCCCTGGCTTCCCTTTCCCCTCCCCTCCTCCTCCTCTTCGTCCCGGGACAGAGCCGACGGCAGAGACGAAGGGGCAGTCGGACCGAGCGCCGCCCGAGGGAAACAGGAGGTCTGCCCCGTGGGGAGGGAGCGCGCGCCGCGAGAGATGAGGAGGTTTGGGGTTCACGCTGAAGACGACACGGGACAGGATCATTGGAAAACCAGTATTCTTACTTTAGTTTTTGTCGTGGTCATTGATGAAAAGGTCATTTAGTTAAAGTCTACATTAAGGCGAGACGCTGCATGTGAATAGGGAAACTTTTTAAATTCAGAGGTTCAAAGATTTTAACTTTTGCTGTAGATTACTGATATAAATGTGTGTCAATGTATGTTTTCATATAAACAAAGGCCTTGTATGTCCTATATTTTCGGCGACTAAATATGAATAATGGATCAAACAGGGTTTAAATGTATGGTTATATTTTGTTTACATATTAGTTACAGAGGGGATTGTATATATATTGGTTAGTAGTTTAGAAATAAGTTTGTTAGTTGAAAAATGTGTAAACAATTCGCCTTGTTTTTCTCAAAAATTTGAAACTCAATAGATCAGGCCAGGAATTACAAAGACTAGTAAAAAAAAAACATCTGAAAAAAAAAGTGAAGTCTGTAGGAGCTACTTATGTGGAGATAATGTTATATCAATGGGAAAAAAATGCATTTTGAGGAAATGTCCATTGAAATTAGTTTCCCAAATAAATGTATTGCAAAAAAAAACAAGTGTTGTCTGCTTGTTTGTACTGTGGTGAAATGTGTGTTTTTAAGTTCAAATAATTAAAATGTTTTTTGTCAATTTGACATGATGTATAATGCATCAAGAGCAATTATTACCCGACTAATGGAAGCATAGAATTATCAAGATTAGGAAATAAAGAGCCACACAATAAGGGTCAAAGTAAAAATATGGACACAATATCGATCTTATCTGATGAAATAATCCTAAAAAGCTAATGTGAACGAATTTCTAGATTTTAATGTAACTTTTGAATGAAAACAATGAATAACACGACGCAAAAACTAACCATTGAAATTACTTCACATGCCACATGAACCCACCAAAAGCAGCAACACTTTTTTCTTTTAAATGTTGTAGAGTTAAAAAAGCAAACAAACCGCTTCTTCAATAGCGCCATTGAAGCTGCAGTACCAACCCGGAAGCGCAGGGGGCGACAGAGAGTCCTGGCGCGAAAACAAATAGACGAGGAGGTGTCACTCTCTCTCCGTTTCGGGAAACTCCGCGTTTTATTCCACATTTCGTCCAAAAAACCTTAAACACCACACACCGCTTTGTATACACGAAGCATTTCAACATTTACGTGACGCTTCTGACAATCTCGCTAGTCGTATTATGCGAATGCGCTCGTTTTATTCCCGAAAACACGAGTGCAGCTTTGAAAAACGGGCATTCACCAAATATAATTCCTATATAGATGCTTGAACCGCGTGAGAAAGGCGAACGCTAGTATCTAAGCTCACTGGCAATAAATTCATCCCGTATTTCGCGGTCAGCTTGAAGCGAAAACCCGTTTCTCGGCGCCTGTGAGGGAGTCATCTTCTCATTCCTCACGATCTTTGGTTGAAGTAGGATTTTGGCGCCGAATATTCACAGCGTTGTTTGCCTCCCGTGCGGACACTGCACCCGGATTTGTCCATTTAATTCCGTTTCGCAGCGTTTTACGGATATTTTATAAACCATGCAGCGCAGCATCGCGTAAGTACATCCCCCTCACCCCGCTGAATAAGTGCGTTTCTGTCGCTTAATGTTCGTACTTTCATTTTTTTTTTAAGCGGGTTCACTTCCTGGTATGGAACTGCGACACTTTGCTCACGCTCAGGATGAAAGTGTTGGCTGTAAAGTAAAGTCTGAGAAATAACAATCACGTCCAAGTCGGAAATAATTGATAAAACGTGCAAACTATGTAAAACTATATTGCAATATTTCAAAACAAAAGCTCCTCTCAGTCCACGCTTGTATTTAATGACCCACACGTGCAGCAGCCAGAGCTTCATTTACCTATAAAGTTAGGATGGACTCGATGTATGTCGTTTTATACTTTTTGTTTGGGGAAGAAGAAGAAAACTAGCCAGAAATTGAGGAAATTCCAGCAATGCTAAGCTTTTATGCCACAGCTGAACTAGAAGAGTGTGTTTATACATGAAATTACTCTCTGAAGATCAATAATATATGCATAAGAATTTAATTTTCAAAGCAAAACGAGCAGATGAACTAACTTTCTTTAGTCAAATGCACAGCAGGACATAGACATTTCAGCATAGATTTGAACAATGTCAAAGTTTAGTGAATACGTGAAGCTTTGATGTATACATATATAGGGTTGGGCCATATCGTATCGCATATCGTTATCGCGATATAATGTTTTGATATCGTAATTTTTTATATCGTTTTTTTAATATCATTTGGAAGACAATTATGCCGTAAAAAAAAAAAAAAAGAATAAACAATCACTGAATGAATCTTCCCAATAAGGCTGGGATTTGGAAGTCAATTATATCGTCAAATATATCGTTATCGTGATATTTATTTTTTCATATCATGATATAGATTTTAGGCCACATCGCCCAGCCCTATACATATATACCTTTTATGTAGTTTTGTTGGTATATTATTTAAGAAAAAGATCTGATCATGTTCCTTTTAATTCAGGTCCAAAGAAAAGCTAAACTAAACACCGTTATAGGTGTAGGTCAGCCATTCCCAAAGTCCGGGACATCGCGGCCCCCTTATTGATCAGAATATCTCCCCCAAATCATAATGATTTACCCCATTCAAAAGAATTTGTTATAATTTTACAGCTAAAATTACATTAAAAGTAACGTATAGCTATGACAGGAGGCTAAATACTGGTTTAAACTGGTGCATTTGCCCAGATAAATGTATTTTTCCTTACAAAATGAACTTTTTTCATTGTACTTGTTTTGCAGTCAAGCTTTGGGATCCACCGGTGTAGGTTATTAGCTGCTGCTAGGCTAATGCGTTGGAGTTTTTTTTAAGGAGGTGTTTGCAAAGCGTATAAACAAAACATTATTTCTGTATAGAGGCCATTATTCTCTCATTATTTGATGAGATGAACCTTTATTGATCTCAAGATGCAGAAATTCACTTGTTCCATCAGCTATCGGGAAACACTCAGGGTGTGCAAACAATTAAATAGAGGTTTTTACAATGAGTAAAACGAGCTTTAAGGGGCGAAAAGTATAAATAATAAAAAATAAAATGAGAGCAAAGTTTAGGTGGTTGATAAAGTGACGCTGATACAGAGATTACTGCGCACAGTTTTACAGTCTTGTTGTTCAGTCTGACAGCAGTGAGGATGAAGGACCTGCTCCTTCTTGCACTGAGGGTGTCTCAGTCTTCCACTGAAAGAGCTGCTCAGCTCCTCTACAGTCTCCTGCAGTGGGTGGGAGGTGTTGTCCATGATGGAGGTGAGCTCGGCTAATACCCTCCTGTCCCTCACCTCCTCCACAGAGTCCAGGGGGAAGCCCAGGACGGAGCTGGCCCTCCTGACCAGCTTGTTCAGTCTGTTCTTGTCCCGCTCTGTGCGGCCCGGGGCCCAGCACACGGCAGCATAGTGGAGAGCAGAGGCCACAGAGTCATAAACAGTAGTTGGTGTTGTGGGACCAGTCCAGTTCATTGTTGAGGTGAACACCTTATTTGCCAATTCATTCCAAAGATTAAATCTGTAATTGTGTCTTTTCAGATCCTTCTTCCAGCCCAAGGCCAAGGAAAAGAGATCTGCGGACGAGCTGGTCAAGAAGTAAGTCTGGGCTTTCACGGGAATGTAATTTTGTGTGAAATTAACCCAAATCTAAACAAAAGAGCGACAAAAATGTGACGAAAAAGTTACCAGAAAAAAAGCCACAACTTTTGGAAAAATGGACCGTGAAATCCTGGAGGGACTGATTAATGCGGGAGAAGCTTTATGAAGCAGAAACTATGATTAAATACGTTTGAATGAATGTAAATGTGACTAAATGAATTGTCTCCCTGCAAAAGCCCCTGGGTTTGACTCCCGTAGCTCGTAGCTTGATGGATTGATTTCGTTGAGGCGTCGTCTGCTCGGTTGTTTTCTGCTTCAGTGTCTTCTCTGTGAGTGGATTAATCTGGGAAGTTTTTGTCGCAGGCCGGTGAAGAGTCCCCTGAAGGCGCAGAACGGGGCTCACGAGCTGGAGTGTCCCGTGAAGAAGCCGCCGAAACGCAGCCGCCAGATCTTGGACAGTGACGAGGACGAGGCGCCCGTCAAAGAGAAACAGGAGACGGTCAAAGAGAAACAGGAGACGGTCAAAGAGAAACAGGAGACGGTCAAAGAGAAACAGGAGAAGGTCAAAGAGAAACAGGAGAAGGTCAAAGAGAAACAGGAGAAGGTCAAAGAGAAACAGGAGAAGGTCAAAGAGAAACAGGAGAAGGTCAAAGAGAAACAGGAGACGGTCAAAGAGAAACAGGAGACGGTCAAAGAGAAACAGGAGACGGTCAAAGAGAAACAGGAGAAGGTCAAAGAGAAACAGGAGAAGGTCAAAGAGAAACAGGAGAAGGTCAAAGAGAAACAGGAGAAGGTCAAACAGAAACAGGAGAAGGTCAAAGAGGAACAGCCCGCCTCCGTCAAAGAGGAACAGGAGAAGGTCAAAGAAAACAACAAGGAGAAGGAGAAGGAGAAGAAGACGGAGGAGAAAGCTGTGGAGAAGGTCAGTGGAGACGCACATTTGTTACAATCTGCTGTTGCAAAAAGTCAAAACCAGTATCTGCAGCTGGAAGATATTACAATAAAACAATGTACTGTATTTGTGATTAGCGATGGGAACCTCTGGGTACCTTTCGATACGATCCGCGATAATCGATATATTGCATAAAAATAAGCTACTTTTAACCTTTATTTATCCATCCATCCATTTTCTTCCACTTGTCCGTTGCCGGGTCGAGGGAGCAGCTGTTGGAGCGGCATCAGCCCCTATGGCGCCCCCTGCAGGTGGTGGGTCCACAGAAGGACGGCCTCATGGTTCTACCCGGGCCTGTTGGTCTCTCATAAGGGGCTTCTGGTCGGGACAGTGCAAGTTAATGAACAAGCCACACCGGGTTGTAGCCTTGGGCTAATTTCCATCCGTCGTCCCCCATGCGGACTCTCAAACACACTCTCCTGGCCTATTGTACATGTTTTTAGTGGTAGGGGAAACCGGAGTACCCGGAGGAAACCTACGCAGACACGGGGAGAACATGCAAACTCCACACAGAAAGGCCACGTCCAGGTGGGAATCGAACCCGGACCTTCTAGCTGTGAAGCACGAGCGCTAACCGCTGTGCTACCGTGTGCTAACCGCTGTGCTACCGTGTGCTAACCGCTGTGCTACCGTGCCGCGGTACATACTACATATTATTCATCGTTTACATTTCTTTTCATGTGCTTTGTACCACTTTTATAAATGATCCCTGACTTACTCACTGGGTCTATAGATCTGTCAGTGACGTCATTTACATTTAAATAAACAAGAAACCACAGTCCTATTTAAAAAGTAATAAATCAACCCCAAATGTATCTTCTTTATAATTATAAAAACTATAATTAAAAGTAATTTATTTGTGTGACAGTGTTTGGTCCAAGTGCTTAAAACTGTAGTGCTGCCCCCTGCTGGCCTGACTGAATTCTTAATCATTGTTGGCCTCTATTGACTGTGAAAACAGTGGAGCCCTGCTGCCTCATTAGTATGCACGACGTCATCAAAAGTATCGATATCAGAATAAAAAGTATCGTATCATCCCGCAAAATATCGCGATATATCGGAAAATCGATATATTGTCACACTCCTAGACTAAACTGTGAACGCTGGCTGTGCTGAACAGGTTATTGCACATGGTTTTGCAGACAGAGGTTTGCCAGAGAGGATTTAATATTTCACATCGTCGCTGTTGTACAAAGACATTTCGCAGAACGATAAGTCTTTTGGCTTCTTTCCTCCTAGTTTTTGTCTTCACACTTGGTTCATTTAGAGTTTTATTTCAGTGTAGGACCACCCACCGCTCCACAGCACTAACCGCAGTTTATCGACCTCACTGTTGTTGTCGGTTTAATTACTGGATCATTTTCGTCCCCTCTCCAGAGCCTGTAGCGCATTCACCGTCGGCTTTCCCTCTAATCTACTCCAAAACCTGCCCCAAAAACCTCTGGGCCGTCCCCGAGTCCCGGAGAGAATCGCCGGCTATTGTTTACCCGGAGGTGGCCGCGGTGATCGCAGCCGGGATGAGCGCGTTTCAATGGCTTTGTCAATGAAGGCGCTGATGAAAAGAGCCGATCATCGGCTGAAAACACCTGCGGTCCACGGAGCGGGGCCTTGTTCATTTGGGAGAAGGATCAATTTAGTTGTTTTTCCCTCGGCCGAACGTGGAGCCAGAGGAGCCGAGCGGATCTAAAGAGGAGCGGAAAACGGTGGCAGAGAGGTTTACCGGTTATTCCTACTGGTGCAGATCATCCAAAAAGCGGTTTATTTGGAGACTGATACAAAAGCGTAGATGAACAATGGCCCAGTGGTTTTGTTGGGGATAATTTCTCTCCATTTTGACGGACGCAGTCATAAAAAATCTGGCGTGAGATATTATTACCCGTCATTAATTAATCTCTCATTATATAAATTTTTAGATGTTTAAAGAGATATGTGCTTACAATTTATGTCCGGAAATAATCTGAGAGAAATGGAGCTGAACCGAACATGATCTGAGCAGAATCATGGCGCATGAATTCCTCAATTTTGCTTTAATGTTTAAAGGAACAGGCCTCCGTTTCTCCACACTGAGATATGTTCTTACCTGAGCTTAGA
The DNA here is from genome assembly GCA_021464625.1 of Proterorhinus semilunaris. NCBI lineage: Eukaryota > Metazoa > Chordata > Actinopteri > Gobiiformes > Gobiidae > Proterorhinus > Proterorhinus semilunaris. The sequence continues at coordinate 31,179,909 of CM038358.1, read as the reverse complement.
CGAGTTGATGCGTACCCGTCTGGTCTTTACATTAGGAGTGTGACAATATATCGATTTTCCGATATATCGTGATATTTTGCGGGACGATACGATACTTTTTATTCCGATATCGATACTTTTTATGACGTCATGCATATTGATGAGCAACGTCATGCATACTAATGAGGCAGCAGTTTTCACAGTCAATAGAGGCCGACAATGATCAAGAATTCAGTCAGGACAGCAGGGGGCAGCACTACAGTTTTAAGCACTTGGACCAAACACTGTCACACAAATAAACTTTTTTATAATTATAAAGATACATTTGTAGTTGATTTATTACTTTTTAAATAGGACTGTGGTTTCTTGTTAAATGTAAATGAAGTCACTGACAGATCTATAGACCCATTTTCAGTGAGTAAGTCAGGGATCATTTATGAAAGTGGTACAAAGCACATGAAAAGAAATGTAAATGATGAATAATATGTAGTAGTTAAAATAAAGGTTAAAAGTAGCATGTTTTTTTATCGTGATGTATCGTAGCTTATTTTTGTGCAATATATAGATTATCGGCGTATCGTGAGATAATCGTTATCGTGAGCCATGTATCGTATCGAATCGTGAGGCACCCAGAGGTTCCCGCCCCTACTTTACATAGAGGAGGAGAGGCTAAATGCTAACACCATATTTGGTCTTTTTACGTGACTGAGCGCACACGTGAGACCAGACAGGTACGCATCAACTCGTCTAAGCTCAGGTAAGAACACGTCTCAGTCTGGAAAACGGTGGCCTGTTCCTTTTAAGAAACGCACAGGGCGACCCGATCTCAGCAACCAATCAGTCTAGTATCCTCCCGCGTTGACCAATGATTTTCAATCTGTCAAAAATGAGGGACGGCCTTCAGCATTTTCCGTCAAAGCTAAACAATATTCTGTAAAGGACGGAGAATTTTCTGTTAATGTCTGGTCCGATGTATTTATTATATCACTTGTAGCACTTTATGAAGAGTTAAAGCAGACTGAGAAAAGAGATGACAACGAGCGTTACAGATGATACGTAAACATATGACACAAGCAGAGTTTGGGCCTGACCGATACAGACTTTTGGTTGATCTTTGCTCACAGCCACAAATCTGTTTTATACTGATCCAAAACCACATCATCAATAAAACTGGTTCAAAAGGAGAGGTTCTTGGTCCAAACGAGGCCGAGTTGGACCAAACCTGCTCTTGAATAATTGCTTAAAAAGAAACACAAATATCCTCATCTGACACCAGGCTTAATCAGTGTTGCTTTAATGGGAAACTCTCCTCCAAGTGGCACCTGTGGTGAAACCTTCGAGCGTCTCTGAAACACAAGGTCCTCGGCAGCGTTTACGCCAAGGTTTGCACATTTCTAATTTGCTCCACTAATAACTAATGAAAGAAGACTCTGTGAGGGGGGACCACGTAATGAGGAATTTGGGGAGAAACGGCAGTAACACGGAGCTGTTTGTTTTGTGTGAAGTCGGTGTGAATCAATTCAGTGATTTGCACCACAGTGACAAACATCGCTCTTGTGGTAATGATGATTATCCAGCAGTTCATCTGTTAAAATCCGCCGCTGCTCTTCCCTCCGAGGAAAGAGATGATTAACAGCTATCGTTTGTAGTTTGAAAGTGAAATTCGGCTTAATAATTGACAGCTCTGTGCCTTTTACTGTGTTTATAATAATGTTCCCTCGTCAAACATGGATGGAGTATCTATTTTTTTCAGGCTTATGTTTGAAAATCAAGTTCCACTTCACATTTTCCAACGTGTCCAGGAGCAGTAACGTCTGACAGAAGACTGAAATACGAATGACTATACTCCTAGTGGACTTGAAGGAAACATATTTAAGACCCACTCTTTTGGAGCTTTTACTCGTGTTATTAAAGTTTTAGTGCAGCCGACGGTCAAAAGCAGGATTTCCCAAAGTCTGGAGGGTCACGGCCCAAAGTTAAGCATCAACTCGTCTAAGCTCAGGTGAGAACATCCCAGTGTGGAAAAACGGTTGCAGGGAGGGAACGACTTCGGAGGGAACGACTTCGGAGGGAACGACTTCGGAGGGAACGACTTCGGAGGGAACGACTTCGGAGGGAACGACTTCGGAGGGAACGACTTCGGAGGGAACGACTTCGGAGGGAACGACTTCGGAGGGAACGACTTCGGAGGGAACGACTTTAGAGGGAACGACTTTAGAGGGAACGACTTTAGAGGGAACGACTTTAGAGGGAACGACTTTAGAGGGAACGACTTTAGAGGGAACGACTTTAGAGGGAACGACTTTAGAGGGAACGACTTTAGAGGGAACGACTTTAGAGGGAACGACTTTAGAGGGAACGACTTCAGAGGGAACGACTTCAGAGGGAACGACTGAAAGCTCTTGAAAAGCCTGTTCTAGAAAGACGGCGTATCTTCCGTCTCATCGCTTCACTTCCTGCCGCACTGGGGAACCTTCCCGCGCCTCCTGCGTCTCTTCCTCGGCTTTTAATTACTCGCTCCGGCCTAATTGGAGGTTTGATTAAAAGCGAATTAATTTGGTAGCGTTTTCCTCCAGGCTAAAGTAGCACATGCGCGGGGACTCCGACGCCCCTCCCTGTCAAACAAACCCCCCCCAGTGGTATTTCCAGCTCGCGCAGGACTCGCTGATGAATCGGGGTAATTAACTGCAGCGCTGGTGAGAGATTCGATGATTTGGAGAACGACGGAAATGATGATACTGGACCGTTTTCTTGTAAAACCGTTGGGCCGCCAGAAACGGCCAATTACAGACTCGTGAATTGATAATTGACGACGTGTGAAACGGCACGTAAAGTTAATGGAATGAAATTATAAGGGACGCAGTAAAGGAGAGAAATATGAACTCCTGAGACTCACTCGCATTTCAGCACCTGTTTGTGGAGGTTTTTATACGAAATAAAACCCGGAAGAGTTCCCGATAACGATACCGGTATTGGATTTCACAGGGTTCCCACACGACCTGGAGAATGTCTGTGTACGTTCTCAGTCGTACAGGAGTTGTCCATCTTCAATGAAGGTACTTGATTCATCTTCAGACAGAGGTTTACAGGAAGGCAACTCATACTGACCAGTATTTGATGTTTGACTCTAAGCATCCACTTCAGCACAAACTAGGGGTCATCATGACGCTCAGACATAGAGCTAAAGAGGTGCTACCAGTGCAGAAGGAAAGACCAAAGAGGAGCAACATGTCCAGAGAGCCCTCTCAGACTGTGGCTATCCTAACTGGTCTTTCACTAAAGCACAAAGGGCAAGAAGACCCAAAGAACAAGACAGACAGACGACAGAGCCCAGAAGAAAGGGAGTTGCAGTGCCGTATGTAGCCGGGGTCTCAGAGGAACTTCAGAGAATCTTTAGGCAGCACAGGATTTCAGTGAACCACAAACCGGTGAACACACTGAGACAAAAATTAGTTCATCCCAAAGACAAAACTCCGAGCCACAAACAAAGCAATGTGGTTTATTCTATTCAATGCAAAGAAGAAGAATGCAAACAACATTATATTGGAGAAACTAAACAAGTTTTACAGAAGAGACTTTCTCAACACCGAAGAGAAAGCACAAGTGGCCCTCAGTCGGCACCTCCACCTCAAAGCCTCCAACCACTCCTTTGAGGACGGGGAGGTCAACATTTTAGCTAAAGAAGAACGTTGGTTTGAAAGAGGAGTTAAAGAAGCTATTTTTGTCAGGAAAGAAAATCCCTCCATGAACCGGAATGGTGGCCTCAGATTTAATCTCCCGTCACTTTACTCCAATCTCCTTCGGGAGAAACCGAAAGGGCACGCCCAGTCCAAGGAGACGGCGCCTCAGCCAACAAAAGAACAATAGGCAGATCATTAGCAGTGATCAGCCATGAATAGGACAGATACTGGGCAGTGATCATCTATGAATAGGACAGGACTGACCGATACTGAGGTGAGCAGATCGTTAGAGACGCGCTACTTCAAAGGGGTTTACCCACAGGTGAGAGTAGCTGTGATTAGAGGGGAGGAGCCGGGCCAACCCTAACTCCTCCCCGTTGGTCTATATATTCAGCTGCGTCCAGACTTTTGTCGCTGACGAAGCCTTTTGGATGAGAGGCGAAACGTTCGAAGACTTCAACTACTGAGTACAGAAGATGAATCAAGTACCTTCATTGATGATCAGATGGGACTTATAGCCATTTCGTACTCCGGTCCAAATAACTTCACACTTAATGATGGGGCTTTCAACTATATCCTTACTGCCCGTAAAAAGTAAAATCATCGACTGGACTGGGTGTTGGTAAAGTTGAGGACGTCTCGTTTCTAATAAGAGAAGCTTCTTCTCAGCTCTTTAGGTTTGGAAAGACCATGTGGATTTGTTTTGAGGCAGCAGCCGTGGATTAGCTGGACTTCTAACAGTGAATTGTAAGTTTAATCGCCTTACACATGCGCCGAGTATTTCTTTATGTACATAGTAAGTTGTCAGCGCTTCACTCCGTAAGTCGTGGCTTTGTGATGCTCTCGCTGTTGCTTCTGATATTCTGCAAACATTACACTTTTATCTCCTTTGCAGAGGTTTGTGTTGTTGTTGTGAGGAGTGTGAAGTTTGTTTTTGCTGTCGAGTTCGCTGCAGTTTTCAGTCCGGCTGCAGCATCGGTTTACTTGCTAGTAACAAAACAAAACTACCACTGATCTAAAATAATTAAATAAAATCAGCCACTGATTCTGGAGTGTTTGTATTTTAGTTTATGAAATGAAGAATAATTGATCTGACGCATTTGTAAGGCACAAGTTATAATGATCAGATGTCTGTGCAAGTTCTCAGTTGTACAGGAGTTGTCCATCTTCAATGAAGGTACTTGATTCATCTTCTGTACTCAGTAGTTGAAGTCTTCGAACGTTTCGCCTCTCATCCAAAAGGCTTCGTCAGCAACAAAGGTCCCGCTCTGGACGCAGCTGAATATATAGACCAACGGGGACCAACTCTAATCACAGTGCAGGATTTCAGAGGCAGTTGTGGTGAACAGGTCTGGGCTCATTCTGCACATTAGGACATGGCTGGAACATGTGGGGGGAGGAAGATACTTAATTGTAACATTTTTAAACTCTGTATAGTCCCTTTAAACCAGATCTTAAATGTTTTGCAGTTTACATTAAAAGCCACTCATATTTGACAGAAGGAGCTCCCGAGTTGAGTGATTTTGGGGTCAAATGCAGCTCCATGAAGTCATAATGAAGTCTTTCAACCCAAGTCCAGTGTGGAACAAAATCCCGGCGCTCTTTAAAGTCGTCAATGTTCTTGTTTCTTTGTTGCAGAGCGAGGTGTTGAAGGCCACTCCTAAATCTCCTCCGCCTGTGACCCCCGCGACCCCCAAGACTCCAGCGCCGGCCACTCCGTCCACGTCCGCCACGTCTGAAACTCCGCCCGCGACCCCGGCCGAGTCCGTGTCCTCCGGGACGCCCTGCACGCCCAAGTCCGTCTCTCCGCCCGGCGTCGCCAAACGCAAAACCGGTCAGTGCTTCGGGACGGGCGGTGGGCACTATGGCTGTGCTATGGGACGACTCGTTACCTTCTCCCTCAACCCAAAGTCCCCACATCGGCATTTCAGCTAAAACGCTAACGTTAACTTACTTACTTGGCTATAGAGTTGTGGTGACGGTCACGCAGGTGTGTCATGAGGTTCGAAGTGTTGCTGCCTTTCGCAGAAACTTTTTTCCTGCAAACACGATAACTGTTTTCTATCAGCTGTCCCCTCAGCATTCTACAAATACCCAAAATATGCCCAGACTTCAGACTTGGTCCTGTTTGAAGGCTGATAAATGTCCTGAGCGCTGCCGTGTCCTCTTTCGGCCATGATTTCAGCTTCCAGAAAGTTTTGTTTTCGTTTGCAAACACAGTGCGCATGCGCGGTAACTTCAGCAGATGAGACGGTGGCTGGTGAGGCTCACCGTGCCGACACCGCGGGCGCGGTAATCCACCGAGATAATATAGTTTTTCAAAAACAAGACGGTCATTTTTACCGTCAACATTTTTACCGGGGTTTACCGCTACACCGTTTACCGTGACAACCCTAGAAGTGAGTATATAAAGACCAACTTGCATCTAGTCCCTTTAAACTAAAATACAAACATTTGGCTTCAGCCGTGGTTATGTAGGTATTTCTATCAGTGTCTCGAGTAGTTTTCGTTAGCATTAGCATGCACCTGCTAGCTTTAGCATGCTATTGCTAGCGCTGTGACCAAAAATAATAAGTCTGCGGTTCGATTCCCCGGGTTCTCCCCTTTAAATTGACATGCCCATATTCACTTGGATTTAGGTGGTTAAAGTTAAAGTCAAAACTGGTATCGGTTCAGTATCGGATATTTGTAGCCGATACTCGATATTGTATCGGTGCATCCATAGTCCAAATCTCTCACTTGCATATCGTGCACATTCAGCTGCAGTTTTGGCTAAAATTCTTCACAATTTGTGGTCAAAAGCTTTGTCCAGTTTGCTTTTAAATACTAAAATTCCTTCCCATTTCTCTGTTTTTGCACATTTTCAGAAATGAACAATTGTGTCTTTGTGTGTTTGTGGTATTAAATTTGATTTGCTGCCGCCTGTTTCGGATTCTTAAACAAAATGATCACTGATTGTTCCATTTTTATTCATCCATGTCAGTAAAAAGTTTTCCCATGTTTTTGTTTTTTTTCCTTTGTCACATTTGGAAGATGGATCGCTCCCCCGCCCCGAGCGCCTCCGGTGATGACTTGTTAGCAGGAGCCTAATGGCCTTAAATAGTCGTCATTTCGCGAAAACAAAACAAGCCATTTTTCACTAACGAGATGCGCCTGAGTTTGTCCGTCCCCCCCCCCCCCCCCCCACACACTCTGGGCCATACGTGTGAGTCTGCGCGGGACACTTGCCGGAGCGAGGGCAGCCCATTACTTCTGTGCGCGTATCCGCTCCGTGATGATGGCGATAATGTGCCGCGATGTTGTTTATGGCGAGTGCGCCTCCACAGAAGCGCCGGGGCGGAGAGCGCTGGTGTTGGAGCTGATTGTGGGAGAGGAGGCTGTTTTCACCCGGCTCTGTGAAAACATCTGGAGAAATGCCACGGAACCAGGAGTAAAACATGGGGAGAAGATGGAAAATGATAAAATGTTTTTAAGGCGAGGCGCTACAGATTATGGGCTCTTGCAGCAGTCTCAGCAGAGATGCCCAGACTTCCCGATCCACGCACACCTCCTCCAGCTGTTCTGGGGGGACCCCGAGGCGACACCAGGCCAGCTCGGAGACATAGTCCCACCAGCGTGTCCTGGGCCTTCCACGAGGCCTCCTCCCAATAGGACATGCCTGGAACACCTCCCGAGGGAGGCGACCAGGAGGCATCCGGAACAGATGCCCTAGCCACCTCAACTGGCTTCTTTCGTGTGAAGGAGCAGCGACTCCGAGCTCCTCCTGGGTAACTGAGCTCCTCACCCGATCTCGAAGGGTGCGCCCAGCCACCCTGCGAAGGAAACTCATTTCGGCCGCTTGTATTCGCGATACAAGAACGTAGATCGATCGGTAAATCGAGAGCTTTGCCTCAGACTCAGCTCCTTCTTCACCACAACAGTCCGATACAGCGACTTCATCACTGCTGACGCCGCACCGATCCGTCTATCGATCTCACGCTCCATCCGTCTCTCACTGAGGACACGACCCCGAGATACTTGAACTCCTCCACTTGAGGCAAGGACTCCCCACCGACCTGAAGCAGGGAAACCATCTTTTTTTAAAAAGATTTTTTCACTAATAATCAGCTTAATCAACATCTAAACAAGATCCAAAAATATCCCTTCCTAAAATAAATCATGAATTTAAATTTTCATTAGATTTTGTGACTACACGCTTCTGAAGAAGATCACAGGAACTGATAGAAACTAGTAAAGCAGATAAAACAAACCTTCTGTCTTATTAAAAGACAAACTTTAATAGAAATTACTGGTACTTTTTTACATGTAAAATGCCTTGTTTTTATATGAAAACTATAAAGATTTTTTTTTGGACAGAGGCTACGTTTTTTCCCTCACATTCCTATTTTTTTCGTCTTCACCTGAAAGCGCATCTCCTTCAGCCTCAGTCCTGCAGGATTTGTCCACTTTGAAGTGAAACAGACCATAAATGAATTCAAAATGGTTTTACCTCCGTTTAAAGCACAAGGAGAATCTCAATTACGTTACTGGTGCCAAACACTTTAATTGACATTGAACAAATCTTTCCAGAAATTTTGTTCAGTTTTTTTACACGATCACAATACAATTAAAAACCTCAAAATCATCTCTGGCGCCTCGGTAAAAGCACCGTCTGAAACGTGCAGGAAATGTGTCTTTCTTGATGGTTTTGAAGATTGTGGACTCGCTGAAGACGAACGTCACACAAACGACGTCTGTAATGAGAAAGAATTGGCTTTAAATCGTATTGAGCAGGAAACGCGATGGAACTCTGACCTAGATCTTCCTCCGTCCTTCACAGAGAAAAGAGCTCTAATTGAAACCACTCATTCCCTGGATTTGCAGCTTTTCATCCATTTTTCTTCAGCGCTTTGTTCCTCATTCTCTTCTAATCAGTGGATTCTCTGGAGTTTTCGCCGACGCCCCGCCACAATAAAAGACCTGTCTGTGGGAGTCTCAGTTGAACGACTTATTTGTGAAGAAGTTGCTTTAATTTGGCGGGTTAAGACTTTTAGTGATTTGCAACGTTTGAAACAAAAAAACGCTGACGCCGTTTGGCCTTTTCAGCCGGATTTTAATGAGCAGGAATCAGTCGAAGTCGAGGCTAAATCGGGTTTAACCAAGGTCACGTCAGGACCCGGTCAGGACGTCCATGTTTCCGTGTGGGCGACATATTGCCCTCATTATTTCGAGGCCTCGACATGGATGTTTTATCGTTTGAAAGTCTCTGTAATGAAAAAATAGTACAAAATATTAGTGCTGGAGAAGATTTTTACTTTGGCTCCTCCTGCTGGCAGCTGTAGGAATAATTATGTTAAAAACTAACTTCCAGTTTTGATTTACGGCGTAGTTTACAGCTGGGCCTGATGAACATTGGATTATGAGCCAATGTTTGAAGCTGCTGACAGTTGGCGGCCAACACAGTCAGAGTTTATGACAGAAGACAAAAGAAACATCTGACAGACTTGCTCTGACGCAGCTGAAATCCTCAGGAAATGCCCATTTGTTTAAACTGCCACTTTAGGATTAGGCTGAACAATTATTTATATCCAAATCTCAAATCGTATTGACTGGCGAGCTAACCAGCCAAGACCTTCTATCCATCCATCCATCCATCCATCCATTTTCTTCCACTTGTCCGTTGCCGGGTCGTGGGTGCAGCTGTTGGAGTTGCCTAAATCACATAGCACCAGCCCTTATGGCTCCTCCTGCAGGTGGTGGGTCCACAGAAGCCAAGACCTTCTAGTTTCTAAAAATATGAGAGATCCGAGTGAGTGAAACACAACTTACATTACATTTGCCGTTCTTAAGCCTAATCATATCCTGATCGGGGGGGACGGCAGGAAACGAGTTAACAATCTAATATCTACAGGGAGCCAGGTCGTTTTCCTCCTGTGGGTCACATCCACTGCGAGACGTTCAAGGGTTAACTTGTAGGAAGTAAAACCTCTGCATTGTAAATTTGATTCTAAATTTAAATATGTTCTGAATAAAACAACAGAGTTGCGTTAAAGTTACAGTTGAGCAAATGGATACGAGTCAAAATGTTTACTTTGCTACATATCTCATTTATTCTGCTGATAAATGTGTGTTGCACATTTCCGTTTCTCATTGAATCCATCATAAGGGCAGCGTGTGGAGGGGAGGGAGGGGGCAGAACAGGGTTCACTACTGACACCGCTTTAAATGTCATTAAAAAGTATTAATGGCAAAATCTCTAAATCTGGACATCGCTTAACTATGTGAAAGATACAAAAGTGAGAATCTAAATCATTCAGCTCGAGCTTTGGCTGAAATCGTACACAATTCTTTGCTCACGAGTTCCAAGTTGTGTCCAATTTAAATTCCCCCTCGTTTCTCTGTTTGATGGGATGTTTCCAAAAAGTGTTTGTGGCTTTAAAATGGCGCTAAAAGGCATTAAAATTGACTTGGCGCTGCTCGTTTGAAGGCAGATACGTTTTCACAGCCTCTCGATACTTTATTCCTGTCGTTTGTGTTGCAGCGAGGAAGATGTTCCCCAAGAGGAAGCTGGAGGAGCAGACGGGCAGCGAGAGCCAGGAGAAAGACTCGGAGTCCGAGGCGAAGGAGGACGCGGGTCATCAAAACAAACGCGCCCGTGTGGAGAGCGAGGCCGGCGCGGCAGGTAACGGCGAACGGCATTGGAGTCCAGAAAGTGTCCGGCAAACGAGATTTAAAAGTGTCGTTTTGGGGAATGTTGGGTTTATATTTGTTAAAAAGCGAGAAAGAAAATGATGCGGAAAGTTTGTGGAGGCAGCAGGAAGCTTCTCAAAGTGGATAAATTGGCAGGATTTGGACGACCCTTCCCCCAAAGCCGCCGTCTCCAGTGCGGCATCGCTATGAAACTGATTTCCTTTGAATACAATCTGTTTTTGCCATCGTATCATGGATGAGCAGGTGGGCTTTTCTGTGTGGAGTCGAGCATTAACGAGGAGGATCGTTCCAGGTTGCGTTCTCTGTATGATGACGTCATCATATGGACAGTGGAGGAATAACACAAACACGTGGCCGTTTAAAAATGAACCCCCTGTATTAAAGTTCACATTAACGATGTGAAGTTAAAGGGATCTGACTTTGAACCTTTTTAGTCAAAATGTGACAAAATGGGTATTTTTAAGGTCACAGGTAAAAACCCCTACAGTCACATACTGACGGCATCAACAAATCATAATACAGCGCAAACTTCACAAAGGACTTTTACAACATACTTTTATGGGGCAAAAATATTTCTACGCTACAAAAGGAAAACAATTTCTCCTTTAAGGTTTTAAGACTATTGCTTCCAATCACTCAGCACTCACTCGGGACACGACAGCATGGAGTCTGTGTCTGCGTAGGTTTCCTCTGGTTACTCCTGTTCCCCTCCACTAAAAACATGTCCAATAGGTCAGTATGAATGAGAGTGCGTGGAGGAGGTCTGAGCTGGCACGATAATTACTTCACTTATCAATCAATAAATGACAGATAAAAATAAATGTTGTGCCCAATATTAGAGGTCCGATATATTGGGCCTAGTCACTAGTCGTGAGAGAAATCTTAGGTCGTAGCTGAAAATCGTAGGTCTTGGGTCGCACAGTGAGACGGGACAAAGATTTGAAATGGAATCGTTGTATGACCAAAGATGAGCTACGACATCAGGGCGTGTCTGATGTTTTGGGACACCTGTCGAGCCTCCTCTCGCTGCAGAGAGAATCTCTGTGAAGCGTCTCGACGACACATCAGCGCAGACGCTAGAGTCACAGGCAACAGAGAAGCCGCAGTTTACAGGACTTCCTTTAGACTTTCCCGCAGAAATAAACCCCGTTAGCATGTAGCGCTCGCCTCAGCTAAAGACGCCTGAAGCCTGAAACTGCTACGACTAAACTTCGATTGTCTCTTTGAACACTCGCACAGCAGCTCATGAATTTACCATCCCCACGTCGTGTGACATCTAAAAATCTTACAAGACAATAAAAATTTAACAGTGTACACCAGCTATAATGCCCATAAAAGGCCTGTGAGAATTAAAAATACGTGAGATAATCGTCCGTCCAGGCCCTTTGTTGATGGAAAAACAGGCAGAGAGAAAAATGATGTTCTTCAGGCATATTTATTGCAGTAGAGTGGTACAAAGGTTGCACATTACAGATGTTCAAAAAGAAGTCTTACAGGTAAAACATTTTCAGAGAAGTCTGACACAGATTCTGCAGGACAATCCTTATATTTAAGTTTAGCCCAGCCCCCTCAGCACACAAAGGAATTCCTTAACTTGATATACATCTAGCATCCATATGTTAACCCACAGGATGTTCCTCTAAACAGGATGTTCCCCCTCAAGCACCATGGCTTTTTGACCTCTCCGGCTCCAGTAAGTCTGAAGATACTTGGACCGTCTGCAAACGGCACACATTACTTGGGAGTTATTAAACAAACATCTTTTTACATTGACAGGCCCATATCGCCAGAACCAAAATTGATAAATGTTTTGCTTTGAAAAGAGCTCAGTCAGAGCTTTAAAATGAGTCTCCCACAATGTCCGTGGCCTCGGGGAAACTGAGAAACATCGCGATGAAAATTGGTCACGAAGTCATTCACCTCGGATCGTATTTATATATTTTATATTGCAGACTTTTGCGTATCATTTCAGAACCATAAGAGATTACCGTTTTTAGAATCTGCTGATTATTGTCTTTCAACCGAGCCCCTAATAAAGCGCCCCCTGCTGTCCCAGATCAACACCGACCTGAGAAAACTCCAATTCGGTCGACCTCTACTCAATGTTAATCGGCATTTTTCTAATACAATACTTTATTTGTGTCTCATTGTATTTCACTCTATTGTGGGACATTGTAACATTAAGTCCTTTTCTAACAAAGCTTTACTGACATTTTGAACCCTTGGAGTTGATTTCTGTGGCATTAAAAGGTCTTTAATTATATCGTTTATTAGAACTTCAAATCTGGTCATCGTGACGGGTCTACTCACCTCCACAGAGCCATTATAATTATTAATAGGACACGAGAAGTCATCTGTTTATTCAAAGACTGCCGGAAAGCACCGCAGGCCCAACGTATTCCGCTCCATCCACGTGAAAATTAGGCATTTGACTTTCCCGTCCCCCAAATAGCCACAATTTCTCAGTAATTTTCCCTGGGAGCCGCTTCAAAACTTGATCCCAGTTCACCATTATGATTCCGAGCCACTTTAAACGCCCGATTCCAGCGTGACTCCATCTCGAAGCGTCTTCGTATTCAGCGCGTGCAAAGCCACTTCCTGCTCCCCCCTCGGATCCCTCCACTTCCCTCCGCCGTGAGTGCGGGGAAAATCACAGGCGACAGTGAAAAGCCCTCGCTGAAATTGGTTTGCGGATCCTAATAAAGTCCCGGCTTCCTTCGCTTCACACTTTGGCATTTCGTGCAGCTGTAAAATTAGTTTGTCACTCACCTCCGCAGTCACAGCCCGTGTGCTTCGGCGACACAAACAACGACTGTTCTATTTAAAGGCTTCTTGTGTGTTCATAAGCGGGGCGTTAAAAAACATTACGTCGGATTCAAACTGGCATTCAGTCTGAATTTATTGGAAAATTGACATTTCTCAAAAAAAGTTTTGTCCATTTTTCCTTCGTCTGTTTGATGAAATGTTTGCAAATCCTAAGAAATTGGATATTTTTTTTTGCGTTTGTGGCATTAACATATAGTATCTGGGCATTAAAGAAGAACTAAGTAACTTGTTGACCTTAATAAATCCTCTCTGTAGTCCCTCTGGGGGTGATACAAGTGTTAATGGGATGATTGGGGGGGTCTTTCATCTCCCCCTGGTGTCTCTGGCCAGAAAACCACAATTGCAAATTTCCCTGCACCGGGTCGGAGTTATATTTTTGAGCCCATTGTTGCATATTTTTCATGGTTTGCAAAATATCCCTTCATCATTATCGGGAAAGTCCTCAAAAACTATGAAATATTCATTTTTGTCAATATCCCCCATCACTTCCTCAATGGCGTCCGTGTGAGACATTAGCCCCAATGTTGCAAAATTACAAACAAATTTTTTTTCTCGTGGTTTCTGCTCCTTTTTGCTTTATTTTATAGCGTTTGCTCGATCATCTCGTCACCTTGTCGCCTTCATCACCGCAATGACGATGTTATATATTTTTTTGCAGGCAGCGCAGATGAACCAATGGAAGAAGAGGCCGCGCCGGAAAGCACTGAAAATCCCGCCACCTCAGAAGAGAAGGCGGAGTCCCCGAAGGCCGAGGACAAAGGCGCACCCGAAGTGCCGACAAAAACAGAAAAGTCCGACGACGAAGACGAGACGGGAGCTAATGTAGCCGCGGAGGGAGAGACGCGCGACAAGGACAAGCCGAAAGCCAAAGAAAGCCCCAAAAGTCGAGCCCGGAATAGCGCGGGAGATAAGGAGGCCGCCAGGAAGCCTCCAATCAGCAGTTTCTTTGGTGAGGCGTTTTGCATAAAAACACTCCTGTCTCCCGTCCGCGGATGTGCTCGGCTTTATCTGGCGGAAAAGACGGCGGCACATTTTCCCGCTCTGCCCGGAGCCGTCGCACCCCTAACCTTTTCTCTTGTATGTGAATAGCGCCCAGAAAAGCCGCGGTGACGGTGAAGACGGAGAGAGTGGAGCCGAGCGAGGGGGAGACGAAGAGGAGGAGCCTGGGCGAGGACGGTAAAAGGTGAGGAACTTTCTTTTACTCGCACAGTAAAGCTTTGAAAACTGTCTTTGGATCAGTGTAGTCGTTTCTGGTCATGTGACTTGTTCAATAGCTTTTTTCACATTAGCGATGTCTGAACACCTTCTGGACACGTCAGGTCTTTACAGCTGCTGAAAACGACTGCACTGGTAGACGATGGATTCCCTGTGGCTCTACAGTATGCTTGAGTTTTCTTCAGTCTGTGAAAGTTACCCGTGACCTTCGTGGCTGTTGGTAACAACGTAAAAACATCCGATAAGGACGGGAGGGTCTGGCGAACTCTATTTCGAGGGACAAAATCTCCAATCTAAGGTTCTCAGATTTGCACTTTTTCATTCAGTGAGAGCGGGAGGAACGGAGGAGCACATGGGCTCACACACACTGGAAATTGCCTTTCAGTCATGTGACTTTTGTTGTTATGTCGGCCATTTTGAATACTGAAGTAGAATTATGCAGTACTACAACATGTAACAACATCTCTACTCAGGATATAAATGAACTGACTGACAGTGGTATTGTTATGCGGCGGCGGCGGCTAATGCATCTGCACAACGAAGCTGTACATGAGACTGAGCACCAAACTAATATAAGCTTTGCCATGACTGTGAAACTGTGGCTCTGTGTGCTCTCATTTGATGCGATTGTGGTCAGAGGGAGAGGGCGGACCTCTCCACGTGGGCCGACCTCTCCACGTGGGCCGACCTCTCCACGTGGGCCGACCTCTCCACGTGGGCCGACCTCTCCACGTGGTTTGGTCCTGGACTAAACCAGGACCAAACCTGGACCAAACCTGAACGAATCCATTAAAATGCACCAGAATGCAGAAAAATGCATCTAAAAAAAAAAGATCTCCCGCCCCCCCATCGGGGAGCTCTCTCCCACCGCAGTCTAATTTTTATTTATTAATCATAGAATCTACGTGTTCTGTTAAAAAAATAACTGCAAACCGCACGTTTCCACCGCGGCCCCTTTTTCAGCATGTATGTGTTTGCATGTCGGACTCGTGAGGCCTCACCTGCCTCCCCTGACCTCGCGTCACCGGCCTGATAAACATTATTGAACATCTGTCGCTGGACGTCCCAGAGGACACAGAAACCTCTGCCTTTTGTACGGAAGAAACGGCAACAACTCTGCAGAATGGAAAGACTGTCGGCCGCTACAAAAGCGTTTACAAATATATCCTTCCATCTTCCCCGTTGTTCACATTAACAGACGTTTAAACAGCGGCGCTCAAACATTTCGCGATTAACTGCACGACCTTCTGGGCCGACATGGCGGACGTCCATCAGAGGCGTCGGTTTCAGTCCTGCTGCGGCGTGTGCGATCGTTCAGGCCGCCCATGTTGAGATTCGTCTTGCTTTTCCCCCTCGCCGCGCCTGTCCGCGCCGCTTCGACCCGCGCCGCTAAAAATGCCTTCCCTGCACCTTTTCCCAAACGAACCGAGTGAGATCGCTGCAGTTTTAAATGGGTTTGTTTTATACGGACTAAAAATTTGGCATTAATTCTCCTCCAGCAACTGCTCGAGCAATAACGCACAAATTGGATTTACCTCCGCAAAGTGGCACGAGGCTCCGATTGAATAATTACCCGAGTTATTTAATCCCGGCAGTGGCGAGATGCGGCTTTTTAACCGTTTCGCAAAAGCATCCATTGGCTGCGGGATAAATTACTTTGTTTTTCGAAGTCTGGGGGAAATGGGACTATTAAGGAAATGGCTGAAACAATCCATACTGAAGTGGAAGCTGTCAATTGAATTACTGACACGCAGATTTGACTCTCAAGTTGGTTTAATGTTTGTTTTTGGGTTCTTAAAGGAAAACTCGCCCTCAAATCCACTTTTTTTTTGCGGATAAACTGTATAAATGAGTCCAATAGTGTCGTCTACATGTCCCTATGATGAGGCGCCATCTACAGGCGATCGGTCTTTACTGCATTTGATTTTTGAATTTGGCGCCACTTTATTTACTCTCACGGACGATTGAGTAAAAAATCGCAACATGCTACGACACCTGCAGTGGCGCTTAAGGCCTCTAGGGGCACAATTCACTTGGTAGTGCTTTGATGAGCCATGTAGGCTTTGTTATTGTTTTTACTCGCTGTGGTATCGGACTGATAGTCTGAATCGACGACTACTCTAAACCCAAGTATCGGATCAGAAAAACAACACTAACCCTTAAAGCAGTGGTCGGCAACGTCCGGCCCGGGGGACACTTTTGGCCCGTTGCCAATATTTTTTGGCCCGCCAGAGGATATATATATAAAAAAAAAAAAAAGCCTAGCAGAGACTTCTTTATCCGTATATTATATTCTTTATCGTAAGAGCAAACACACTACACAATTCTGACAAACAGCTGATGTTTGATAACACAGCACGTCTGTCCTCTCTACCGCTTAATTTCTCCTCCAGCTTCAAAAACTGACCTGAAATCCGCAAAGATAGGCCGTGTTTGTGAGCGTGCGAAAACATGTGCGTGTCCCAGTTTGGTCAGCGGTGTCACAACATCGCAGTGCAACGGTCCTACTTAAGGCTGCAGCTAACGATTATTTTTCTATCGATTAATCTATAGATTATTTTTTCGATTAATCGATTAATCTATAGATTATTTTTTCGATTCATCTATAGATTATTTTTCCTTTTACCGATAATTTTTTCATTTAAAATGAAGGGGAAAAATTGACGTAGGCCAGTATTTTCAAATGGCATGGCTTTTATTTAACCAAATAAAATTATGGCTCAATGTGCAACTCAGTAGCCTATAAAATGTGCAAATCAAAATATTCTGGAACACTCACTGTAAACATTTGAATAAAAGTAAAAGTATTGCTTATTTGCTTTAAAATGCGCAAAATAAAAAATGATTGTATGATTAAAGTTAATTGTTCGTTTGTACATAACTGTTAATGTTGTACAAAGGTAGTTTAGTTAGTTACACAACTAACGTAACGTTATGTAGCGTTAAACACGCGCGTTTTTGACTCCTCTCAGAGCGAAACAGTGCTTTAGTTTATGAATTTACAACGCAGATACAAATAATACATTCATGTTTTTGTGTAATGAAAATTACTCACGCGGCCGATTGACTGGTTGATGGCATGAACGCTGTCGGGTGTTTTCGTTTTAAATGTTCGTTCATAGCCGTTGTGCTGCTGTGGTAGGCCATTTCCGCTCCACACAGTGTGCATAAAACAACATTATTTGACCGTTTCTGGAAATACTCCCACACTTTTGATGACTTTTGGCGTGCCTTTTTCCCCTCGCTCGCATCGCCAGCATTGCGCGCTGCCATGATGTAAACAAGCGACGCGTCGACGCACAAAAACTGCGTCGACGTATTTACGTAATCGATGACGTCGACTACGTCGACGCGTCGTTTCAGCCTTAGTCCTACTCCTACAAAGCCTTCAGCTTGGCTATAGTTCTGTCAAATGGAAATTAAAGTCTGCGACACGGACGTATTTCAGTGGATTTAATAAGAAAAGGAGACGGGTCTCCGCTCCAAGATGGAGGAGGTGGAGAGAGGCGAGTGGAGAAAGCGGAGAGAGGAGAGCACTAGCGGCGAGGTGAAGCTGAACAGTCCGTCTCCAAACTCAGTAAGTGCCGCTAAACTCTGTTCGCGGTTGAAATGTAGCTTGAAAAGGTGGTTCTCGTGAACGTTTGGTGATACCTGGTACATTTTAAAAAGGTTTACAAATAATTATTATTTATTATATATGAACATTTATTGTTAATGTTGTAGTGTATTCTTTTGTTTCTTTATTTTGCTTTATTTTAATTATTGTTCCTTATTATTTGTTGTTACCTTGCCTTGTCATGGCAACGTGAAAACAGGGAGCGACCTCGCTCTCTCCTTGTGCAGCTGAGTTTTTTGCCTTTTTCTGCGACCTGCATTTGTGGTTTCTGTTCCACATTGTTTTTCTGGATACTTTTGAACGTCTTTGCCGTGTTTTTGTGGAGGTTTGGTAGATTGGTTTACTTTGAGAGTCTAAAATTGTCCTGAAGAAAGCAGCTTTTTAAAGGTAAACAAAATGCTAGCTTATCAGCTAAACCCATTTGAGACCTACACATTTCTTCTTCTGAGACACTGAAGAGGCACCAAGAGCCCCCACAGCTGCAGCTCAGAGGAGGCGTCACAAGAGGAGCTACAGGAAACAAAAAAGGACAAACGAGAGATGGTGAAAGACTGCTGTGAAGCAGAGGGAGCGGAGGGAGGAGGAGCTGACCAGTGCAGGACACCACGCTCTGAAACAGGGACAAACCCAGAGGGCAGCCAGCCAGGCTCAAATAAAGAAAGAAAAAAACTAAGAAAAAAACTTCACCCCGTTTGGAGCCATAGGAATATGTTGGGAGAGGCAAAATTCTAGCAACATCTTAGGTCGTTTTGCGTGACTGAGCGCACACGTAAAGACCAGACAGGCACGCATCAACTCGTCTAAGGTAAGAACACATCTCCGTATGGCCTGTTCTAAGTGATCGCCGATGATCAACCAGATCGCTCGTTCCCGCGGTGTTTTTGGAAGTCCTTCAACGGCGAGGCTGAATATGACAAACGCCGATTTAATTTCTTTCTCGAACACCCGCCACCTCGATTTTAAACCATTGGCTCTCTACCTCTCCCGAACGCTCCCACATTTAGCGCTTAAAAACAGTTAGACACATCCTTCACCGCGGCTGACGGGAGACTGATAACCGCGAGCGTCTAATTCCACCATTCGCCGCCTTTTACAAAACGCTGCCACTTTATTTGTCGCTTCGCCGCCGCGGAAGATGACCTCAAAATGACAAGCTATTTTTAACGTTCGCCGAAGACAGAACATGCATTTTTCATCCGGCGGCAGTTTATTTGTCACTGCCTCGGTGACAGACAAAAGGGCGAGAGGCATTTTAACGAGGGGGGAAAAAGAAAATGGCGTCTAATTATAATGATGAAGTTTTCTTTATCTTAAATGGATCCAAGATGACAGACCGTTGTGTTTTCTTTTGTAGCATTAAAAAGCTTTCCTGGTTTTAGTGCAATTCCTCTGGACCAAGGAAGTATTGAACCAGCGACCATGCATTTTGTGTCATTGGGGCAAGACACTTCTCACCATTTGTCCATTATACTGTATAAATCTAATGTGTAAAGGTGCCTCTCTTCACCCCCGGTTTAGCCCCCCTTTAGTCGAGGTCGACCGATATGTTTTTTTTTTTTTCATTTGCCGATGCCGATATGCACAGTGGGGATGGTCCGATATGAAAATTGTGAGCCGATATTTATTTTGAAGTTAAAAATCAATAGAAAGGATCACTCGAATGTTGTAAAGTAGGGATGGGTATCATTAAGGATTTATCGATACTCCTTATCGATCCGGTACTTTAAACGGACCAAAAAGTTAGAGGGGCGACGGTGGTGCAGATGGTAGAGCGGGTCGTCCCATGATCGGAAGGTCAGGGGTTTGAATCCCGCCTCCCACAACATTCGAGTGATCCTTTCTATTGATAAGTTGAGACCATTTACCCGTTCCAGTAAACGTAGGCATTAATCCTTGGCCTATATATTTATTATTTCTGATTACTCTTCATTTTATTTCCAATTTGCGCGTACACTTAATATATGGGAGTTAAAATACTTCACCTTACTATTTTTTTAAGTCATTATTATAATCTAGTAATAGATTTGGCTGTAGCTCTGGGGACTGAGTCCAAATGAAAACTTAGTGCAGTAAGATAATGAACTAGACTCGAGTCACTTCCTGTCATCTGTCAGGAGGTGTGCGTGGATCGGGAAGTCTGGGCTTCTCTACTGAGACGGCTGCCCCCGCGACCCGGCCCCGGATAAAGCGGAAGAACATGGATGGATGTAGCCCACCATGTTGTTTAAGTTACATGTTTTAACTTTAAACAAATCTGATGGACTTCTCCTGAGGACAGCTCTGTGTGAAGCTTTGGAATTGCAAAACATAGCATCATATTACTTTAACAGCACCATATACTGAACTTATGAGGCCAGACTGGAGATTTAGAGTTGGTTTAGAGCAGGCAAAAGGCAAACATAAGATTTACAAGATTAGCATGAGCTCTGAACTGCATTTTTTTCAATGATAAATGCTGTTTATTTAAATAAATATTAAATAAATATTTAAATATGCTCGAAAATGCGGACATAACACCTCGTTTTCACGGCTTATTAACATGATAAAAGTGGGAACAGTAAACATGAATACAGCCATTATCATCACTCGGGTAAACCTACAGGACAGAAAGGTCATGTTTACGTGTTGTAGCCTTTAGCCTGTTCGAAGCTAGGCTATCGCTAACAAACAAAGTTATAAATCTGGCGTCAGGACGGAGAAACTTTTGCAGCAATCATCACTCAGATGTAGCGACAATCCATCAGAAAAAGATTAATGTTAATCCTGACTCAAAATAATGTCCATGGAGGCAGTTTTAGTCCAGTTTGTAACAGCAGCAGCTCGTGTATTTGTATCTCTGTGGTGTCCAAGTGTCCGATGCACTTTGTTTGAACTTAGTAAAAACATGCGTTCTTTGGGAGACGTGTGAATTTATGCTGGAGTTTTATTTTCAGGAGCCACTGTTTTTATTTCAGATGATTTGAATAAACTGTTGCCCCAGTCCGGCCAGTGCGGCCCGTCTACTTCCGTCTCCTCTCAAAGGGTTTTTGCCCCTGAATCTAATTTCAGGCCCAGAAAAATTGCAATTAGATATTATTTTCCCCAGAATTGTGCCGCCCTGTTTCAAACGTCGTGAGAGATTCATCCATAATGCACCATGTAAAGTGACTTTCGGTGTCTGGGAAGGCGCCGGATAAAACGAAGGCATTATTATGTAAAGTAGTGGGTCACGACGAAATATTAATGAAAAAAGTCATACATTTTTTAAAGGCTATTTTTCACGAGTATTATGGGATACTCGATTCCTCTGAAGTTGTTCTAAACTTGAACTACTTCGAGAGGGAACTTTTTTTTTTTTTTTTTTTTCGAGCCGAACTTTGCCCGCGCTTTATTTTTCACCCCCGAAGCAATAAAAATGTAATTAAACTTTCTGCTTAAAACTGGCAGTGAATTTCAAAGCGACTTGTTTTTTTTTTGGAGGGGGGAAAATAATGTCTGTTCGAAGTCTGCTCGGCGCTCGTGTCTGGTGCTCCGGTTTATTCTTTATTTTATCAGGCGGAACGTTAAGAACACATTCCTGTTTACGATGTTGGCCAGAAAGTGCTTGGGGTGCACTTAAAGGGGCGGGGACGGGGATGCAAAACGGTACAGCATTAAAGGGAGTAGGGGTGGGAGCCTCTGGGTACCTCACGATTCGATACGATACGAGATACATGGCTCACGATAACGATTATCTCACGATACGCCGATACTGCGATAATCGATATATTGCACAAAAATAATCTACGATTCATCACGATTAAAAAAAAAAACATGTAAAGGGCCACAGATGGGTGGTCCGTGGCGCCCCTGCTTGGCTTCCGAGGCCAGACGGGATCAGACTCAACCCTTGACGTTTCTGCAATGTCACATTTAAACCCACGAAGAAACATTTAATCGGTGCAATGATTAAACGGCTCATTATGAAAGTTGGTCAGTTTGATTGTTGAGTGAACCTGCAATTTAAATCTGCTAAAGGATTTCCAGCTGCAGCGTAAATGACGGAGTGAAGTGCTGGTCCCGTGGCGTCCAAAGGAATTAAAGTGTGAATGACGCATAATTAACAGTGGGTTTATACTTTGTTTTTCCAGTGGGGCGACGTCGGGACAAACGGACTACGATCCTTCTCGGCCGAACTACCACCCCATCGACCACGCCTGCTGGAAACACGGACAGAAGTGAGCGGCGAGTGGTATTTATGACGGCGATCTGCTGGTGTAACTTAGGAAAGAGAAAAGCCTCAGATTTGATGCAATTTCAGCTTATAATTATCGGGACTTATTATTGGCCGAACAATTAATTATCGGCTTATCGGTGATGGCGTCAAAAAAGGCCGATATATGCAGATAATTATCGGCGGCTGATGTTATCGTGCATCCCTAATTTAAAACAAATTAAAGGCAAGGCAACTTTATTTGTAGAGCACAATTCAAACACAAGGCAATTCAAAAGTGCTTCACAGTTGCATAAAATTACAAGAAAACAGATCAAATCAATCATTAAAACATCATCATAAAAAATAAATTACAGTAAAAGGCAAGAGAGCAGATAAAATACTTTCAGTTTTCATCTGCTCGGGTAAAAAGAGCTGTTTTCAGCCTGGATTTGAACATTGTCAGAGTTGAGGCCTGTCTCACATCCTCATGAAGACTGTTCCAGATTTTAGCTGCATGAAACTGAAACGCAGCCTCACCGTGTTTAGTCCTGACTCTGGGAACCACCAGGAGACCCCTCCCTGAAGTCCTCAGGGCCCGAGATGGTTCATACGGCTCTAACATGTCAGAGATGGACTTTGGTGCTAAACCATGAAACGACTTGTACACAAGCAGAGCTGTTTTAAATTCTATTCTCTGAGTGACAGGAAGCCAGTGCAGAGACCGGAGCACTGGACTAATATGGTGGTATTTCCTGGTTCTTGTCAGGACTCGAGCAGCAGCGTTCTGGATGTTCTGCAGCTCTAACAGCTCGTTTAGAAAGGCCAGTGAGCAGCCGTTACAGTCGTCTAACCTGCTGGAGACAAACGCATGGATGAGTGTCTCCAAGTCTGGTTTTGACACGATTCCTCTGATCTTATGCCTAAACCTTGTTGCAAAGCGGCAACATCTCCACGAAGATGAGCTGATGATAATATAATAAACATTAACGACATTTGCCTGTATTCTATTCACTTAATTCGCGTTTTGAATTCAGCCTTAAAGGACGGATTGTAAAGGAAAAAATCTAAAGTTCACCCTCTCTGTGGCTTTAACTCAACGTGGCTTTTGAAAAGGACACTCTCTCTTTCTCGCCGGGCTATTTACCCTGTCCTTGTTATGATAAATTCCCGGTGACATTTTTGTGTTGGTGGCGCCGACAGCCTGACCTTTTCGCACGGCGGCCGCTGTTTTTGTCACTTTCTGATAACCCTCCGCTGGTCAGGGTTTATCTCCTCTGCCGCACTAATTGGCCTTCGCAGGGAAGCGCTGAGTAAGCCTTAACGGCCCGAATGCTAAAATATCCACTCGCGGCTAACGACATGCTAATTCTCCCCCCGCAGAGTGCCGTATCTGGCCGTGGCTCGCACGTTCCAGAGGATTGAAGAGGAGTCGGGCCGGTGAGTAACACGCACAGTACGGTCTAACAATACGCACTAATACTCGGATTAAGCTCATTCGTTAAAATGTGTGTGATCTGCAAAAATATCACCGCAATAAGAGTCTCTTCTTCATGGGTTATAAAAAAAAAAAGTCACATTCACACAGCAGGATGAAGTCCTCGTGAAGTCGGGGTTTCGCTTTGTGAGTGGGCGAGTGGTTCCTTGTTCCGGAGCGATTAGTTCACATTTAAAGCAACGCCGTGTAGAATTTTACCCAATAAATAAAATTGAAATACAAGCATTTATTTTATGTCAAATATTTTCATCATAAATGTACAAACAAACACGTACTTTTGCTGTGAGCGGCTCAGCTCTCACAAGACGTGACACCAGCCCCTATGGCGCCCCCTGCAGGTGGTGGGTCCACACAAGGACGGCCTCATGGTTCTAACCGGGCCTGTTGGTCTCTCATAAGGAGCTTCTGAACCGCTCTTTGTCTGACCCGTCACCTAGGACCTGTTTGCCCTGGGAGACCCTACCAGGGGCACGAAGCCCCCGACAACAGAGCTCCAGGATCATTCAGGCTCAAACCCTCCACCACGATAAGGTGAAGGTTCCAGGAGGGGAGAATTTCCAATAAAGTTGTCCAAATTCAGAGTGCCTCAGCTTCCTCTATATTGCCTCATTTACTGTATGGCCTCCAAGCCTGAAGAGCACCTGATTTTTGTCTACTTGAGCCCACGTTGTTGATCCGGTGCAGCACTCTCTACTTCCCTTAAAGTTGTCCAAATGTTCGGAAACTGGCCCGGGAAGCAAAAGTCATGAAGTTCTGTGCTTTTTCTGCTTCGGACGGGGTTTAAATTAAGTTTAGACATAATTTAGTCCCATTTAGGTACATTTTTAGACCCGTCCGGCTACTCTGTAAATGTCCTCGTCTTCTCCACAAAACCGACTCCGGGACTTTCGGGTTATAATTAGAGACGACTATTCTCCGAGCGGAAACGGGGCCGAGAAATTGGATTCGTTTTTTTGAGTCGAGTGAAGTAAAACTAATAAGTTGCTTTTTGCAAAATCTTCAAGGTGCGTTTGAAGTGTTTTTTTCCCGCGCGAGACGATAACTCTGCACCTTTTAATTGAGCTCGTATTAAAAGTGATATGAAATGGAAATTGGTTTTATAAGGTCAAAGCGAGAGGGAGTATCTTCAATTAGGGAAAACTTCCGTATGACTCCATTATTTTACACTTTCTTTCTTTTACTTGTTAAAATTCCGACATGAAAAATCCCTTCGGCGCAGAAACATCCGTCTCAGAACATTTGCGAATTATTTTCTTTTAAAGGCGAAACGCGGCGGGTGAAAGAATTTCCCCCTGAAAAACTCTGTAATCCCAATACGGCGGCAGACGGTGTGGAGCAGGGCCGGCACTAGCCAATTTGGCGCCCTAGGCAAGATTTCACTTTAGCTACCCCTCCCCCCCAAAAAATAAATACATAAAAAATAATACAATAAAATATAACTACATACAATAATAACAATACCATATTATTTTTTTATTTTTGTGTATTTTTTGTTTGTTTTTTTGTTCACCCAAATAGGCAAGGCGAGTTTATTTGTAGAGCACAATTCACACACAAGGCAATTCAAAGTGCTTCACAGTTGCATAAAATTACAAGAAAACCGATAAAATCAATCATTAAAACATCAGCAAAAAGTTAATCAATGACAGTAAAAGGCCAGAGTGAAGATAAAATACTTTGTTTTCATCTGCTCGGGTAAAAAGAGCTGTTTTCAGCCTGGATTTGAACATTGTCAGAGTTGAGGCCTGTCTCACATCCTCATGAAGACTGTTCCAGATTTTAGCTTTAGCCTCAGCGTGTTTAGTCCTGACTCTGGGAACCACCAGGGGACCCCTCCCTGAAGTCCTCAGGGCCCGAGATGGTTCATACGGCTCTAATGGCATTCTATAGTTTTTTCAATTTTTTTATTTTTCCCAATCCTTTTGGATACACTTTGGGCACGGAAAAGGCTAGTTTTATTTGATTTGATTAGGATTATCATTGTTATTTCATGATTATCTATTCATTAAAAAAAGAGCATGTGCATGTCGGAAAATCGGCCTGATCAGATCGCCGTGAGCTCATCGCTTTTACCCAAACCTCCACCAAAAGAAAATCCATTTACTTTTTAGCCATGAGGGGGCAGTACACACAGCAGATGTTGTTGGACTAAACAAGTGGGAAATACACTAGCTTACACAAAAATTATAAAACATGAAGTAGGGCTGGGCGATATGGCCTAAAATCTATATCATGATATGAAAAAATAAATATAACGATATATTTGACGATATAATTGACAATGGACGAATTACTTTAAAATCCCCGCCTTACGCCTATTGGGAAGATTCATTCAGTGATATTTTATTCTTTTTTTTTTTTTTACGGCATAATTGTCTTCCAAATATGATCTACTCAAGCGGTTTACATCCTTCATTTCATTTTACTTTTTCAGCACGTGTCCCCGTGTTCTACAGTCACCGTTTATGCCGCTCTGATGGAGCGGAGCGTAACATAAATTATATTGTGTCCACAACGATATAAAAAATTACAACGATATCAAAACATTATATCACGATAACGATATGCGATACGATATGGCCCAACCCTAACATGAAGTGGGGCCAGCAGATCATGCTCTAAAATCAGTTTATCACCAGTTGCACTTTAACAATATTTTTAAGTCTTTTTCAGAGAGATCTAATTCCTGCCTGATTTATCGAGCTTTCACTAATAAACGGCATACTCAAAAACTAAACATGATCCAAAATCCCTCCGACCAAATCTGTCACGAATATATCAACAAAATAAAACCATACATTTAAACCTGGCTTTATCCTTTTATTTAGATTTTGGTCCAAAAGATATGCCATTAAAATGACAGAAAACTCCTATAATGTCAGTAATCTACAACCAAAGTTTAATATGTCCTATTCCCTGTTCACCTGCAGCGCCTCAAATCAGGATTAATTTCTAAGAGCACAGTTTAAGCATTATCTTTAGAGAAAAGACTGAAATTATGAACTAAAACACGCATCATATTGTGTTCAGACACAATAATATCTAAATAATTTGACTAATCTCATACTAAACTCCCTGCTGTAACAAAAGATCTTTGTGATTCATAAGAGTTCCCTTGTGTTATTTCCAGACTGAGGAACATCGAAACGCTGTCGAACTTCCTCCGCTCGGTGCTGCTGCTCTCTCCAGGTAAATGTTTTTCTACCTGATTGTCTCCATTGGGGAAAATGTGTCCCATTTTTCAACTAATCCCTGAAGGCAACTCGTCAGGAGCGGCTGCAGTCGCTCTAAATCTTCATTCCTCAGATCTTGAACTGGTTTTGGTCATGAGTATCTAGATGAAAGCCTGCGGGACATGATTTGGATTGATGGGGGAAACCGAGACTTGTTTTATCTATATCTTTTTTTTTAAACTCTAATTGTATTTGAGTGCAGGGCTGTATTGGTCAATGTTGAGATGTTTGGCGAGTTTCCTCACTTCACTTTTTAGTTTTAATCACAGTAAAAAAAAAATATTGAATTGACCCTTTATTTTACATCTTGACGGCGGTCCATGTGTAGCAGGAAAGGCGCCTCAGTTGACGCCGTTTCTGCTCATGAGCTTCAATGAACAGTTTAGGGGAGGCCGGATAGACTGTTTATGCACAACTGCAAACCTCTGGAGGGTCCAGTACCAGCAGCTTCAAATACCTGTTTACTGCTTTGTAGCAGCCGTTCTATTAATCTGATGCATTTGTCTGGGAGAAACCGTCCTCATTGTGCCTTTATCTGCTCACACGTGTGTGTGTGCTCTGAATCAGCCACACATCCCTTAACAGTACGATGATTAAGCTTAATCTTTTATGAAATATCGAAGGTTTTCATACCTAGTCCAAGGCCTTAAACAATTTCACACCTTTCATCAGCAGAGAGATCCTTTTTCTTTCCCATATTGCTTGAAAATGATGGTCTGCTTAATATTGTGGAACGGCCTTTTTCAGTAGTTTTTCCCTTAAAGGAACAGGCCACCGTTTTTAACATACTGAAATATGTTCTTACCTGAGACGAGTTGATCCTGTCTGGTCTTTGTTGTGCCCTCAGTCACGCAAAAAGACCAAAGATGTTGTTCGCATTTAGCCTCTCAGCATATTCCTATAGCTCTTCCACGGGCCCTGTTCCTTTAACTGGACTTACCTGATAACTAATCATCCCAGGCGTCTGAGATTGACACAACAATATATATATATATATATATAAGTTGATCGATATCAAATCGCAATCGAGGTTGTAATTACTGCAATAACCTAACCTCAAAAGTATACGTTTTTGGTTTTTCATCCGTCTCTGGCATCTGAGTGACAGATGTTCAACAATCAGAATTGTCAGGCTTCGTCATCTCAGGCTCAGCTGCAACAGATAAAAGGTGTGTCTCCATAAAGCAGATTCTAAACCTATTTCAGTCACGTGGCCGTCCTCCTGTGGACCCACCACCTGCAGGAGGAGCCATGGGGGCTGATGCAAAGTGATGTGCGCAGCTCAGACGGCTGCCCACACCACCCGGCAACAGACAAGTGGAAGAAAATGGATGGCTGGATCACGTGGCTGTCCCCCTGAGCTACTCTGTATGCAATTTGAATTTAATTATTGAAATTTTCACACCAAAAACAAGGTGAAGATGGAATTTTTACAGGTGTTTTTTTCTTAAATATCTACCGTAAAGTATGGTAGTTTATTCAAAAACTAAACAAAATCCAAAGTTTCCCCGGAGCAAAACTTATGTCAACAAAATAAAACCATACATTTAGACCCGGCTCTGTCCATAATAGCACTTTTTTTGTGCATAGAATGAATTTACTTATGTGGAAACAATAAGTCTCTAAGGCAAAAGACTCCAATCGACATCTGTAAATTAGCGAGACCTTTGAATGGATCCCTGGCCCTTTCTTGCAGTAATAATACTTTGTCCATTGTTTCTTTATTCTGATGGGGCTCCGCTGGACTGTGACGGAGCCCGACTCACAACGCCGCACGATGAGTCAGTTCATTTCTGCGTTTATTCTCCGACGGCAGGCGGGCTATTTTCGTCTGTGGTACAAAACACCGCTGAGTGATGCGGGCGCTATTGTGCTGCTTCGATCCACTTCTCAAATTAACAGTTTGGGATTTATGTTGCACTTTCCGAGACTCGACGCACTGCAGGCGTTTTCCCATTCTTGGTCTAAAACACTTTTGACTGAAATTTATCAAAATTTTTTTTAGTAAAAGAAATGGAATGTGCACTGATGTTTTGGTAACACTTCACATGACAACCCGGTAACTACTAGGTAATTAACTAGTAATAACGGTAGTAATTAGTGGTAATAACTAGTAACAAATATCAAAAAAAATTGTAGTTCTTGTGTAATTAAAGTAGTAGTTAATAGTAACTCAATAACACTGACAATGTAAGACTTACTGATGAGCATGTATAGCTCACCCCTATGGATACCAAAACTATACCACATTAATAACCCAATCGTTATTAGTACTGTTATTATTAAGCAATTACTCAGCAGTTATTGGGCAGAGTACCAACTACCATAGAACTACAACCTTTAATTTATTACTAGTAATTACTAGATTATTAATGCCACAAACACAGGAAAAACATCTAACACTTTACATGACAACCCGGTAACAACTCGGTAATTACCTAGTAGTTACAGTGGTAATAACTAGTAACAAATATCAATGAAAGTGGTAGTTCTTGTGTAATTAAAGTAGTAGTTAACAGTAACTCAGCCCAATAACACCAAGTAATAATCTAGTAATTACTAGCAATAAATATAAATTAAAGGTTGTAGTTCTATGGTAGTTGAAATAACTCTGCCCAATAACTGCTAAGTAATTGCTTAGTAATAACAGTACTACTAACTATTGGGTTATTAATGTGGTATAGTTTTGGTATCCATAGGGGTGAGCTATACATGCTCATCAGTAAGTCTTACATTGTCAGTGTTATTGGGCTGAGTTACTATTAACAACTACTTTAATTACACAAGAACTACCACTTTTATTGATATTTATTACTAGTAATTACTAGGTAATTACCTAGTAGGTACCGGGTTGACATGTAAAGTGTTACCGATGTTTTTCCTGCGTTTGTGGCATTAAAATACAGTATTTGGCTTTTAGACTCGTTTTCTGTTTGTATAAACCCTGAAACCATAAATATAACACCGAAAGATTATACAGGTGAAACTCGGAAAATTAGAATATCGTGAAAAAATTCATTTATTTCTGTAATTCAACTTCAAATGTGAGGCTAATATATGATATAGACTCATGACATGCGAAGTGACACATGTCGAGCCTTTGTTTGTTTTGATGAGTTTGGCTCACGGCTTGTAAAAACTCCATTCTAAATCTCAGAAGATTAAAATATCACATGACATCAAAAACAAAAATGATTTTAAACAGAGAAATGTGGGACCTCTGGAAACTATAATCCTGCATCTGTACTTCGTCCTTTTACTTGAATGACGGCCTTAATGCGGTGGCGTGGCATGGATGCTCTCAGCCTGGGGCACTGCTGAGGTGTTATGGAAGACCAGGATGACATCTGAAGCCCATGTCCAGGATCCGTCTGTGTGTGGAGGCTCTTGATGCACTGACTCCTTGTGAAGGTCCCCCACACGTTTGAATGGCCTTCTCCTGACAGTCCTCTCCAGACTGCGCTCATCCCTGCGGCTTTTTCTTCCACTTAACTTTACATTAATGTGCTTTGATGCAGCACTTTGAGAACATCCAACTTCTTTCGCTCTGACCTTTTGAGGCTTTTGTCAATGATGGTTTTTCTGCACAACTGTCAGGTCAGCAGGTCTGGACCCAAGATGGTGAATTCTACTGAACCTCTGAGAGACCATTTAAAGCCTCAAGGACCCTTCGCAGGGGTTTTGGATTCATTATCTGATGAAAGGAGACACTTCACAATATTAAAATTGTAAAGTGAGATATTTTAAGCCTTTATTTGGTTATAATAGTGATAATTATGGCTCACAGCTTGTAATTGTAACGAACAAAGGCTTGACATATCTCACTTTGCATGTCATGAGTCTATATCATATATGGTGTAAAATTGCTCGATGTTTTTGTAGAACTGTGGGTTATTCAGCCGGAATACGCTGCTCTTTCAGTGAAGTCGCACTATCCTGCACTTCACCTGTGTGTCCGCGAGTCAAGGGTAATACGTTGTGTAACGCCGTTCTATTTCAGGCCCCGTCCAATTTCGGGGCTGACAAAGCGGCGCGATCTGGCTTTCTCAACGCAAACTCTGTCCATCTGCAGTCACAGAGTTTTGTGACTGCAGAAAAGGCGGTTTACTTTTGTTCTACCTCTTCAGCCGTGGGCAAAGGTCTCGAACGTCTATGAAGTTCTACAGCAGAGTTACTTCTGCCTCATGGGCCCCTGATCCACTGTGGGGCAAACGATCCGGACAGTTACTGTAAATGCAACGTAACATAAATTAATTTTGCTATATCAGGCAGTTCTGTTCACATCCGTATACTTATTAACCTCTTAGCCTTTGTTGAGTTCATTTTCTCCAAATCTAAAAGCTTCTCGACTGGAGAGACTTTGAAAGCTAAGGCCTACGAAAGTGATTGTAACTTTTTTGTCACGTTGTCACCGTGTTTTTGTCACATTTTTTGTTGCGTTTTCATCTTTGAAGCTTTTGATTGATTTTGATTTTTTTGAGCGATTATTTGTAATGAGCTATTATTTACAATATGTACATCAATACATTTACATTATCACACAAAACCAATAAAAATAAATAACTCAAAAGGAGTAGGCCGAAGCAAGAAAGCTTATATGTGCCTACCCCCATATTCAAAATACAATTATTGATTAGCAGCATTGATAATTCAAAGCTTTTACATGTCACGGGTTGAAAATCTGATGAGACTTACAAGATCCTTTACAAGAATGAAAAACATTTTCTGAGTGTATTTACGTTTTATACTTCCATCCATCCATCCACTTGTCCGTTGCCGGGTCGTGGGGGCAGCTGTTGGACTAGCCCCTATGGCGCCCCCTGCAGGTGGTGGGTCCACAGAAGTAGTTTTATAGTTTTCTCTTATTTTTTTATCATTGCTTGTATTACCATTCTGGTCACCATTCTATTGATTTACTTATTGTTTAAGTAGTCATAGAGTTATATATACACCCTCAACAAAAATATAAATGCAACACCTTTGTTTCTGCTCCCATTTTTTGGACCTAAAGATCTAAAATTCATTCCAGATACACAATATTACCATTTCTCTCAAACATTGTTCACAAATCAGTCCAAATGTGTGATAGTGAGCACTTCTGCTCTGCTGAGATAATCCATCCCACCTCACAGGTGTGCCACATCAAGATGCTGATCTGACATCATGATTAGTGCACAGTTGTACCTTATACTGCCCACAATAAAAGGCTTGTCTCTCAGCTAAACACACGCCTGAAACGGCTACGATGACACTTTAGTCGTAGCTACGATTGTCTCTTGGTTTGAGCCATCGCACAGCGGAGACGAGAGCAGCTCACGATCCCACGTCTGTAATGTGAGTGTTAAAGTCCTATTAGACCCGTGTGAACTTGTGAGCGAAGTGAATAGTTTTACTGCCTTAAAACATTTATAATAATTGTAAAAAATAAAGCTGACTACTTCGCAGAGTTCGTCTATTGCGTGTTATTTTTAGAACGTAACGAGGAACTGTTTTCATGACAATAAAGCGTTGATTGATTGATTGGTAAAGTCATGAACCTGTCTGTTCTCCTACCTGCAGACGACCTGCTGTGCTGCGTGTACCTCTGCCTGAACCAGCTGGGACCGGCCTACCTCGGGATGGAGCTGGGAGTGGGAGAGACGGTGCTCATGAAGGCCGTGGCTCAGGCGACGGGTCAGTGCGAGTTACATCTCACTTTTAAAGAAATCAAACACGGGACTGTGTGAGATCGAAACACAGACTGAACTAGAGGCAGAGGTCCGTGTCTCTGTCTGGACTTTATCTAAAGAAACAGCCGGTTTAAGTTTACTGGGTAATCTGCTTTAGAGTTGTAGCTGTTTTTAGAGATTGGATCGTTTTTACATTTGAATTGATGTGGCCAAAAAACTAGCACTTGTTTCAAACATAGACTGTGAACACATGGACGCAGCATCGCTGCTGAAGCCTAACAGGAAATGAGGGCAGGCTCCGGAAGTGCCTTGTTGTAATGGGATTTTCCACTGAAACTTTTTATACCCCTCTGTAAGTCTTTATTATGACTATTTTAATTTTCTTATTCTAAATAATAGGAGCTGGCTCCAAACACAAAGTTTCGGTTTCCTTGCACTGATCGCTATGAGATGTAGGACGACCAATAATGGGCAATAATGTAAAAATAAAAGTTTCAATAACGTAATAATTTGCCGGTGGATAATATAATAAATCATTACATTATTGGCCCTGTCGAGATTAAAATCGATGACATTTATTATTACATTTTGAACGATTTTCATCTTGTCAGGCCAATAGGTGGTTTTAAAATGTGATGTCATTCGGAGGGCAGGGGCCAATACGACTAAGAAATCTCCAAAATAAAAATTTACAAATGTTTTTCCTCATCAGTATTTGACAGTGATTGGATTCACAAACCCGCCGTATTATTTACAACCTATGATGTAATCACCAGCCAATAGACAAAATCGGGTCCATGTGGATGTTTTTTCACAGAAAAAAAGTGGAGTAGAAGCGGCACTCGTGGCTAACATATGTAGCATGAAGCTAACGTTAGCTTCCTGGTGTTTATGGGCTGTTGAACCACTTTGCTCATCTCCGTGTCTCTGTAACTTAATTATCCCCCCATCTTTGTTTTCCCCCTAGCCACATATTGCTGGGTTGCAGGTTCTAGAATGTGATGATGTCACCGGGCCCAGTGGGGGGAGGAGCCAGTTTTTCATATTAACTGCATTACACTTTCACAAGTCGTAGCTCAAAAAAAAATGTGTGAATTACAAACATGATCATTAATATCAGTCACTGGGTCCAAGATCTCTCTGTACAAGACCAAAAATGTCCTCAAAAACAAAATAATTTTTCCTACATATATTAGTATTGGCCTTTGGAATGCTGTGATGTCGCCTGCAACCCAGCAATAGGCACTACCAAAGATTGTCGTTGCATATAATGTCACGTCTCTGATTTGTGAGAGCATGAAGGCCATGAAGGCCAGACCATGGAACCACCTCTTTTTCATTTGCCTATTCCCTGTCTGACCGTCTTGTTTCTTGTTTTCCAGGGCGACAGTTGGACAAAGTCAAGGCGGAGGCGCAGGAGAAGGGCGACCTGGGCCTCGTGGCTGAGAGCTCGCGCAGTAACCAGCGCATGATGTTCCAGCCGGCCAGTCTGACCGCCCTCAGCGTCTTCAAGAAACTCAAGGAGATCGCCGCCATGAGCGGGAACTCAGTGAGTTAAAACCATTGATCAAACCTTCTGAAGGAAGTTCATAACGTCTGTTTTTTGCTTGCAAACAAACTCATTGTTTCAAAAAGTATTTTGTTTTTCACCTTTGAGTAATTAACCCTCGAAGTGGAGTTGGTGTAATCTGCACATCTTCCTGGGTTCAAGTAAATTTAAGAGGAATTAAATTGATGGTGCCAAAATTTCCTCCTCAGATGTAATTAAATTTAGATTCCCACTGGCATTCTTGGAAAATGATGACATGGCTTGACTATTTTTACTACTTTTTCCTAAACAAACTGCAATTTTTAATACGTTTTATAATCTCAGCAATTTCCCAGGGAGCGTGATTGACGGGATCAACAAGAAAACAGTGCATCAGTCGCCGCTGTCTTTAATGGTTTGGAAAAGTGCTTCCCGGTCCGTGATTAGACGGATATGGGTAAAATTGGGAAATTATGCCCAGACGGTTCTTCTTTTTTGAACAGACGGGAGGAGCGTCTGCAATTTGCTTTTGAAAATCAACATTTTCCCTGATTGTTCTGTTTGATGGAATGTTTGCAATCCTTAAGGAATTACATTTTAAAGGCAAGTTTATTTGTCGAGCACAATTCAGACACAAGGCAATTCAAAGTGCTTTCACAGTTGCATAAAATTACAAGAAAACAGATCAAATCAATCAACTGGCCGAGACCCATCATCGCCAGACTACTGAGGTGGAAGGATCGTGAAGAAATCTTACAGCGCGCTAAACGACTTAAAGGAACAAAAATCTTCATTAACGAGGACTACACCGAATCAATAAAAAGAAAACGTAAAGAACTGATGCCGGAGCTGAGAGCTGCACGAGAAAGGGGGGAGATCGCCTTCTTGCGATATGACAAACTCATTATACGTCCACGCAGCAGTACACCACATCCAGTATAAACACCGAGAAAAACGTATGGATTTTGGTATGTAAAAGCACATAATCTCACATGTCTAGTAATACATACAGTTCTATAGGAAGCACCGACTTGGACTTTTCAATAAGGAGAATCGCTGAAGCAAACTCCCAGGATTTTACATTCTCTCAATACGACCTACAGAACACTGAGATCGACATCGACCCTGAAAATAACTTTTTTACTAGAGCTACCAATGACTGTCAATACTACACAGAGGATCTGTACAATAGTAAATTTAAGAACATTAAGGCATTCACTGTAATCCACTTCAATAGTCGAAGCCTCTATGCAAACTTTGACCACATCAAAAGCTTCTTAAAACAGTTTTCCACACCATTCAGTGTCATTCTAATCACAGAAACATGGATCAATAATGATAGAGAATTTGAGTTTTCTATTGATGGTTATGAATTTATAAGTATGAACAGAAGGAACAAGCATGGAGGGGGCGTAGCTATGTTTATAGACTCCAACTATAGTTATAAAGTAATGGAAAATAAGACAATGGTGGTGGATGATACACTTGAATGCCTTACTGTTGAAATTACAAGGCAAAAAAAGAAAAATATTATTGTGAGTTCTATTTATAGAACACCTGGCTCTGATATAGATGTTTTTTCTAAGTGGATGGAGGAGCACTTTTCAGGATTAAATCATAAAGTCATGTTTGTGGGGGGAGACCTCAACATCGATCTGTTAAACCCATATAAACATAAAAAGACGGACGAATTTATAAATACTTTATTCAGTATAGGTCTGTTTCCTCTAATAACCAAACCTAGTAGAATTACAACCCATAGTGCCACCTTGATTGATAACATTTTCTCAAATGAAATAGAAAGTGACACAGTCAGCGGGTTAATTATAAATGACATTAGTGATCACCTTCCAGTTTTCGTTATGTATAAAAATGGATATTTAAAAGATGAAGAGGAAAACAAGTATTGGTTTAGAAGGGTAAAAACAGAGAAAACTATTGATGCATTTAAAAAGGAGCTTTTAGCTCAAGACTGGAGTATTGTGTACAGAGAGAATGACACGAATATGGCATATGATGAGTTTACGCAAGTATTTCAAAAGGTATACGACAAAAACTGCCCAATGAAGAAATACTGTAAAAACAGAAAGTGTAAAGAAACACCATGGATGTCTAAAGGTTTACTAAATGCTTGCAAGAAAAAAAATAATCTTTACAAAAACTTTATAAATAACCAAACAAAAGAAGCTGAGGATAAATATAAGAAATATAAAAATAAATTGACAGGTATCATTAGAAAATGTAAACAGGATTATTATAATAAGTTGTTGGATAGTAATAAGAATAATATTAAAGGTTTATGGAACATCTTAAATAGTATAATTAGAAATAAACCAAGAACGATTAATTATCCAAAATATTTCAAAGATGAGGATAACACGTTAAATAATATGAATGAAGTCGTCGAAACATTTAATAAATTCTTTGTAGATGTTGGACCGAACCTTGCTGCAAAAATTACAAACGTTGAGAATTATAATTGTGATCTGATAGATGCAAATCCTATGTCCCTGTTCCTCAAACCTGTGGAGGAAAAGGAGATACTGGACATTGTTAAAGGGTGTAAAAATAAAACTTCGACCGATTACCATGACATGGACATGAAAACTTTAAAAACTGTTATTGAAAGTATCTCTAAGCCGTTAACTTACATCTGTAACTTATCGTTGCAAACTGGAACTTTTCCTGATAGTATGAAAGTAGCAAAAGTGATTCCTCTGTTCAAAGCAGGAGATAAACATCTCTTTACAAACTACAGGCCTGTTTCCCTTTTACCGCAATTCTCTAAAATCTTAGAAAAGGTTTTTAACTCTAGACTCGACAGCTTTATCGAAAAGTGTAATTTACTCTCGGACAATCAGTTTGGGTTTAGGAACAATCACTCAACCTCACACGCGCTCTTTGATATAACTGAAGAAATAACTAATGCTGTAGATGACAAGAAATATGCAATCGGATTATTTATTGACCTGAGTAAAGCGTTTGATACAATAAACTATGATATATTAATTAATAAACTAGAACTTTATGGGATTAGGGGGGCAGCTCTACAGTGGGTTACCAGTTACTTAAAAAATAGAAAACAATGTGTGAAAATCGGTGATTATCAGTCGAGTTGTCGACAAATTGTCTGTGGTTTACCTCAAGGTTCTATTCTGGGCCCAAAATTGTTTAATATGTATATTAATGACATTTGTAACACATCTGAAGTACTTAAATTTATCTTGTTTGCTGACG
Source organism: Proterorhinus semilunaris (assembly GCA_021464625.1). NCBI lineage: Eukaryota > Metazoa > Chordata > Actinopteri > Gobiiformes > Gobiidae > Proterorhinus > Proterorhinus semilunaris. The sequence continues at coordinate 31,142,567 of CM038358.1, read as the reverse complement.
ATACAAATATTTTTGCATCAGGAGACGACTTGCAACAGCTGTGTCGGATTGTTAACTTGGAACTCAAAAGTGTCAACAAGTGGTTCAAACAAAATAAATTATCTCTAAACCTGAGTAAAAGCAAAATGATGATATTTGGCAACTGTAATTCCAATGCTCAGGAAGCAATTCAGATAGAGGGTGTTGTTATCGAGCAAGTGCATGAAATCAAATTCCTTGGGGTGATTATTGATGACAGAATTACTTGGAAATCTCACATTAAATATATATCTACGAACATTTCTAGAAGCATTTCAGTAATTGCAAAAGCAAAGCACATTTTAAACATCAAAGCTCTACATACCTTATACTGTTCTCTGATTTTGCCCTACTTATATTATTGTACTGTGGTTTGGGGTAGTACTTATAAAAACACAGTTAAACCAATAATATTGTTGCAAAAAAGAGCTATCCGAGTAATTCATAAAGTTGGGTTTTTGGACCACACAAACTCATTATTTCTAAAATCAAAGATCATGAAGTTTTGTGACATTGTTGAGTTCCAAACTGTACAAATGTTATTCAAAGCAAGGTATAAATTGTTACCAAACCAAATACAAAGAAGGTTCCAAGAACGTACTGGTCGTTATGAATTACGTGATGAATTAAACTTTAGGATTCAGAAACATAGCACAACTTTGAAAAGTTTTAGCCCAACAGTTAATGGTGTACAATTGTGGAATAAACTGGAGATGGAATTGAAACGATGTCCAAACATCAACCTGTTCAATTATAAATACAAACAAAAGACTTTTGAAATATACAGACAAGAAGAAATGCGTTGCCACTAAGGGGAGCAGTGGGATCAATTATGTGTATTTTTCCTCTATATTCAAGGAAGAGCGTTGCTGCTTGGAACGGTTGTCATTCTATTGCTCAAATTCACAAACGGAGAATTAGGGTTGGCAGGTTATGGATCTGTTGAGAGGGATCCTCCCAACGGGCTCTAAACCTTGTCTTTTAATGCACCACTCAGCATAGGAACATATTCTACAAAATCAGCTGTTAGGGCAGCTGTGTGGGGGTTTGTTGAAGGGGAGTTACTGCCCTCTTCAACTGGCTCACTCTCTGGCTTTTTAATGCACCACACTATGCAGGAACATCATACTTTTAATGCACCACACTATGCAGGAACATCATACTTCACATATAAATCAATTAAATAAATTATATAATAATGATGATGATAATTAAACCCAAATTAAAATTATACTGAGAATGGTAATGACAACTGGAAAGTATCAAGATCTCAGATTATAACATCTATTAATGTACCTTTATACCATAAAAGTAACTCTGTAATCACGGGTAAAAATATGCAAGCAATATATTAAGTAACACATTTTTTTGACTTGCTTTGTATTAGACATCGTATATGAAACTAGATTGTTGTTGTAGCTGTGCGTTGTTCCAATTCATTATATAAACAGTTAATATATTTTTGTTGTTTGTTGTAAGTTGGTCTGTACGAATGTAGCTGCTTGAAATGTTTTGAAATGTTCTTTTTTTATTTATTGCACTTGGGGGTGGGGGCTCATAAGCTTTTTGCTTCAGCCCACTCCTTTTGAGCACAATGTGTATTGCTCAAATAAACAAAATAAACTAATCAATAAAACATCAACATAAAAAAATGATCAATTACAGTAAAAAGCAAGAGTGCAGATAAAATACTTTCAGTTTTCATCTGCTCGGGTAAAAAGAGCTGTTTTCAGCCTGGATCTGAACATTGTCAGAGTTGAGGCCTGTCTCACATCCTCATGAAGACTGTTCCAGATTTTAGCTTTAGCCTCAGCGTGTTTAGTCCTGACTCTGGGAACCACCAGGAGACCCCTCCCTGAAGTTCTCAGGGCCCGAGATGGTTCATACGGCTCTAACATGTCAGAGATGGACTTTGGTGCTAAACCATGAAGAGACTTGTACACAAGCAGAGCTGTTTTAAATTCTATTCTCTGAGTGACAGGAAGCCAGTGCAGAGACCGGAGCACTGGACTAATATGGTGGTATTTCCTGGTTCTTATCAGGACTCGAGCAGCAGCGTTCTGGATGTTCTGCAGCTCTAACAGCTCGTTTAGAAAGGCCAGTGAGCAGCCGTTACAGTCGTCTAACCTGCTGGAGACAAATGCATGGATGAGTGTCTCCAAGTCTGGTTTTGACACTATTCCTCTGGCTGTTTAAGTTCAGGTCTGAGTCCATGATTACTCCTAGATTTCTAACCTGATGTTTTGGTTTTAGAGAGAGAGACTCAAGGTGACTGATAACACTTTGTCTTTGTGTCTGTGGGCCAAAAACAATGATCTCAGTTTTTTCTGAGTTTAGTTGGAGAAAGTTGTTTTGCATCCACAAAGTCAGTCGGTCAGGTGTAGGTTCAGCGACACTATGTGCCCAAAGAATGAGATCAGCTGAACATCCTGAACGCAAATGATTCAGGTCTTAACCCCATTGAGGATCTCTGGGATGTGCTGAAGAGGGATGTGCGCGGTGGTCACCCTCTCCCATCATCATCAACACAAGATCTTGGTGAAGACTTGACACTGGATCTTTTCACGCCGCAGAAGCTTATTGAATGTTCTAAGCTTTTTCTGCGCCGACCTTTCCTTCCAGTCGGGCAGTATTAATACCTGGGCATTACGAGGCGACCCATATAAACCCATTCACCCCTGAAGCGGAACTGGCCCCACATTTTGAAACCCTCAAACCCAAAGAACACAGCTATAGTTTACGGCACTTAGACACTATTTACCGAAAGCTTTTATCCACTTTACCGGCTCTCTCTCGTTTCTTCCTCTCATGCGCTGTATACCGGTCTGTCTGGCTCGATCTATTACGCCCCTGAGCTCCAGTTCACGTGTGAGCGTTTGTTTGTACTCCTAAATTCCATAACATTGCTTTCATTTATCTACTCTCGCAGCCTTATGTATAATTGAAGTCCCGGGCAGACTCTCGCCAACAGTCGGCTCCTTTCATGTGGATATTTTCTTTATCTGTTTGTTCTCCGTGGTGACCTCTGTCTTTTTTTTCCCCCTTCTTCTCTTTTTTTGTGCCTCTTCTCTCCCCCCCTCCCTTTTTCTCCCCGTGAATCTCAATTTCCCGTCGTCTGCGCCGCCTCAGGCCATGAATAAGAAAATCGACATCATCAAAGGGCTTTTTGTGGCGTGCCGTTTCTCCGAGGCCCGTTACATCGTCAGGTAAAGTGCCGATCACACGCGCGCACCTTCACACGGGCACGGAGAGGAATGTAAATCCATCTCGTAGAATTGCTCGAAAACACAGTAAAAGAGGGAGGGAGGGAATCCGGGGGAACAAACATAACACCAGATGAAGGAAAGGGGTGGATGAGCCGAAAGTGACCTTCACAGTCGCCATCGAAAAGAGCCGAGCCTGGAAGATGGTCAAACATAGGGCTGGGCGATATGACGATATTGGACGTAAACCCGAGCACTTACTGCTACGCTAATGTCAGAGGCTAATGTGAGCGTTTAGCAGCGAGCCGCTCGTCTACAGTCACATACAAGACCAGGCTCCTCAATCTGGAGCTTTTAAACCCAGATTTCTGTCTCTATTTCAGCGGTGTTTATGTCGGTGTCTTTCCCCCGTAACGCCGCTGCTCTGCTCAGCGTGTGTTTATTTATTTACCTGGCGACGCACGTGTGAAGAAGCGAGTGTGTCCTTCGTCCTCACAGTTCTGTAGGCGCCGCATCTTCTCATTTGTTTAATTTAAATCCTGGGCCGGGTTCACAAATGCGCTGTTTATCCATGTCTTGGAAAATATAAGACTTGTCCAGCTTTGGTGAATTACTTGGTCAAGTAATAACTTATGGTAACTATCTGCTTCCGGTTTGCCTTTTACACAATAAAAGACACGGTATGTTATCGCTTTAGTAAGACTCTTATTGTGAAAGGGTCAGACAGCAACAGAGCGTTATATTTACAGCAGCTCGACGTCATAAGAGAGACGTCTCAGAAAAGATGCCAAACAACAGACACGAATAAACCTTTACCAAACTTAGCGTTACTATTTTACTTTTATTTTCTGGAGTTTTATTGTGTTTTTTAATGTACAGAGTTGGTTTGCTGTAGTTCTAAGTTCCAAGTCTTATTTTGCTTTGTTGATTATCACAAAGTTGAATAAATTAGTATATTAATTCAATATCTTTCTTCTTCAGTGTGTAATTTAAGTTATTTTAGTTACTATACAAAAATCGTGATATAATCGAAATCGGGAGTTTATAATTCAAAAATCGTGATATTCTATTTTTGTCATATCGCCCACCCCTAGGCAAACATCTCAGAACAAGGGCTGGACACCTTAAACGATACCAAAAAAGTATCACGTTTTTATGCTGTTGGTCCAGAGACAGCGTTAAAGGAAGTGACTTGGTTGTTTCAGCTCTTTTATGGAATAAATTAACATTATTGTTCTGTTTTCTGGTTCTACATGACAAATATTTTAGCCGGGATTTACCGATACCAGTATTGGGCATCAGCTCGATACCACACGCTTGTACTCGTACTCGTTAATGAGGTCCCGATACCAGAATCCGAGAAAAGGGCAACGAATTCTTTAGTGGAAATGCAATATTCCACATAGAGCTGACTTTATTACTGACCACACTCCCTAAATCAGAGTCTGTGCTGGATTTAACCAGAGCTAATGTTGCTAACTCGCGGCTAACAGTTCTGGCGATTCTAACGCCGCTTAAAAAGTCCTCAGAAAACACAAAACAAAGAAATTCAGAATTGAGCGGAGCTGAGCTGCTGCAAAACAATCAAAATGCTGTAGGCGACTGGCTAAGTTGCTATAACCACACGAGAAAATCCACTCGGAGCTGTGGTAAAGGCGAAAAGCAGTACTAAGTAGCCATCTCAATACTATTGTTAAATAAAAGTAGATCCATGAATAAAGCACAGGCTTTGAGGAGCTTTTGGACATGGGCTGTTCTGTCTGTGATGGACAATGCAGTAGAAATTTAAATGATCCATCCATCCATCTTCTTCCACTTGTCCGTTGCCGGGTCGTGGGGGCAGCTGTTGGAGCTGCACCAGCCCCTATGGCGCCCCCTGCAGGTGGTGGGTCCACAGAAGGACGGCCTCATGGTTCTAACCGGGCCTGTTGGTCTCTCATAAGGGGCTTCTGAGCCGCTCTTTGTCTGACCCGTCACCTAGGACCTGTTTGCCCTGGGAGGCCCATTGGAAGGGCTGAAACAACTAATTGATGATTGAAATAGTTGACGAACTATTTCAGCAGTCCATTAATGATTTCCTGTTCAACACCGGCTTAAAAAGAGTTGGCTCCACTCTTGTTGTTGCCAGATCACAGAGTTTCTGATCTTTCCATCATAAAAAAGGGGGTTTCAAGTCCACGCCAGTACTAGTTTTACAGTAATTTCACAGTTGATTAGATTGAACGTGACTAATGTCTGTCCAGTCCTGCGGCTCGTATCTGCATTCTAACGTGTGTGGATGCTCTGGCTGCCTCCGTCTGCGTTGATATGAATCCGTGCCGTAGCGAATACTAAACACGGCCGGTGAATTGTTTCTGATCGACAGGTCCCTGGCTGGGAAACTGCGGATCGGTCTGGCTGAGCTGAGTGTCCTCTCTGCATTAAGTCAGGCCGTGTGTCTAACGCCGCCCGGACAAGGTAACGCTGCAGACTGGGAGAATACAGTGCCTTGCGAAAGTATTCGGCCCCCTTGAACTTTTCGACCTTTTGCCACATTTCAGGCTTCAAAAACATAAAGATATAAAACTGTAATTTTTTGTGAAGAACCAACAAGTGGGACACGATCATGAAGTGAAACGAAATTTATTGGATATTTCAAACATTTTTAACAAAAAAAAAAAACTGAAAAGTTGGGCGTGCAAAATTAATTCAGCCCCCTTAAGTTAATACTTTGTAGCGCCACCTTTTGCTGCGATTACTGCTGTAAGTCCTTGGGGTTTGTCTCTATCAGTTTTGCACATTGAGAGACTGAAATATTTGCAAAACAGCTCGAGCTCAGTGAAGTTGGATGGACAGCGTTTGTGAACAGCAGTTTTCAGTTCTTTCCACAGATTCTCGATCCTATTTAAATTAATCTTTATAATTATAAAAACTATCATTAAAAGTAATTGTGTGACAGTGTTTGGTCCAAGTGCTTAAAACTGTAGCGCTGCCCCCTGCTGTCCTGACTGAATCATTGTTGGCCTCTATTGACCGTGAAAACAGTGGAGCACTGCCTGCCCCATTAATATGCATGACGTCATCAAAAGTATCTATCGGAATAAAAAGTATCGTATCGCCCCGCTAAATATCGCGATATATCGGAAAATCGATATATTGTCACACTCCTAGTCATTGGGCTGATTCTTGTGTTCGTTCCGAGGAGTTCTGGGTAAGATTGACTGGGGAAAAGATCCGGCTCTTTTCACCGTCGAGATCCGGTTCGAACTGTTCTCCTCATTTATATAAAAGGTGACGATATGAAAGCATAACGTGACAGGAAACGTGTTGTATAGTTCCCCCTCAGAGTCACGCTAAAAATCTAAATCAGTCTAAATTAGTTTTTTCCAGTTCACCTGCAGTGTCTCGCCTTAAGCCGCCGCCGCCGCCGAACCCACTACATCCACTTTCGATCGCTTCACGCACGGATAAACCTCTAAATATCTTGTTTGAAGTTTAAATCCGGCTCGTCACGTCTCCGAGTCCGCGGTTTATAAAAGTTCAGAAACTCTTTTGTGTTAAAGTGTGTTTTTTTTATTTTTTTCGTCCGCTCTCTGCAGATTTCCCTCCCGCTGTGATCGACGGCGGCAAAGGCATGAGCGCCGACGGCAAACGCGCCTGGATCGAAGAGAAGACGCTCGTTCTCAAACAGACTTATTGGTAACGCGAAGGCTTTATTTTTTTTTAAGTACCGGTAAATTTTTTTTACAATACCAGTACTTACCTGAGCAATGCTTTCACCAATACCTATACTACAATATTTGTCCTCTAGGACCAGAAAACGGAACAGAAATGTTTGAAGGATCTGCAAATTTACAATGTCGGGTTCATCTCGAATGTGTGGAAAATGGGGAATATTTTTTGGAAAAGATTGGGAGAAATTGTGGCATAAAATAAAAAAAATAAAACAAAAGAATTGGGAAAAAATTGGGCAAATGGGAAAAATATTAGTAAAAAAAGGAGCAAAAATTAGGGAAAATAATTGGAAATAAAGAAAAAATAATGGGGCTTAAAAAAAAAAAAAAAGGGGGAAAAATAGAGTCAACATTAGGCCAAAAAACATTAAAGGGGGGAAAAATGGGCAAAACTATTTTGGACCAACAGCATCAAAACTTCGGGATTTGCTTTCAATACTTATTTTTTCAATACAGCCCTAGTCCTGATGTGATTTAGTCTTTATTGGTTCAGTCCAAGGATTGTCTGAAGTCTGTTCATCTTAAAAAGCAAAAGTATTTTCCCATGTTTTGAATGTGAAGAAAATCTGCCAATGAAACACATTTTTTTTTCACTTAAATTGAGAAAAAACGACTTAAAGTGACATTCTGTAATTTTAAATCCTTCACAAATGTAATAGATTGTGCGAGAATAATTATTTTTTCTAAAGCCCTTCCGTTTGTCGATTTCAGAAGCTAATCAGAATCCCTGGTGCCATCGCTTTGACCAATGAGACGAGCTTTACCTGTGAACCGGCCAATTTACTTTTAAAATTTCTTTCCCTCTCTCCTCATTTTGCAAAATAGGAGAAGCTTTCAGGTCTGATCAGAGGAAGGGGAAGTTGATCGTTTACTTTTGAAAATCTTCGCCGCTGCGGTTAGCACGTGTGCTTCACAGCTAGAAGGTCCCGGGTTCGATTCCCACCTGGACGGGGCCTTTCTGTGTGGAGTTTGCATGTTCTCCCCGTGTCTGCGTAGGTTTCCTCTGGGTACTCCGGTTTCCCCTACCACTAAAAACATGTACAATAGGTGAATCCCCCAACCAGGTGATTCTGACCATCAGCCTGGCTCCACATCAGGAGTTGGGTCCCCACTGACAAATTTCCCTACGGGGACAATAGAGTTCACAAACAAACAAAGCGACAAATGTTAGACTATCACTTTAAAATTGTAAAATATATCAATTTACTCAAAACCCTTTTGTTCATTTCATGTGCTAAATTATTCCTGTTCCACTGATAGTTTTACGTGGCCAGTGATAATTACTCTTAAGGTTCAATTGAGGTCAAATTATTTAAGGTCAAAATATAAAAACAGAATGTTAATCCAAAAATCCTAATTGAAGGAACACCGCATAACATTTTGTATTATACTGTTGCCAAAACAAAACATGCTCCTAATGAGCTGCTAGACGCAGAAAGTGGGTAATCAAAGAATGGGTTTCTATAAGGATTTAAATCCTAAATTTGGCTGAGTTTAGTCGACGTCTCCATGGAGACGAGCTGGAGACGGTCTGAGGAGGTGAAACGCTCACAGCAAACACGCGTTTGTTTGGTCATTATTTCAACGATGAAAACGATGTCTAATAAACTAAATGCTTGTGTTTTATTCGATTCGGTGAAATGTTATGTTATGTGGCTTTAAGGTCAAAAGCTTAAAGGGATATTTCAGGATTTTTGACATTGAGCCTCATTTCCTTGTTATCCAGAGTGTTGTCGATGTCTGGAGATATTTTTTTCTTAAATTCATGCAGTTCTTATATTTGAAGAGCTTAGTGGCGCTAGGCTAGTGCTAGGCTAACGCATTTCTATGGTAAAAGGTAGCCTGCATTAAAAACAGTCTGACCCGCTCCACAGGGCACCTGAGGTACATCACTTATAACGCCAGACTAACCATATAAATGTCTGTGTTAATAGAATATTTTTTGAAATATACATGAATTACCACATTTTGAGGGACTATTTTCTCGCAGATCACTCCGCCGCTGCGTTAGCTTACAGCCACGAAGCTGATGCTGCTCAAATATAAGTTATTTTAAATGCTGCAAAATGGTTATAATTATTCTATGAACACAGACATTTATATCGTTACTCTGGTGTTATAAGTGATTTACCTCAGGTGCACTGTGGAGCGGGTCAGACTGTTTTTAGTGCAGGCTAACTGATACCATAGGAATGTGTTCGCCTAGCATTAGCCTAGCGCCACTAGACTCTTCAAATATAAGAACTGCATGAATTTAAGAAAAAAATATCTCCAGAAATCAAAAACACTCTGGATAACTAGGAAATGAGGCTCAATGTCAAAAATCCTGAAATATCCCTTTAACATGCACTTATCGAGGCATAATGCAGTACTTGGACCTGGTTTCGTCTTCTGTGATTTAGTCCTTTTTAGTCATTATTCTGTCTGTTTTGTGGCTTGGTTTAGTCTTGGTTTGGTTCCGGTTTAGTCTTGATTTTTAGCCTGTTTTAGACAGAAGACAACAAAGTTAAAGGCCCAGTTGTGACACGATACAAATCAAAGCCATCCGGGAAAGGGACATCCGGTCATTTTACTGTGGTTTCTATTGATAAGAACTTAATCTAAATTTAATCTGACCGCACGTTAATCTACCCCGTACCTTTATCCATCGATTGCCTCCATTGACCCGTCTCCATGGTTAAGTCTTCGTGGCTCCAGTCTCCGCCATCGCGAGTATTTACTGTCGGGCATAAATTAACGGCACAAGAGTCTCGCGTTTTCCTGAAGCCCTGTCCCTTTGAGCTGGAATTGATTTTTCTCTCTTCCCCTGACCAGTGAAATGCCCAACTACGACGTGCTCATCCCCGTCCTGCTGAAGGAGGGCATCGACGAACTCCCCAAGCACTGCAAACTCACGCCAGGTAACGCAGTCACAGCCGCCCCTCAAACATGCACCGGACACGAGGCAAAACTAAAGGAGCATCTCCAGGGCTCCGCTATGAGTAGGGTGGGAACCTCTGGGTAGCTCACGATTCGATACGATACACGATACATGGCTCACGATGACGATTATCTCACGATACGTCGATACTGCGATAATCGATATATTGCACAAAAATAAGCTACGATACATCACGATAAAAAAATAAAAAAACATGCTACTTTTAACCTTTATTTTAACATTCTACATATTATTCATCGTTTACATTTCTTTTCATGTGCTTTGTACCACTTTTATAAATGATCCCTGACTTACTCACTGAAAATGGGTCTATAGATCTGTCAGTGACTTCATTTACATTTAAATAAACAAGAAACCACAGTCCCATTTAAAAAGTAATAAATCAACCCCAAATTAATCTTCTTTATAATTATAACAAACTATAATTAAAAGTAATTTATTTGTGTGACAGTGTTTGGTCCAAGTGCTTCAAACTGTAGTGCTGCCCCCTGCTGGCCTGACTGAATTCTTGATCATTATTGGCCTTTATTGGAGCACTGCTGCCTCATTAACATGCATGACGTTGCTAATTAATGTGCATGACGTCATCAAAAGTATCGATATCGGAATAAAAAGTATCGGTATCGTATCGTCCCACAAAATATCGCGATATATTGGAAAATCGATATATTGTCATACTCCTAGCTATGATCATAGGTATTTGAGTAACCTTTTATTCAATCATTTGCATTTCTAATACTACTTTTCCACTGTCAGGACATGAGCTTCTACCCTTGTTGTGTTGCATTTCGAAATGCAGGAGACGGGAGCAACATTCAGCACTTGCGTCCGAGTTCCCGCTAGGTTTGCAAAGGGGAGGAAAATTCCCAAATACATTTCCAGACATCTTCCGAAAACTATCAATGGGGACATTAGCCTGGAAGTTTTGGGAAACTTGAGTTAAATATTTTTCTGAGGCTCTTAGTGCTAATTCTGCTTTATAATAGGATGAGACAGATGTTTATGAAATGTACAAAACACTACAATACCCGAACGTTAAATGTTAACGTTTCACATTTCCATAGATCAACCCCTTTAACTGATAAACAGCTCCTCTTAGTTTGAGTCCTCGTCATAGGTTCTTGTATCAGATCAGCTCCTCTGAGGTTCTAGATTCTCTTATTTGAAACATCTCTTGAACAGCAGGAGGTCGTGAGCCTTGTTCATCACAACTGCTGTGTTAAGATCAACACGATCATGCAATTTTAAGATATTTAATCCAGTAAGAAGTGGATTTGTTGGAGCATTTTCATTTAGTTTTGGCTCTATTTGAGTCTGTTTATGATTAAAGTCACATGTTACGCATCAGTATCATGAATTAAAGCCAATATCAGCTCACGATGAACATAAAAGGTGAATAATGTTTTTTTCATTTCAAGGATTTGGGGGCTAGTTATAAAATCTAAATCACTGGAAACAAACCTCTGCCTCCGTCTTTCTCTCCGAACATTCACCCATTTTTGTCACTGTGGCTCCATCGTGACTTCCCGTCTCTCCCAAAGCGATTTCCGAACATAGATGTGAAGGATCCGCTCATTTCAAACCCGATGTCTCCGTTAAAATCTCCCGCCGACTCCACGATCGATTTGCTCCGAAGAGGCCGGTCACTTACTCCACACCGTCATTCATCAGCGAGGGGGGGGACCCGGCTCTAAACAAAAGCATTAAGCCCCAATTATGCCGTTGTCGGGCCGTATGCGATAAGACGTTTGGCAGCGGGTGAGAAAATTAAAACACGCCACCGTCGGAAGATCCTAAATTGGAAACTAAATTGCCCGTCTCTGGTCAATTACCCGAAGGCCGGCGTTCTTTTTGTCGGCGCCGCATTGGTATTCAGCCTGGAGAAAGGGCCGCGTCTCGACAGGAGCCGAGGGTCACTCCAGGGCAGCTGTCGGTGTCCTGTACAGGGAAGGGTTGGGGTTTCATGGCGTTTTCACTATTCAAAATCAGGTTTCCAGCTTTTAATTAGGAAGGTAATGATCAAAAACATGAGGTCACTTTTGAGATTTTTGCCTAGTTTTCCCCCTTAACCCTTAATCATGCCCATTTTTGTGCTTTTGGATTTGTATCCCATTATAAACGCACACACAAAATGAGGTTTTCGTTCCATTCTTGCAACGACATCTGCTCTTCAGTAGCTCCTACAGACTCCAAAGGTTTAGTCTTGGACTTAACAAGATTTGGAAGGTTATTTGTGAGGGATTTTTCAATATCTAATTCCTAGGCTGCGTCTGAAACCATCACATTATAGCCTCTATGTCCTAACCCCAAGCTCCTGATCCTTAAGCTTTCATGGAGTCAACTGTTACATCCCTATGCAGTTAGTGAACTAGAGCTTCAGAGCTATTTGCCCAATTTGACCGTCCTTACCCAGGGGAAGGACAAGCGACATCCCCAACAGCTGTTCTTCTTCTTCTTTAAGGTTATTGGCGGACTGCAGGCCAAACAAAAGCGCATGCCACCACTTACTGTATTGCGTATGCAACAACATAGTGTCCAAATAAAGACATTTCCCTTTAGCTTATTTTATCTCAGCAGCTGTTTTCATAACGCTACAGTATGCAAATTAGCCATGTGGCTTTAGTTTCTACTGTGGACGTATTCTTTACTATATGGAGAACAGAAGACGGAGGCTCGATCGATTAAAATCAATCATGGTTTTATTCCCTCATAATACAATCTACAACACAAGTTAGCTGAGCGCTACATCTCCCTAACAACATCTTGGTTAGGCCAGCAGGGAAGAGAACGCCTCCCGCTCGAGCAACCCAAAAGAACAGGGAGGAGTAGGCGTGTCCTTGTCGAAGAACCAATCAGCGTTCTTGGAATGTTTTGTTACTTCCTCTGCACAATCTGACTCCATGGCATTGATCAGACGTCTTCTCAAAACCTCCCTTCTAACACACTGCCCCCCAGTGGATCCAACAGTAAAGACGATAACAATGGGGCAATAAAAGTGGAAAATGTCCGCTCAGTTTTAAAGTCAGGCTTCAAAACCCAGTTTCAAATGGACCTTAAAGCACAGATCAACTGCGGCGCAAATGCTGAATGTTGAAATTCAACCGATGAAACGCGGCCACTGAGATCAGACCCAGACGTACATGTAGGGAAATTATAATTTACCGGAGTTTACGGATGGCTAAGCCCAGGCCAAGACCAAATTTAAATTTATTACAGATTTCTTAATTGAAAAACAAGCTTATTAAAATAAGCAAGATCCAAAATCCCCTCTGAGCAACTCTATAATATGTGCTGCATCAACCATTGACAAAAGAGCACAAAATACAGTAAACAAATACTATTGTCACATCACTTTCTCTCCTGCCGCTTGTCTCAGATTCCGCGCATTTCCTCACACACAAATGAAAGCTTCCCCCCGAAAATAATTGCCGAAGTTTGTCGATGTGTCACGTCGGAGTCGGAGGCGGGCGCACTCCGGAAGAGCGTGAGGAAAGTCGCGTGTTTTCCCGAGACACGAGCCTCACTCCCACGTGCGTCTCCGCGATAAAAGCGTTTGGCTCCGGTGCAAAAGCTCTTGGGTAACGTCGCTTTAGGCTGCGCTCCGGAGAGAGGCCAATAAAACGGGCTCGGGCAAATAAATAGTTTTAATTACAGCCGTCAGACGCGCTCGTGACGGGGCCAGCTGCTTTTCACACTTCGATAATGACTGATATTCAGTTCGTTATGGTTATGGCGAGTTCGGTAACGCAGCCAGAGGCGGTCGGTAACAAAGTGAATCTACCCAAGTTTCTGAAGACCTTCACGTGTTCCTCTACATTTGAGCGCCGTGTGTGATTCTCCTTGAAGACGTTGGACAATGTATGAACACGGGGGGTTATGTAGGAAACATAAAATGCCGATATCTCTGGCACTGAAAGTGATTCTTTCCTGTTTTTTTTTTTTTGCATTGGAATGAGCTGAACTTCATTGGCCTTTGGGAAGTGGAGAAACATCACGGTGAAAATCGGTCACACGTTTGTACATTATATATTTTATGTTTCAGACTTTTGCTTATAGAATTTTGTAACATAAGGGAGAGAGAGAATTTGTTTGCTTCTGAAGAACCTCCTAAACATCAATGTCCTGAGTAAATCAACCCTATGCCCCTAACACACACGTTTAGATTGATCATACATACGATTATAGACGAGACATCCATCCAACTTCTTCCACTTGTCCGTTGCCGGGTCGTGGGGGCAGCTGTTGGAGCTGCACCAGCCCCTATGGCGCCCCCTGCAGGTGGTGGGTCCACAGAAGGACGGCCTCATGGTTCTAACCGGGCCTGTTGGTCTCTCATAAGGGGCTTCTGAACCGCTCTTTGTCTGACCCGTCACCTAGGACCCGTTTGCCCTGGGAGACCCTACCAGGGGCACGAAGCCCCCGACAACACAGCTCCAGGATCATTCAGGCTCAAACCCCTCCACCACGGCTATCGGCCAACCCCCTTCATATTGGTATCTGTATCGGACCCCAAAAATCCGTATCGGTCGGGCCCTAGAAATAACTCGATGTTTTCAATTCTTCAAAATGGCCACCCTTTATTCTTGGCATTTTCCCAGTGAGCTTCATAAGGTCGTCCCTGAAATGGTTAAATAGTGTGTGAATAAACCATTTCATCGTGAAACTCAATGACAACATTTCTTCATAGATTATTATGGTCATACTGAATATTGTGTCACGTTACCGGTTTGTCCCAGGAGTCCCGCTCAGACCGATGCTGGCTCATCCGACCAAAGGCGTGGGCGAGGTCATGAAGAAGTTCGACGAGGCGGCGTTCACCTGCGAGTACAAGTACGACGGAGAGCGAGCCCAGGTACAGCTTTAACAATCGCCACTGCCGTCTTTAAGTGTTCAAGTTAAAGAGCCTGTAAACCCATCCTTAACTCCCCTTACACATTTGTAACATCCCAGTTCTTCACACGGAGGGGTTTGTTTACCTGCTTTAAAGTTTAGTTTATTTGTTCTTTTGAACAATCAGCAATAGTTTAAAGCGGTACTAAGTAACGTGTTTACCTTAATAAATCCTCTCCGTAGTCCCTCTGGGGGTAATACAAGTTTTATTGGGACGATTGGGGGGTCTTTCATCTCCCCCTGGTGTCTCTGGCCAGAAAACCACAATTGCAACCGGTCTCTGCTTGTGTACAAGTCTCTTTATGGTTTAGCACCAAAGTCCATCTCTGACATGTTAGAGCCGTATGAACCATCTCGGGCCCTGAGAGCTTCAGGGAGGGGTCTCCTGGTGGTTCCCAGAGTCAGGACTAAACACGGTGAGGCTGCGTTTCAGTTTCACGCAGCAAAGGTCTGGAACAGCCTCCGTGAAGATGTGAGACAGGCCTCAACTCTGACCATGTAATTTTTGATGTATTTTTATTGTGTTTGGGTGTCTGGTGTTGCTGTGAGGCACATTGAGTTGTACATGTACATGAAATGTGCCGTACAAATAAACTTGCCTTGGTGCAGTGTTAATTTCGTCGACTAAAATATTTCGTCTTAATTTTAGTCAGTGATTTTTTTGACGACTAAAACTAAATGAAAAGTTTTTCATGCGACTAAAACTATGACTAAAATGTCCAGATATTTTAGTCGACTAAAATGAGACTAAATAAAAATGGAAAGGAGAGACTAAAATCATCCAAACTTCTATTGACCGTCTGAAAGAGCCTCATATCATGTAAATTCTCTGCCAAAGGAACAGCTCTGAGCTTTGTTCATGAGGGAGCAGCTCCATGAAGCAGGACCTCGATTAAATATGATTATAATGAATATTATAAATACAAAGTCGACTAAATGTGTCTATTTAGTCGACTAAATCTCGACTAAAATTGAAGATATTTTTTTGACTAAAACTCGACTAAAATTGAAGATATTTTTTTGACTAAAACTCGACTAAAATTGAATTACATTTTCGTCAAAAGACTAAAACTAAATTAAAATATGTCAAAATTAACACTGCCCTGGTGATGTGGTTTCAAGCCAGTCCAACCAACATCAGCACGAGTCTCACTTCAAGCATTTATGTTATTGTATTTTTTTGTCATGGATAATTGCACCAGCAGAAGGATTTTATCTGTAATAATAATGTTTATGGAGATATTTTCGGAGTACAGTCCTACAAGTCGTGACTGCGGCGGCAAACTGACTTAAGATGTTTGCTCTCCTTGACACCGAACATATGCTCCTGAATCTTCCACGCTTCCCCTTCTCCGCTCGGTTCAAAGTGCGAACGCAGCCGAGTGACTAAAGTTGTTTGCTCCGAACATGTGCTGTTGAATTCTCCACGCTCGTCGCTCTGGAGGTGTGTGATTTTCCCGGCGCTCGCGGCCGACTCGGCGCTCGACTTTGTTGCACGCGCTCGTGTTTCTCCCTTTAAGACTAATGCGGCGCTCGGCGGCTCCGCGGGTGAATTAGGGGCTTGTTTGTCGGGGTTCGTTGTGCTCCTGCAGCGCGGCTTTGTTGGATGTGACATTGTGCACAGCAGTTTATTCATATATGTTAATGTTCGGAATATACAGGAAACAGATTCATCCAGCTGCTGTCGTCTGGAATGGTTTTTTTAGTAAGCACACGGTGAATGACTCTCTGCAGATACTTCATGTTCTGCTGTTACATATTTATAACTTAATTTATATCTTAATTCTGTGCAGTGTTAATTTCGTCGACTAAAATATTTTGTCTTAATTTTAGTCAGTGATATTTCTGACGACTAAAATATCTGGACATTTTAGTCATAGTTTTAGTCGCATGAAAAACTTTTAATTTAGTTTTAGTCCAATTTTAGTCGTCAGAAAAATCACTTTGACTAAAATTAAGACTAAATATTTTAGTCGACGAAATTAACACTGACTAAAACTACGACTAAAATGTCCAGATATTTTAGTCGACTAAAATGAGACTAAATAAAAATGGAAAGGAGAGACTAAAATCATCCAAACTTCTATTGACCGTCTGAAAGAGCCTCATATCATGTAGATTCACTGCCAAAGGAACAGCTCTGAGCTTTGTTCATGAGGGAGCAGCTCCATGAAGCAGGACCTCCATTAAATATGATTATAATGAATATCATTAATACAAAGTCGATTAAATGTGTCTTAAATTTAGTCAACTAAATCTCGACTAAAATTGAATTACATTTTCGTCAAAAGACTAAAACTAAATTAAAATATCTTGTCAAAATTAACACTGATTCTGTGTTAAATGTCGCACGTTTGCACCGAGACAAATTCCTAGTTTGTAAACCCCGTTCTCAAACCATGGCAATAAACCGATTCTGATTCTGATAACACGAGGGCTTGAGAAAAGGTGCGGCATAACACTAACACTGGCAGGTGTTTAATTAATAAAAATGTATTAATAATTGGTGTTGGCTCATTAGCATTCAGAGAGGAAGCGGATCTTTGGGAAAATCACGCTGTGTAGTGAAGACGGTAACTGCGTTTACGTCAGTGGATTGTACTGCGCGGTTTGAAGTTTTGCATTAGTAATGAGTAGGGATGCAACAATTCACTCGAGCCCCTATTCGATTATTATAAAAAAAAATGTTTAAGAAAATGAATATGACTCATTCATACCAACAGATGTTTCTTTTGTTTTAACATCTGCATTTTTGTCCTTGTGACGAACCGTGACTATCTCAGTAAGAGAACTTTACTTTACAAAAAATACATGAAAATGAACTATAATCATTTTGAAGTGTGCTTGTAAAAAAAATTCAGCATAAATAAGATATGTAGCAAAGCAAACATTTTGAGACTCTTTTTTAATTTATTTTTTGAACATAATAGAACATTTAGAACTAATTTTACAGTGCTGTTTTTTTTTCTCCCCACAACCCTTGAACGCCTCACAGCCTCCCGGTACAGCCTTTGTAATCATGAGGAGGAAAAAGACATGACAGTTTCCTGTAGATATGGGATTGTTTGACAAACGGATTTCAGCAGAATCGGAGCAGGTCAGATGTTTGTCAGTTCACGATCTTTGGTAAACGTCTGTCATAATGCTAAATTCTGCGCTAGCCGCTAACGCTAATCTCTGACTGTGTAGCCGCTAACTGTTAGATCCCAAGTAACGAGTGATGGAAACGGCACATTTTGTAATTGACCTCTTAACCCCCACCTGAACCGAGCACATAGGTTTTTGATTTTTGCATAATGCAGCTATTTTAAATGTTGTGCTCATGAATTTATTATACAGTAAATACTAATTGTATTTCACAGTGGGGGATCCCAAGTTGTTGGTCTGGTCAAAGGTTAGATGCAAAAAGTAGATGACTAGATTAGTTTAAATGTCTCAATTTGAGCATCATAATTTAACTAGTTGTTTCCAGTCAGATGTATGTGGGCATTTTCACTAGATTATTTCACTAGTTCTGAGAAGTTTCTGACCTGTTTCAATACATTTCGTCTTTGAGATGTATTTCTTTGCCAATGGGGTGAGAAAATAGTTGAGCGAGATCACCTTAAAACTAGACTGAAATGTCACCAAACCAGCGAAGTTATCTCGGTCCCATCAGGAAAAAGTCTACACGAGTTAAAACCAGTCAACGAGATTAATATTTTCAAGTCATTTAAACTACCTCTTGCAGGTCTTGTTGGTCAACCCAAAATCCAGGGTTGGGTGAGAAAGCGCACATTTTCCCCCTTACATTGTTGGCTTCTAACATAAAGTGCATTCGACTGATCAGCTCTACAAGAAAATGCAGTGGACATAGGCCTGCCACGATAAGTGTTTTTTTGAGGACGATATATCGTCTCAGAAAATATCGCGATAAACGATAATATTGAGTATAATGCAAATACTGTAGGCAATAAAAAGAAAACTGTAAGCAACTATTTAATTGAAATGCATTGAACTTCTGACATTCAATATGAACACCTTATACCAAACAAAGTGCAAACTAGAAGGGTCGACATATTCTAGGACACTGTATCCATCTGTGCTTCTCAACTTGTTAACATAACTTACACTATCACCAGTTTCTGTGTTTGAACTAGGCCTGTTACAACATTTACAACAAATAGTCAATATACAGTATCATCTTTAAAAATATCCCAATAACAATTGGGATAACAATTGATATTTCATCTGCATTATTCTGGTTAAATATTTCCTCACAAAAACAATATATTATGGATTCAGATAATACTGTATTACTGCTGAAGTAGAGTAGCCATATGTTGTGTTCTTTTTCCTTTTCTTTTAAAATATAACCTCCTGTACACACGGCCGTCGGAGTGAAGCAGCTTTTTTGGGAAACGTGTTGACTGTTTGTCAAACCGCTGCAGCATTTCTCTGTAACATAGTCCTAAGCCCTGAGTAATGTTCTCAGGACCATCGCGCTTGCATTTGGACATTGGCTAAAGCGCTCGGGTTCCTCTCGCTAACAGTAGCGCTAGTTAGCTTTGATTCACTGACTGAGCGGAGGTTTCGTTTCTTTTCTTTCTCATGTTGAACATACCTGCAGTCACATTAATGTTGTTATTCTCTCCGTGATGAGTTCTTTTGGCTAGAATTCCAAATGTTTTCTCACGAGTCCCTCTTGCTCCGCGTTAAAGTTCACAGAAAGTGTCGGAATCAGCAGCTCCGTAGTAGCGCCACTTTGTTTACCCCCCGCCTCTCTCCAAAAGCAGCGCTGCTGGATACATGGGAGACACGGCTGATGTGCTCAGTGCCGTCTTTATGGACAGGGACACGGATTGGATGGACGCTCCGCTCACTCAGCGTAGTGATAGCTTCATGTTTCTGTAGTTATTTTAAGCACTCGCAGCACGTGCATTTATCGAGACTAAAAATGTTATCGTCCTTCATTTTACTTATCGAGCGATAACTCGATATAGTAATTATCGCGGCAGGCCTAAGTGGACACTCCACTTCCCGAGGAGTCCTGCTTCTTTTAAGATCTGTGAGAAAGTGCTCCAACTGCTCTACCAGGCAGGAGTGGCTGGTGCCCTTTTCTATGGTGTTGTGTGCTAAAGGGGAAACATCAGGCAGAGGAACACTTGGAGGCTAATCAGAAAGGTCTCCTCTGTGAATGGGGCCGATCAGGACTCTGTAGCGTTGGTCACAGAGAGAAGAACCCTGGAGAAGCCGCTCTCTGATGGACAACAGCGACCACCTCCTGCATGAGCTGGTGAGGAGGCAGAGGAGCTCCTTCAGTGAGAGGCTGAAGAGGAAATCTTTCTCGCCCAGAACGATTAGGCTGTATAACAAATCCATGGCTGGGAGGGATAGCTTTACAGTACTTTTATATTTATGCTCTGCACTGTCCTATTTATTGAATTTGTTCTAGTTTTTTAATCTGTTTTTATGATTTTTTTTTGTTGTTGCTGCAGCTGATAAACTGAATTTCCTTCGGGATTAATAAAGTATATCGCATCGCACAGAGTCCTGCACCGGGTCGGGTGCAAGTTGCTGAAGCGAGCGGATTTTACGTCCTGGAATTTTACCCGCGGGTTTGCGGGTGGGTAGTGATAAAACGCAGACGGGGCGGCGGGTAGCTGCTGCCCGCACAGTTTAATCTATATCATTATGATGTTTACAGACCGGACCACACGGCTCACGCTGTTGCTTCTAAGATATGAATGAAAACGGTTTCCTGATTCTCTGTCCTTTGTTCACAGTATAGCTTTACCAGCCTACATTAAATCTCGCCCCTCCTAGATATTATTTTATGTGTGGGTTTGGAGTGTGTAGTAGCCGACCTGTCTGCCCAGCGATCATGTCATGCTAAAATCCCCTTAGAAACATGTTTGTAATCCAGTGATCGCGCCCATGTTTCCATAAATCAATTGAAGCGTATGATTCCTCTGATCCGAATGCCTGGGCTTGGGGAAAGGCATTTCAAACTGCTGCTGCTTGACATGAAGATTCCCTCTTCCCAGATGTTTTTTCCGTTTCACTTGTGTCTCTATGATGTAGTGGGGGTGGTTATGTTGTTCCAAATTCAGATGATCAATACATTTTTCGCGAATGTTTGTTTTCACTCCTCCTCACGCCGCTCTGAACAGCTGGTCCGATGATAATGGTGCATCTATTACCAGTTCAGGCATTCAACCCTCATTAGCGTCACGTCGTTTAATTCAGAAGTGCATCGGGGGGAAAAGTGCTTCAGTTTAATGCTTTTAATTTGTGGGTAACGGGCCCAGGCGGGTGCGGATTGAACTCTGAACTCTGGTATCTCTGGTATCGTAAATGGCACTCAAAGTCTGCTGTGTTTTGTTGAATGTCCAGTTTTATGGGGTAAACGTATCATCAGCATGTTTTGTTCTCTCATCGTGCCGAGTTTAGATATTGCCTATAACTCTTCAATCAAAACTGTTATGCAAATAAAATAGTTAGATTCATATTAGCTCAATTTTGGCAAAGCAGTTATTGTTTCTCCCAGGTGAAGGTAGACTTACAAATCTAAGTGTATTCACATTACTATGAATAGAATGGAAATGGCCTTAAATATTGCTAACATTTTAATCAGGTATAATCACCCTCATTATTTTTAGTCCCATGGAAATGTGAAAGGTAAAAAAATACCCTTCATCTTCTGTTGAGCTTTTCATCTGTAAAGCAATTCTCGAAACCAAACAATCTGGAGCTGTGTGTTTTCACCACGCAAGCCCAAAGTTGTTTCCCCCCCACCACCCGCCCCCCGACTCCAGCGGGTTCATTTTTCAACTCGAAATAAACACTCGCCCCGGATTCATGAAAACAGCCGCGCTTTAGCCCCGAGACCTCAGACGGCACGCTACTCCCAGGCTTTGTGTGCGGAGGAACGGCGGCTGCGAAAGGCTCAGAGAAAAACAGTCAAAGCGAAAGGAGAGGGGGGGGGGGGGGGGGGGGCGATTACCGGGGCGCGACGGGAGGCTGCCCGTGATCCACAGCGAGCACGGCTTTCTAATGTAAAAGCTCGCGGCGGTATTGTTCATTTTTGGACAGTCATGCCAATAAAGTGCCTTTGAACTGAGCTGAATTGAAGAGAGAGAGAGGGGGGCACATGAGGATGCAAACCAATATCTCTTTTCCCTCATCCACTTCTACCCCTTCTCTCCGTCTTCCTTTCCTTTCTATATATCCCTCCTCTGTCTCCCCCTGCGTTAGGAGAAACGGTCAATAGGGGGAGCACTTGCACACCGAGTGGGTCGGGCTTGAAATGAGCGGGGGCTGTGGAGACACAAAAGCGGCAATTGAGGGCAAATAACAGGGCTGAACGCTGGACGTCAACGGGGGAAAATATCTGTTTGTGATTCCTCTGGCACCTTCTGTGAATAGATTTGCGCGAGTTGTTTCTTTGAAAATCCGGCTTCGGTTCATGTTCAAACAAATCCGGGAGAGCGAAGATCTGAGAGACGTCTGATTTATGGACCGTAAATAGGACGATTCTGTGTTCAATCAAACCTGGTTAGAGTTAAATGCATATTGTACATTAATGGCTGTCTGAGAGAAAGAGCTTTTTTGGTGAAACTTATTGCTTGTTTTTTGAGCTGTGTCTGTACTGACTAATGTCATCAGTCTATTGTGCTTGGATTTCGATAGTTGGCTGAAGCGATTGGGAAGCTGTTTCAGAGAGTGCTCCCCTCTTGCTAACATTAGCGCTGATTAGGGTTGGGCCATATCGTAGGGCAGGGTGATATGGCCTAAAATCTATATCACGATATAAAAAAGAAATATCACGATAACGATATATTTAACGATATAATTGACAATGGACAAATTACTTCAAAATCCCAGCCTTACGCCTATTGGGAAGATTATCCATCCATTTTCTTCCACTTGTCCGTTGCCGGGTCGTGGGGGCAGCTGTTGGAGGTGCCCAAATCACACTGCACCAGCCCCTATAGCGCCCCCTGCAGGTGGTGGGTCCACAGAAGGACGGTCTCTCATAAGGGGCTTCTGAACCGCTCTTTGTCTGACCCGTCACCTAGGACCTGTTTGCCATGGGAGACCCTACCAGGGGCACGAAGCCCCCGACAGAGCCCCCAGGATCAGTCAGGTGCTCAAACCCTCCACCACGTTAAGGTGAAGGTTCCAGGAGGGCATACTAATTTCCTTGCAGTTTACATCCTTCATTTCATTTGACTTTTTAAGCACCTGTCCCCGTGTTCTACAGTCAGTGTTTATGCTGCTCTGATGGAGTGTAACATGAATTATATCGTGTCCACGTCGATATAAAAAATTACAACGATATAAAAATTATATCGCGATAACGATATGCGATACGATAAGGCCCACCCCTACCATATCGTATCGCTTATCGTTACAGCGATATCATTTTTTTTATATTGTTGTAAGCAGCATAAACACTGTAGAACACGGGGAACAAGTGCTAAAAGCAGAACTAAGTAACTCATGCCCCTAGAGGCCATAAGCGCCACTGCAGGTGTCGGAGCGTTTTTTTTAACTTATCGTCTGTGAGTAAATACTACACTGACAGAAAAGACAAAGGGACAGAGGGATATTGTTCATCCAGTTACACAATGGAGATTTTTCACTCAAACTCGCCTGTAAATACTGTTTAAGTGGCGCTAGCCCGCAGTTAGCTTTGCCCGTTAGCCTGTTAGCTTCTTCTTCGTGATTCCATTAGTGTGTATTGCGCCTCCGACCCGGTGGCAGTGTGGTTTTCTGGCCAGAGACACCAGGGGGAGATGAAAGACCCCCCAATCATCCCATTAACACTCGTATTACCCCAAGAGGGACTACGGAAAGGATTTATTAAAGTAAACAAGTTACTTAGTACTGCTTTAAAAAGTCAAATGAAATGATGTAATCTGCTTAAGTAGATCATATTTGCGAGGGAATTAGTATGGCGCTAAAGAAAAAGAATGAAATATTTTTTTGCATTAATCTCCATAGGCGTAAGGCTGGAATTTTGTAGTAAAGTAGTTCGTCCGTTGTCAATTATATCCTCAAATATATTATGGCGATATTTCTTTTTCATATCATGATAGAGATTTTAGGCCCTAGCGCTGATCAGCTCTGATGCACTTCCTGAGCGGTGGTTTTGTTTTGTTTTCTTTAACTTCCAGGCTTTGTTCTGACAGTTCTCACACGTTTGACATACCTGCTTGTTGTTCTTGTTGTTTGGCTGAAATCCCAAATGTTCTCACACCGGAGGAGCCGCGTGGGCGTTAAAGGGCCGACACCATTAAAGGGCTGATCTCACCGGAGGAGAGTCTGCAGCTCTTGTAATAAGCATACAAAGGGCCTATCTCACCGGCCTGGAGACTAGAGGCGCCGCTGGTCACAGGGACGTGCACCGGCCTGCAGATAAGGCAGGTCTCCAGGTGGTCTCGGTGAAAACAAACAGGTTTGATTTCAGCGGAGTCTCTGATGGCCCTTTTCCACCAAGCCGGTGCCGGTTCCAGTTTCAGAACCGGTTCTTTCGTTTTCCACTGAAAACATGCAGGCTCTTGGTGCCGGTTGGGAACCAGTTAAAAGCTGCACCAGTGATGTCAGCGTCTTGGGGTGGGGCTTTCTCTTCTGACAAAGAACCGATATTAGTTAGTTAGTGCTTATAACTCCCTGTAGAAGCCAAAACAGTCTCTATGGAGGAAACTGACTGTTGTTTTGCTTTATGCTCTTTAGCTCCAGCTAATACAAGAGGGAGCAGTTAGAAAGAAGAAATCAAAATGTTAACGGCTGCTGTGACAGGAACATAAACTTATTTGTGTGGTATTTTATAACCAGAAATGGCTGTAGTAAGATGTTACTATCCATGTTTTATGTGACAGTTGAGTGTTGCTATGGCAATTGGCAGAATACCAGTTCTCAATTTGGTGGAAAACCAAGTCAGTACAGAACCAACCCGGCACCAGCTCTGAACCAGCCCAGAACCAGCTCCTGAGAGGTCTAGGAGGTCTCAAGCAGCTGTGGTAATGTTGCAAACACTACTTGTTGTCCTCAACCTGAGAGACGTTTCTTTGACGTCCCTGCAATGTCTCCGAATTGTCAGAGACCGAGTCGTATGTAATCGTTGCGATACATCTGATGGAGACTGAGTGAGACTCCGCTGAAATCAAACCTGTTTGTTTTCACCGAGACTACTTGGAGACTTGCCTCATCTCCAGGGGACGTCTCGGAGACTCGAGCCGCCAACTGGTCGGTGAAATAGGCCCTTAAGTTCACAAAAGGTGTCGGCATCATTTGTCTATACAGCCTCTCTACGAAAGCAGCTCTGATCTGGATACATGCGCTGATACGGCCGTGTGTTCGAAGCTGCCTTCTCTTTAAGAAGGTGGGATTGTGGGTCATTTGTGTGATGTTTTTGTGGGGCCAGTTTTAAGCACAGAGACTTTCATCGAGACTCAACATTTTATCCATTTAATATCTCCACAGGGAACTTCATCTTAAGACAGAAATCTAAAATCCACACATTTCCCAAAAACCTTCTTATTAATCGTGCAGCGCTGCCTCCATTCTCTCTGGTTTTGTTCCCTTCCGCCTCTGATTTCAAACGTGTGTGTTTTGTGCCGTTTTCCCCACAGATTCACATCCTGGAGAGCGGCGAGGTGCGCATTTTCAGCCGCAACCAGGAAGACAACACCACCAAGTACCCAGACATCGTCTCCCGCATCCCCAAGGTGAGCTCCCGCCTGGGCCCACGGGACCAGACTGTCAGACGAGCGTTTTCGCTGCGGCGCCGCATAATTTACACTCTCTCTGCTGTTTCTTTAAAAGGCTTTGTCTCTCTCACCTTCCATTTTCTTAAAACATGTGCTGACGATGATAGAAAGGCACAGGAAAATACATAGACCATACTTCTCGCCGCCATTTTAGGAACTTTTATCCAATTTTATACAAGCATTCATACATTTTCATTGGGTTTATTGCTGAAAAACATCAGAAACATCCATGAGTCTGTAACTAAGCTACAGAGACTTGTTATTGTTCATGAGTCTGATGGCGGAGGGGAAAACCTGTTCAAGTGGCGGGATTTATGGGTCTGGATGGACCGTAGCCTCCTGCCTGAGGGGAGAACCTGGTGAATAGTCCGTGTCCAGGATGAGAAGGGTCAGCTGTAATCCGACCCACACGCCTCCGGGTCCTGGAGGTGAACAGGATGGAGGAGGTGAGGATGGACTCTGATGGCCGTGTAGAACTGCACCAGCATCTTGGTTGGCAGCTTAAGTTTCCTCAGCTGCCGCAGGAAGAACATCCTCTGCTGGGCCTTCTTGATGAGGGAGCTGATGGTTGGCTCCCATTTGAGGTCCTGGGTGATGGTGGTGCCCAGGAAACGGAAGGAGTCCACGATGGAGATGGCGGTGGGAGAGTCTGTCAGGGCGAGGGGGGACGGTGGGGCTGTGTCTTTCCTGAAGTCCACGATCATCTCCACTGTCTTCTGGGCGTTCAGCTCCAGGTTGTTGTGGCTGCACCAGGACGCCAGCCGTTCCACCTCTCTCCTGTAGGCGGACTCATCACCGTCCAAGATGAGCCCGATGAGGGTTGTGTCGTCCGCAAACTTGGTCAGTTTAACGGACTGGTGACTGGAGGTGCAGGGAGAAGAGTCAGGGGGAGAGTACACAGCCCTGAGGAGTTCCCTGAGGAAAGACTGATGACTCACTTAAAGGCAATCGTTCACCAATCGTGTTTAGGCCGTCGTGAGGCAGGTTAGTTTTACGTATGTGTTGTTGCAATAGTAATTTTGGACTGCACTGTTGCCGTCATCCAAACATGCTCCCGATGAGCAGCTCGACACAGAAAAGCTTTTACTCCAGTGGATAATCAAAGAATGGATTTGTATGGGGCTGTTCAAATCTCAAAGGTTAGGTCCTCACATCTCCATGGAGACGAGCTGAAGACGTACCCACTCCTGGGAAAGTCACAGTCCGGTCTTAAGAGAAATGATCCGCTTGTTTGTATATTTATGAGGTATTTTTCAATTATGAGAATATGGTCAGGCCGACGAATACTCGGGAGAGAAAAACTTCAAAAGAGCAAAACAATACAGTGATAGATACAGACGACCTCGCTGATCTTTTGGGACACAAGTTTGCACTCTTTTTAGCCATATTTATCACATACAAATAAAGTCAAGTCTAAATCGGGTCCGTATGGATATGTATTCACATCAGATTGTTCAGTAAAAGCGGCAGTCGTAGCTAGCGCTTAGCCTTAGCATTAGCACGATGCTAACATGAAGCATTCGCTGTTATTTATGTATTTATAGGCTGTTGAACCATTTTGCTCCACCTCATGTCTTTGTATTTGGTATAAACGTATGTTCATAATTCAAGCAGTTTTTGAATAATTCGAGAAAGTTCAGATTCTTCTCCAAATACGTTTAAGTGATGATGTGATCGCTCCACTTCCGGGTCCAACGGAACTTTAGCCCTATTCATTATGATGGGATTTAGCGGATTTTAACCTGCTATAGAGCCGACTACACGGCTCTTTTTAAACCTCTGATCACAAAGAAATTTTACATTGACTCTGGATTTTCTTTAGTAATGTTTTTTATGGCATGAATTATCATCAATGTATTTTTTCCATACACAATGAAGGCTTATTTTAAATATAAAAATATCTTCATTTTACCTGGAGAAATGGTGAGCTATATTGTTCGAATTAGGTGTACAACAGTTGTCGGTCTTTTACCTGTTGTTATTTCAGCAGGAGATTCAGATAAAGCTGTGTTTTTTGCTGTGTTTATCAATGGAGCTCTCAGCTGTTTGGACCCGGAGGTAGCCAATTATTGTACGTGGTGCCTTTTTTGTTGTTTTTTTGATGCAAGGAGTTCTGCAACAGTTCTAACCCTCACTGTAAGTGCTTTCTTCCTCAAAAGCCTCTTTTCAAACAACTATATATATTTTTTTCTCTTTACAAGAAAAGCCTAGCGTCTCCTTTGACACGTGCCCGACTGCAACACCTGCTGTTCTTCTTTTCTAACGGTCCTTTTTAAACCTCAAAGCAACACTTTTAATGCAGCAATGGCTTTCGATCGACATGAAAGCCCTCAGCAGAGCTTTCAGGAGGTTGAGAGCTGGTGTTAAAGAGTGGAGCGGATCGGAGCGAAGTGCTTTTCTCCAGTTCACGGACCTTTTGTTGGAGCGAACACTTATTCTGTCCAGGCTAGTTTTAATGATGGGCTTGGATTCTTCTGCTAGTGCTGCACAGTGATCTCGGTCTAAGATGAGCAAGTAGAAGAGTACCTTGTGAGGGACGTTCTTGTCCGATAAATCAGTGGCAAATGTCCGTGGCTTTTGGGAGATTCAAAACTCAAATCTCGCGAGTGCAAAGGAAATAAAAACACCGGGCCTCGCTTATAATGAATGCTGTGTTCAAGCATCTTTTAATTTAGCTCTTCCTGTGTTTTTACCAATCAATTTATTATAACTGATGAATCACAGCGGATCTCTATGGTAACGCAGGACAGTCAGCGCCATATTGGGATAACAAACAGCTTTCCATGGCAACTGGTAACTGGTGTCTTTCCCACTTGAACGACGTACGACCTCAGAGCGTTCCAGGCGGCTAATGCTATAACAGTTAGCTCATCCGATGCTAACGTCATATGAACGTTTCTTCAAACCAGATGTAATTAAAAACATGCGACATTGAAAGCTGTGACTAAAAATAACGTCCACGTCACCGGTGCAGTGGTTTTGTTACAGTTTTATCATTAGCTGCTCCTCCACTGGGGGGCGCCATTACTGTCTTCATCTCGTATACAAACTCTGAGCAGTTTTCCGAGGTTGTAATTACCAGTTCGAGCGGCGTTCAAAGGCATTTTTTTCAAGTAGGAGGAGGGAAATTTACCAGGTAGCAGTTTCCTGGAAGGCACCATTAAAGTCGTCTGAAACTCATCAATATCCATCTCTAAAAGTTTGAAATTGCATAATCAAAGCCAACTGCCTTTTTGGCTGCACGTCCCCACACTATGAAAGATTAAAACATGTCTCTTGCATTTTGTCTTGTAAACAAATCACAGCTGCTAATCGTTTGCATTTTAGTCAAAATACTTTGGATTATAGTTGTTTTTGTGACGGTGCAAAAGGCAGGATAGACGCCACCTGCTGCTTTTGTCACGCGACTAAAAAAACAACAAAAAACAAGTAAGTGCTTTATTTGTCATAGTGTTCAGGTGTTAGTCCTGAGCCGCTGCGACTGAGCCGCGCCGCCACTGTGGGTCAACCTGACCCGCGTGTTTTTGGAGGTCAGGGAAAACCGTAGCACCTGGAGGAAACCTGGCTGCCTTCAGTCTCCTGGGTTTGTCCTTGTTTCAGAGCGTGGTGTCCTGCACTGGTCAGCTCCACCTCCTCCTC
Organism: Proterorhinus semilunaris; assembly: GCA_021464625.1. Taxonomy (NCBI): domain Eukaryota; kingdom Metazoa; phylum Chordata; class Actinopteri; order Gobiiformes; family Gobiidae; genus Proterorhinus; species Proterorhinus semilunaris. Next base: position 31,113,406 of record CM038358.1, on the reverse strand, counting down.
TTCCTCCTGAGCAGCTCCCTCCGCTTTCACCATCTCCTTGTTTAATATTACTCAAGTAGAAGTAAAAAGTACTGTATGGAAAAAGTACAATTACTTGAAAAAGTTACTTAAGTACATGTACTTGAGTAAATGTAACTGAGTACTACCCTCCTCTGCAAATAGTGCACTCATAGTGTTTTGTAAAGCTTAATTTAACTTGATTAACAATGAGAGAAGAAGAATATGTGTCTGTCCAAGTCTGAACTATTTTAGTTTTACTATTTTAGGAAACTTGGAGGATTTATCCCGATCTTTCCAAAACCAACGACAGACCAACTTTAAACAAATACAAACCTCTCCAAAACTTAACTAAGAAATGCAACATTAAAGCCAGTTTTGCTTTTCAGAACTGGTTAACTTTTTATGTTTCTTGTCATAAGATGCTTTTAAATCTTGGCCCCATCGCCCCCGAATAATTTATCAGCTAATTTTGACTTTTTTTTTTTTTTTTTAATGAGCACAATAAGAACAACCCAAGGCCGGCGAACACTCTCTGATTAATTTGTTCTGCCCTCTTCACCGGCCCGAGTCCCTGGTTACTGTGTCTGACGAGTTTATTTGATTCCGAAAAGTACAAGTGTGTTTTATGAATAATAGATTGACCCACAGAAGACGCTGCAGCCGTTTGTAATGCGGCGCAGATTAATTGTTAATGATATTTGGTCATTGACTCTGCGGATTAGACCTCGTTCAACCAGGCTTTTAGTAAACGATTCTGCGGGTCTGGAGCGATTCAGTTCTGTACTTTTCAGCTTATGAACGATCGATGCATAAATCCTCTTCTGAATGATCTGAATGATTATGATGAAAACAGAATACAAGCCATGAGGGGGCCCGAGATACAAATCCCACGAGATGAGATTTTGACATAATTTGCAGTAATATATAATATTTTGTTTCCTTTGTATGGCGCCATTGTTTTGTTTGTAACAAAATCAACAAACTAATAATAAGAATTGATAAGATTTGACCAATATCATGAATAAAATCATGCAGGCTCCATTTGTGTGCAGTTTAATATTAGAACAAGGCTAATAAATGTGGCTCTTTTCACAGGTGTATTCTGATTAAATTTCCTAATTGTGAAGAAGCGGAGACACAGACTTCAGTATCTAAGCAGTTTGTCTCTTAGGGGCTGTTAATGTATTATAGGGATGTAACGATTCATCTAAAATCGATTTAATATGCGTAAAATGTGAATCGATGTAAAAAATAAAAGAATCGATTTTAAAGCCACCCTCAGCTACTCCATTTTGCGCGACCGAAACAGACCGGAACATAGCTCGCTGTTTCTAACGACGTTAACTTTTTCTCAAGACACCTCCACACCAATCTTATTTAAAAAAGTAATAAATCGACCCCAAATGTATCTTATTTATAATTATAAAAACTATCAATAAAAGTAATTTATTTGTGTGACAGTGTTTGGTCCAAGTGCTTAAAACTGTAGTGCTGCCCCCTGCTGGTCTGACTGAATTCTTGATCATTGTTGGCTTCTATTGACTACTGCCTCATTAGTATGCATGACGTTGCTCATTAATATGCATGACGTCATCAAAAGTATCGTTATCGGAATAAAAAGTATTGTATCGTCCCGCAAAATATCGCGATATATCGGGAAATCGATATATTGTCACTCTCCTAGTTCTACCCGGGCCTGTTGGTCTCTCATAAGGGGCTTCTGAATCGCTCTTTGTCTGACCCGTCACCGAGGACCTGTTTGCCCTGGGAGACCCTACCAGGGGCACGAAGCCCCCGACAACAGAGCTCCAGGATCATTCAGGCTCAAACCCCTCCACCACGTTAAGGTGGCGGCTCCAGGAGGGCCCTACAAGCCGTCATTCTTGCTAATCCCATGTTAACAAATTGCCGAGTGCTTAAAAAAAAGCCTTACACTTTCATGTCCATTAATTCATTTATCTTTTAACTTGAGCAGCTGAGTTCCACGATATGCAGCAGATGGTAAAACAAAGCAAAATAAGAACAAATAATCCCCAAAAGGAGTAGGCAGAAACGAGCAGCTTTTAAGGAGTCAAGCTGAAATGTATTTTTTTCCTCTATACTCCTCTCCCGCCCGGCCTTACTTTCAGATAACCCCTATTAGACTCTAAATCTCGCAGATCTTGGCACCTAATTGTCTCCTCTTTTTGTTTTTACAAGTCGATCCTGCACTCCGTCCCCTCTCCTGTCGCAGCTCGCTTCCTCGGCTCATCTCTTTCATTTCTCTAAAACGCGGCAGACTTTGGTTGACGTCTTCACCTTATTACGGCGTCTGTCGCCCGTGTCCCTGTCTCTGCCTCTAATCACTGGCCTCTCTTTGGTCATTATTTCAAACACCTGATAAGTCCTTTCTCCTCCGTCTGGCCTCCCCCGTGTTTTCTCTCAGCGCTTTTACACTTTTTAGCTTCTGACTCAACCTCCCTCTTTTTCAGAAGGTTCAAACATTTGCGCAGTAACGGGAAGCTAACTAGTTTTGTGTTATTTTCTTAAGCTACAAAACACAGCTGCTTTGATGAATACTACCCTGGTTCTACCTCCTGTTTCTTTCATTTGTTTCGCACAAAGGGTGTACTGGCGTTATCATAAAGTTTAAAACTAGGGTGAGACTAGAGTCAGGAGGATTTCACCGGCTCATTTTCTGTCATTTTGAATAGCCTTGATTAGTTGCCACTGCTGCCAGTTTTCGAAGTGTTAAATAACTCGGGGATTTAATTTTCCAGGTTCGGAGCTTCAGAATGAGGTACAACATGTCCATATTTGATTTAAATAAGTCGATAAAAGATGTATTTTTAAAAGGGTGAGAGTCAAAAACAGATTCGATTCAGTGTCAGATATTTGTATTAGAGCGATATATCATTTTATTATATTGACTATCAGCCGATCTAGCGCCGATAAAAGCTAATATCTCTGGAACCGAAAGTGATATAGACTGAGCTAAGTCAAGGCTTTAAATGGACTCTCCCACGACTTCCTAGGCCTCAGGGGAACAGAGAAACATCACCATGAAAATCGACTACGAGTTTTTGAAACACAAGTTGTCATAGCTAATGTCAGAGCTAATGCTAACGGCAGCTAATCGGAGCTGGGACAGAAACTATGATTGAATTAACACAAAGTAATACAAATAAATCAGTCACTGCTGGAGTGGCCAAGTATTTGTATTTTTACAGGATTATGGGCGACGGTGGCGCAGATGGTGGAGCGGGTCGTCTCATGATCGGAAGGTCAGGGGTTCGAATCCCGCCTCCTGAAAGTGTACGCTGTCGTTGTGTCCTTGGGCAAGACACTTCACCCACCTTGCCTCCAGTGTCTGCGTACACTGGTGTATGAATGGGTGAGAGGTTCCTTGCTGTAAAGCGCTTTGAGTGCCTAATGTAGGTGGAAAAGCGCTATATAAGTTGAGACCATTTACAATTATGGACCAGACATTTGAAAAAAAAATGTCGGTCAAAAATATCAGCCAATAAAAAATCCGCCTTAGAAAAACCCATATCGGTCGACCTTCTAGTTCTATCGATAACTATCTTATATTTTCCAGTATCGACTCCGATATCCAATACCGCCATCGGATCGGCCCCGGAACTCACTTTGGAAAACACTGACGTTGTTCTCAACTGAAGTGTTGAAACTCAAATGTGAAAAGACAAAGACCTTTCCTTAAAATCACTCTGATAAAATAATGAAATAATAAAATAATGGGTAACCCTAAGAATGATGCTTCACTCAACAGAAGTCGGCGGCAAACTGTTTTATTATCGCGGCTGAAATGAACATTATTCTGAGGCTGAAGTCTTTCACTCAGTTCACTGGTACCGTGTTAATGACATGAGTCGCACTTCCCAACACGCCATTTCTGACCATTTAAACTACAAACACCGACTGCGCCATATTTATATTTTTTACTCTTCTAATATTACCAGAGGCCGCGCGGTTCCCAGAGCGAGCAGCGGGATTCAAAACACAGAGCATTTCCAATCTCTTTGTTTCTGTGCGGCGTTGTATCGCGCGCCAGGCCCAGTCGGACAGCTGTCTCCGCCGCCGCCGCCGCCGCCGCCGCCTGTGTTTTTCCATCATCTCCTCTCATCTCCACAATTGTCTCACTCACTTTCCTGTCGACGCCGTTTCCTCCGTTTTTAAAGCGCTTTGACGCGGCTTGTCTCTACAAACACGGACAGACCGGTGGTGTTATTTGACGGCACTCGAGCTGCTATTTGCAAAATATCAACTTTCACTCTGATCACGGGGAGTTGCTCGCGGTCCCGGCGCATTCGCACGTTTTAATGGTTAAGATCAGACCAAGTTGGAACAAACGAGGGCAGGACAAATCTGGCTTTCGTCTTCATATCGAGCACAATGGAGGCTGAATAACTTTCTTTGGAGAAACGCAGCGTGAATATTTTACATTTTTTTAAATTCCATACAATGCTGATGTCTGGAAGGATTGCGAGGTGTGACTGGACTTCTAGGGCATTCTCTTTTTCTCCAGTTTGCACACGCCATCTAGCACCGGTCTGGATAAATGAACATGGCGTGTTTTTAGTGTTGGCGGAAACCCGGAGGCGAACACCACACAGAAAGCCACAGGGGTCGAACCTGGGACCTTCTAGCTGTAAGGCGAGAGCGCTAAGCACTCAGTATGGCAGTGTCAAACTGACCCGCATGACCTTGGAGGTCGGGGAAACTGTAGCACTCGGAAGAAACCTGGCAGCCCTCTGGGTTTGTCCCTGTTTCAGAGCGTGGTGTCCTGCACTGATCAGCTCCTCCTTCCTCCCTCCGCTTCACAACAGTCTTTCACCATCTCTTGTTTGTCCCTTACTTGTTTCCTGTAGCTCCTCTTGTGACGCCTCCTCTGTGCTGCAGGGGGGGCTCTTGGAGCCTCTTCAGTGTCTCAGAAGAAGACATGTGTAGGTCTCAAATGGGTTTAGCTGATAAGCTAGCATTTTGTTTACCTTTAAAAAGCTGCTTTCTTCAGGACCATTTTAGACTCTCAAAGTAAACAAATCCACCTAACCTCAACCAAAATACGGCAAAGACGTATCCAGAAACAATGTGGAACACGTAAACCACAAATGCAGTTTGCAGAAAAAGGCAAAAAACTCAAGGAGAGAGCGAGGTCTCTCCTGTAGCTCTTGAAATAACGCTACTGATAAGAGCTCACCTTTTGCTGAAAACAGAACCGAAGTTTAGAAGCCTCTATATCCTCTGCCCAGGGCTTATTGTTGTAGAAAAGTCTGCAGCTCAAAGCAAACTCGTATTATTTCAGGCCACTGGGATGATTGTTTTTTTTCCCCTTTGCATTTCACGTGCTACTGGCACATGCGCAGGCCGCGTGCTCGGTTTGCTTGGGCAGGTGTGAGGGCTGGCCAGCAGGGGGCAGGTGAGCCAGGGATGTCTCCAATAGAGGATTAGTTCAGAAACGGTAGCGTATTTAATTTAGTTGTAACTTTTTTTTCAACTGTCCAAAGAAAACTTTTTATTTTTATAATGCAACCAATTATCGTTTTGATAATCGTGATTTCAATTATTGCTAAAATAATCGTGATTATTCTTTTGTCTGCAGTCGAGCAGCCCTACCACTCACAAAGAGTTGGGCATTGTAGGGACGCAACGATTAACTTTTATCACGATTTGATACGCATTTCGATATGAAGATCACAATTTCGATTCATTTGAACAAGAATTTCAAGTTGTTTTTTCCACACATTTTGCCAACAATGTCATTACTTTGACATTTGATGAAGTGTACGAGTTGACCAGAACAATCTTTTGAATGTGATCCACTGTTTTCATAAGGGACGAGTTCTTTTTGAGGGGAACAACGTGATCGCTTCAGTGAATTGTCAGTGAAGGAGGTCATGTGCTCTTCAGGATCCAAAACGCAAGTATAGGCAAAAAGATAAATAAAATCCGAGGCACTTTGATTCCTAGCAAAAGTCCTTTTATTGAATGGACATGCCAAAACACGAATTATTTTGTTATATAGGCGCCGACAATACTCTGAGCTTGAACCCACTTTCACCCTGAGCGGTCCTGTCAAATCTCAGATATTAAACAAACCCTGGACTGTGGACAGACCATCGTTCTGCCATATGTGCAGCAGCTTTAACCACTAGACCTTAACAGTGAGTGCGTTTACAAGGGCTCGAAATTCCAGGTTATTAGTTATCTTCCGGTTATGGCAGTTTTCGGGATATGTTGTTTATATGACACTGAGAAATCGGGAAACTCAAATTCCTTGTTTACATGATCAAATAAGGAAACCCGGCTTTTCGAATTTAAGCTCTGTCGCGCAGGCGCAAACATGACATTTTTGAGCAAAATACGGTGGAAAATATTAAAAGCATAAATGTGTGGCTTGTTCTTTTGAACTTTGGGCTCAATGTTTTGCTCGTCCTCGACATCCTGAGCTACGGTAGTGACGGCAGATTGTGGATAATTCCGTACCTTTACCGGTCCTGGGTCTTTATCCCCGACGCGGACCAGGGAGCTCTGGGAGAAGGTTAAAGCCGGGGCCGGTGTGAGAGAGCGGAGCTGATGGAGTTCACCGATAGTTAGTGGATGAAAAACTTAATCCGTCTCTGTTGTGGTCGACGACTCTGCGTCCGGAGGAAAACCAGCCGCCTTGAAACGGTCGCCGACAGTTTTGCATAAATCCACATTACGAGGCTTCTTTCCATCGTAAATATTCACTACTTTTAGTTCTTTCATGGTTAAAATATAAAACTCCATCTCCTCTTGACTCCAGAAACCGGAGCTCTTCGGACTCACCGCCGCCGTGTTTGTTTACGATTAACTGCGCAATAAATGGGAAGTTTCTTAAAACCGGCAAATAGAGTTTACATGAAGTTATATCCCGTTTATTGACGGAAAATCCCAGCCAGAAAATCCGGGTTTCTCAAAATCGGGAAACTGCCTTTATATGATCAAAGACTAAACCGGAATATTAAAAACTCCCGATAATAACTGGGAATTTCGAGCCCTTGTAAACGCACTCCGATACAAAGGTCCGCCCATGATAAGAACTCTATTTTAACACACTTTGTTTTTTCCTCATAAACATGTAAAATACACGTTAACAGGTGAACAGTGATTATATGAAAACAAAATCAAAAATCGCTTGTCGATATTCGTTTCGGGTCAGGTCACTTTACCAAACTGCGTCTTCCGAAACACAAACCTTAAAAGGACAAATCTGCATTATTGCCGCCTTGTCGTTGTTGATTTAATCTCATCGCTCGCCGCTCATTTTTTCTGCTTTAAGAAACTACCCCGTCGTAGATTTAAATCACACTCGTGTCAACAAAATCAATTGGATCATTAGGAGCTGCCGACGGATGATTAAAAAGCAAAATATCTCGCGACGTCCAAAGCCTGAGATGTAAATTATGTTTGGAAACTTTGAACACAATAGATTAACAAAGGCCGCCAACGCAGACCCGCATCTGCACCGCGGACCGCACGACCCGATTACATTTTATATAAAACCTATTTTGCATTTAAATGAAGGAGAACTCATTTTCCTGCCGCGACACTGAGGCGCTTTGAATGGCGAGCTGACGCGGAACACATGAATGTTTTAATACTAATAAAGAGACATGATTTGGCAATTAAGGCCTTGCTTAACCCTACGACCCGGGCGGATAATGGCCGCGCTTCGCAGCCAGACGGATCCCGCCCAGTCGCGTTTGCTCCGAAACGAGCGCAAAATTAATCTCCTGTAAACGGGAGAAATTATAATGAGGCTTGATGGAGAAAATGCGGCATAAAATCGCATTAGGGCTTTTATTAGGGAAGTAACGATATGCAAATCTCCGTTTATTGTATGGATTTGACTTCTTGGTGTAAAGTCTTTAGGCGGCTGATGGGGCTTATAAGTAAAGTTGTTGACAAATTCAATTGAAACTGGATTTTTGATTTGGGTTAATGGCTCGAGCGACCGTCCTCTGCCCCGAAGATGATTTAAAAAATATGCGGAACAGATATTAAATAACTCTTCGAACACTAAGACATTGTCAAGTCTGGGCGTCCTCCCTGCGCCCCGTCAGATTTATATGATCTGCAAAACTAGTTTTAGTTGAGTGGTCTTTCAGTTTTATCCACTGTTATGAGGTCTGACCCATGGATCGGATACTGGTATCAGATATCGGAGCAGATACTGGAAAAAATACAAAATTGAGATGATTCAGTCTGGCCCGCAGTGTTTCCCACAGGTTAGAAGGCCGGGGTGTGTGGTGGTCGGCCGGGGTTCAACACTAACACTAGGGCCGCCGCATATATATATTTTGTGATCTACTATATGGAGTATATGGAGTTTAAAAATTAAGTATTTTCCTCCCCTTACTAGTGCTGGGCGATATGACGATACATATCGTGGGGACGATAGAAAAGTGTCTATCGTGGCATTTCTCTTCTATCGTTTATATCGTTTCTAACCTAATTTCATCAATTATTAAAGCAAATATTACATTAAATAGGCCACAAAGAATGTATTAGTGTTTTCTTGTCACTATGCATCCTCTAAGTTTATATTAAGTCATTATAAACAAGAATAAAAAAGAACTTTTTCGCAAAGAAACTCCGTCTTGTTGTTTTACGACACCTGCTTTACGATATTGCTGTCCGCCGCCCGCCACACCTGCTGTAGCAACGGCGACATCTAATGGACGTACACCCCTACTACTACACTCAGCATTCTTATTTCTGAGTTAAATGTCACTTCATAACAGAGGTTACATTAACCGAAAATTCTCCGTCATTTGCGTAATATGTTTAGCTTTGACGCTGATCCGTGTCTGAGCGCGCGGGGCTCTCAGCTACTTCCCTAAACACCGCGTGGTTTCGCTCTGCTTCACGTACGGCAAATAAACAGCTTTTTAGTGATGGATCTCACAACGGAGCTGACTGATAGGCAAGGCAACTTTATTTATACCACGCATTTCGTACACAAGGCCACTCAATGCGCATTGATAGTGCTGGATCTGGATTAAACACACGAGAGAGAAGAGAGAGGAGAGGCTGGTGCAGGAAGTAAGAGACGGACCAGCGCGTAGAGCAGCTAAAGACGTACAATGCAAACTGCTCGCCCACTGTTTCTTAAACATTACGTTAAAATTGAGATATAAGCTCCAATTTACATTTGTATTGGTGTAATATGAGCCTTGATATCGAGGAGCAGATGATGCTCTGAATAAGTCGTTCTCTACGCACGAGTTTACACATTTCTGTTGTTAAATTGGTGTCAGGACCATAGACTGTATAAAGGACTCAGATGTTCAGATCATGTTTAGCCCATTTATCCTGCTGTCTCACATTTTTCCTGACATAAACAATACAGGCTATATAAATTATCCATAGCGAAACCACTGCTTCAAAATAAAGTAAAAAAAAAAGTAAGTAAGATGAAAATTACTTACTTACTTTTTTTTAAACTTTTGAAAGAATAACTGAAAACGGACTATATTATGGTATATCGTGATATATATCGTTATCGTGATATAAAATAATCCATATCGTGATATAGGTTTTTTCCATATCGTCCAGCACTACCCCTTACATGTTCCAGCCATGTCCTAATGTGTAGCATGAGCCCAGACCTGTTCACCACAACCGCACGAGCTTAATATAGAGACTGCAGTTGCGTGTAAGACCTGAGGTGGCAGTAGTGCGTATGAAAATTACCAACTTTCATCTGGTCCCTTTAATTACGAAACGCAATATATCTCAGTAGGTGTTCTTTGGTGATGCGCCACAGATTAGTATGTGTGGGAAACACTGGGCCTGTAAAAAAGGAAAGAATTCCATACGTGTCCAGCAGAGGGCGCTGCCATAACAAGAGGGAAACATAAACAACACGTTATAGCCACGGGGTAAATGGTCAGCCTGCTTCAGGGCAGCTGTAGTTATAATAATCGAGTGTTGAGTGAATTAATAATGACATTTTCCATTTTTATTCATAATTTTCCAAATGTTTTCCACATTTCTCGACATTGTAGATGAACTCAATATTGTAAATGTGCATATCCTCCAAACAGCAAAAAGATAATCTTGTAGATGATATATTTTCCCGCCTGTGTCATCCTGGTGGAATTGCTAAGCGCTTGATTGGAGATTCTTCAGAACCTTTAGTTACCTTTTGCATCAATATAATTTTCCATTTCTATTGCACGGATGTGGTGTGTTTGTCGGAGATTTCCGCTGTCGGGCTGCGTGAGAAGCAATCATCCTGGCAGGGCAGTGGGTTCTGTCGGGGGACGCCCTCCGAAATAATGGCGGGGGAAACGCTTAAATGACTTTTTCCACCCCTAAAAAAAGTGTTATTATTCAGGTTGGGGAAAAGGTTCGCCGATGTATCCGCCGGTAAAATGGGGGTCGCGGAGAGAAAAGCGATTGAAAACCCCTTCTTCAGATTACTGCTCCTTGTTTAAAAACGGCCGAGTCTTAATCTGACCCATAAACCGAGTCCAATTCCAGGCTTTTACGTTCGCTGATAAAATGTGCGCTCGGCGTTTGGCCACTGTTTTAAAACGCCCACCTTTTATCGACCGTCTCCGCACTAAAAAATGCCGCTCCTCGGACCTCTAACTCAGGGCAGGGATAATTAACATCCACTTCTCTGGGTTTAATCTCGGGAATCTGCAATATCGGCGCATCCGTTGTCCTTCAGGCGGATCTACGGCCTTATCGCGGCGGTAAAATGTCTCTGTAGGAGCTGCCAGAGTCTTGTACCTGTTCGAGATAAAAACAGATACAGTTCTTTTGAAGCGCTCGGCTCCTGGCGCGGCGTGGGCACCCGACCAAATAAGACCTGTTTAACAAAAGACGAGGTTCGGGGGAAACGCCGACGAGCAGCGGGATTGCTCAATGAAGTTTGAATCGTTGACGTCGTTTGAATAGGACGAGATTAGGAAACGTGCGTTAACCTTCAGGCTCCCTTTGAGAGCTTTTGGTTTGTATATTGTTGCTCATCTGGTAATTTTTGAAGCTGGGTGGGATGTTTAAACTAGTGGTGGGACTCCAGTAGGGCTGGGCGATATGACGATATTAGACAGTCTTACGATCTCCAGAGCTGACGATCTGTTATTTTTGTGGGATCGCTTTATCACGGTTTTATGCACTTCAGCAAAGTTGACTCTTTTCACCGTCAGTGAAGCAAAACCAAGCCGCTAACTTTCTGCTACGCTAATGCGAGCGTTTGGCAGCGAGCCGCTCCTCTACAGTGCGAATAAAAGACCAGGCCCCTCAATCTGGAGCTTTTAAACCCAGCGTTCTGTCTCTATTTCAGCGGTATTTATGGCCGTGTCTTTCCCCCGTAACGCCACTGCTCTGCTCAGCGTGTGTTTATTTATTTACCTGGCGACACGTGTGCGAAGAAGCGAGCGTGTCCTTCGTCCTCACAGTTCTTTTGGCGCCGCATCTTCTCATTTGTTTAATTTTAATCCTGGGCCGTGTTCACAAATGCGCTGTTTATCCAGGTCTTTGAAAATATAAAAGTTCCCCAAAAACACCGTCAGTCTGAGTTCATTATTGTAAATTCACGTAGCAGTGACAAACATCTTCCTGTTTGAGTTTTACACAATAAAAGTCACTGCATGTTATCTCTTTAATAAGACTCTTATTGTGAAAGGGTCGACAGCGACAGAGCGTTATATTTACAGCAGCTCGACGTCATGAGAGAGACGTCTCAGAAAAAATGCCAAACAGACACTAACAAGCCTTTACCAAACTTACTCTTTAACTTACTTCTACTTAACTTTATTATCTGGAGTTTTATTGTGTTTTTCATTTATAAAGTGAGTTTGCTTTAGGTCCAAGTCTGTTATTGCTGTGTTGATTATCACAAAGTTGAATAAATTAGTGTAGTATTTTTCTTCTTCAGTGTATAATTTAAGTAATTTTTAAGTCATTATAAAAAATCGTGATAAAATGGAAATCGTAAGGTTATATTTCAAAAATCGTGATATTCTATTTTTGCCATATCACCCACCCCTAGACTCCATTAACAATGTGTAATTGAGTTAATTACAGGTCGGTATTTGATTAATCGCAATTAATCGAAACAATTTTTAAGCGAAAACCAGCTATATCATTCAATAACTAGACCAGTGGGTCTCAACCTTTTGGAGCTGTGACCCCCATTATAACAGTTAAAGCGGTTTAATGACTTTATACGGAGACTTGTTTACACACAGGTGGATTCTATTTATCATCATTAGTCATTTAGGTCAACATTGGATCATTCAGAGATCCTCACTGAACTTCTGGAGAGAGTTCGCTGCACTGAAAGTAAAGGGGCTGAATAATTTTGCACGCCCAATTTTTCAGTTTTTTTATTTGTTAAAAATGTTTGAAATATCCAATAAATTTCGTTTCACTTCATGATTGTGTCACAATTGTTGTTGGTTCTTCACAAAAAATTACAGTTTTATATCTTTATGTTTGAAGGCAGAAATGTGGCAAAAGGTCAAAAAGTTCAAGGGGGCCGAATACTTTCGCAAGGCACTGTATAGGGCTGGGCGATATGGCCTAAAATGTATATCATGATATGAAAAAATAAATATCACGATAACGATATATTTGACGATATAATTGACAATGGACGAATTACTTCAAAATCCCAGCCTTACGCCTATTGGGAAGATTCATTCAGTGATATTTTATTCTTTTTTTTTTACGCCATAATTGTCTTCCAAATATGATCTACTCAAGCAGTTTACATCCTTCATTTCAGTTTACTTTTTCAGCACGTGTCCCCGTGTTCTACAGTCACCGTTTATGCTGCTCTGATGGAGCGTAACATAAATTATATCGTATCCACAACGATATAAAAACTTACAACGATATTAAAACATTATATCACGATAACGATATGCGATACGATATGGCCCAGCCCTAGCACCGTATATATTTTTATCTCCATGATCTTGTAGCCACAGCTGCTCTGGGGTAGACTGACAGAAGCGAGGCAACCAGTCTGCGCCATCTTTTTTTTTTAGAATATAGTTACCAATAGGTTTTGTTGCCTGTTGGTCCCGGGACAGTTGTTTGTTTCAGCTCAAATACAATTGAACATTTAAAATAGTTTTTATGGGATAAGTGTACAGTATTGTTCTGTTGTTTGGTTCTAGATGGAAAATAGTTTAGTATAGGTATCAAAAAAAGTATAGTTCGGGTACTGGTATTGGGGGGGGGGGGGGGGGGGGAAGTACCCTTTATACTCTTAACATAACCTTACGAGAAGCACAGGCTCGCAGTGAAGTTAGATGTGCTTCTTTACTGAACAAGTGCTACATTAGAAGTCACATATCAATCCACTGACTTAGCACGCATTAACAGTGCGGAGCGCGGTGTTCCGACACGACACAAAGTAGTGCCGCCTTCTTTGCATTTAATCAGAGCAGAATTATTATGTTTTAGATCAATACATAACGGTACCCAGCCCGAAACTGGAGCCCGATGAATCCTGGCTTTGTCGTCCTGGAAAATGCCCGCGCATCAGGGAAGAGGAAATCCATGGATAGAATATGGAATTGGTGAAATCTGATAAATTGGATGCTCCCATTAGACCGCCAAATGATCGCAACTTACCACGCAGTTGATGGTAAGAAGTGTCTCTCAGTTCCATCGCCTGTGGTTTTCTGCTACTACAGGAAACTGTCCGCATTTAAATGGTTTTGGCTCCGTGTTTGGCAGCTGCTTGTTTTCGGGGAGAGCCTTTAATTTGATCGCCAAGGTAAGTATCCAATTGAGCCGCCGTATTCGACTCGAGAGGAACTTTCCGACAATGCGCGCCGTGATTGCCTTCGCAGCTGCGTGCGGAAATATCGAGAAGCCGCTCTTCGCTCTCTCCTCGGAAATCTTAAGGTTACTCACGTAACCCCGGTTCTTTGATAACAGAGTGAGGTGTTTCACTATGGGAATCGCCTCGGGCGTGACCATCCACGGAAGCTCCAATGGCACCACGTCTGTCCATGACAGACAGGTTGACTGTACCTTGGGCTACGCCCCCTCTTCTAGGTACAGCCAGCCTCCTCCTTCAGTAAACATTCTAAAGCGATTTCTGACCGCCTTGCAAGGAGGGCAATGAAGGTGAAACACCTCACTCTGTTATCAAAGAACCGGGGTTACGTGAGTAACCTTAAGTTCTTTTTCTAACTTCGTTCGGTGTTTCACTATGGGAGATATGGCCTACTCCCGGATTGCAAATAAAGCCCCCGAAGCAGCAGGACACAATTGTGACAAACGGTGACCTTAAAGGGAGCCAGCAACCCTTGGCTGCAAGACTGCCTGGGCCAAGGAGGGACCAGAGACGTCCAGTCTGTAAAACCGCACAAAAGTGTGTGGTGACGCCCAGCTTGCTGCGGCGCATATATCTTGAACAGAGATACCTCTGAGCAGGGCCCAAGAGGTAGCCACACCCCTAGTGGAGTGAGCCCTCAACCCATGTGGAGGTTGTAGGCCTCTGCAGGTATAAGCCAATGAAATGGCTTCAACAATCCAGTGAGAAAGTCTCTGACTGGACACAGGCTTCCCTTTATGGGGAATGGCCCAGGACACAAACAACTGGTCAGCCTTGCGGAAACCAGCTGTCCTGGCCACATACACATGTAGTGCACGAACCGGGCACAAAGCATTAAGCCGCCGCTCCTCTGCAGAGGAAAAAGGCGGAGGATGAAAAGCTTCAAGCTCGACTGTGGAGCAGCTAAAAGCAGAGTCCAATACCTTCGGTACAAAGGCCGGGTTAGGACGCAAGCGGACTCTAGAAAGCCCAGGGGCAAACTGTAGACATGCAGGACTAATAGATAAGGCCTGCAGTTCGCTCACACGCTTTGCTGAGGTCAAAGCCAGAAGCAACACCGTCTTGAAAGCAACATACTTCAAGTCAACAGCCTCCAAGGGCTCAAAAGGGTGCTGGCAAAGTGCGTCTAGCACAACCACCAGATCCCAAAGGGGTATCAGGGGTTTAACCACTGGAAGTTTGCGGCGTGCTCCTTTCATGGTGCCGCACACCACTCCTCAAATATGCGCCACTTACAGTCATACAAAGACCGAGTGGAAGTGGCCCTGGCACACTGAATAGTATCAATAACATGTGCAGGGAGACCAGCAGCATTTAAGTTCCACCTTTCACGGGCCAAGCCCAGAGAGCTACTCGGTCTGGGTGAGGATGGTAAATCTCTCCGCCCGCCTGAGATAGGAGGTCCCTCCTCACAGGAAGGGGCCAAGGCTGTCCCCGAAGGAGCTGCATTATTTCCGCCATCCAGGGTTTGGACGTCCACCGCGGGGCAATTAAGATGAGTGAAAACCCCTGCTCCCTCACCCGAGCCAGGGTGGGTGAGATTAAACTGATCGGTGGAAAAGCATAGAGCAGAACGTCCGGCCATGGGTGGGCTAGAGCGTCCATCCCCAGGGGCGCGTCCACGTCCGTCAGGGAGAAAAACAGCGGACACTTTGCGTTTTCCTGCGAGGCGAATAGATCTACGGCGGCCTGGCCGTACATCTGCCAGAGCTGCTCCACCACTTGAGGGTGGAGAACCCACTCGCCGTACAGGGGATTTCCCCGCGACAGCAAGTCCGCCCCTCTGTTCAGGGCACCTGGCAGGTGCGTTGCCCGGAGAGACAGCAGCCTGGTGCTGCTCCACAGAATCAATTTCTGTGCCAGCCTGTGTAGCTGCAGAGAGCGTGTTCCGCCCTGGCGGTTGATGTACGCGACAACCGTTGCATTGTCCGTTTTTACAAGGACATGCTGGCCCTGAATATACTGTAGGAAGTGTTTCAGAGCAAGGAAAACAGCCCAAAGCTCCAACATGTTGATGTGTAACAGAGCCATATGCGGGCCCCATGTCCCGTTCACCGTCCTGCCGGACAGGGTGGCTCCCCATCCTGACAGGGAGGCATCCGTTGTCAGGGTAACTCTTGCGGACACCGTGCCCAGCGGGACTCCCGCAGTCAGAGCGTGCGTGTCCCGCCACGGGCGAAGCGCCATGACGCAGCGCTCGTCCACTTTCACCCTGCGATATAGGTGTCGGCGGGGGCACAGACGTAACGCTGCGACCCAACGCTGAAAGTCTCTCATCATTAAGAGGCCCAAATGAACGACAGATATTACTGACGCCATGAGACCAGCTAGGCGGAGGCATGTCCTGAACGAGACCCGTGCGCCCTGGCGAAACAGTGAGAGACACTGGCTGAGAGAGCTTAGTCTTTGAGCCGTAAGAGTCACTCTGAATGAGAGGGAGTTTATGCTCAAACCCAGATACTCTGTATTCTGCGCGGGTTCTAACCGACTCTTGGTGCGGTTTATTCTGAACCCCAGAGCAGTGAGATGACAGACGACCGTGCGCGTGTCCGTGAGTGCGCGCTCGCGGGAATCGCATGAGATCATATAATCGTCTATGTACGAAAAAATTCTGATCCCGCTGCTCCGAAGAGGAGCCAGTGCGGACTCCACACATTTGCTGAACACTCTCGGAGCCAATGACAGCCCGAACGGAATTACTTGATATTCGTAAGCTGTCCCTCCGTGCGCAAACCGCAGGTACTTCCTGTGCGCGGGGTGTATTGGGATGTGAAAATACGCATCCGACAGATCGATTGTGGTAAACCAATCCTCTCTGCGTATCGAGCGGCAGAGAACCTTGTGTGTGAGCATTCTGAACGTAAATCTCCGTAAGTGTATGTTTAATACACGGAGATCGAGAATGGGACGTAAGGCTGAGGACCCCTTCTTCGGGACGAGGAAATAGCGGGAGTAAAACCCCTGTTGACACTCGCTGTGTGGAACAGCTCGTATTGCTTGTTTGCTCAATAGAGATGTGATCTCGTCCGCTAGGACATGAGCTGCATCTCCTTTCGCCACTGAAGGCAGCACCCCGTTGAAAGTGGGCGGTTTCATTGCAAACTGAAGCCTGTATCCTCGACGTATAGTGGAGAGAATCCATGGATGAACTGCGCATGCGCGCCACTGCTCCAGCTGGGCAGTGAGCGGCCCCATGAAAATGCTCGGTGACGTCACTCCCTTTACAGGAGTCTCGACGTCTGCCAAAGAAGGAGCGTGAGCTCCCTCTTGCGGCGTAAGCCGGAGAGTTTTCAAATTTAATTGAATTTTTATTTTTTGAACCAAACTCGCCCTTAGCCCATGGCCTGGATGCGAGTGTGCAAGTTTTATTTTTGAAAAATGTGTTTTGTGATTTAAACATTGCCCCTGACTCACCTCCTGCAATATATGCGGGGTGAGTGGACAGGAGAGGACGTCTGGCAAACTGCGCAGAGCCTCTGAACTGGGGCTGGGGTCCAAGGACACTCTCCGTATTTTGCATGGGGGGGCGCCGAGAGAAGACAAAACTGTTAGGTCGTGCGCTTCTTTTTGCCCTCCCCGGGGTGTGAGGAGCGGTTTTTAGCCGCTGCCGCTGCAAAAGAGTGCTTGCCCCATGGTTTGGGATTTCCTGACCGCTGCTGTTCGTTCTGCTGTCCAGCCGGTTTTTGTTGCTTGGGGCCAGCTCTGTAGCCCTTGGCACCGGCCGCTGCAGTGACACCTGGTCGCTGAGTTTGTGCAGGACGAGAAGGCTGCTTGCGGGGCAGGCACAGGTTGAAGGCTTCGCCCTCCTGCTTACGGAGGGTGCTTGTCTCCTTCATTTTGTCCAGTGCTGGCCCAAACAGACCCTTGGTGGGGTCATAGGTCGCGTCCATGACGTCAGCCTTCTGTGTGTCGGTCAGTCCTGAGTGGTTTAGCCATAGACCTCGCTCACCCGCCACAGCCAGTCCCATCACGTGGCCGCAGCCCTGGACTGCCCCTCGAGTTGAGCGCAAAAGGAAGTCATTCACCACACAGATTTCATCCCAGAGGACCGGGTTGGGTGCCCCCGAGTCCAACTGTTGGCCCATTTCCTCAAGTAATTCCCCCTGGTAAGCGGACAGCAGAGACACTGTATTCAGTACGCACACCGACTGAGCGGCGTATTTGTACGTCCGCTGGAAGATGGAGGATGTGACCCTCTCCATCTTGTTGGGCAGGGAGATATTAGTTGAGGCTGAGACGGCACGGCGATTGGGATGTAGGTGATATGCCAATGAAGGCTCCACCGCTGGGGGTTCGGCCAACCCCAGCTCCTTCATCCCATGTACTTCCAGCTTAGAGTAGCCCTGGACTGGGAGCCTGCTCTTAAGTGGGCTGGACCAAAACCGGCTCATCTCCTTCATGCATGCAGATACAGCAGGAAGGAGCTGCTTTGTAGGTGCTTGGACCGGTGGGAGCCGTTTGCCATCATAGAGGTCCCTTACCCCTCCCTCTGCGTCTACAGCCGCGGGCCAGGGTATGTTGAGCCTGGTTGCAGCGCGTTTGCACACGTCGTACAGATTGCTGTCCAGAGGGGACGTTGTTTCTGACGCACTCGGGGGTCTGGACTGGACCAGTGGAAATGTGGAGTCCTCCTCCACATCCTCCATATCCACAGCCTCGAGGAGGTCAGAGGCAGCATCGCACTCTGCGTCCTCACTGCCTGCATCCATGTCGAGGAGGTCCTCGAACAGTGGCGGCATTTCGTCTGATACATCCAGCGCGCTGCCCCAGGTAGTGGCAGCTCGCTGGTGGGTATCGGCTGTGGGCTTAGCGGCGGCCTGTGTCAGGCACGGGTCCTGAGAATTAGCCACCGCTACTCTGAGTCTCCTTTCTAATATTTTCTCCGGCATTGATGTGCAGTGATGGCAAAAGTCACGGTCCGCCAGCGCTGTCTGAGCGTGTTTAGCGCCCATACAAGCGATGCACATCGGGTGAGGGTCCCTCCCTGAAATAGTAGCCCCGCACGACGCGGGGCAAGGGCGGGATGAAACCTCCTTTGGCTTCGGGTCCGACCCTTTGGCGGGGGTAGGAGCCGAGGACATAATGCCTAAGACCGGGAAAAAAGACCAGAAATAAGGGCAGTGCTAGTCGTGCCGCGAAGCAAACACGACTGGAGAAGCCGAGACACGGGTTGAAAACCGTAACCGGGTCCGGGGAGCCTGCTCGCCGTAACGCGTTAGCAGAACACCGCAGTATTGAATCAGTCAACAAATTAATGTCAACCGATCAAAAGGGCGGGCAACAGGTAAATGTCACCCGCAAAAAGCTGCCTTGACGGTAGCAGAATGGAAGAGCTAAGTCAGTCGACAAATAAATGCTAACCAACCTGGCTTATTATAAGCTATACGGTTAACGGTGCGTAGTAAACTAATACAAGCAGCCTATAAAACAGCTCGCCTCTACGCGGTCGCTGCACAAATAACCGTGTAATAGCAGTATCAAGTCCGTGAGAACTTACTCAGCGTGTCCGAGCCAAAGCCGACAACTGCGCTCGTCAACGATGTCCTTTACGGCTCGTCTATGAACTGTTAAACAGAAGCTAGCTTGCTTGGCAAGAAAAGCGCTGAGGGAGCTATAAAGATGTGGCTTCCACGCGGGAAGAAAGCGAGAATGTTTACTGAAGGAGGAGGCTGGCTGTACCTAGAAGAGGGGGCGTAGCCCAAGGTACAGTCAACCTGTCTGTCATGGACAGACGTGGTGCCATTGGAGCTTCCGTGGATGGTCACGCCCGAGGCGATTCCCATAGTGAAACACCGAACGAAGTTAGAAAAAGAACCCTAATTGGGTTGTACGCTTGTCTCTAATTTCTCGAATTTTGATGTGTGGTTTTTCCTTTGTGTCTTTTTAAGGTGAAGGAGGAGTCGGTGGTGTCCTGCGTGTTGGACGCTGAAGCCGTGGCCTGGGACCGGGAGAAGAAACAGATCCAGCCGTTCCAAGTCCTCACCACACGCAAGAGGAAGGTGAGGATTCCCGAAATCTGCTGGCAGTTTTTGCAGAAGTGGTTGCCATATTTTCTAACAGTTTTCCTATCTCCCCTTGGAGACATAAGCCATAAGTCATAAGTTCCATAAGTTTTATATCTTCTACAATAGATGTAAAAAGATTGTGTGGGAGGCCGTTTCTTTAACCAGCATTTTTATACGGCCTTACATAAGCATCGTCTGCAGTCAGCTCATCCGAAAGGCAACCCAGATATAACAGATTGAAAGAGTCTGTTGATGCTACAGCCCAATGTTTTAGAAATGACCTTTTGTTGCATCCGTCCAAAAGGGCTGAATGAATGAGCAAGACCAAAATCTGCCATTGTTTCCTCACATTCTCCCCAGCCGTGTGTCGGGAGTCGTGCTGTATTTTGATTTCCGTTGGTGAGGTGTTATGAAGAAACAGTCTTCCAACAAAACGCGACGAAAATGTGAGAAAACTTTAACAAAAATGAGAAAAGAGCGTCGGTCTTAGCGTTCAAATGAGCGTTACACTGGGCCATAGGCTTTAAACTCTCCAGTCGAGAAGCTTTTAGAGGTTAAAAACAAATGTGGCACGGGACGTCGAGTGATTATAGAAGCTGTTGAATGTGTGCGTTAGCTTTAGCGTCCCATTCATTCCTATGGCGTAGCTTAGCGTAGTCCATTCGTTTACATGTATCAGTTAGCATTGTTACCATCCATCTATCCATTTTCTTCCCTTTGTCCGTTGCCGGGTCGTGGGGGCAGCTGTTGGAGGTGCCCAAAACACATTGCACCAGCCCCTATAGCGCCCCCTGCAGGTGGTGGGTCCACAGAAGGACGGCCTCATGGTTCTAACCGGGCCTGTTGGTCTCTCATAAAGGGCTTCTGAACCGCTCTTTGTCTGACCCGTCACCTAGGACCTGTTTGCCCTGGGAGACCCTACCAGGGGCACGAAGCCCCTGACCACAGAGCTCCAGGATCATTCAGGTGCTCAAACCCCTCCACCACGTTAAGGTGGAGGCTCCAGGAGGGGAGCATTGTTACCATGTCGATTATTGAAAATGAAATAGTTGAGAGTGTGGGTTTCGAACAAAATTTCCGATACGTTCATAGTTTGAGCCCCATCTCTCAAAGCGCTGCAGTTTATTAATTGCAGATGCATTTCAGGACTTAATGTTACACCTCCTGCATCTGTCCACCCGTCTCCCGAAAACACAAACTTTATCTCAGCGTTTGCCTTTGCCGAAGTCGCCGAAGCCGCCGCCGCCGCCTCGCTTCACAGAAACAGAAAGATGATTGAAATCCGTGCGGTGTCACAAAGGTACCGCGGCCCAGATAATGAGGCGAGGAGAGAGGAGACGAGGAAAGGTTGAAAGGAAAAGAGACGGCAGCAGATAACTCAAGGAAATGATGCAGGGGGTGGATAAGCGGGAGACGGGCTGGTCAGACGGACCGGGACGAGGCCGGGGGAGATTACAATGTCTCTGAAGTCTTGATTGAAATAACGGCTTCTTTGGCACAAACCGGTCACAATTACATGGCTTATATCGTGACGGATCGAAGGGTGTTTCCCAATCAACCGCTGCATTTACATCAACTCGACAGTATTACTTTTGCACTCGTTTTATCCTGGTTTACGCCCTGTTGTGTGGCAATGTTTTTAGACCAATTTCTTACAATCGATATAAATACAGTGGGAGGAAGTACACCATTTGGAATTAATCACATTTCTGCCTAAATTGGTCACTAAATATGGTCTGATCTTCATCAAAATCATGGGAATGTTTAAACAGTGTCTGCTTGAACTAATTCCACCCAAACATTTACATTTGATCATATTTTTATTGGCCATAACATGTAAACATTTAAACATGGAGAGGGAGAGGGTGGAATAAGTACAGCAGATTCATCCTGATCGTTGTGAGTGTCTAATCTGCAACTACAGAAAAGCAGCTATTTAACACAGGGGTTCACTTATTTATTCCACGCTGGTGTGAATGTCTCAGGTTTTGCTGCAAAATATCTTGATAAATGTTGTCCTGGCAACAAATCAGCCCCACACCATGATTCTCCTGCTCCAGACTTCACAGTGAGGATATGGTTTTGATGTTGGTGCTGTTCTATTTTCCCTCCACACATGACGTTGTTTGTTCCTCCCGAACTTTTACACTTTGGTTTGCAAAAGAGCACTTGGATGCTCCACAGCACTACTGGCAAACATACGGTGGGCTGCTTTACCCAAAGTTCAATAGTTTGGGTGGAACACACTACGTCATCAGCACACCATCAAAACCGGTTTTCCTCATTAGCACGAGATGTGCTATTTTTGAACAGCATCTTGACTTCAGTCGGTGGAGATGCCTCGTACAGTAAGTGCTTTGTCATTGTACAAGCGTACAACAAAATAGTGTTCAGGTGTTAGTCCTGAGCCGCTGTGACTGAGCCAACCTGACCAGCATGTTTTTGGAGGTAGAGGAAACCTGGCTGCCTTCAGTCTCCTCTGATCCTTTGAAACGATGCAGCGCCTCCTGGGTTTGGCCCTGTTTCAGAGCGTGGTGTCTTGCACTGGTCAGCTCTTTCCTCTTCCTCCTGCGCAGCTCCCTCTGCTCCACAACAGTCTTTCACCTTCTTCTGGGAAGAGTTTAGCAGCTAATCTGTTTTTATTCTCCAGTGAACGTCCATTAGCCGGAACACTTGTAGGGATAGAAGGCATGTGTGGCTTAGCTTTAAGTCTTGCCTGGGTACCTCCCTCTTTGTCCATTCCTTGTTTCCTGTAGCTCCTCTTGTGACGCCTCCACTATGCTGCAGGTGTGGGGACTCTTGGTGCCTCTTCAGTGTTTCAGAAAAAGACATTTGTGGTCTTTAGCTCAGAAGCTGCCGTTTGTTTATTTTTAAAAAGCCGTTTTCTTCAGGACCATTATGGACTCTCTGCAGTAAAAAAAAATCCACCGAACCTCTCAAAAACACAGCAAAGAAAAAGGGGGAGATAAGCAGCTGTACCGAGAGAGAGCGAGGTTGCTCGATATGACATACACCAGCCAAAGGTCCCCAAGATAACAGTACAGATGTCGGCTCAAGAACCTTTGTCTACGATCCTATCTTAACGAAGAGTTGACTTCAATTTCACCTAAAATGTCGCCATGTTTGAACTTCCTCAAAAGTGTTAATGGTTATAAATTTAGGCTGATTCTTTCTGCTGGTACTAGCAAACCAAATCAACACATGCCCATGTTTGTTCTTTCTCATTTTAAGCTTTTCGTGAAGATAATTTGCCAAAAACTCTTGTGAGCAGTGTTTCTTCCTCATCAGCAGAAAACCTTTGAACCAACCAACAACAACAATTAGTTTCCTGCTCTTTCCCCTTCGCACGCCTGACCACACTGTCTGAAATTAGCAGAAATGAATCGCGGGCTCTCCATGGGGGGATCTCGGCGCCGGGTGATTTTGGTGCCAGATATAGTTAGCGCTGAGGAGAGCCGCTGATTACTGTTGTGTTGACGGACTGATGCACAGGCTGATTGTGTCGGCCTTCTGGCTTCTCCTCTTTTTTTTCCAGCACACAGTGTTCCCGCGCAGAGGCAGCTGATACGCACTAATTATGACATTAATGAGAGAAAGATGAAATCAGTGGAGTTTTCTCTGTGTCCTGGGGATAAAGAGGAGATTTACTCAACATTTTGCCCGTCTTATTATTCAGGACACACATTAACGGCAGTTTGTTCTACGAAATGAGCTTCTTAAGTGATGAAATTGCTTAATAATGTATTACTGATGATGGTGCTGAGCTTTGGAGCGACCAGCAGCTCTTTCCAAGTTGCTGCTCAAAGGTTTTTCTGTAAGCTCAGCGCCGTTTCGGCATGAGCCTGACGTAGAGCTGAATGATGACAGGAAAAGAAAATCACAATTATTGTCCCCATTTTGATCTCGATTTGCAATTCGATTTTTTTTGTTTTGTTTTTAATGACAAAAACAATAAATGACCTAGACCGTCTGACTCGAAAGTGCATGCTAACTGTGTCCTACTTGAAGCTAAGATCGAGCCCCAAAAATCAAGCCCGACTTGAGCCCGAGCAATTAACTTGAATTGTTGGCCCGAGCCCGAAACAAACCTCCATCCATCCATCTTCTTCTTCCACTTGTTCGTTGCCGGGTCGTGGGGGCAGCTGTTGGAGCTGCACCAGCCCGTATGGCTCCTCCTGCAGGTGGTGGGTCCACAGAAGGACGGCCTCATGGTTCTACCCGGGCCTGTTGGTCTCTCATGAGGAGCTTCTGAACCGCTCTTTGTCTGACCCGTCACCTATAGGACCCGAGCAAAAGCAGCACAGACTGTCAGCGTCCCTCCTCTTTGCCGACTCTCTCTCCTCCTCCTCGTTGTTCTTATTCATGCATTTGCAAAAGCCGACTTTTTACACACAAACAGGAACCAAACCGCTTATATATCCTCTTTAAGTTTAGTATCATAATGAACTGTGCAGTGGGGGGAAGATAGGATCAGCTGATTAATGTAAAAAGAAATGGGCCGAGGATTGAACCTTGAGGGACACCCTTTTCTATTGTCAAGAGGGATGTGTGTTTGAACGCGATCTGCTCACAGCCCTCAGTCGCAGGAGTTGGAAATCTATTTATTGGTCCTGTGGCGGAGATTGAATGACAGCGGGTCAGTCCTGAAGTTGGAAAGTTATAAGTGGATTTTTACATCAAGGCTTCGGAGGCAGCCGAGGAGAGCAGTAATGAGACAGAGCTGTGGCTGACAGGTCTAAGGAGGGAGGGAGGGAGGGAGAGGGGTTACAAGGGGGAGAAAGGTGGAGCCATAGAGGGGAGGTGATGATGATTGGGGGGGTGAAGATCAAGGCATCGGAATCATCGGTCACAGGCTGGAAAGGAATAATTAAAATGTTACGTAATACGGGAGAGGTCATGTTTGTCGTCTTATTTTAATAAAACTACACATTATTCCGCATTACAAGTGAGTCTGAATCAAAAAAACAAAAGGTATTGATAACAAGAAATTGCCTCACTTTGCAAATAATCCTTTTATTCTCGTATTTTGTCCGATGACGCCGTTTGTGGCCAGTCAGTCAGTCTCTTAGGGCTGTGCAATTAATCGATATTCTATTACGATGGCGATTATTACACTAGACCAGCCATTCCCAAAGTCCGGGACATCGAGGCCCCCCCTATCGATCCGAAAATCTCTCTGGGCCCCCCAAATCATAAAAATTTACTCTATTCTAAAGAATTTTCTATTATTTTACAGCTAAAATTACATAAAAAGCAACATCTAGCAATGATGGTAAAGCTAAATACTGGTTCAAACTATTACGTTTCTCCAAAGAAATGTATTTACCTTTTAAAATGATTTTTTTTTTTATGTAGTTGTTTTGTAGACCGACTTTTGGGCCCCCCTGTAGTGTCTCTTATGCCCATCAGGGGGCCCCGGACCCCACTTTGGGAACCACCACAGTAGACGATTACAAAAATGGCATAATCGAGACAAAAACGATCATTAAGGATGCCCTCCCGCTTGTCCATCCAAAGCGCAGAAAGTCCGTCCTGTGCAGTTTATGTGAGGGCGGCTGATCAGCTGAACCACCAACACGGCGTGAACTGTTTTATTTGTGGCGGAAATAATAATCATAATCATTTTTTATACGTAGCTCTTGAGGTAACGCGACTGATCGGTGCTCACTCTAAGGAGAACGGAAATGTAGAAGCCTCTATATCCTTTGCCCAGGGCTGGTTGTTGCAGAAAAGTCTAAAACTCTTCTCCAGGAGCAGATCTCAACGGACCTCAAGGCGAACTCTGATTATTTCATGGCCGCTGTGATGATTGTTTTTGTTCCCTTCGCATTCCACGTGCTACTGGCACATGCTTTGGTCCGACATAAGACAAACGGCGCGATGCGATGACGTCGTCAGGCCGTGCAGCTTGGTTTGCTTGGGCAGGTGTGAGGGCTGGCCAGCAAGGGGCCAAGTGAGCCAGGGACGATTTAGTTTAGAAACGTGAGCATATTTAATTGTATTTGGACTTTTTTAAACTGTCCCAACAAATAGGGAAAATATAGTCGTGCTCTTGCTTGATTATAAGTTAATTTGCTTTTGAATATTAACATTTCTCCTCATTTCTCAGTCTAATAGGAGGTTTCCATTTCAAAATAGAGTTTAAAATGGCATTAAAAAGCATTGTGTGAGCTGCCGAACTAACGCAAGAATACACACGTCAGATATTTCAGGCAAATGGGTCGAGTGGCACGGAAAGTGATTTAAAAAGATCTGAAAATGGTGTCGTTTCGAAGGAGGCGCTCGTCAAAAACGTCGGATAAAGAGTCTAACCTTGGCACAGAATCCCGCTATTAGTATAATCGCTTTTACCACGAAAAAGAAAGTGTTTGAAAATGAGTCTTTGAAGGCAGTGAGAAGTTAATTACTGCGGATTGTCCACAGTGCGTGGCAGAGATCGCCGCAGATTGGGCTTTTGTTCCGTAAATCTCCGTAATGGGCCGTGATTTAGAGAAAGGCCGTCGGAAAAGGGTAAAAAACTGTTTGGATAATGTCACATTGGCCGTGAATTTAGCGTAAAAGACTTGAACTCGGCTTTTTGGGAGAAAATCCTATTAGCTCATTATACTTTAGGACACGCACTAATAAATAGAGCCATTATATAATTTTTTTTTATTTGTACAGCGAGAGAAGCGGCAATGTGGCGCATTTATGTAGCTTACTGTTAACTTTACTGGTAATTCTTATGCACAGAACCCGCGTTTCTCTCTAATGAGTCAAACGTGCAATAACTGTCCTGTAATATTGCGATAATTTACTAAACAAGTTCATCACAGCACGTTCCAAAAGTTATAAGCAGCGTCAAACTGTGTCAAAATAAGACTTGGGCTGTGTCCGAATGTCCACCCTAGTCCCTAACCCCTCATTCACTACATAGGCCCGCTAAATCGGGCCCATATGGATATTTTCTCACTGCGGATTGTTCAGTAGAAGTGAAAAAAAGGCAGTTGTAGCTAGCGCTATCTAGCCGTTAGCATTAGCACGATGCTAACATGAAGCATCATGTTAGCATTCTCCGTTATTTATGTATTTATGGGTTCTTGAACCACTTTGCTCCTCTCCATGTCTTTGTATCTTTATTTAGTATAAAACTGTATTAATAATTCTGCATTTGTTAAAGTAGTTTTTGAATAAATAGAGAAAGTTGAGATTTTTCTCAAAAAAAAACATTTGAAGACAGCAGTGTGGGACCTCTTTGGGGATCCAAAAGATGACCCAAGGTGCTGATGGGCTTTGTACATGCGAAGACTATTGTCAAAATGTTGCAGCAAAAGTCGCCAATACGTCGCATCATCTTCAGTGTAAATGTCCAAGTCAAATGTTTTAAATAAATGGTAGTTCTCTGGTAAGCATAAACAATGTGCACTGTAACAGGTCATTTTAGGCCTGGATGCATCAGCGGAAGTAAAGCACAGAATCTTTAATTGAACGGTTTCAGATCAAAATGCCAAGCGCTTGATCAAAGGTGTTTGTAATTATCGCCAAATACCTGAAAAAAACCATAAATCCCTCACTTTGTGACAACTATGATTAACTTTCTAATTTGTCTCTGTTTGCAGGACGTCGATGCTTCTGAAATCAAAGTCCAAGTCTGCGTCTACGCCTTTGACCTGCTGTACCTGAACGGAGAGGTGGGTCTCTCTCTTTTTCCCCAATTTATTTTTTTGTTTACGGGCAGCACGCGGCCGTCGCTCGGATGATGAGGCGAGATCTGAACCTGAATGACAATGATGCGGCTTTAACCGGCCCGTGATTGTGGGACTCATTGAGATTCTCTCTCTGTGCGAGGGGGGGGGGGGGGGGGGGAGACGGGCAGCTGCTCTCGACGCTGTGTCGAAGCGCTGCCTGGACAGAGTCGACGGTAAATTCAAATGTACAAATTTACCGAGCGAATGGGCCGGGTACACGCTCCAGAATGTAATGAGGGCGAAGCTCAGATGGATCTATCAACAAATCAGTGCTTTTGGAAGAAACAACTGAACAGATGATCCACATTTTTAAACGTATTATTTGCGTATTATAATTTTTTTTTATTGTTTACACCAATGACAGTGTGAGGAGTTTAAACTGTTGAGTCCAAACCTAATGCTTACCTTGTCTATTCTTCACAGGGATGTGTTTATACAACACAGTCTCACTCCGAAAGCGTCATAAATTGACGAACGGTCACTCGCCTTATGCGTAATATAGAATGCAAAAGGTATTTCAATGAGAGTCCAGGCGCGGCTCATTTTGACGATATCGGACAACTCATAGTATAGAACAAATTCTGCCCGGTTTAGCCAACTATACAGAAGCCCCTTATGAGAGACCAACAGGCCCGCTTAGAACCATGAGGCTTGGATCAGCTCCAAAGTTGCCTCCTTGAAAAATGTGACAAAACACGGCACCAAAGTGACATGAAGTTCAAAAGTCTCTGTGGGAAATGTGGGATTAACCATTAATCACTGAGGGCATCCCTAGTTAATATGTTTGCATTACAAGGGCCGTCCCACTTAGAGGAGGTCGAGCAGCAGAGGGAGAACCAGCTCTGTATATTTAGCGTTTAAATAATAATCTCTATATCTGGTCGGGCTGTTGTTTATTAGGCCCATAATGCAGTCGGTGCCCGGTTCAGTATTTTTCCCATTGCTGAAAGTCAGCGGATGCAAATGAGGCCGTATTTCCATAGACCTGCGTGATAATAGTTTTCCCAAATGAGTCCGATGTAATTGACTCTAAAGTTGTGGCATTTCCAGTTAATACGTTTATTTAAATCCCGCGCATTAATTTGTCGCCCGGTTTAGACGCTTTGTTTCTCCATTGTGCTCGCGCTAATTCTTATTCCTCGTCTTTGTTGGAAATGGGTTGTTGTTCCGCCTCCTCTTGGTCCCCGTGCGACGCCGCGCTCGCCGTTTTCATCTTCTGGGGGGGAAACCTCGTTGCGCTTTCCGTGAAATATTCCCACGAACTGTAATTTCTCGCTTTCTCTCCCTCGTCTTTTTTTTTATCCAAAATGAGACGGGAGCGAGCAGTGATTGGCAAAGGCCTTACATGTTTTTTAAAAGGTTTATTTTTGACTCCAACAGGCATTAAAGGTTTACGTCTTTGGAAATGGGGCCATTGCTCAACATTTACACTTACAGTTTATATAAAAAAAAAAAGCTCAATTGTAGGTTTTTCCTGACATTTTCCTCAAGTTATTGCTCTGTTTTAGGGTTGTCAAAAAAATGTATTCCTCGATACTAAAAGTGGTATCGAAGCTAGATATTCATTTGAGCAGTATCGCTACTTTCTGTGTTCCCTCCTCCTGCTCGGATCCTGCTGCGCTACGATCAAAACTTAAGCTAGAGCTAAAAAGTACTCACTTAAACCCTGAAAAAAATTCTAAAACTAAATGCCTCCATTGTTGAAGTATAGGATCTGATTACTGGTGCTGTACCAGGTTGAAATGAGGAGCATTTTGACAGAAACTGTAGAATTTGCGATTGTGGCTAATGTTAGCTTAGCGGCGTCCATTGGTTTACATGTATCAGTTAGCATTGACTATTGAGCTGTTTTTTCTCCAACAAAATCTCAAACATTGGAATTATACACAAATATTATGTCACTCAATATCACTTTATATGCCTATACATCTGAAAATACAAACCCGCTGTTGTTAAATGTCAAATTGTTGCTGTCTCACCATATGTCACTTTTATTTGATCTTTTTTATTGAATATTTTTTATGCATGCCCCCATAGCCTTATAGTTTAAAGTGTTTTAGCTTATTTTTATCTTAACTCTGTTATGTTTTATGTCGCACGTTTGCACAGAGAAAAATTCCTAGTTTGTGAACCTGTTCTCACACCAAACTATTCTGATGCTGATTACATATTTTGAAATATAAGTCGCACCGGAGTACAAGTCGGCACCCCCAGCCAAACTATGAAGAAAGTGCGACTTATAGTCCATTGAATACGGTACATTAAAAACCCCTAAACATTAGACCCAAGTATTGGCTCGGTGTCTTATATGGACAAACTTTACAAATGCTTAATAATGTGCCCTTCAGACAAAGCGGAGCCATACATCCACTGCATTATTTATACCTTTTGCAAAATGAGGAAAATATCTTACAAAATGCGGCGCAGTATTTCCGCCTGTGCCTCTTGATGAGGGAACAGACGCGGGGAGACATTTTGTTGCATAATTTTGTGCTGAAATCCCGGTTTTCGCCTGCAGTGGTATTTGCTTGTGTGGGAGGTAGATTCGCTCTTCATCTTGTTAGTGCGTGAGTCATTTACTGAGGATTGAGGCGGATTTATTTGCTGAGAAGAGGCGCGTTAATTTCACCGTATTGTAATTAATATCTATCGAGGAACGGGGATTCGATAGAGGCTTCTGAGGCGTTCATTTGCACTGTGATTATAATATTAGATATTTATTCTATTATGGCTCACGATTGATGTTCTGTTGATCTCGGTCTCAAGTTCGATACAGATGCACTTTCTTGAGGGTAGTTTACCGTCAGTGGAAAGAATGAATGGTCCTCCTTTCTACTTTTCTGCACTAAATGTTCTTGGTTACACGACAGGCTATTAAGTCACATTAATATAACTCACAACAGAAAGGGATCTGATCATTAAGTTACTTGTTGGATCAGTTATTCTTTACTCCCTAACCCTACAGCTTAGGGTTAGGGCCCTCAGACCCATTCTCTGTGGCTCCCAGGCTTATTGATTTGACACGTCTCGCTGGAGGTGGTACTTTTTACTGCAAGTTTAACAATTCCACTCGATTAAAACATAAAAAATGAGAATGTATGGTGAGACATGGCTACGGTAAGGTTCCGAGCCTAAAGACAACAAGAACGATTTAAACCTCTCTTAAAGCAGTACTAAGTAACTCTTGCCCCTAGAGGCCATAAGCGCAACTGCAGGTGTCGTAGCAAGTTACGATTTTCTAACTTATTAAATGTCTTGGAGAGTAAATACTACGCTGACAGAAAAGGCGAAGGCAGAGAGGGATGTCGTACATCCACTTATACAATGGGAATAATTGTTTTCACTCAAACTTGTTTAAAATTGCATGGAAACCATGGCAGGTCACATATTTTAGTATCGTATCGGTTCAGGTATCGGTATCAAAAACAAGTATCGTTAAAGTACTGGTATCGAAAACAGTATCCAGCCCTACCGTCAGACCTTGGAAGCTAAGCAGGAAGGGCCTGGTCAGTACTTGGATGGGAGACCTTTTTGGAAACACCAGGAAGCCTGAGCGACTGATGTGAGTGAGTGGTTGGTGGTGGTGGGAGGGGCCGATGGCGCAGACTGGTTGCCTCACTTCCGTCAGTCTACCCCAGGGCAGCTGTGGCTACAATAGTAGCTTACCACCACCAAGTATGGAGTGAATGAATAGTGCAATTTAAAGCATCTTTGAGTGTCCAGAAAAGCGCTGTATAAAACTAATGCATTATTATTATTAATCTTAAGAAAAACCTTGACCTGAAACCTGTTTTATTCACGTGGCGTTTGCTTGTTAATTTCCCTCTAATGAAGTTCCCCGTCCGCTACTTCGCTGGCGCCGCCTCCCGTCCCCTGAGGCCGTGCGTTCCCCTGTCGCCGTGTTTGTGAAGCCGCTCCAGATTCCACTTTGTCCTCGTCTCGCCGCCGAGAGCAAATGGCCTGAGAGACACATCGCCTCCCCGGTAACGCGCCGGTGTGTTTGTGTTTCCGAACAGTCTCTGGTGAAGCAGCCTCTGTCGCGGCGGCGGGCCCTGCTGCACCAGAGCTTTTCTGAAGTGGAAGGGGAGTTCGTCTTCGCCAAATCCATCGACTCCGACAACACGGACGCCATCGCCGAGTTCCTGGAGCAGTCCGTGAAAGGTGGGTGCACGTTCTCCCCGAGTTTTCTCCCATAACGTGTTTCCCACAGGTCAGGAGGCGATGTGGTTTAATCCCTCCCTGTGTCCGACTTGGTTTCCCTCAAGTTTGTCCATCGAAACGTCTTCTCCTCCACACATCTGCTTTCATCTCCGTACTTCTCTTAGACTTTCGCCCAGTATTGTACATAGACATATAAATTAAGGCCGGGACTTTTTTTCGATTAATTGCGATTAATTAATTACATGAGGTTTAGTGCGATTAAAAATATTAATCGGAATTAATCACACTTTGCTTTCCACACTTCAGTTTCCTTTTTTTCCTGCAGACGCACAATTAATGGCGATATTGCACTGGTCTGTTGGACTTGGTTGAACAAAAATAAACAATATTTTGTTGCTTAAGCTCATGTATTCAGTCATTATTCAATGGTATACTAAAAATCCTTATGAAAAAACTTACTTACCACTGTTCTCAGGGCAAATATTTATATGCGATTAATTAATTACAAAGCCTCTAATTAATTAGATTATTTTTTTTAATCGAGTCCCGGCCCTAATATAAATATATACATATAAATTCAAGCAAAAGATTTTAGCAAAGTATAGAGAAGAAAAAATGAGTTGCCACTAGGGGGCGCAATAGGACCAAATGCTTTTTATTAATTAAGGAAGAGTGTTGTTGCTCTCAACGGTTGTCATTCCATCGCTCAAAATTACAAAGAGAGAATTAGGGTAGGCGAGCTATGGACCTGTTGAGAGGGATCCTCCCAACGGGCTCGTAATCCTCGTCTTTTAACGCACCACACAGCATAGGAACATTATCTACAAAATCAGCTAGTTATAGCAGCTGCGTAGGGGTTTGTTGATGAGGAGCTACTGCCCTCTACAACTGGCTTTGTAACGCACTACACTGTGTAGGGCTTACATAATAAATATTCACTGAGTATAATATGTATATTAATCTGTCTTTTTAACATAAAACTAGTGACTTTTGAAATGTAATGATCGTTACTTGCTTTGTGCCAGACTTTGTACTTGAAACTAGACAGTTGTTGTAATTGTGCTTCTTTTCTTCTGTACGAACACTTCAAACGGTGTTCAAACTAGACATAATTTTCTTTGTGTCTTCGCCTATAAACTCACTTCGATGTAATTGCAGCGACGACGACGGGAGACGAACGGCCCTTTTCCGCTGTGTGTGAGTCTCATATATGCTCCATTATGTGAGACGTCTCATTGT
This sequence comes from Proterorhinus semilunaris, assembly GCA_021464625.1. Lineage (NCBI taxonomy): Eukaryota > Metazoa > Chordata > Actinopteri > Gobiiformes > Gobiidae > Proterorhinus > Proterorhinus semilunaris. The sequence continues at coordinate 31,080,440 of CM038358.1, read as the reverse complement.
GCGGAGTTGTTAATTTCCTTGGTTATTGGCGTCCTCGCTGTCGCCCCCTGGTGTCTGAATGAAAGAACTACGAAAGATTCTTCGCGTGACATTGTCTAGACTCGAGTGATATCAGGAAGGGAAAAGAATGTCCTCGTAGCTGTGATTAGAGGGGAGGAGCCGGGCCAACCCTAACTCCTCCCCTTTGGTCTATATATTCAGCTGCGTCCAGAGCGGGACCTTTGTCGCTGACGAAGCCTTTTGGATGAGAGGCGAAACGTTCTAAGGCTTCAACTACTGAGTACAGAAGATGAATCAAGTACCTTCATTGAAGATGGACAACTCCTGTACACAGACAATTTGCATGATTTAAGAAATATTTGCCCGATAACTCTAAGACTTGGTACTGAGGAACTGGAAATCCGTATCTACACGTTACAACGTTGGGGCAATGATAGAGACCTTTTGTCCTGGTTTAGTCCAGCCTGGCCATGAGACTTTTCCAGTTCTTTACAAAGGTGTGTAATCTGTGGTTTAAGCCTTTCTATTTCCTAATTTAGTTCACACAAATCATTGCTGGAAAAATGCACATTATCGAGTTGTTGTTGTCTGTGCGCCTCCAAAACCGCTGTAGCTTCTACTTACGAGGGATCGAACGGATGAGTGGAATACAATACACTTCTCGTCTCACAGTATTTGTGTTTTTCTATAGATTCCTGCGAGGGGCTGATGGTGAAGACTCTGGAGAAAGACGCCACTTACGAAATCGCCAAGAGGTCTCACAACTGGCTCAAGGTGAGTCTGCGCCATCGATTCATACTGAGAGAAGTGCCAATGAGCTGAGGGGTTCTTCTGCAAGCCTTAATAAAAGAATTACCTATTTTATTTAAACAGAAATGAGAACGAAACCGCAATTAATTAGATTACTCTTTATTGGAAAATCTAACGCCGTTATTTATAAATGCCGTTATTCCCAACACTGGTCAGGAGTGAGTGGCTATACAGGGGCTCGTCATATAATTAGAACATCATGAAAAAGTTTGTTTACTTCTGTTGTTCAACTTAAAATGTGAAACTAATATATGATATAGACTAATGACATGCAAAGTGACATATTTGTTATTTTTATAACATTTTGATGATTATGGCTTACAGTCCATTATTTAAATATTCAAATGTTCTGAGATTTTTTTTGTTTGTTTTTTTTACAAACTGAGCCATAATAATCACAATTATAACAAATTAAAGCTACATATCTCACTTTGCACGTCCATCCATGTTCTTCCTCTTTATCCGGGGCCGGGTCGCGGGGGCAGCAGTCTCAGCAGAGATGCTCAGACGTCCCGATCCACGCACACCTCCTCCAGCTGTTCTGGGGGGACCCCGAGATGACACCAGGCCAGCTCGGAGACATAGTCCCACCAGCGTGTCCTGGGCCTTCCACGAGGCCTCCTCCCAGTGGGACATGCCTGGAGCATCTCCCGAGGGAGGCGACCAGGAGGCATCCGGAACAGATGCCCTAGCCACCTCAGCTGCTCCTATAGATGTGAAGGAGTAGCGACTCTACACCGAGCTCCTCCCGGGTAACTGAGCTCCTCACCCCCAGCCACCCTGCGAAGGAAACTCACTTCGGCCGCTTGTATCCACGATCTTGTCCTTTCGGTCATTACCCAGATCTCATGACCATAGGTGAGGGTGGGAACGTAGATTGATCGATAAATCTCGGGGTCAGGTTCACTTTGCATGTAATGAATCATATTAGTTTCACGGTCCAAGTTGAACAACGGAAGTGAATGCTTTTTTTCATGATATTCTAATTATATAACGAGTACATATATATATTCTGTTATGGTAAATGGTCTTACAGTATATAGTGTGTTTCTACCTTCTTCAGGCCCAAAGTGCTTTACAGTAAGGAACCAGTCACCCACTCGCCCTCATTCATGCACCATATAGTGCGCCCTCATACAGACTGATGAGGGGCGAGGGTGGACATTTATGACGTTTATCAGATCAGCTAATCGTCTGCATTTCTGGACTCGTGTTGAGACGTTAAGTGTGTGTCTGGTTTCGACGACAGCTGAAGAAGGATTACCTGGACGGCGTGGGCGACACGGTGGACCTGTGCGTGATCGGGGCGTACCTGGGCAAAGGGAAGAGGACCGGGACGTACGGGGGCTTCCTGCTCGCCTGCTACGACGAGGAGAACGAAGAGTTCCAGTCCGTCTGCAAGGTAAACCTTTCCATCCTGTCGTAGCCCGGACCGAGTCACACGGCGCTGTGTGAATATCGATATCGAGCCGTATTCACGCTTTTACGCTGCTTTTGGACTCGGATGCGTCAATATTTTTCAAAAAGTCAATTTACTTTAGACAATTTTCCGTTTCGTTCGAGTGGTTTGAATTCATCAATAGGTTGCGTTCACGTTATAGAATTCTATTTCAGTGTGAGGGCAGGTGCCAATACAACTCTATGGGAGAGAAACAGTTTTTGAAAGTAATTTCCAAAAAGAAAATGTCCAAATGTTTCCTCTGATCATCATGTGACAGTGATTGGATTCACAAACCTGACATTGTCTCTACTTTTGGACGCCTTTGTGAAGAAATAATTAGACATGTGTTCATATGTGCTGGAAGACTTGGAACTTTGTGACAGCTTTTGTTTCATGTGAATTGGCCTCAGGAATTACAGAGAAATTAGCAACGATTTAAGACTAGAAATCTGCATTTTGAGCGTTACTATGGTTACAGCCATTGAATTTTCCGTTGCCCTCCACCTCAATGTTAAACTATCGGCTCTTTAGAAGGTTGTGATGTCACGTGAACGCAGCCGATTGCTGTTTGCTTTGAAGGCGGGCACTGATGTGGACAATGTGTTGTACGAGCTTTGCCAAAGTTGAGGTAAAGCACATTTGTGTTGCTACTGAGTTCAAACTTGGAAGAAAAGTTACTTTCCTCCGTCTGCGATCCGGACTGTGCCTTATGTCGATTTTATGCATTTATTTATGCTTTTTAAAGGAGATTTATTTTCATGCTAGTGCCTATATTGTGCACCGTACAGGCAGGTCATATGCATCAAAATGATCTAAGTGTCTATTTTTCTTTTCTTTTTTTTCTTTTCCTGTCTCTTTCTTTCCTTCCTTTCTTTGTTTTCTTCCCATCCCAAAATAACACTTTTCCCAATCACAACTCAAAAATAAACCGTTCTAAAACGTTGGCAGCTTTTACTTTCCTCCACATTAGAAAACAGATATGTCTTTACTTGTGCCTTTCTCACATTCAGTAAATATCATGTGGACTTTTACGATTTCCTCTGAACGGCCGGTGTCGTATGAAAATGCCTCACGCCTCCAAAAAATAAGAAAATTGTTAAATGTTGTCTTTGGTATTTTGGAGTAAAATGTCAGATTTTTCGGGAGAACGTTGGTAATTGGGTGTTTTTGTTTCGTGCCGGATCCACTTGAGGCTTGTTTCTTTACTTTTATTGTCCTGTTTTGAATTTTTAGTGCGTTTGAACAATTGCTCCTGTCAAAACAGAGACCGTTGTAATGCTGGTCGCTCTAACGATTTGATATTAAGCTTTGTTTTTTCGAGGTGCCGCCGCTCGTTTCAGTTTCGAGCAGCAGAATACAAACCATAACTTTGTATTTGAGCTTTTCGAATCGCAATGGCCGTAATTACAAGATTCTTTACAAACGACCGTCTTTACAGGGAACTTGTTTCAGAAAGAGGGTGTTGTGCAAAATCGACTTGCATACTTTCATCAAAAACAGACCTGGAGCTGTGTTTCGACACACTCGTGCATCTTTGAGTAATCTATCAGAGTTTCCACGAAAGCAAAAGGGCGACAAAGATGAGAAAAAAATAAGACAAAAACATGACAAAAAAACCTTCAAAAACAAAAGAAAAATGTGACACAAATGCGACGACAACACAACAAAAAAGTCATGATCAGTTTTCAATTAATTTATCAATCAATCAAAAATGTATTTATAAAGCTCTTTGGTCGCCTTGAGTGTTGTAAAGTGCATTAGAGAAAAAACAGACAAAATGAGATTAAAATCAATTCCATAAACAACAATCAAATCAAATAAAATAAAAACATAAAATAGATCTGAGTAATTAAAAGCAAGTTTGAATTTTTATTTATTTAATTTTGAACAGGGACAGTGTACAATCTACATTAGCCTCAGAAAGGAGAGATGCATTGTACCAGGTTATAGCACTTGTGCTAATTTCCACCTGCAGTCCCTGGGCCTATTGTACATGTTTTTAGTGGTAGGGGAAACCGGAGTACCCGGAGGAAACCTACGCAGACACGGGGAGAACATGCAAACTCCACACAGAAAGGCCCCGTCCAGGTGGGAATCGAACCCGGACCTTCTAGCTGTGAAGCACGAGCGCTAACCGCTGTGCTACCGTGTGCTAACCGCTGTGCTACCGCGCCGCCCGGAATAAATAGGTTTTAAGCCGGGCTTTAAAAATGCCAAAGTCAGGGATGTCACATGTCGGGCTGGTTCCAGAGTCTGGGCCCAGAGACTGAGAAGGCCCGATCCCCCCAGTGTCCTATTAGAGTTACAGACAGTCCGAGGGGCAAGGAGGGCTTTAAAAACATCATCCCTAAAACATACTGGGAGCCAGTGGCGGGAGAAAAGGACCGGGCTGATGTGTTGACGTCTGGTTGTGTTTGTCAAAAACGTGCTGCCGCATTTTGCACCAATTGGAGGCGGCTGAGCGAGGACTGGGAAACACCGACATGAAGTGAAAAACACCCCGAGGTTCTTCAGTTTTGTAGGTCTTAGCTTTCAAATGAGCTCGTGCCTACATATTAGCGGCAGTGTGAAAAACTAGCAGCGTGCTCCACATACAGGATACGCAAATGGAAATAGAGTCTGTGCTGGTTTTCCCTCCAAAAACATACGAAGTGAGTACGAGTATCTCTACCTCTGAATACGTCAAACGCCGTGTAACTCCTCGGCCTTTGAAACTCGTCCGAGATCGGGAGTGAGATTTTGAGTTTGTCCTGGGAAGACCTGGCGTGTGTATTTTTCCTCCGCTAACTTTCTCTTGTGTGACTGTGGAAAACGGATTTGCGGAGAAGTGGGTACATATTTATCCAGCGCGGGCTACACTTCTATAAACTTAGATTAGCTCCCACTCGGCACCCGCTGCTCCACAACTGCATTGTCTTGGTTACAGAGCAGCAGCAGGCTATAAATCCAAGGCGAGTTTATGTAAGAACACTATAAAAACAAGAATAACATGGAAGATAAAACTGACAGAGCTCTCTAGTATAAAGCATAAAACAAAAGTTATAAAGGGAAATGATGTCAGATCAGAGGTCTAGGCAGGGAAAGGCTCAGAAAGTTTATTTGGAGCACAATTCGTACTCGAGGCAATTCAAAGTGATTTACAGCAACACACAATTACAAGAAGGCAAATAAAATCTATTAATATAATCATTAATAAATCAAATTAAAGGCGACGAGTGCAGCTGTGATATTCACGGCTGAAAAGAACTGAACAGAATCCTCTAAGTTTTTTAAAATGTCTCGATTATATCCTGTGTATGATGCCTCTTACCACCCGCCCTAACCGTATTTTCTACGGTTCCATGAATCCCGTGCATTAAGCGCTGAACGATCCCCTTCGCCCACGCGCTGTTCGAGTAGTAATACTAACAGAGTCACAGCTGTGACTCCCGGATGATCTATCAGGAGGCTCTATAGTCCCACGTCATCCGAGCCTCTGTTCCTACAGAATCTTCTCACAGAAACGCAAAGATTCTGAGCGACAGAAGCTCTGGTGGTCATTCGGGATTCATAGAACCGTAGTTACATACGTAACCTTTGTTTTACCCTCATCTGAAGCGTCTTGACTGGAGCTCACAGTATTTACAGTAGAACAATCCAATGCTTAATTTGAAAGCTAAGACCTATAAAACACATTTAAACTGATCTTTTTTCTTCGCGTTGTCATGTCACTTTATTGTAATGGCCCATATATCGGTTATCGGCTAAGCCAACCCCCTCCATATCGGTATCGGACCCCAAAAATCCATATCGGTCGGGCCCTACTAAGAACATTACCTCAGCCTAGGGCTGGGTAATTTAGAAAAAAAAATAATCACGATCATTTTCCCCATACTGCTCAATCTCGGTTTTTGATTCGATTTTATTTTTTCATAATAAATTAAATACATCTTGCTGATTCATAAAATCAGATACATCTTTTATTCAAACCTCAGCTCAAACAAAAACAAAGGTTTTCCTCCAGTTTCATTTAACGCACAAAAGTCTTCCATTGTCTCGTCCAAACTCCCACACCAGGTACTGGCTGTAAACCTGTCGATTATCAAGTCCCATGACGATTATTGAGACCAAAGTATATATTGCGATTTCGATTAAATTTTGATGAATTGCCCAGCCCTACCTCAGACCCCAGCCATGTTCTGAACCCTGAGTATGTGCTGTTACCATCGGGGGGCGGGACCGTGTGCCACGCTTTAACAAGGTCAGATTGAGAAACTCCTTTGTTCATCATGTCCATCCTGAAACTAAAGTGTGTCGTGACGAGCGGATAATTGTTTATCTTGTCTTTGTGAAATGTCCTAAATCTGTATGTCTTTGTATTTTGTGTTGATACAGAGCTTCATATATCTGACTATAATATAAATCTATCTCTACGCTCAAAATTTGTAGATGACTATGAGTTCCAATAGTGCATGCTCTGAAACATCCCACCTTTTGAGTTTTCACATCATGGTTATAGATGGGTACAAACGCCGCACACGGAGTTCCTTTCATAGTGAGTGAACTTAAGTCCGGGCGTCTCATTCATCTCCGAAAGCTACCGTTTCGCGCCGTGCAGTATTGAGATTTCCTGTGTTGTCTGGCATTATTGATTCCTACATCTCCACGTTTCTTTGCCTGAGTTGCTCTCGAATCTGTTTCTTGGCACTCCTCATTCCTCACCGTTATCCCCCCCCCCCCCCCCCCGGTTCCGCACTCGGAGGTATATGTTGTTGCCGGCGCCGCGTGACTCCGGTTTATCCATTTATGAAGCTTGTAAATAGCGGTTTTGTCGCCGACAGAGCGGATCAAATGCCGGAGTCCCGAAGTGCGCGTTGAAGACGGTTACGTAAGCTTCAAAAAGTAGCACCAGACGAAGCGTATTAATAATTGGTGGGCGACTGGCTGCTGTAGCGAGCGTTCCGTCCTATTTTTGACTCGCTGAGAAGAGAACGGCGGCTCAGCAAAGGGTTTTTCTTCCTTTTCATGGGATGAGTTTGTTCCGCAATCAAATGGAATGTCTTGAATTTTTCATATTTAGCAAGTTGCACGGGGTGATTTACAGATAATCAATGTAATCCATCTGTTCGTTTAGCAATTCATCATGTTTCTCAGTCTTTGATGTTTGACGCTCCTAGATGTTAAAAACGGGCCATAAAATCCTAATACGTTGCAGCTTTGCGGTGAAGCGCTCCACTCCTCGTCCTGTTTATAATACGGAGGAGATTCTCTGTCCTTCTGTGTCTCGGCTGATGGAGACTGATGGGGCTCTGATGAGGCATTCTGCTCTGATAATATCCAATCAATCAAGGCTCTTTCACTTTGAACCCGCGAAATAAAAGTAAAGTTTTGACCACATAGAAGCATTTAAGGTCAGTGGTGTTGGGAAGATGATTGTTCAGTTACTGGGTATGGTTATAAGGGGGAATAAACCTATTTGTGTCAAAACCAGGACTAGTCTAGCGGCACATCAGGTCTACATCTAGGTACTGATTACAGACGAAGCTGGAGAACCAAAATCAATCAACATGCCCAATGGGATAATCCTCCAGCTTTGCAGTCTTGACCGAACCAACGTCAAGATCTAGAGATGAGACGTGACGGGTTGTCCCAGAGTCATTGAGTGCGTTTACATGCACTTGAGTATTCTGTTTATTAGCCGTAATCTTGTTTTTGTGATGTGATGTTTATATGTAACTGAGAAATTAGGGGTGGGCCATATCGTATCGCATATCGTTATCGCGATATTTTTTTTATATTGTTGTAAATGTTGATATCGTTGTGGATTTCTGTTCCACTCAGCTCCATAAGAGCAGCATAAACCCTGACTGTAGAACACGGGAACAGGGGCTTAAAAAGTCAAATGAAATGAAGGATGTAAACTGCTTGAGTAGATCAGATTTGCAAGGAAATGAGTATGCCACAAATTAAAAAAAAATATATCACTGAATTCATCTTCCCAATAGGCGTAAGGCTATACGGATCGATAGGAGGGAAAAAAATATATATATTTTGCCAAATTGTCCATCCATAGGAGGCAGATTTTCATAAAACAAAGACTCCTGTGTTTAGGTTTTAGCCTTGAAGCTAAAGGCTAACATTCATTTAACTCTTATTTTAACTTTTTTAAATGTATCTTTTATTTGCCCAATACTGGTAACCAGGAAGTAACCAGCAAAAAACATTCCGTGCTCATTTGCATAATTCCGTTCATACATTCCATCTCAGTATGACGTCATAGCAACTCTAGATGACGTCATATCAGCCTTTGCAGAGAATTCTAACCCAATCCTCATTTCTCTTCAGACCTTTGTCAGGACGAGACACATTTGATATTTCTCAGAGCTACAGGACACGAACACGAGACTTTTCCTACTGCAATGGAGAACACTCGCGCACTCACAATGGCCTTACAGAGAAAGGTGAACATCAACTACAAGAATGAAGTCTGTGAGGTATTTGAGCTGGCAGCTAAACATGGCCTAATTGCTAGTTTTCTCGAGCTGGCAAGAGATGGCCCTATTCATAACGCAACCTTCTCCTTACGTTTAACCGTGGGAAGGTTAACGGAAGAGGCTCAGGGCCCAACTAAAATCATCGCCAAAACACTAGCTGCACAGCAGATTCTGCCCGAACTACGACGTCTCCCCCTCCCAGGGAAACTGCTGGCCACAAACTCCACACAAAAGGCCAAGCTCTGGAGAAAGCCGCCGACCTTTGAGCCGACTGCTAACCCCATCGTGTGTCTGAATGATTTAGTGACCAAGTGGACGGGGAACCCTGCAAACTACAGAGTAGTCAATGTGGACAAAGCGTTTGACCACTGGGTCTTCTACGTTCGACTGACTGTGGCAGAGGAGACTGTTGTGGGAGCCGGACTCTCGAAGAAAGAGGCCAAACAAAACGCCGCTGCCAAAATACTGAATGGCTTTGGCTACAACTTTCTCTGTGTCGAACCAGAAAACACAAAGGAAGAGCTTCTCCTTCTGACAGAGGTCAACTCTGCTCTTGTTCAGGAAGCCTCAGTCCCCCAGAACGCCCCTGTTCAGGACGCCTCAGTCCCCAAGGACGCAATAGTCCTCCAGGACGCCTCAGTCCGCCAGAACGCCCCTGTTAAGGACGCCTCAGTCCCCAAGGACGCAATAGTCCTCCAAGACGCCTCAGTCCTCCAGGATGCCCCTGTTCAGGACGCCTTAGTCCCCCAGAACGCCCCTGTTAAGGACGCCTCAGTCCCCAAGGACGCAATAGTCTTCCAGGACGCCTCAGTCCTCCAGGATGCCCCTGTTCAGGACGCCTTAGTCCCCCAGAACGCCCCTGTTCAGGACGCCTCAGTCCCCAAGGACGCAATAGTCCTCCAAGACGCCTCAGTCCTCCAGGATGCCCCTGTTCAGGACGTCCCTGTCTCCCAGGACGCCTCAGTCCTCCAGGATGCCCATGTTCAGGACGTCCCTGTTTCCCAGGACGCCTCAGTCCTCCAGGATGCCCCTGTTCAGGACGTCCCTGTCTCCCAGGACGCCTCAGTCCTCCAGGATGCCCATGTTCAGGACGTCCCTGTTTCCCAGGACGCCTCAGTTCTCCAGGACGCTCCTGTTCAGGGCGCCTCAGTCTTCCAAGACGCCTCAGTCTTCCAGGACACTCCTGTTCAGGACACCTCAGTCCCCCAGGATGCCCAAGTACTCAAGGACACCCCTGTTCAGGATGCCTCAGTCCCCCAGGAAGCCCTTGTTAAGGATGCCCCAGTCCTCCAGGACGCCTATTCCCAGCTTGAGGAGGTCCATTCTCCAGTGGCTCCTCATGGCGACACATCCTCAGCTGACCAAAGTGAAAGATCTCACCCAGAGGAGGTGGTTTATATGGAGGATTCATTATTAGTCGACAAGGTGCCTCAGGACGACACAGAATTAACAGTTGCAGATCCACAGACACCTGAGGCTGAAGTTCCTACATCTCAGGTTGAGGCTAATGATGAGCCTCCAGACGTGGAGCTGAAGGCTCAGCTCGCGCTCGAACTGCAGGAGCTGTTGGCAGAAGTCCAGCCCTTGTTGGACTTCATGGGGGTGAACATCATCCCCAATACTGAAAAGTCTCAAGATGTCTGCAGTTTAGTTCAAACTCCACTTGAGGCCAGACCACCAGCACCGGACACTTTACCAAAAGACAACGATCAAAGAAAAAGGTCAGCGGTGAAGAGAAATATATTAACTGTGGTGATCAGCATGGATAATGTTGACCCAGCAGAAAGAGTTGGAGAGGTTGACGTCCCCGTTCTTGGAGAGAGTGATGTATCCACTCTTTCTACTGAGCGTCCGGACTGTTCCCTCCTCACCAACGCTCACCAACGGGCTGAACCCGTTAGAGAGGACAGTATCCTCGCTCCTGGGAAGAGGGATCCACCTAACGTTACCTCTTCCAGTGAACTTCCGGTGTCCTATATTCTCTCTCACGTGGTGGTCAAAAAAGTACTGAAATCCCACAACAGACACAACGCTGTTCACATGGCGATCAACTTGAGTGAGAAGATCAAGAAACAGCTGATCGTTGGTGGAGAATGTGACATCAGCTTGAAAGACCTGCAGAAGATTGGAAAAACGGCAGCTAAACAGCTGTTGCTGGAGCACGGCTCTGCCCGCGCCCTCCAGAATGCTGCAGCTCAAGAACCGTCTGCTTTTGAAGAAGATGTGCTGAAGCATCTTAACATTGAGCTCAAAGCCTTCCTGAACCGGCCCAAACCTGTCTCAGCTCGCTTCTTCACCAGACTAGGGAGGGCTTTCTGCTTCTGTTAATATCATTTCTACCAGTATAATGTCATTGAAACATGAAACACCGCTTTTCCACCTGCATTAGGCACTCGATGAGCTTTACAGTAAGGATCCACTCACACTCTCTCATTCATACACCAATGTACGTGGACACCCGGGACGAGGTGGGTGAAGGGTCTTGCCCAAGGACACAACGACAGTGTGCACCTGCAGGAGCTGGGATTCAAACGCCAACCTTCCAATCATGAGAAGACCTGCTCTACCATCTGCACCACTGTTGCCCCTTCCTTCCTTCTCCCCCTCCATTCGTCCAAAGAAGGAAGTCTGTTCCTTCTTTTCTTCCATCTGTCCTTCCTTTCTTTCGTTTCTTTACTTTGGGGAGACAGTAGCGCAGTTGGTAGAGCGGGTTGTCCTGTGAACAGAAGGTCAGGGGTTCAAATCCCAGCTCCCGTAGGTGCACACTGTCGTTGTGGCCCTGGGCAAGACACTTCACCCTCCTTGCCTCTAGTGTCTGCGCACCCTGTGAGTGAGTGAGTGGATCCTTTGAGATCCACTCACTCTGAGGGCCTAATGTAGGTGGAAAAGCATTGTTTCATGTTTTTCTTGCTCTCACTTTTTTGTTGTTGTGTTGTTGCTTTTCTGGCACATTTTGTTGCTTTCGTCACTCTTTTGTAAAAGCTGTAAAGCGCTTTGGTCCTCATGAAGATAGAGGAGTTGCTTGGACCCACCGACTTGGTGTTAAACCTGCAGACTGGAGCCGCTGCAGATTCACGTCTGCAGATCCACACTCGCACCTCGTTACTTTCTCTTTCATTTACGAACTAAAGGCTCTGCTACGTTTTACCGCTGCACGCCGCGGCGAGTCCGGGTGGATCCGTCGTCTATTTTGTGATTGTACACGTGCATCTACCGCGCACGGAAAAGCAAAACAATGCGGAAGTGACATGCGCGGGCGGACGACGAGGGAGAGGGCAGGATATGATTTGATTCTGCGTCTGACTCGGAAAGTGACTTTGGAGACGAACCTTTGAGAGTTCATAGGCTCCACACTGAAGGAGCTCTTGCCTGAAAAACACCTGCTTTTTGGAGGCTATCTAGTCACTCTTTGCTACTGCCATGCCCTATGGATCTTTAACTATACCCCCATGGTCTACACCAGGATCTCCCCAGGAGATCCTCCACCTATCTGTGCAGGTGGACAATTATTCGAGGTTACCCCCGTTAGCATGTAACAATCGCCTACAGCTCATTGTTGATGGAAAGTCTGCAATAAACCACACATGTGTAAAGCCATGTTCATTGTGTGATCATCATAAAGTAGTTGTCTGCTTTATTGACGTTGTTAGTGCATAATATGCTACTTTTTTTTCAATAAATTGTTCTGAGCTAGCTGTTGGCGGCTAACTGCTAAGAGCTAGTTAGCTTCGGGAGAAAACGACTCGGCTATGACCCATTGTAGATTCAATTTGTGCAATAAACTTAACAATCAACAAGCCAGGCTCAGCGTATGATTATCCCAGAGGCTGCTTCATGTAGTTGCCGGTTTTATTGACGTTGTTAGTGCATAATAGGCTACTTGTTTTCAATAAATCGTTCCGAGCTAGCTGTTAGCGGCTAACTGCTAAGAGCTTGTTAGCTCTGGGAGAATATGACCCACTGTAGATTAAATGTGAGCAATACAGTCTGGGCGGCTGCTCGCAGCCAATCATTTCACCCACATCGGTACAATCACGCACCAAGAGCTGGAAGCCGTCACCTGTCACCACCACGCACTCTTCCAAAACATTAAAGATGGCGGCCGATACACTGTTTTCTTCTGCTCTTTCGTCTGTTTTAAATCATTTGCAAATATGAAATCCCTAAAACCGGAGCAAGAAACGGCGTTCGAAGCGTTCCTTGTAAAAAAGGATGTTTTCGGAAAGGTCTTTGAAATATCTATGAAACGGCATGTCGTTTGGAAGACCAGGCAAGGTCCAGACACATGCAGTCATTGCACTTAAAACATAAGTTTTCTATTGTTAATTTTGGCACTTTATTCCAATGTTATTAATTTTATTAAAATAACTGTTCCCCTCTTGGAGCCGCCACCTTAACGTGGTGGAGGGTTTGAGCCTGAATGATCCTGGAGCTCTGTTGTCGGGGGGTTCGTGCCCCTGGTAGGGTCTCCCAGGGCAAACAGGTCCTAGGTGACGGGTCAGACAAAGAGCGGTTCAGAAGCCCCTTATGAGAGACCAACAGGCCCGGTTAGAACCATGAGGCCGTCCTTCTGTGGACCCACTACCTGCAGGGGGCGCTATAGGGGCTGGTGCAGCTCCAACAGCTGCCCCCACGACCCGGCAACGGACAAGTGGAAGAAAATGGACGGATGGATAAATAATTGTTAATTCAGCCTTGGATATTAAAACTGGATTACAGCATCAAAACTTGGATCCAAAGATTCAAGATTTTCTTTCAGTACCTGCTTTCGATACTTTTATTTTTTCGATACCGGTAGTACCTAAACCTTTTTCCCGATGCCATACTACTATCGTTTAATGCTACCCAGCCCTGGTCTCCAGAGCTTGAGCTTTTTCTCTTGCTTGAAATGAAGTTTAAACCGTCTAAAGAACTGCAAAAGGTTCTTGCGATGCCAAAACATCTAAGGGTGTAGCTGCTTTTATGTCAGTATACTGATGGCTTGTGAAAGCCCTTGTGTAACTTGTGTCTTTGAAAAGCGCAATACATTTAAATGATCTCCCCGGCAACGAAGGGAAGATAATTAGTCTTTGATTTGCAAAGACTTAATTGCAAATGAATTACCCTATACGTTTGGGTCTTGGCTGCGCTTAGTCCATCATTGAAGTCTTTCCCGTCTCGACTAAGCTGCCAAATTCTCTATCCATTATTCATGAAAAAAATCCCCCTGCGCATAAAGATGAACTTGATATAAAAAAATGGCCGGCCCAAAGTTGAACAAAGCCCCAAATCCCAGAGTAGCCCCTCCCCTCCTCCTCCGCTCGTCCTTGACACGGTAAACTCTGGGTCAGGCCTGAGCTGAGAGCAGAGCAGCCCGGTTCTCCTCGTGCTCTGCCGGAGCCGCCGCCGAGTCCTTGAGTTTAGACTTTAGAGAAGGCCGGGGTGTGTCCCGTCTGAGAGGGGAACGCGGGCGGATAACGAGGTTTTAAGGCGTCATGTGGAGGCGGACGATCTGTCCTCCCCAAGAGGCCCAAAATCAGGGCTATGGCGAGCACGTAATTCATAACATTCCCAAGGAGGTTACGCACACAGCACTGAACCTCTTAATCCCCGCCTCAACCGAGCACATGTTCTCCAGGTCGACTTTACCCAAATCTAAAAGCGTCAAAAGAACGACAAAAAAGCCCGCAAGAAAGCAGGTGACAAAATGGTGATAAGAAAGGTTAAAATGGTTCCAAAAAACCACAACAAAAAAGCTAATACAACGTAACAAAAAGGAACGAGGAAAAATCTTGGATCCGTTTTGTAGGCCCTTAGCTTTCAAATAAAGCCATAAGCTCCAGCCAAGAAGCTTTTAGAATAGGAAATTTGCTTGGGAGTTAAGAGGTTATCCTTTTGGGTTTGTGTTTTTGAGTCCAGACTGACTGATGGTCAAGCCATAGAGTAACTGCAATGAAATGTAACCAAACCAATATCGTACAAACATTTATTTACACTAATGGGCTACATCAAGCGGTACTTATGATCATCTGTGAAGGTACGCTTTATTAATCCCACGTGGGGACATTTGTTCACTGCATTTTGACCCTTTCTCAATTAGGAGTGTGACAATATATCGATTTTCCGATATATCGCGATATTTTGCGGGACGATACGATACCGATACTTTTTATTCCGATATCGATACTTTTGATGACGTCATGCATATTAATGAGGCAGCAGTGCTCCACTGTTTTCACAGTTGATAGAGGCCAACAATGATCAAGAATTCAGTCAGACCAGCAGGGGGCAGCACTACAGTTTTAAACACTTGGACCAAACACTGTCACACAAATAAATTACTTTTAATGATAGTTTTATAATTATAAAGAAGATACATTTGGGGTTGATTTATTACTTTTTATATAGGACTGGGTTTTCTTGTTTATTTAAATGTAAATAAAGTCACTGACAGATCTATAGACCTGTTTTCAGCGAGTAAGTCAGGAATCATTTATAAAAGTGGTACAAAGCACATGAAAAGAAATGTAAATGATGAATAATATGTAGTATGTTAAAATAAAAGGTTAAAAGTAGCATGTTTTTTTTTTATCGTGATGTATCTTAGCTTATTTTTGTGCAATATATCGATTATCGCAGTATCGGCGTATCGTGAGATAATCGTTATGGTGAGCCTTGTATCGCGTATCGTATCGAATCATGAGCTACCCAGAGGTTCCCACCCCTATTCTCAATGCTGCTGGGGCTCTGGGACCCATCTGCAGATGTGGAGTCGGGCTAATGGTCAGAAGTAGTGGTTGGGGAAACCCGGAGTACCTGGAGGAAACCTACGCAGACACAAGGAGAACGTGCAAACTCCACACAGAAAGCCATCTGTGAAGCTTGAGCGCTAACTGCTGCACCACCATGCCGCCACCGGTTGATATAAATCTTTATTGTATTTAAAAATTATAACATTTGATTTTCGCAAATATTAAAAGGGACTATACAGAGTTTAAAAATGTATTTTCCTCCCCATACATGTTCCAGCCATGTCCTAATGTGCAGAATGAGCCCAGACCTGTTCACCAAAACTGCCTCTAAAATCACTCAAAACGTTGTTAATAACTTAATATAGAAACTGCAGTTACGCCTAAGACCTGAGGTGGCAGTAGTGAGTATACAAATGACATTGAATCCCTTTTAAATCTAAATTTCTTTGAAAATAATGTCATATTTAGACTACTTTTTCTTAACTTTTTTAGAACTTTTTACCATGTTACAAAATGTTTGTCTGTGTTTCGGGTCACTCGCACTTCTTTGATCGATCTTTGGATCTTCACCAGTTGCTTTTCTTTACCAGCGCAGCTCAAAGGAAGCTCCTCCCGATGTCCAGGAAATGCTTTCCTCACCTCTTGCTAAGCTTAGTCATTTCATCACGGAGTAAAAACACTCGCCCTCGCTTCACTATAGCCACATGGACGAGCGAGAGGCGGGCGTGGGAGGGGCTTAGGGTGAGGTCGTGTGAAAATCAGGAAGTGAAACTACTGGATATTTTGTTTCAGCGGTTTTGGATCAATATTGTATATGTATTTTTTTAAACAAGGTGACAGTAGGGATGTAACGATTCATCGAAAATTGACCAACCTGCTCTGATTCTGCTGGAATCCTCATCAAATGTCCGTTTGTCAAATAATCCAACACCTACAGGAGCCGTCATGTCTTTGTCCTCCTTATGTTTACAAAGGCTGCACCGGAGGCAGTGAGGCTTCAAGGGTGGAAAAAAACTGCACTGTAAAATGAGTTCTAAATGGTAGTATTATGTTCAAACTGCAAAAAAATAAATAAAAATAAAATAAAGGTTTGGTAAAATAAATATAATCTCAAAATGTTTGCTTTGCTACATAGTTTACTTATGCTGAAAACGTGTAAATTCATTTTCATGTCTTGTAATTTCTTGTAATGTAAAGTTCTCTCACTGAGACAGTTGCAGTTTGTTACAAGGACAAAAATACAGATGTTAAAACCAAAGAAACATTGGTATAAAGGAGTCATTCTTTTCTAAAAAATAAAAAAGTTTATAAAAATCATGAAAAATCGAAATCGGGAACTTCAAATCGGAAATCGAACCGAATCGGGGCTTGAGTGAATCGTTACATCCCAAGGTGACGGTGATGAAGTCTTTTTGCTTTAGAGGTTGTTTTTTTTTAAACACTCCATAAATCGTTCCATTTATTTCGCAGCTGTCGAAAGCAATAGTTGGACAGTCTCTTCGATTCTGTGCTTTTTCCTCCATAGATAATTCTTAAAACAATTTGCCCTTATTTACAACCGAGCCAGTTTCCCTCACACAAAAACACGCCGTAGCAAATGCGTGTCCGTGTTGACTTGCCTCGGTTCCAGGCTGATGCTTTGAACAGACTCCCGGCCGGCGCAGATGGAAAAGTGCTGTTGCTTTGAACGATTTCCATTGAACATCTTTAAGTCGATATTGAACAGGGAATAAGAGGAAACCTGGCGAGCCGAGCACAATGCGTCACTGATTGAAGTGAAGTTGAAGAGTTTGTTTTTGAAAGTGTCTTATTGACCCGTTCTGTCTGCCATTAATTTCCCTGATTACGAATTACCTTTTGTTGATCTCTTTTGAGACGTCTGGTCTGCGGAGGAGCTGCCCACACGTTTCCCAGTCAAGCATATGGCTGCGTAGGTTTGGAAAAACAATACATTAAGCATTGATTCAAAATGTTTTTAATCGTCCATTTTGAAGTGCCATATTAAAGCTTCAGGGTGGGGCGAGGAAAAAAGAACGAAGTAACTTAATAAATCCTGTCCGTAGTCCCTCTGGGGGTAAGGCAAGTGTTAATGGGATGATTGGGGGGTATTTCATCTCCCCCTGGTGTGTCTGGCCAGAAAACCATCCATGCAACTTCCCTGCCTCTGGGTCGGAAGCGCAATACACACTAATGGAATCACGAAGAAGAAGCTAACAGGCTAAAAGGGTAAAGCTAACTGCGGGCTAGCGCCACTTAAACAGTATTTACAGCCAAGTTTGAGTGAAAAAAATGTATCTCCATTGTGTAATTGGGTTGTGGCACAATGTAGAATATCCTTCTCTCTCTTTTGTCTTTTCTGTCCGTGTAGTATTTACTCTCACGGACAATTAATGACAAAAACGCAACAGCTACAGCACCTGCAGTGGCGCTTATTAGGGACGTGTCAGTTCTAAACGCTCAAAACAGCATCAGTCGGTTCTAAGTTACAGACACTTGTTGAAAAGTACAAATGTTACCTTTATATTTGAGGATGCCAGGCAGGCTGAGTGCCAGCAGGAGCCACAGTATATTTGGAAACTTTCTTAATTTAATGAGTATTTTTTCTTGGGAAATGTAACAATGTGTCTTTTTGATAGTTTCTCGAAAGCACATTCATTCCTTGCTTTTCCCCAACACACAGACAAGTCAGGCATCGATAAGAGAATCGATAAAGAATCGAATCGATAGGTAAAATTATTGACGGCGTTGATATCAATTAAATCTTATCAATTCCCTTCTGGCCTCTAGGGGCATGAGTTACTGAGTTCTGCTTTAAAGTCCATATGACAGGTTTGAATGCTTTTATCATTTTATTTCAATGAAGCAGCAAATGATTGAAGAAAGTTATTTTCATTTGAATTTTTAAGCGTTGCCGGTAGGAAACGGCTTTTGTCACTAAAGCAAAGCGCGCACACACACAGCAACATGAATAAATAAAAGGTTGCTCATACTGAGGTCGTTTTACTGAGGTCCATGTAGGTCATTTTAATCCCGTGGGAATAGGATTTTAGATGGAAAAATATGGCATTCGATCCTAACACAGGCAGACAGTTGGCTCGTCAGCGGCCATTTGCCTGCACAATGCATTTTTCCTATAGCTGTTAGCCGTAGCCATCAAACATTGCAAATTCTGAAAGATCCAGATGTTTTCTGCTGTTGTCAACCCATTGACCACATGAAGGCGATTTCAAAACCTCGTTAGAAACCATTACCGAATGTACAGACCTTTTTAGATTTTACGCAGTTCACGCATTTAGAGGAAGAGGCTCAGATTCAGCCACGGGCATTTCTATGATTCCTGAATTTCAATAATGTTGAAAATATGACTTATTTAACAATAGTTGCGTAATTATACTTTTTGAAGCAGCAAATGACTCTGTGCATAACTTCAAATCATAACGTCGCCCAAGAAGTGACTTCCTGTTTCGATCCAGCACGCCAAAATAAAAGCACACAGCTCGTCTCATTGATTAGTTCAGCAGGTACTTGAAAGAATACAATTAAATACACACGTTTTAAGTGTTTTGTCTGTTAATGGTTAGGCAGAAAGAAAGTTGAACCCATTTTTTTATTTACAGAGTCAATTTTAATGAAGAGTGTTGGGCAGAAAAGTCATTATTATTTGAAGTTTTAAGCAGCTGACAGGAAGTGACATTCCAGCTTGACTCGCTCATTTCCCATTGACCTAACATGGTTGGCATGGCAACAGTTTGCAATTGTTTACCTTCTTCCATGTCACTTCCTGTCAATAAGGAAGTGAAACTGTAACTATAAACACTAATATAACCGAACTACAGAAAGCTGGGTACAATCTTTAGCAACATTTTCAATATAATCGTGTTCACTATGTTTTAGCAAAAATTGTGTCTAATGTGTCATAAATACTTCAAACGTTGTCGACTGGACTGATGGAGTTGTTTCTCTTCATCTTCGGGAGCTTCTTCTTGCACTTGTCGAATGAAAGAATAGTAACACACACTAGACCTTGAAATTGAATCTCTCGACGATTTTAAAGCGTAAACAAACATTATGCTTTGCTGGGGTTTCATGTCACACACTCGTAGGCGTCCCGTTCTGAAGTAAGATGTTCTATTCCTGCGCCCGCCTGTTCGCTCGCGTCCCGGAGGGTTCGGGTCTACGGGGAGGCGACGTGACGCCACAGGCCGCCGTCGGAGTCTCAGCGTGTACAGCAGCGATCTGACGTCTGCCTTGTGTCTCTTTCAGATCGGGACCGGGTTTAAGGACGAAGACTTGGAGCAGCACTATAAGTTCTTAAAGGTAAAGTGTCACTGAATGTAAAGCGCTCTGTTGACGATGCGGAGGAGGTGAAAATAACTTGTTACGACAGCCTTTATGCTCTGAAGGGAACATTGCTCTCCCGGGCTCAGGGTTACACGCACATATTCAACAGAGACCTTTTTCAGAATAGGAATAACAATTTGTTTTTTTATTTAACCAGGAAGTCCCTTGAGATAAACCTCTTTTCCGAGAGAGGCCTGGCCAAGAGGCGCCAGTGACATTATATAACTTGGATAAATAATAAACTATAACAAAACTATAGGCTTATAAAGGCTTGCATCAAGAAGATCAAAGGGATATTTCAGGATTTTTGACATAGGGCCTCATTTCCTAGTGATTTCTGGAGATTGTTTTTTTTTTATTCATGCACTCACTTATAACACCAGACTACCCATATAAATGTCTGTGTTGATTGAGTAATGTTTTAAATATAACCATTTTGCATTTCAAATAACTTGTATGTGAGCAGCATCAGCTTCCTTGTAAGCTACGCAGCGGCGGAGTGATCTGCTCGGTTACCGGATCTACAGTAGTTTGTTTACCTGCATTAGTACACGTGGAATTCACAAAGGAGCTTTCCAAAAATCAGATTTGGCAACGTTTGGAGGACTACCCGATGATTTTGAAGACTAGTTACCGTAGACATGCGCTAGCCTAGCACCACTAAACTCTTCAGATATAAGGACTGCATGACTTTAAAGAAATATATATCTCCAGAAATCAACAACACTCTGGATAACTAGGAAATGAGGCCCTATGTCAAAAATCCTGAAATATCCCTTTAAAATAGAAATATGATAAAGGCGACAACAGTTTGACAGTGAACAACAGCGCGAGTGCATTATGTGTTAGCAGCAGACATCAGAATCAGAATAGATTTTATTCGCCATTGTTTGAGAACAGGTTCACAAGCTAGGAATTTTTCTTGATGCGGACGTGCAACATAAAACAAATAACACAGAATTTAGATAAAATTAAGCCATAAAACTTTAAACTATAAGGCTTAAAGTTATGAGTGTGGACGTACCACAGTGCAATAGAGCTGTGCAAAGGGCTGTAACAGGTTATTACATCCGTGAGTCTGTAACTAAGCTATTGTTATTGATATAGCTCCAGGTTGTTGTTTGCCCTCGAAACCGGAGACTGGCGGTCAATTATTTATTATTGGCACAGTTGTCAAGTCAATGCTATAATTTTACTAAAGTAGAAATACAAGTGACCCCAAGTAATTGCTCAAGTAAAAGTTGAAAAGTATGTGGAGAAAATCCAAGGTGAATAGCTTTTCACTGGTTAGAGAGTTTAAGTAAAGGTTTGGAGTGTTTAGAACAAAGATGGGTCGAACAATTTCAAACAAATTTTCTATTTTCCCCCTCCATATAATCTTTAGTTCATTAGATATTCAAAAGTGTAAATAGTTCACATTTCCGCTCATACCTTACACTGTCATTCCCGGCACAAATTGTCTCGTTTTGGAGGCGAGCGCGGCCTCAGTGTGATGTCTCCGAGGCCCATTTCCACTTTTACCATCATCAATCTTCCATTTAATTCTCCCTTTCATTTCGTTTTGTTTGACATAAATGAAATATCAGACTCCAGAATGAGACCGGCACGTCCCAAATGTGCCCTGGCAATTTTAAACACAGCGTTTACTTTTGGACACGTCGCCTCCTGGGTTTTTATGCACTTTGTCCTCGTCAAAAAACTGAATATGTAGCAGCTCACGTGACATCGCCGCCGTCCCAGAGGTGCTTCTCTTGACTTTCAGCTTTTGTGTAATGTAATGGAGATATTACAGAGCTAGAGCTTTCCACCAAGTTTTTTTTTTTAAATTGAAAATGGCGTTTGTTCTGTGTTTTGTTGTCTGTTTTTTCAAGTTGCTTCCCCATTTCGCCAATTCCTTTCCAACTCTACAGGAGTTTATGGGGAGTGAGGGGAGGACTGGTTTAAAGAGACAGGAGGGAGTTTAAAAATGTTAAAATTTCATAGCGCTATCATAGCTCTATCGTAACTCTATCGTAACTCTATCGTAACTCTATCGTAACTCTATCATAACTCTATCATAGCTCTTTCATAATTCTATCATAGCTCTATCATAGCTCTACCATAACTCTATCACAGCTCTACCACAACGCTATCATAACTCTATCACAGCTTTATCATAATTCTATCATAGCTCTATCATAGCTCTATCATAATTCTATCATAGCTCTATCATAGCTCTTTCATAACTCTTATCATAGCTCTATCATAGCTCTATCATAATTCTATCATGACTCTATCATAGCTCTATCATAGCTCTATCATGACTCTATCATAACGCTATCATAGCTCTATCATAGCTCTATCATAGCTCTATCATGACTCTATCATAACGCTATCATAGCTCTATCACAGCTCTACCATAACTCTATCATAGCTCTTTCATAGCTTTCATAACTCTATCATAACTCTATCATAGCTCTTTCATAACTCTTATCATAGCTCTATCATAGCTCTATCACAACTCTATCATAGCTCTATCATAGCTCTTTCATAACTCTATCACAGCTCTACCATAACTCTATCATAGCTCTTTCATAGCTCTTTCATAACTCTATCATAGCTCTTTCATAACTCTTATCATAGCTCTATCACAGCTATATCCCAGCTATATCCCAGCTATATCCCAGCTATATCCCAGCTATATCCCAGCTATATCCCAGCTATATCCCAGCTCTATCACAGCTCTATCACAGCTCTATCACAGCTCTATCACAGCTCTATCACAGCTCTATCACAGCTCTATCACAGCTCTATCACAGCTCTATCACAGCTATATCCCAGCTATATCACAGCTATATCACAGCTCTATCACAGCTCTATCACAGCTCTATCACAGCTCTATCACAGCTCTATCACAGCTCTATCACAGCTCTATCACAGCTCTATCACAGCTATATCACAGCTCTATCATAACTATCATAGCTATATCATAGCTCTATCACAACTCTATCGCAGCTATATCGCAGCTCTACCATAACTCTATCACATCTCTATCATAACTCTTGGGAGCATTTCTTGCACATTCCAAGGCTTCAATTTTAATTTCTGGATATTTGGGAGCTGAGCCAGAACGCATTGAAGAGCTTCCATCACTTTCGTATCCGCCACCATTGCCAAACTGCAACCAGCAACTGCGGCACAAATGCTTGACGTCACCTATAAGCCCCGCCTCCCCCGCTCGCTGAATGGTAGGTTGAAATTCAACCACTGTTACGCGGCCACTGAGATCAGGCCCAGACGTACACGCACCAGCCAAAAAATGCGTAATGAAGAAAAACACAACAGGCTAAATGGGCGTACGGTATGCTAACCATTGATGGTTAATAACATGAAGCATACACAATGAACTAAATAGGTGTCTGGTATGTTAATATCACATAAACATTTCAAATAACTATAAAGAACATGCCAAATCAATCGCCTTGGCAACTACCCGGGCACGGAGATGTAATTGCACCGTTGACAAGCCTCTCCCAAAAGCATGTTTTCAAGCTCTCATCTGCGAACTCGTTCCTCTAGCTTTTAGCCCATGATTAGCTTGTTTTGTTTACTTCATTGCAGTAACCTCCGCTCTCTTGCTCACTCCAAACCTTCTTTCTGCTGCTCGATTAGCCTGCAGGGCCCTCTAGCGGCATGTGAAAGTATATTTTTGAATTTAAAAAAAGGAGAAATCACATATTAGTTGCTTCGGAGTATAAGATGCCAAACTATGGAAAATAGTGCGACTTACAGTCCGGAAAATACGGTAAGTCCAACCACCACTGTGTCATGGGGAAATTTCACAATGCTGTTGAGGATTGTGTGACTGTCCACCTAATGATGGCAATGAGAGCTTTGTATATATTATGCTCCTGCCGTCCCTGTTGCGCCCGTCTGTAATCAGCATAAAGTTTAAATTATTCCCCAACGAAATGCCTCTGAAGGAACGGACCCCGTTCCTTCAGAGTTTTAAAGTCCGGGAAACGCGGAGTGACTTGTGCTGTGTCTAAACAATGTGCGTTTAGAGTAACTGCGTTGGGCGTGCACCGGCGGGGGATAATGAATTGCTTTTTCAATTTACTTTTGAAGAGGTCGGTTCCAGAGCGACAGAGCGTTCCTGCAAATTGACAAGTGCGTCTGAAAATGATAGCTGTTGTGGCAAAGTCAAATCATCCGCCGACTTTTTTTTTCCATCCCGTACATTTTCTCTGAGGTTTGACAGAACGGAGGCGGATTTTTTGTGTTTTGTGGGGGGGGGGAAGACATGCATTTGTCGGCGCTAATTGACGAGGCTGGAAGCACTTCTTGCTGCAGTGTTTTTGGAATAATTTGTTATGTCAATAGTCTGGTTCATAGTGTTCATTTAACTGGATATGCACACTTTTGGCTTATGAACCTGCTTTTGGGCAATTTGACAGAGCAGCAGGAGAAAGAAACGACCACGGTGAACAATTACTGCTCAGGGTTTCCTCAAGGCTATAAAAATGAAATTCAAACTGGCATTTAATGTGAATATCTTGGTAAAAAAATTAAAATTACACAAATGTTCAGAACAAAATACGCACTGATTATTTTAAGTTTGTGTTGAGCATTAAAATAACTAGAGATGCACCGATCCAGCTTTTTTGCTTCAGATACCGATACTGGGGGTTTGCGTATCTGCCGATATCTGATATTAACCGATACCAATAGCCTTTCTTAAAAGTGGCCGCTGGGAGTGAAAAGGGAATGGTCTCTTTTCTCCAGTGTCACATCAGTTTGTTTTCTTGCAGACGAGATGTTACAGATTCATTATCAATTATATCTATTGAGAAACTAATGGAAAAATATTGAACAAGGACTTTTCTACACTAAATATCCTTGGGTATATGACAGGCTTTTGGGTTGCATTAATATTAACAACTCACATAAAGTGATCTGACCATTACAAATGTGTTCAGTTATTCTTTTACAGCATGTCATAAACTAAATTACAAACACTTGGCCGACCCAGCAGGGGACATTTTATTTTATGATCCGATCATCAATTCTGTCCCAGCTTTGATTAGTTTACGTTTCCACGAGCATAGCCGCTAGCATTAGCTTACAGTTGCTTACTGTGGTGCTTTATTTCTCATTGTACAGGTGTACATGAAAGGGTGTTCAGGTGTTAGTCCTGAGCTGCTGCGACTGAGCTGAGCCGCCACTGTGGGTCGACCTGACCAGCATGTTTTTGGAGGTCGGGGAAACTATAGCACCTGAAGGCCTTAAGTCTCCTCTGATCCTCTGAAATGGTGCAGCACCTCCTGGGTTTGTCCCTGTTTCAGAGCGTGGTGTCCTGCACTGGTCAAGTCATCCTTATTCTCCTGCAGCTGCCTCCGCGCCACAACAGTCTTTCACCATCTTCTGGGAAGAGCTTATCAGTTAACTTGTTTTATTCTCCAGTGAACGTCGATTAGCCAGAACAATAAATGTGTGGCTTAGCTTTGAATCTTGCCCGGATACCTCCTCCTCTGTCCATTCCTGTAGCTCCTCTTGTGAGACCTCCACTGTGCTGCAGGTGTGGGGACTCTTGGTGCCTCATCAGTGTTTCAGAAGAAGAAATGTGTAGGTCTCAAATGTCTTTAGCTCGTAAGCTCCTGTTTACTTTTAAAAAGCTGTTTTCTTCAAGACCATTATTGACTCCACCGATCCCCACAAAAACACGGCGATGACGTACAAAAGCATCCAGTAAAACGATGTGGAACACAGAAACCACAAAAATTCAGCTGTACAGAGAGACAGGGAGGTTGCCTCTTGTCATACTGTTACATTTTGCACAATGATTAAAAATAGGATTTTTTTTTTTTTAGGTTAAAACTCTGCGATTTAATTCTCGAGGTTACAGCCCTTCAAACTGAGGTACAGCCGGCCCATATTCAGGATCTTCTCCAATATCCCGGACTACTATTGGACTGGCGCATCCCTAAAAATAACATTAAAAAGCTGCTACCTGTATAAACCCTGAAAATAGAAAAGAAATGTTATAAAAGGGTTTAAAAGCTCTTTTGAGAGAAGCCTTGATGTTTAAACCTACTTTATTCACAAAAGAATTGCATTTCAGAGCATGTTTGTAGAGATCTACACTGGATTAGTAACAGCCCGTGTAGACACAGGGACATTTCGTTGTTTGCAGAGCCTTGGCGTTTTGCACGTCACTTCAAAGTAAATCGCCCGTCGCCGCATCGTACTCTCCAGCCTCCCCATTTCACCAAACACTGCTGTGCTTTCTCCTTAAGTAAAAGGTTAAAAGTTTTGTGAGGAAGTGCTTGGAGCTGCAGAATCGCGGAGGAGGGTCTGATTGAGAGACCACTGTAATGTTTTTCCCCCCTGTGTGGACTAATAGGAACGGCGCAGTGGAGCTCCGTAATGAAGCCCGGGGTGAAGGTGATGGATGGGGCTTTGAGCAGGAACAGTGCGGCCCGAGCTGCTACAAGCCTCCAGACTCTTAACACGGAGAGGGTCCTGCGCAGGGAACAGGGAACAGGGTGACATTATCGGGGATTATTAAGACTTTTCTACTGACAGAAATCGCTAATCTCTAAATATCTTTGAATATAAATTAAAAGTCAATGAAGACCCTAAATGACATTAAAAAGCTGTACATTTGATTCAAACAGACGATAAATCCGACTAACAAAATCATGTCATTGTTGCACCTTTTAATGATAACGATGACGAGCTAAACATAGTGACGAGAAAGTGATGTTTTCATCTCAATTTCTAATGCTTATTTTCAATACTTGAAATGGGCTTTACTTACTTTTTCTTTACTTTTTATGTCTGCTAAAACGCTGTTGGTCCATCATTGCTGTAGTCCCGCCATATAGCTGCTAGTCTCCCTTTAGAAAGCATTGCACTTTAGACGCGTTAAAAACAACTTTAAAGCCTGGTTTCTAATTATCCTAAACTTTCTACAGCTAGATATTGCTCTTATTAAAGAAACCAGGCTGTTTTTTGTAAAGTACATACTCATGAGGACTTTGATTGACAGGCCGTTAGCATGAGAGCTAATGGTGCGGCTATGACCGAACTACGCGAGGGCCGAGTCTACAATGAAGGGTAGGAGGAGTCTGTTAATCCGCAGTGAATTTCCTCTCGAACGTGGTTATTATAGCAAAAGGGGAGTTGCGGGAGGAGCTGTCTATTATTTTTTAGTAAGTTAGTAAAACGACTAAAACGATCACATTTAGAAACCACTAAAATGTTACTGAAACGAAAAACATTTTCATCCAAAAGACCAAAACTAAGAGGGCTGTTGATAACAAGACTCACTAAATCTAAACGTCTTTGGAAGTGGCATTGATTGACTCTTTTACACCAGAGGTTTATCAAAAGTACAGAAAATATGCTCCAAAACACGCTCAGTCGTAGGTTTTGCTTTAAATTCTGTCGATTTGCTGTCACACAAATGTTTGCTTAGAAGTTCCACGTTAAATCCAATTCCTCCATTTGCTGGAATGGATACCAATCTTAAGAGATTATACATGTGTCTGTGTTTCGCATTTGCAGCCGTAGAATATGGTATTTTGGTATTAAAAGGCATTATGAAGCGTTTGATTTGACTTCTGTAAACCTGGGAACTAAACCAGAAAATCACTTGATTTGAATGTTATACAGAAGCATAGATGAAATTATCTGCAAATAATGGATTTGTTCTGCATTCAATTGGCACCTCTCCCTTTTGAAGAAAACGTTGAGTGTTGTTCTAATCTTTACACGTTATTACAAATACACAATAGATTCAGTAAAACAATACGCAGACAACAGTGCGTAACTCCCGACTCACTGGAGTTGCACAGATTAGACGGCGCTGACAAAAGCAACACGAACAGAAACAATGCAGCAGCTCAACAATGCGCCGCCGCTGCACAGACATCACACAGGGGGAAACTACGGAGGGATTGTAAGAGTTGTGTTGAAAGTGATAGTTTGTGGAGAGGTTTTATTGACAAGCAGCGTGTCTCAGGAATAGTGTGGTAGAAGTTCATGCCCAGCCGTAGCTCACACTGAGGTTGTAACGTCAGGAGCTAAAGAGGTTAAAGGAATCTGATGCAGGTTAGGGCGAGACGCTGCAGGTGGAAGTATCGATTTCTCGTGCAGTGGTCGATGTGGAGATTTTCAGGGAGTAACTCTGACATCGCGCCTCAAATGCAATGAAAAAAACGACAAAAAGGGACAAAATCGTGCTGGGAAATCAATCAAACCCCGGGGAGAACCACAGAAGGAGAGATCCACCCCCAATGGACGGGCAGGCTATAGAGACCCAAGCAGACGGGCCCAGATCGCAAAACGTGCAGTCCTTGTTGGAGCTTCAGTTCTTCTTGTCCAATCCCTGTAGGAGGGGTTCCTCCGTTCGATCTAGACAGGCACAGGAGACACCGTGTGAATAGTAATGGACAGACTGTAGATACAATATTTATTTTATCATAATAAGATAAAGTCTGCAGTAAGAAGAACTAGAGGGTAGCGCTCAGTGTTCCGTACTTCCCACAGCAGCTTTACTTCAGACTGTGGGTTAGAGCTTTACCTAACTGACCTGAGTCTTAAATGTAGGGACTGTTTCTGCTTCTTTAACGTGAGCTGGGAGTTTATTCCATAAAACCGGAGCTTGGAGCTAAAGGCTCTTCCTCCTACAGTGATTATGGAGACCCGAGGAATCACTAGTAGCCCTGAGTTTTTGAGAGTGGAGAGCTCTGGTTGGCCGATGTGGAACGATGGCGTTTAAAAAATAGGATAGATGTAAACATAACAAAAAGGTGTCACACTGTTGCTCTCCCATCAGGAAGCTTTTAGTTTTGGGTAAAGCCGAACTAGAGAAAATTCTCTTGGTTCAGGCGGAAGGATAGACCCGTTTATTAATTTACGCGGCGCGCTGCATGATCACACATCCCTTCATCAGTAGAACTCCACTGAGGAGGTGTTGTGGCTTTTGTTGTAGACCTCCTGTGATAATGTCCTGCGTTCCCTTTAAAAAACTAATATTTCTCCACATGACACCGTCTCCTTTGAGCGGCGGTCGGCGGCGGCGTGTCGGCCAGTTCAGTCCCCGTCTGATGTGTGGAGTTGAAACGGAGGCAGCAGGTGCGTCGATCGGTGTCACTGAATCATGTCGTCTCATCGTGGCGCCGCGCTCGAGTGTCCGCCCCGGGGCAGGTTAGCGCTGTTTGAAATCCAGGTTCTGAGCCGCGTGGTCTCGGAGGAAGAGGCTGAATGAGAGTCCACGGGGATAAAAGCAAAGGCTCGGAGTCGCTTTCTACTTAACACTTTTGCACTCGAGTAAGATAATGGAACAATGTGGTTTAGAAAGGGATCCACGCGCTTGTGCTTCACAGCTAGAAGGTCACAGGTACGAAGCCTTTCTGTGGAGTAGCATGTTCTTCCCGCTCCGGTTGCTCCTACCACCAATAGGGTGTATGTGTAAGTGGCACAAATTGCCTTCGCCAGCCTCAGCTACCTTCACCGAGTACCCGGGTAACGCAGAACGTTCAAACAACGTTAGTCTGTGGTTCTCTAATGTTTAACGAAGGTTCCAATAAGGTTATCTGAGGTCATGTAGAGGTTGCTTCATCCCCTGTGTACAACGTTCCCTGGTGGTTTTATTGTGGTTACTACGAAACCAAAAACACAATAATAACGATCTGCAGCACATCCAGTCATCTGTACTTTTGAACGAGAGCTGTCATTCAAATAAAACCTCCAATGTATCTAATCTAGAAGAGTACAAGTCGTCCAGCTGGCGTGAATGCTAATTGTCTCTTGGAAAGCGCTTTGTGACCATTTCCTTCCTTTCCAATCGCAGTAATGTGGATGCTGCTTAAAGACGAGCTCACGAAGAGAGTGAATAATCCAAAACCCATTCAGCTCAACTTCTCTGTGGTTATTTAATTGTGTAAACTTAAACTCGCATGTGGAGCATTCTGTAAAACACGGCATTGACAAGTTTCTTCCGGATTTACGACTCTGGCCCTAAGGACTTCAGGGAGGGGTCTCCTGGTGGTTCCCAGAGTCCATAATAAACCATGAGGCTGCGTTTTAGTTTGTTTCATGCAGCTTCATGAAGATGTGGAAAACAGTTGTTTTTACCCCTGCATATGACAACTGAAAGTATTTTAACTCAGTATTGCTTTTTACTGTATTTAATATATTTTTATATTGACGTTTGATTTGATCTGCTTTATGTAACTGTGAAGCACTTTGAATTACCTTGTGTATGAATTGTGCTGGACAGAAACAAAGGTGAGTGCTTCAAAATGCTTTAGAAATTAAGATCTGGCAACATCGGGTGCTCCTCAAGGAAAAGGCCGGCCGTAAAGAAATGAGAAAAGTCTTGCTAAGATGCGTTCCATACTGAGACAGGTCCGAGGCACTCAGTATTCCAAAAAATGTAAAGGTCCTTTATTCTACATGAACATGTTTTGACGGCACAGTGTCTTTGTTATGGCTTTATGGTAAAAGATAATTGCGTTAAGTCTTCATGTTGGTACTTTTGTATAAGATCCCGTTTCCCTCTGTGTTTTTGCAGGAGCACATTCTGCCGAAGCCGCGGGCGTACTACCGCACGGAGCAGTCGGCGGAGCCCGACGTGTGGCTGGACGCAGTGCAGGTCTGGGAGGTGAAGTGCGCAGACCTGTCCCTGTCTCCGGTCTACAAGGCGGCCATGGGACTGGTGAGTTCTTCTACGCTCGGAGTGTTTCTTACACAGACCCGATCAGAAGTCCAAGACCAGTGGTTGGATCTTAACAAGGTTCCACGTAGAACTTCAATATGCAACAAGAAGAAAAGGGAGTGAGACTAAAAAGAGTAAAGCTTTCATTAAAAACAACAAATGCACTGAAACGCAACACAGAGTTCTCGTTTGAATATGGTCGGGTTGTTGGCCACCTCGCCATCACTGCTGAGGCGGGACGCTGTGGGACAGTCATCCTGAGGCTTATGGAACTGGGTCAAAAGATCTGATTGGCTGCCCGTCACGACACTGGACGACGCTCGACCCAAATGAAGCCGTTACTGGAGCGACTGCAGCTCAATAACCCGCGTTCACGACGAGGACTTTCCCAGGACGTCATGACGGTGAATACCTGACAGAAAATGACAATGAAAGCACAGATTTGGCCTTTTTACCTCTTAACCCTTATGAGAGACCAACAGGCCCGTTTGGAATCATGAGGCCGTCCTTCTGTGGACCCACCACCTCCAGGAGGAGCTATAGGGGACTGGTGCTATGTGATTTGGGCAGCTCCAGCAGCTGCCCCCCACGACCTGGCAACGGACAAGTGGAAGAAAGTGGATGGATGGACCTCTTAACCTCCGCCTTAACCATGTGCATTGTCTCCAGTTCAGGGGGCGTGGCATCACGATGGTGGCTTTCTATCTTGTAGAGGCTTGTAGAGCAAAATACAAGTGTCAAAAGGACTTATCTAAACCCCATAATACAATTCTTCAACATTTATTCCTAAACTTTATATGGTAAATGGTCTCAACTTGTGTAGCGCTTTTCCACCTACATTAGGCACTCAAAGCGCTTTACAGCAAGGAACCTCTCACCCATTCATACACCAATGTACGCACACACTGGAGGCAAGGTGGGTGAAGTGTCTTGCCCAAGGACACAACGACAGCGTGCACCTTCAGGAGGCAGGATTCGAACCCCCAACCTTCCGATCATGAGACGACCCGCTCTACCATCTGCGCCACCATTTATACATTTGTAATAAACTTTTCCTCCATGTTGAGGCAGCAAATGAATGTTATATAAATCTGTGATCGATATGTCGATTAATCTCAATATTAAAGATGACACCGAGTTTCCGGGAGAGTTCACTGTTGGATTAATTTCTCCTCGTTGCTCTGTTCGATGGAAGGTCTGCGAATCTTACACGAAACATGCCGAGATTTTTTGAGTTCCTGCCATTAAAAATCACATTCGCTGCCTCCGGAGTAAACCCTGATGAAGACGAGAGCCCGATAATCTCCCCCTGAAAACTCCGCCGCGTCACGGGCGACCGGCGGCCGTAAAAACGGAGAAGTCACAATTAGCCGCTCTTAATTGAGTTATTAAAGAAGCCGTAAAAGATGTTGGTTGTAATGGAAAGGGATCGCGGTCCATTTGCCGGAGTCCCAGTGCAAACATAAAGCGTCCGTCGTTAAACCGGGGCTGAGCTTGTTAAATCAGCGCCGTCTCTGAGGAACTCGCCGCCGAGACCCGAGCGAGTCGTGAGGAGATGTCTTCACGGTTTTTACTGCACAGTTACAGTGGAGTTAACAATAATGATCGTTTGGGCGGATGGACCAATCCCTTTGATTTGATGAGATTTAATTAATTTTCTGTTTGCATTACGGGGAAATGGGCTCTCGGGCTTTTACACCGAGTGTGAATCCAGGGTTTTCGCGGCGCGTTAGGAGTCGATAAGTGACAAAATAAATGACAGAACTAACAGAAGCAGAAAGCCGTCCCTAGTCTGGGGAAGAAGCGAGCTGAGACCGGTTTGGGCTGGTTCAGGAAGGCTTCGAGATGCTTCGCCACATCATCTTCAAAAGCAGCCTTCAGGAGAGCTGTTTAGCTGCAGTTTTTCCAATCTTCTCCAAGTCTTTCAAGCTGATGTCACATTCTCCACCAACGATCAGCTGTTTCTTGATCTTCTCACTCAAGTTGATGGCCGTGTGCTTTCAGGACTTTCTTGACTAGGGATGTCAAGATTAACCGGTTTTACGATTACCACGATTATAAAAGGACGCGGTAGGTTTTCCGTAAGAACTTCAGAAGTCACGATTTTCCGCGGAAATGTTTCACGCGGACGCACGAGCCGCTGCACGACATAAACAGCGTAAACTCAGCGGTAGTTGAGCGAGGCAGAAGGACGCTCTCCTCCAGTGTTGTATCCACCCAGTCAGCAGAGTGGGACTTCTTTAGGATCCAGAAGATGACCACGGCGTTGTTGTTGTCGATGGACGTCCGTTATGCAAACCCTGTCGTCAGAAAGTTGCGCTGATATCGGCTACGTCGAATATAAACAACATCTTGGAGATAATCCTTTGCTGTAAATGTCCAAGTCAAAGTAACGTACTGCATAATTCCCCAAAAAGTCCACATGTTTGGAAATGGCCGCTACAACCGGCTCAGGATGTAACACAAAGCTAACGCTCCGCTCTGCTTCAGCGACAGAAAGGAAAGTGAAACCGCACACATGTGGAGATGAGCTGTTCAAAAGAGTCTCCTTAGTCACTTTGTAAACACGTTTCATTCTCTGTTCATCAAAATAATTAAGCAACAGCTTAACTTTTGAGAGCATAAAACCGAGCCTAGCTTGTGGCCTAATAATATATAGTAAAATAGTTATGATAATTATGGTCATTATAAAGAAGTAAAGTTGACATTGTTTTGTATTATTCAATGTAGGCCTATTTATTTTAATCTTAAAGCATTTTTCATTTTTAGAAACCGTGAATGTTTACAAGTATTAAAAAGCTTTTTAAAGACAAAAACTAAAAATATCAGTTATTTCCTTTCATTCGGTCGATAATCGTGAATAATCGTAAAATCGCAATATTTTCTTTCACAATAATCGTGACTCAAAAAATTGAAATCGTGACACCCCTAGTGAACACTGTCCTGTCTGTCGTGGGATTTCAGGACTTTCTTGACCAGCGTGTGAGAGAGAACAGTCCGGACGCTCAGTGGAATCAGTCAATAAGTCTCCTCTCCTACTCTTACAGCTGGGTCAACCATAGCCTGATCCCCACAGTTAAACCAATCAGCACCAAATCTGGTCTTAACAAAACTATCTTCAACACTGAAACATTTGTACATGTATTTTCTATTGCTGAGTTGTGTATCAAAAGCATTGCCATTAATAGTTTCCGATACAATACACATATCACAACTAGTGTGGTCACGATACTGACGTTTCAAACTCGATTCTCGATTTCGGTATCTCCTTTTAAATATATTTGCTGTAGGAAACTCGTCTCTTTCCTTCTGCACTGTATTGTCTACACTGCAGAATACTCCTCATTATATTAGTTTATTCAGATTGACCACGTTCTTGAGACATTAAGTAATAAAGGGTCTAATTTGTCATCTCTCTGATTAACTGTTTTTGCACATAGTCAAATGCTTATACTGTATTTAACATAAAATATAAAGTGTTTACAGACTGGATTTGGCCCAGGAGTATCAGGTTAAAAAATATATCTAAATATATTCATGAGTTAAGTACAGATAGGTAACATATAATTATACAGTTGACATTGGTAAAACGTCATTTTGTTGGAGAAAAAACAGCTCAATAGCCAATGCTAACTGATACATGTAAACCAATGGACGCCGCTACGCTAACATTAGCCACAATAACAAATTCTACAGTTTCTATGAAAACGCTCCTCATTTCAACCTGGTGCAGCACCAGTAATCAGATCCTACACTTCGACAATGGATGCATTTAGTTTTAGAATTGTATTCAGGGTTTAAGTGAGTACTTTTGAGCTCTAGTTTAAGTTTTGATCGTAGGATCAAAGGATCCGAGCAGGAGGAGGAAACACAGAAAGTATCGATACTGCTCAAATGAATATCTAGCTTCGATACCACGTTTATCATGGATTAAGTATCGAGGAATCTACTTTTTTGACAACCCTAATCACAACAAAGACATATTGCGACCTATTATGAAAGGATATTTTGTCCCAGCACTCGTATCCACCTCATAAAAACTCATATTGGTCGACCTCTAGTTTGTAGCTTTAAATCTGACTTACTACTTCCTGTATGAACCCTTTACTTCCTGCATTACATCAACATCATAATACACAACCGTGAAAATCTTGACAACAATTGGCTTAAATGGCTAAAAGACTTATTTTCCAGTTTGCAAACTGTGACAGGAGTTTAAAAAGTTGATGTAAAAACTCCGCCTGAACTTTCACAGCGCATTAATAACAACGTCCTGATTCTCTGCGAGGATAAAGAGCTTTCAGAGAGTTGTTTGTCGCTGTTATCTCACTTGAAAGTGTCTCAAAATAAACTATGAGTAAAAGATAGTAGGATAAGACCCTGGCTGCTTTGCTAATTTCTTATTCCCCA
The DNA here is from genome assembly GCA_021464625.1 of Proterorhinus semilunaris. Taxonomy (NCBI): domain Eukaryota; kingdom Metazoa; phylum Chordata; class Actinopteri; order Gobiiformes; family Gobiidae; genus Proterorhinus; species Proterorhinus semilunaris. The sequence continues at coordinate 31,045,529 of CM038358.1, read as the reverse complement.
GAAAACGACATTATTTCAAGTATAACATTGTATTGCGTAAAAGCGTCTCTTCTTCCCGTTCCCCTCAGGTGGATCCAGTGAAGGGCATTTCTTTACGATTTCCTCGTTTCCTCCGAATCCGAGACGACAAGAAGCCGGAGGACGCCACCACCGGGTCACAGGTAAGAACTGCATTTCATTTACATACGAGGCTCTTGCGAACTGTCACTGGAATTTTTAGACATTTTTAGTCCTTTTTATTTGGAGATGAAATATTTGGAGATTTTCGTCACAGTTGTAGGGTATACAAGAAAAAAGATATGTTTTTTTTTATAGGGATTTTTTAATATCTAATTCCCAGCCTGATCTACTCAGCTTTGAACCCAAATAATGACCGGTAGAAAGTTGGAAAATTCCATTCAAGTCAATGGAGCGTCTACTTGCATTGTGAAGAGCCGTATAATAATAAGACATAACTTTAACTCTAACCCGAGGGTCTCATGTCTTATTACATTATGTACCTCCAAAGTACTAACACACATGATTCCATTGTGTATGTACTACATAGATACAAGTTAATACACATTGTACTTAATCTAGTTTGGTACAATATCAGTAATGTTCAGCAAAAGCTTCAAATTGATATCTCTAAATATATATTTTCCCTATTCGCCTTAACAGAGTCTACTCCAGGTCCAGGATATATATTGTATGTAATTTTTGATTTTTAACTGTGTTGTGAAGCACTTTGTGGCCTTTGTCTGTGAAAGGTGCTATACAAATAAAGATCACTTACTTACAAGATAAACCCGCTTTAAAACTCTACTAAACCTGGATAAAAGTCTGGTGGAAACCTCGTCTCAGTCAGGAGAAATGTTGAGACTTCAGCGAGTTTTTCTTCCTTAACAAATCAGTATTGATGAGGAAAAATTAGTCCGAAGTCATCCTCTTCAGGTTCTCAGGAAATCACTACAACAGCGCTGCTCTCCCTCGTCTGTCCCACGCTTATTCCTTCACAAATACTGACATGTTTGGTATCCACGTGTAGCACGAAAGGCGACCGAGCTGACGCCGTGATCCAAATATGATCATTTCCTTTCGCAAAAGCAAAACTTTACGGGGCCAGTTTTCTCCAGATTTCTTCACTCTCTTGCTCTCCAAACAATATTTTTTTGGTGAAATTATAGAAAGCTGCAGCAAAAGTTACAAATTGAAATCTATAATAATGATTTTTTCCCCTATTCACCTGCAGCGTGTCACATTTGCGGCGTTAAAAAAAAGCTTGTCCGGGTCTCGGAGTCGCCTCATACGCTGTCGTTTGGAGGTCGAGTGAGTGGCCTTCTGTTTTAAATCCGTGTAAAAATTTACCCGCGTTTGTTTTCACGGTCGAGAGCTCCGCAGTAAAACTTAAATAAGAGCAGAGCAAGGGCGATAACACGAGCCACGGCCGCGTCTGAATGTCCTGGAAATCCTTGAAACGTCGCCGCTTCTGGAAAACTCTCTAATGTTATTTAAAAAATGTGCGCTACAGTATTTAGCTTTGAATGCTGGATTAATAAGCAACTGACTCTAGTAAAGTTGTTCTTGCGTTCACATCAGAGCTAGCTGTTCTTTTCAAGGCCGATACCGATTGAGTAGTCCAGGCGGCAGATAACCGATACATGGATTAGATATTCATTCGCAGTAAAAGGGAGAATACTGTAAATCATAAGTAAATCATGTTGTATCGAGTAAATAAATTAGAGTTAAATCAAATTTGTACAGAAATGTGAGCTAAATGTGCGCTAGGGCTGCACGTTTTCGAGTTTTTCATTAACCGTTAACCGAGGCCCTTAGCGTTTAATACTCGGTTAACCATTAGTGTGCGCACTAACCAAACATTTTGATCCGTCACTCTCGGTTGTAAAGCGCTCCCACCCTGTGCTGTTTATGGCCCGCTTCATATTGAAAAGCTAAACGAGCCATGCGCGATGACGGCCTCTCGTGAACAAATGTTTGTGAGCGTTCTGGCGGTCTCTGGTGGTGCAAAAAATGTATTACAAGTATATTCAATGGCACGGCGAATTATACACGCCAGTTAATCGAGCAAAATGCTTTTACTCGGTTACGCAATTTTTAACGGTTAATCGGTTAACCATGGACACCCCTAGCGTGCGCTCAGTCACGCAAAAGTTAGCATTTAGCCGCTCCCAGCAAAGGTATAGCTCCAAACTGGGGTTAGAAGCTACCAAGCTCTTCCACATTTCCCTTATTTAAATACAGTTACATGAGCCTTTACACGATCCTAGTGTCGGTTTTCTAAGCGTATAAAAAGGGGAACTTTATTGTGAGGAGTAATAACACCTGGAGTATTTTGACGATATTACTGCCTGGACGTTGTCCCTCTGAGGTTGTGATTTTCCTGGTCCCAGAGGTCCCTTTAGTGTGGAAGGTAGTTTGGTTTTAGTATGGAAGGAATAGTAAGCTTGCAGGCAGAGTGAAATCAGACCTGTTTTCTGGAGAATCAATCAAATCAATATTTGTCTCGCGCCTAAACAGGTGCTTCGTAACTGCGTAGGTTTCCCCCACCACTCAAAACATGTACAATAGTTCGGTCCAATCTCTGAGGGACTTCCTGGTTACATAAAGTCACATAAACATGGTCGGTCTGCGATGAATATGAATCGTTTTCGTATCCGAGCCTGAGGCGTCTCTATTTCACCCAAATCTACGACAACGACACCTGTAAATCCCTGAGCAGCGAATCCTCTCACAGGGATTCACTGTGCTCTGTATCAAACCTCTACATCTGTTTATTCTGCTTTCTGATGGAATAACAAGAGCTTCAAGAGCCAATAATTACTGAGGTTCTGATAAGAACAAGCTCATCAGAGTTGAGCCTTAAGGAGGATTTGTGGAGATTTCAAGCAGCAGCTTTAGTTTGTGTCTGACACTGTGATCATGTTGGTCGTTGTTCGTCCTTAGACTCAAAGATCTCCGGTTTGATCCACGAGTCTGGTCCAAATAATTCTCCTCTGAGTTACATAAACAAGCAGCTGCCACGGTTTTCAAGCAGTGTCTGATATGTTGGAAAAGTTCTACGAGTAAAAACCCAACAGGACTACATTCGACTTTGTTCTGCTCTCTTAGCTTGGACGCGGATCTAGTTTGAGAGTTTATGGGGTTGAAGCCCTTAATATAAAGTAGATGCTTCCCCTTGAAAATAAAGTTGCATAAATTGAACATTGTGGTGACAACATCGGCATTTAGTACAAACGCCAGATCTGGTGTCGCTGTAGTTCACGTCGAGTTTCAGCGACAGGATGTGTCCAAAGAATGAGATCAGCCGAACATCCTGAATAACCAGGTGATTCCATCAGTGGGTTGTTTCTCCCCCGATGGCATTGGCTTATTCCAAGATGGCAATGCCGGGATTCATGGGGCTCACATTGTGAAAGAGTGATTCAGGGATTGGACAGAATCCAGATCTTAACCCCATTAGACTCTTTGGGATGTGCTGGAGAAGGCTTTGCAGAAGCTTTTTGAAACAATGCCACAGCGAATGCTAAACTTAAAGGCGTCCAACTAAATATTTAACCTGCAAGAGCCAGATTGATATTTCAGTGCCACTAACATTAGCACTGATATCAATCTGGGACTACCTGTAAAGTCCCCGACCCACAGAAGAAGTGTGAGGACCTGTCTTTGACACAGAACAGACCTAAATCGTAGACTTTTAAAACAATATAATATAGTTATACTGAACACACTTGATGATATGTGCAAGTCTGGCACAAACATGGAATGAGTTTGTTCCATTTCCAAAAGCTCTTCTTTGTATCGGCTACAAACTACAACACTGTCCTCTTCAAACCCTGAGTCAGACACAGAGAAGATGATTTCTAGGAGACTTTTCATCTCTGCTGTGACAGATCACTGTATAACCATCACATCAGATGTTTATGCTTCAGTTTAAAGACGTAACCTTCAGTTGTGTTAATTCCCTGTTCATTCCCATTAATTCCCATGATTTGGGGCGACAGTGGTGCAGTTGGTAGAGCAGGTCGTCTAATGAAGGTGCACACTAGTCGTGTCCTTGGGCAAGACACTTCACCTACCTTGCCTCCAGTGTGTGTGCACCCTGGAATGAATGAGAGAGTGAAAGGATCCTTGCTGTAAAGAGCTTTGAGTGCCTAATATAGTTTAGTTTAGTTTAGTTTATTTTTTCAAAAGGGGACAGCGCAATTTCATAAAACACATGATTAAAACATGAGTAAAACAGCCAGAATTAGCCAAAGAGGCTATTTTTCATCTGTAGTCCCCCGGCCATGATGTCAAAATGGCAATAAAACGGACAAAAACAGACATTGTTAATAAAACACAACATATATATATATAGGTGGAAAAGTGCTGTATAAGTTGAGACCATTTACAACGAATTCCCTTGGAAAATTCCTGGAATTTTTCAACCCTAGTAAGGAATTACTGTTTGTTCTTTTAGTAAGACAGAAGGTGTGTAAGGCAGGTAAACACACCTGTCTTACTAACATAACAAACTGTAAAAGTTCAAACTAAGAAGACTGTATGAACCTTTTACAAAGCCTAGTAAGGAATCCATGGTCCTTGGATCTCTCTCAACCCATCCTGTCTAGATCCTGGATCCAGATAGACCCTAACCCAAACCTTCATTTATAATATCGAATTCCTGCCAGATTTATTGAGCTTTGAACCTCTAAAAAACGAGACAAAACTACATTTTTTTACAGATTTTTTTTTTGTAATATTACAATTTTCCTCATAAAGCAGCACTAAGTAACCTTTTTACCTTAATACATCTTTCCCGTAGTCCCTCTGGGGGTAATACAAGTGTTAATGGGATGATTGGGGGGAGTTTTATCTCCCCCTGGTGTCTCTGGCCAGAAAACCACATTTGCAACTTGACTGCCAACGGGGCGGCGTCACCAATACATACTAATGGAATCACGAAGAAGAAGCTAAACGGCTAACGGGCAAAGCTAACTGTGGGCTAGCGCCACTTAAACAGTATTTACAGCCAAGTTTGAGTGAAAAATCTCCATTGTGTAACTGGATGAACAATATCCCTCTGTCCCTTTGTCTTTTCTGTCAGCGTAGTATTTACTTTCACGGACAATTAATAAAAAACGTAACATGCTACGACACCTGCAGTGGCGCCTATGGCCTGTAGGGGCACGAGTTACTTAGTACTGCTTTAAGAAATACCAAATTACAGAAATCATAGAAATGCTCCATATGTCACACACAGTGGTGATATCCTGTGACGGGAGCGTAGAAGAAAAACTAAAGAAGTTTCCAATCTTTTCATGATTTTGAAAGCTAAACCTGGATCTGTATCGGCTCCGTCTCCGTCTGCTCTGTATCATTCCACTCTCTGCTGTTCAGAAAGAGCGTGTTTATATCGCTCAGTATGAATTACCATGAGCCGGCCTAACTACTCTTTATCAAGTCCGTGGGGGAATTCAAAACCGTATAAATGTGTAAAAATATGCCGGCTTTGTTTTGACGCAGCTGGACGAAATTATATTCTTTCGGTCTTTAAAGGGAAACCGCGGCGCCTTAACTCGAGCGTAACACAATTAGCAAGTTACAAAATATCTAAGACTTTGTAAATTAAGCCCCGAAGGAATCCCCCGAGAGTTTTTAGACGGCTGCAGCTTTCTTGTTTTTCGTTTTAACGCGGCTTAAGATGAAATTTAATCATCTCGAGCCGGAAAACATAGTAATTTGTCCAATGACGGTGTAAAAAAAAAAGAGGAAAAAAAAGAAGTTACTGCGGGCTGCAAAATGAATTCACAAGCAAATCGAAATTGAAAATCTCGAACACCGGTAATTTAATTTGGTTCACCCTTGAATTCGCCGGACGAAACATTCAGAAGAATTTTACGACGTCTGCCTGGAAGCTCATGTTGCTCCGTCTGTGCTTTGGGACGCGACAAACAAACCAGATCTTCAAAAGTTCGATTTGGAGAAAGTGTGTTTCTTCCAAGTTTCTCTCCCGTATCACCAACTGAACAAAGTCACAAATCCACTTTGATCAAACACGAGCTTAGAAAAGTAATTGGTTATTGTTCCTCACTACTCGTTCCAAAAAGTAACTGAGTTAGTAACTGAAATACATGAAATCCGCGAAGTAGTCGGCTTAATTTTTTTTTACAATTATTATATATGTTTTAAGGCAGTGGTTCCCAAAGTGTGGAGGGAGGCCTTGGGTGATGATTTCAGGATTAAATACTTTTTTTTTTTAAGCTACTGTTTTAGTATATTTTTTATGTAAAACAGCATGTGAAATCCATTCAAATATTCAAAATAAGCTAACTTTAAATACATATTAACTTCCATCCATCCGTCTTCTTCCACTTGTCCGTTGCCGGGTCGTGGGGGCAGCTGTTGGAGCTGCACCAGCCCCTATAGCGCCCCCCGCAGGTGGTGGGTCCACAGAAGGACGGCCTCATGGTTCTAACCGGGCCTGTTGGTCTCTCATAAGGGGCTTCTGAACCGCTCTTTGTCTGACCCGTCACCTAGGACTTGTTTGCCCTGGGAGACCCTACCAGGGGCACGAAGCCCCCGACAACAGAGCTCCAGGATAATTCAGGCTCAAACCCTCCACCACGTTAAGGTGGAGGCTCCAGGAGGGGACATATTAACTTGATTTAAAAATGTTTTTCTTCCCTAAAGTAGTGTCAGAGGCAATATCGTTATACAATAGGGGTCTTTATCGCATGGCTGCTGCATTTTGTAGTAATTCTAAGTGATTTTTCTCATAAACGAGCCGTTACTTTGGTCTTTAATAAATGTGTGGCCTAGTTGGTGCATAAATTGACGTCTGAGCTTCGTCAAAGTTTGGAGTTCTTTGGTCAGGGAGTCGTGGATTTAACGAGGCATGTGTTATCACAGATTTATGCGCAGCAGTAAAACACACAGCCGTGGCGGAAAAGCCCACAGAACTCGTATTGATCGCTCCCGGTCGGACACTGGCCGAGAACCAGAGCCAGAGGCGGCGCTCAGTGGGGGAACTGATGCTGAAGGTCTAATGTTGCTGTCCCGCCTCGGCCTCCGCTGGACAGATATTCCCTCTAATGCTACCCCTACTGCTGATGGGACCGCTCCTGCAGGGAAGAAACCCGAATGAATCAAAGCCTGAAATGTCATCCAAAAGCAGGCCTTAAATCCAAACATTACTTGTTGTTCAGAGGTTTATTTGTTTATTTGACGGGGACAGGACATTACTGGACATTTCTGTCAATGGCTTGGTCAGATTAGACAACTGAAGTAATCAGATGACCCAATAATAAGGTGTAAGGTGTTTCGATGTGTTAGTTGTGGGTTGTGAGAGCAGCTGAAGCATCTCCCCAGCCCCTCCTGTAATCATCTCCACCGGGACGAGATGATTACACCTCCGCGTTTAGACTTGGGGTCAAAGCGCTCCACGTGTCATCATCGTCTTGTACTTGGCGGCCCGTTGGATACAGCGCAGGTTCACGCTGCGTTTTATTTGTCCTCGGAGGTCGTAACTCGGAGCTGGGAAAGACGTTTTTTTTCCAAGTTTGTGTTCCAGTTGTCAAGTCAGAAATTTTTATGACGGTGAAAAAAATACAAAGCATTTACAAACACTTGTATCACCCTCTGAGGGCCTACGGAAAGGTAAACAAGTTATTTAAGAAGTCATAACTCACTAAAGCAACCAGCTGAAGGGGGATAAACAGCGCCAGATAGCACTAGTGGTGAGATAGTGTAACTGCAGCAACACTATCATCAGGAAAAGTCTTATCAAGCGAGTATAGTAATGAGCCCTTGATAGTTGGGGGGGCTCCAAGCAGCTGCCTGCTCTGCCTAATAGCCAGCTACGCCCCTGCTAATATCAATACGAGGCCGCGGCACAAATCAGCATCGATAAAGGGAGTAGTTCATGAAGGAGACTTATGATTCCGTTGGATTGCTCAAAGAAACCCGGTTCTGTTTTCTTTGATGAGAATCTCACCCAGAGATTCCCATCTCTAGGTGAGGTTTGGCAGATCAATAAAGGCAGTGAAAGAGAAGTAGCTCCATGTTGCTGAGACTGAACTTTAATGATGACTGTTGGCACTAAGCACCTTGTCCGGGGACAATTGTTGAAAACTAGCTTTGTAGCTAATACTGGCTGAATAAAGTCTGTGCTATTTGTATTGTATTTTGCTGAGATCACTACTGGACTTGAAACCTGGACTATCGAGTTACTAATGGTGCGTTCCATTTGTACTCGTGAGTCCGACTTTCCGACCTCCCAGTGGGAAATATAAACTGGAACTGGGAAAGTCGGACGATCCTCACAAGCCCCGAGTCGGGGGAAACAACATGGCCGCCCCCACGGTGTTGGCAGTAAATAAAAACAGCCGACCATAGTTGTGCTCTACTGCCCCCTGCTGTCTGTCATTCAGCTCCTGCTCTGGAGTTGAGCCGCTGCGGTAATAAATGCTAATGTTCAGTTAGCTTTGCGATGCTAATGTTGCTAACGTCCCTCACGGGTTAATGACATCAAGCACTTACTGCGCTCGCTAAATGATTTGTAACATTATGTCGTAGATTATACAGTTTGGGTTTTAAAATCCTTAATTAGAACCGTAGTTTGGAAAAAGGGGGAATAATTTAGGGGGAAAATTTAGAAAAATGGGGCAAACATACAGAGAAAAACGGGGAGAAATTGTGGCGATAAAAAGAAAAAAAATGTGTTAATAAATAGTCAAAAATTGGGAAAGAAAATTAATGATTTATTTCACTTCCTTTAACGCTGTCCCAGGACCAACCGCATCAAAACTATAATTTTTTTTCATATCCTTCGACCCCCCGTATTCGTACTGGCAGGTTTTGGCGAATCCTTTGTCCTTATTTGGGTCCTGGCTGTTTCCTGAACCTCCCCTTGTGTCTCTCTCTTCACAGATCGCAGATTTGTACAACAAGCAGCAGCAGATCCAGAACCAGGGCGACAAGGCGGACCCCGAGGATTACTACTGATGCCCTCCCAATCACCCCCCGCGGCAGTCGCAGTAATCACCGTTATTACAGGGATCGGGGTCAATTGTAAATAGATTCAATGTGTTAAATGAGAATAAAGAGCAGTTTTAAGCGACTGATTGGAGCCTGATGTTTTTTTTTTCACCTTCGTGCAGCGTCGCAAAGGTCGCAGTAAAGACTTTTGCAGTTCTGTTGAAGTAGTGATTCTATACCTTTTCTGTACATGAATATTGTAAGGGTCTAAAACACTTTCAGTTTTGGCTGAAATTGTTTTATCCAGTTCTCTTTCCTCTGTTTGACGAAATGATACGAAATATACCCCAATTTTTTTCTGCAGTAAAATATAGAGTTTGGGCAACACAATGTCATTAAAAAAAATACATTATTTAAAAGGGACCATGTACAATTATAACATACAGTGGGAGGAAAAAGTATGTGAACCCTTTCTGGTCACAAAACGTGGTCTGATCTTTATCCAGAGCATAAGAATGAGTAAACGGTGTCTGCTTAAACTAACACCATCCACACAACTACATGTAATATTTTTATTGGCCATAACTTTCACAGGACAGCGTGGAATAAGTGAGTACACCCCCTGGTTAAGGATGCTCTAAGACAGACATCCATCTTCTTCCACTTGCTAGTCCCTATGGCGCCCCCTGCAGGTGGTGGGTCCACAGAAGGACGGCCTCATGCTTCTAACCGGGCCTGTTGGTCTCTCATAAGGAGCTTCTGAACCGCTCTTTGTCTGACCCGTCACCCAGGACCTGTTTGCCCTGGGAGACCCTACCAGGGGCACCAAGCCCCCGACAACAGAGCTCCAGGATCATTCAGGTCAAACCCTCCACCACGTTAAGGTGGAGGCTCCAGGAGGGGATTTATGCAGACATTTATTTATTTATTAACATTTTATCGGAGATCAACCCCATATTTGGAGTGAGTCAACCTGAAGTCCAGTCACTGAAAAACACTCACACTAATTAAGCATTGTCTGATGTGCACCGTGCCTCTATATATAAAGATGGAAAAGGTTACAGAACCGTCTCTAAAGGTCTTGATGTTCATGAATCCACAGTTAGAAAAATGGTCTATAAATGGAGACAGTTTGACGCTTCACTTCCGAGGAGGGGCCGTCCTGTAAAGATGAGCCCAGGAGCCACAGCGCCGAATACTCAATGAGGTCAAAAAGATCTGAAGCTCGTCACATACCAGGGTCTTTAGATCAAAGTTTCTTGGAAAACGATGACATCACTCGGCTGTTTTTGGTCATAAATACAGAAATTGGGCTGGAAATGCTCAAAACTTTCCACTTTGCTTTTGATTATTGAAATTTCTCCTCGATTTGATGGAACGTTTGCAAATATCAAGAGATTTTTTCCCTCTGTACCTTCTGTGTTGGGTCTCGATGTGATTGTTTCCTTTCCACTCGAGTTTTATTTCCTCTCTTTGATACAAACCACGATTCCAAATATAAATCACCCGCGGTATCCATCGGTTCCTAATCTCATATTCCCGGCCCGTACCTGCGGCTCCATATCTGCGGGACGCGCGTCGTCGCCGCTGTGTCGATTCTGTCAGAAATTCCCCATTGAAGAGCGTCCGCGGCGGCAGACGGTCTCGCCGCGTCCCGAATACCAAGCGCCCGGTCCCGTCGCAACTGTGAGCGATGGGGCCGGGACACGCCGGCGAGACGAAGATGAGACGCTGAAAAAAAAAATATATATATAGCATGCCGCAACTCGAGGCAAAGCGAGGGCAGAAATTTCCTCACAGCTGCACCAAACATTACGATGAAACTAAACAAAAGTGTCCAACAAATAAGAGTGGGGGGAGAACGATATGGCCTAAAATCTATATCATGATATGAAAAAATAAATATCACGATAACGATATATTTGACGATATAATTGACAATGGACGAATTACTTCAAAATCCCAGCCTTACGCCTATTGGGAAGATTCATTCAGTGATATTTTATTCTTTTTTTTTTTTACGGCATAATTGTCTTCCAAATATGATCTACTCAAGCAGTTTACATCCTTCATTTCATTTTACTTTTTCAGCACGTGTCCCCGTGTTCTACAGTCACCGCTTATGCTGCTCTGGTAACATAAATTATATTGTGTCCACAACGATATAAAAGATTACAACGATATCAAAACATTATATCGCGATAACGATATGCGATACGATATGCGATACGATATGGCCCAACCCTAGGAGAACCAGAGGGGGAGAGATCCACTCCCATGGACGGACCGGCTATAGAGGCACACGGTGGAAGAACATCCAGTCCTTGTTGGAGCTTCACAATCACCCTTTTATTATGTCATGTATTATATTGTAAAATGCTTTATTCTATTCCCATTGTACTGTTTATCACGTTTCCTTATGCTAAACGTTATGATGTTAGATGGTCGGTTGCTGCCCCCTAGTGGACGGATTTAATTTTTAGATTTTGTTTTTACGCGCAGTCAGTAATAACCAACATGGCCAGCCTACCGTTCAGTTCTGGTGACAGTGTCTCTTCGGCAGTTTTCAGCCTTGGGGTATCTTAGTCCGTAAGTCTAATATATTAATGTTGCAATGTTGTTTTAGTTTAAAATGTACGTTGTGGAAAATATTCGCCGATTAACATAAGTATGGTTAGCTACTGTTTAGCTACATGTGAGTTTAAGCTAGGCTACATATTTTTTACTTGTTTTAAATCTACATTTATTTGGGTCATAAGCACATTAGCATAATCTATTCATATTACACGCAAATGAGTGTATTACTGTTGTTTTGTTGTGGGTACAGTCTACAATTTATTAATACACAATTGTATGTGTTCTGTTACAGTTTTACAAAAAAAAAAAATTATTACAACTGCCTGATGCCAGTAAAGACACAGCAAACTCTACATGGCCTCCGGAGTCTTTTTATTTGTTCGCTATCTGTCTAGCCCTGGTAGTGACACCATCGTGAGGACAGAATAGTAAAAGGACTGTTACACAGCGGGCCAAGACATTATCCACTGTCACCTACGCACTGGCTGCAGACACTACAAGATGGAGCAACAAGACAACACAGTGGACCAAACACAGAAGCTGTATGAGACCAGGTCAATAGCCTCTACGTCAAAGTCACACTCCAGATCAAGTAGGTCCTCGGTCAGCGTCGCAGCCACCAGAGCCAAAGCTAAAGCAGAAGCAGCCCTGGTAGAAGCCAAGTATGCAGCTAAAGAAGCAGAAATGATGAGACAAAAGGCTAAAATAGAGGCAGAAGCAGCACAACACAAAGCAGAGTTGGAGGCTAATCTCTACGTGTTGAAGACAGAGAGAAGTGCCACAGCGGCCTCAGCGGAAGCAGCAGTCTACGAAGCCGCCGCAGCGATGGAAAGCAACTCTCTCGAGGACTTGACGCAGATTCCTCCCATGGACACCGCTCAACGCACCAGCGAGTATGTGCAGGCTCACTACGTGACACCAGACGCTCAGCAAGAAGCTCCGGTCCCACAGCAGCCGTCCACCACATTCGCACAGGCACAACGAGCACCGTCGCCATCACCACGTCCTGTCCAGTGGTACCCGCTCCCAAACAGGGAGACAAGCCTACCTAAGCCTTTTGTTAAGAACAAGGTAACATTCAGCAAGCAGAATAGGACCTCATCTTATCCTCCCCTTCCAGAGTCTCATACATCCAGCCTTAGAGACTATGCATTTGAAACAGCACAAATTACTGATCTCACTAAGCACCTTGTTAGGAGAGAAATAGTGAGCAGTGGTCTCTTAAAATTTGATGACTGTCCAGAAAACTACTGGGCCTGGAAAGCGTCTTTCCAGGATGTAATCAGGGAGCTTAATTTGACAGCTAGAGAAGAGCTCGACTTACTGTTAAAGTGGCTCGGCCCCGATTCATCCTCACAAGCTATGCGAATCAGATCAGCTCACGTTCATAACACAACAGCAGGAGTAGCCATGGTTTGGGGAAGGCTAGATGACACTTACGGCTCACCAGAGGTTATTGAAAATGCCTTGCTGTCAAAACTAGAGAACTTTCCCAAAATCTCCAACAAAGACAATCAGCGTCTCAGAGAATTAGGAGACCTTCTTTTGGAGATACAGGCAGCTAAGTCAGGCGGACATTTACCTGGTTTAGCCTATCTTGACACAGCTAGGGGAGTCAATCCTATTGTAGAGAAGCTTCCTTATGGTCTGCAGGAGCGCTGGATCACACTAGGCTCAATGTATAAAGAAGAACGTAGAGTTTCCTTTCCGCCTTTCGCTTACTTTGCAAGTTTCATATCCAAACAAGCAAAAACCAGAAACGATCCAAGTTTTGCATTCTCATCATCCTGCGCGAGTAGCCAAGTAAGGCAAGACAAACATGCAAGACAATACAACAATCCAAAAACAGTGTCAGTCAGAAAAACTGAGGTTATAGCCACACCTCCAGCACCCAGCAACATCTCAAAAGAAAAGAAAACAAATGAGCCAGCAGATTGTTGTCCAATGCACAACAAGCCACATCCCCTAGCCAAGTGTCGTGGGTTTAGGGGCAAACACTTAGATGAAAGGAAAGCTTATCTTAAAGAAAACTTTATCTGTTTTCGCTGTTGTGCGTCCACTAAACACGTGGCTAAAGACTGTAAAGTTGCGGTTAAATGCAAAGAGTGTAATAGTGACAGACACATCAGTGCTCTACACCCAGGTCCAGCTCCTTGGTCAACCGAAGCACAAGCAACTGAGCAAGAGCATAGCGGGGAGCGTGATAGTAGTCCTCCCGAAGTCACCTCAAAATGCACTGAAATATGTGACAAAGCTCATGGACTCAGATCGTGCTCAAAAATCTCTCTTGTAAACGTGTACCCAGCTAATCGCCCTGACAGAGCTTATAAAATGTACGTAGTCTTAGATGACCAAAGTAACCGGTCCTTGGCAAAATCAGACTTCTTTGAGCTGTTTGACATTAAAACAGCCCCGTCTACTTACACTTTGAAAACCTGTGCAGGTGTTAGTGAAACTACAGGGAGAAAAGCTTACAACTTTGTTGTTTCATCCCTTGACGGCGATACTCATGTAAGACTTCCACCTCTGTTAGAGTGTAACGCAATGCCAGATGATCACAGTGAAATCCCAACTCCTGACATTGTGCAGTACTTTCCTCACCTTGCGCCAATAGCAGGTAAAATACCCCCATTAGAGCCAGACATACCCATTCTTCTCTTGTTGGGACGAGACATCATGAGTGTACACAAAGTACGTGAGCAGTACAATGGCCCACACAACACACCTTATGCCCAGCAACTAGATTTGGGGTGGGTTGTTGTAGGTGAGGTATGTCTTCGGGGAGCGCACAAACAAACAAAAGTAAACGTGTACAAAACAAATGTGTTACCAAATGGCCGCACTTCCTTTCTTGAACCCTGTATGAGCGCAATCCAGGTAAAAGAGACATTTGTTTCTCCCAAACGGCGAACTGCTGCCTTCAGTGACATAGACGTATCCTCACTCAGATCAACCGACACTCTTGGGCTTAATGTATTTGAAAGGAGCCCTGACGATGACAAACCAGCCTTGTCTATTGAAGACAAAATGTTTCTTGAGACCATGGACAGAGAAGTGTACATGGACAATGACAACCACCGGGTGGCGCCTCTGCCCTTCGGTAGCCCGCGCCCCCACCTTCCCAACAACAGAGAACAGGTTCTGAAACGCCTTTCTGTTTTGAAACGGACTTTAGACAAAAAGACAGACATGAGGGAACAATTCATTGAATTCATGCAAAGAATCTTTGAAAATGACCAAGCAGAAATTGCGCCAGAGTTAAAACCAGGTGAGGAATGTTGGTACCTGCCAATATTTGGAGTGTACCATCCCCAGAAACCGGGCAAAATCCGTGCAGTATTTGATTCAAGTGCACAGTTTAAAGGTATCTCACTAAACGACACTCTCTTAAGGGGACCAGATTTAAACAATACACTGCTCGGTGTTTTACTGCGCTTTAGAAGAGAACAAGTGGCAGTAACTGTCGATGTAGAGCAGATGTTTTACTGTTTTCGAGTGAAAGAGTCCCACAGAAATTATCTCAGGTTCCTATGGTTCAAAGACAATGACCTGAGCAAAGAAATAACTGAGTTCCGCATGAAAGTCCCAGTTTTTGGGAACAGTCCTTCTCCGGCAATTGCTATCTATGGACTGAGACGAGCAGCTGAGTTAGGGGAAGAGGAGCACGGCTCAAACGCAAAACAGTTTGTCTTCCGCAATTTCTATGTGGATGATGGACTTGCTTCTGTGCCCAGTGAAAGCGAAGCCATTGAACTCCTAAAAACAACGAGAAACATGCTGGCAGAGTCAAACATTAGGCTTCACAAAATCGCTTCTAATGTCAGCCAAGTAATGAATGCATTCCCTCCCGAGGAAAGAGCCTCAGATCTCAAGGATTTGGATTTGGATGTGGATCCACTGCCTCTTCAGCGCAGTCTTGGAGTGAGTTGGAACTTAGAGAATGACTTTTTTACTTTTCGAGTTGCAAAAGACACTAAGCCATTCACTCGCCGCGGTATACTTTCTGTTGTCAACAGCCTGTACGACCCCCTAGGGTTCGCTGCCCCTGTCACAATTCAGGGCAAAGCATTGTACCGGGAGTTAACTCTAGAGCAACAGGCATGGGATGAGCCATTACCAGCAGACAGGGAGGCAGAGTGGACAAAATGGACCAAATCACTCACAGTTCTTGAAAGTTTACAGATTCAAAGACCCTTTGTTCCCATTACATTGTCACATACCCAAACACGAGAGTTATGCGTCTTCTCAGACGCTTCGACAATGGCAATAGCAGCGGTAGCATATTTCAGAGTGACTAACAGTGATGGCCAGTGTCACGTTGGGTTTGTTATGGGCAAGTCTAAGTTAGCCCCATCTTCCGCCCACACTGTGCCCCGCTTAGAACTGTGCGCAGCAGTATTAGCAGTAGAACTGGCTCAGACAATCATTGATGAAAGTGACATGCAGTTACATGATGTGAGGTTTTACACAGACAGTCGAATAGTTCTTGGGTATATTCACAACAGCACTCGCAGATTCTATGTGTATGTAGCAAACAGAGTTGCCCAGATCCGCAAGTCTACAAACCCAGAGCAGTGGCGTCATGTAGCCACAGAACAAAACCCAGCAGACCACGGTACCAGGCTAGTCCAAGCATCTAATCTGCAATACACTACCTGGCTTGCTGGTCCACAATTCCTAACACAGTACAATACAGAACCATGTAAGGGAATTACAACTTTTGATCTTGTGGACCCTTCAGTTGACGTGGAAATTCGTCCTCAAGTGACTGCTTTAGCAACAAAAGTCAATGTAAACAGACTTGGCTCTCACAGATTTGAACGTTTTTCAACATGGAAATCTTTAGTCAGAGGAATAACGACTCTTCTACAAATAGCAAGATCCCTTTCCAAGTCCTCACAAACAAATGTTACAGAACTCTCACAGGCAAAAACAATCATCATTAAGTGTGTTCAACAGGAGAGCTATGGAGAGGAAATTGAAAGACTTTCAAAAGGAAAAGAAATCCTTTCTCACAGTCCCCTCGAACAGCTTGACCCTTTTATTGATGAGGACGGGTTGTTAAGGGTAGGGGGACGTTTGCAATCAGCTGATCTTTCCGAAATAGAAAAGCACCCCTTGGTAATCCCAAATTCTCACCACTTAGCAGTCCTCTTGATCAGACACTATCACAACAAAGTAGCTCACCAAGGGCGTCAGTTCACTGAAGGTGCATTGCGCACTGCTGGACTTTGGATTGTAGGAGCTAAGAGACTCATTTCAAGTATTATCCACAAATGTGTCACGTGTAGGAAACTCAGAGGCCGTCTAGAAGAACAAAAAATGGCTAGTTTACCTGCTGACAGACTTACTGTCGATCCACCGTTCACTCACGTGGGTCTGGATGTTTTTGGACCTTGGAATGTCACATCCCGTCGCACAAGAGCTAACAGTGCTGAGAGCAAAAGGTGGGCTGTGATGTTTACTTGTCTTTGTACTAGGGCAGTCCACATAGAAGTTGTCGAGTCGATGTCTACCTCCAGCTTCATAAATGCTCTGCGCCGATTCCTGTCAATCAGAGGACCAGTCAAGCACCTCAGATCAGATCAAGGTACAAATTTCATAGGTGCCTGCAAAGAGTTGCAACTCAACACTGAAGATCCGGAGATAAAGGAATACTTGCAGGATCAAAGTTGCAAATGGACTTTCAATGCTCCACATTCTTCTCACATGGGAGGGGTGTGGGAGAGGATGATTGGACTTGTCCGCAACATCCTCGACGGCTTGCTTTTGAAAAACTCAACCACACGCCTCACACATGAGGTACTGGTCACTCTTATGGCTGAGGTCATGGCCATAATGAACGCCAGGCCCTTAGTCCCTGTATCATCCGATCCTGAAACACCAGAAGTTCTCTCACCAGCAATGCTTCTCACTCAGAAGGCCAGTCCAGTGTTAGCACCCCCTGGTGACTTTGAACTCAAAGACCTTTACAAGACCCAGTGGTGCCAAGTTCAGGGTCTCGCAGATTGTTTCTGGAAAAGATGGAGACAGGAGTATCTCGCTACACTGCAGACTCGGCGGAAATGGAAAGGAGAGAAACCTAATGTGAAAAAGGGTGACATTGTTTTGTTAAAAGACAATCAAGTCAAGCGTAATGAATGGCCTGTCGGTATTGTAGTTAAGGCTATTCCCAGTGATGACAAACGAGTAAGAAAGATTGAAGTCAAAATTGTGAAACAAGGTTCTGCTAAAACATATCTTAGACCTGTCACTGATGTGATTTTACTTCTGTCTGAGAATGTTGTTTAAGAGTAATCAATAGTGGTACATTCATTAATATACCAAGCGGGGAGTGTACTGTTTATCACGTTTCCTTATGCTAAACGTTATGATGTTAGATGGTCGGTTGCTGCCCCCTAGTGGACGGATTTAATTTTTAGATTTTGTTTTTACGCGCAGTCAGTAATAACCAACATGGCCAGCCTACCGTTCAGTTCTGGTGACAGTGTCTCTTCGGCAGTTTTCAGCCTTGGGGTATCTTAGTCCGTAAGTCTAATATATTAATGTTGCAATGTTGTTTTAGTTTAAAATGTACGTTGTGGAAAATATTCGCCGATTAACATAAGTATGGTTAGCTACTGTTTAGCTACATGTGAGTTTAAGCTAGGCTACATATTTTTTACTTGTTTTAAATCTACATTTATTTGGGTCATAAGCACATTAGCATAATCTATTCATATTACACGCAAATGAGTGTATTACTGTTGTTTTGTTGTGGGTACAGTCTACAATTTATTAATACACAATTGTATGTGTTCTGTTACAGTTTTACAAAAAAAAAAAATTATTACAACTGCCTGATGCCAGTAAAGACACAGCAAACTCTACATGGCCTCCGGAGTCTTTTTATTTGTTCGCTATCTGTCTAGCCCTGGTAGTGACACCATCGTGAGGACAGAATACCCATTGTATAGAGTCTATAAATCAGAAATTATGGTCATTTTAACTAACTCGGTAAGGTAGGTAATACTGGGCTAGAAGGTCCCGGGTTCGATTTCCACCTGGATTTTTTTTTTCCTAAGATGGGAAAGACCAGTCGCTCCCTGGTTTGGGCAGTCGCCGCCAATGATAAGTGGAGTTCCAACCAGGACGTCACCTCAACAAAACCAATCCAAACTGACCCTAACCCTAAAGATGGTGACGTTTTACAAACTAACCCTAACCTAAGCTCAGCCTGGAGGATAGTGGAGTTCACAGAAGGTGTCTCTCAGGCTTTAGTACGAATCTGACCAAGTCGCCCATGTGTTTATTAACCTGCACTGGCCCGACTACAGAAACAAATGAATAGAAATAAATAAAATAGTTTTGCAATCTGTGTGAATGGGTGAAGCTCCTATGAGAGACCAACAGGCCCGTTTGGAACCATGAGGCCGTCCTTCTGTGGACCCACAACCTGCAGGGGGCGCCATAGGGACGAAACGGACAAGTGGCAGAAAATGGATGGATGGAGTTTTGCAATCTTTTAGTTCAGTGGCTGCTTTAAATCTGTGTCTACCCACATTGCTATTTATATTGGGATTTTTTAAAATCATTTTAAGCTGTAAAACATGACGTATTATCATCGGGGGGGCCTGTGGGATTTCCGGTCCGATGAGGGGGCCGTGACGCTCTGGACTTTGGGAATGGCTGTTTTAGTAGATAAATATTGAAAGAAATGTTTCTTGGGACTGGCTCTCACGTTTGGGTCCCGACCCGCTGATCTAGGAATAGGTTTTTTCTTTGTCCTTGATTTGAGGAACTCGTCTGAAGAAATCAGGTTTCCATTCACTTGCCAGGAGCACAACCTCTAAAAGTATTTCAGAAGCAAAATGCTGATCGAAGGCGAATGTTAAGACTAAGACGATGGCCATATTTGTAGGATCCGGGGAAACGACAATAGCTCTCGGGTTTTCATTCCCCCCAAACCTAAAGCAAAGAATGAGAAAGTAGTACATTTTAAATCCACTTCTGCTGGTCATGCGCATCTGCCTCCTCGCTCCCGTGTCCCGTCACACCCATCACTGTTTCCTCTGTGGTCGTCTTGTCGGGACGATTTTCGGACGCCCGCTGCCCGTGCTGGCGGCGGCGGGGAGTGGGCCGCGTCTGTGAGGACTCCATTGTCAAAGAAGTCATTTCCCAAATACCAAATTCAAAACCGCAGCTCTCCTCCGCCGCGTTGCAGATAAAGCTGTAAATTTCCCCCCGGAATCTGCCACGCGGGCGCTTTTGTTGCCGTCGATTGCTGTTTTTGACGCTGGACTTTGTCAGGGCTGTGGTTTGGGCTGTGGTGAAGACCGGGAGGAGAAATACCATGTTTTTTTTTCCATTTAAATCCTCTAACATCACAATGGGGCTGATGTGCCACAACAAGCAATTCTTGCGTCAACATGGTCAATCATCAAGACCCTCAACTCTGTAAAAGTAGCTATGTTGCCACGAATCAGAAAGAAATGTCCGTAGGTGGCACATTTCTCCATTTTTCCCCCCGACTAGAAACAAAAAAGGGACAAACAAGGAGCTATCCGGGCAAGACTCACAGCTAAGCTACACAGGCCGTCTATCCCGACTAGTGTTCTGGCTAATGAACATCCATTGGGAGATCAACTGCTAAGCTTGTCCTTGAAGAGGGTGAAAGACTGTTGTGGAGCGGAGGGAGCTGCGCAGGAGGAGCTGATCAGTGCAGGACACCACGCTCTGAAACGGGGACAAACCCAGCCAAACCCGTTTCAGTAGATCAGAGGAGACTAAAGGCGGCCAGGTTTCCTTCGGGGGCTACGGTTTCCCTGAACTCATGCTGGTCAGGTCGACCCACAGCGGCTCAGGACTAACACCTGCACATTATCTGTCTAACACAAACGTAAGAGGAAAACGGGAGTTTGCATGTTCTCCCCGTGTCTGCGTAGGTTTCCTCCGGGTACTCCGGTTTCCCCTACCACTAAAAACATGTACAATAGACCAGGATGAATGAGAGTGTGTTTGAGAGTGCGCATGGAGGACGACGGATGCAAATTAGCCCAAGGCTACAATCCGGTGTGGCTTGTTTACATGCATGAGACCCATGTATGTTCATTAACATGCACTGTCCTGACCAAATAAACCAATAAAATAAAAAATAAAAGTAAGCAAAGATCACAGCCTAGAAATCAGGAAGTTCATTCATTTTGGGTAAGTTTAAGTTGATTGGAGTCGACTGCAGGTGTGACCTTTAATGCTCTTCACTCTAAAAATACACTTATTCAGCTTAAAAGGATCAAACAAACCAGGGGCGGATCTCGAAAATAAATCACGGGGCGGCAAGCGGGGTCGGGGGTCATTCTGGGGTGGTGTCGAATATTTATAGCGACGCAAATTTTGCTTTATCGCGAGGCAATTTTTCCATTTAGATTTAGGTTGAGCCTCCCAAACATATATACTAATAGTAGCATTGTGCTTAGTATAAGTTTCTAACTCGGGTAAAATGTTAACTTTTGTAGCTACGTAGAGGTAGTTTTGGCCCAGTTTTATATCATTTGGACTCAAAAGCAGATGGTTTTGTGCCCATTTAAACTGCACTTCTCGGAGGAGCGACTGATATTTTTGTGTTGGAAACGTTGAAATTGAGTAAGACGTCCAGGTGGTTTAAAATGTGAGGCTCGGTGCGTCTTTGAAACGACGACGAGAGCCGCCCAGTCTTTATCGTGGAAATAAGTGCTACAAAAGAAAAACTTTGTGTTTTCTCCCTCGGACAAACTCATAACGGCTAAATTAACTCAGTGTGGGAGCACGAGGCGGAAACACGAGCAGAACATTCATCTTGAGACTTATTTTGAGAGGAAAGCATTGTTCTACACGGCTGTTCTGTAAGTATACGCACATTTAGTCCAGTGTTGGAAGGGAAACCTTGAATGCCGGAGTGAGTTTATTAAAGCTGCAGCTCTCGTCTTCTCGTCTGCAGCGGTCCGTCTCCGTCAGAGGTTTGTGCCGGGAGCAGAAAGCCAAACGTAATGCTTCGTAAGGCCATTGGAAAGCCACAATATACCTAATGACACACATAGTTTTGAGAGCGGATGTGGGTGTTGTTGTGCTGAATCCAAAAAACACACATTGGTTTTGCTCAATAGGGTAACATTTATTTTTATAATTCTCCCACAATTAGGGAGACTGGGGTTGGTTTTGATATGATTTGCATTTGTGCCGATATTTTGGTACAAAGCAGCTGTAGAAGTACTTCTTCTTCTTCTTATTCCCAGAGCATCAAACCAACAACAAGGCACAAGTTTACTCTATAGACTCTATAGTTTACTCAATCAGCTCCAAAACATAATTTAAGCAGCAGATCACCCGACAGTGCATTAACTCTCAGGACAAAGACACGAGAGCATAAAATTAACTATAATAAACGAAAAATACAACTTTGCTCAGCCCACCCGGCCCATTGAGCCTGTCACATATTTTCAGTAATCTTATACATCCATCCATCGTCTTCCACTTCTCTGTTGCCCCTATGGCGCCCCCTGCAGGTGGTGGGTCCACAGAAGGACGGCCTCATGGTTCTAACCGGGCCTGTTGGTCTCTCATAAGGGGCTTCTGAACCGCTCTTTGTCTGACCCGTCACCTAGGACCTGTTTGCCCTGGTAGGGTCTCCCAGGGCAAACGGGTCCAAAACTTCCCTCCTTTACTCTAATACCAACGATGTAACACATAAATACAAAACCTAAACTTCAAGAACTGAGAATAACACAAGAAAAGGTCGTGTTAATAATATTAAGCTCGAGCTGTTATGCCTCCGCCATTTACTTTTGATTTAATTTTCTTTTCTGACGACTTTCATTGAAGTGTTATTTGCTTTTTTTTTTTTTTTACATAATATTTAGTTTGTAGATTTTTCTAAAAGTATAGAGTTGTGCTTACAAACGAGCGTGTGTTGGTGACAAGTCATGAAAGCTACATACAGGCACTTATATTTGAAATGCCAAAAAATATGACAGAAAACCTGGCTGTAACTTCCCTTAGGGTTGGTTCGAACAGTAACAGAAAGTCAAAATCAAAATGTCCCTCAAGGAATACGGAGAACTTGGCACCATAACCTGACCTGACTATAGAAAAATGGATTTCTGCATTTCAAAGATGTTCTAAATCAGCTTAAAAAATGTTAAGAAACGCCTCACCGGGTCTAGTGTGATTATTATTACGCTCATGCATTTGTTTTTTTACCCATGTTGTAATTTCTTTTCACATTTTCAAACTCCAAACCGTGTGAAACTGAAAGCCTGTTGGATTGAAGCGTCCCAGGTGAAGGCCAACGACATCTGTCAAACACAGACAGGGATGCAGCTCTCTGGAAATGTCAAAATAGTGGAACGGGAAAGCGAGATGGTAAGAAGCGAGTTTACAGAAGAAGAAAACTCGAGCATAGAGGAATCCATTATCTAACATGATCTACTCGCCCTGGGGTGGTTTAAATCTTACCTCTCTGACAGGACCTAATGTTTCGCTGGGAGCCTGCAAGTCAACATCCCTCCCTGTTACATGCGGTGTTCCTCAGGGATCAGTCCTGGGCCCTATCCTTTTCATAACATACGTGCTGCTCGGTCGTGTCATCAGCAACACAACGTGTCATTTCATTGCTAGGCTGATGAGACACAGCCGTACATCAGAACTGCCCCCATGTCTCACACGGCCCGTTCATGTGTTGCTGCTTGTCTTGAGGAGACAGAGGCATGGATGAGCAACGACTTTCTCCAGCTCAACAGTGGTCAAACTGAGGCACTACCCTCACCAGATCACCAACTCCTCCATATCCCCGCTCTCCTTCGATGGTCAGGCCATTGCTCTCTCCTCCTCTATAACCAACAGCTCACCTTCGACGACCACATTAAAAAACCTCTCCAAGACTTCATTCTATCACCTCGGAAATATCTCCAAGATCCGCTCACTCGTCGCCCTCTCCGACTCTGAAAAACTTGTCCATGCCTCTGTCTGTTTGGACTTTTTACTGGGCTCACCTCCAAAAACGTTCAAAGACTGCAATACATACAGAACAGCGCCGCAAGCATGAGCACAGTCCCCCCATTCTGTATTCCCTCCACTGGCTCCCACTCTCCTTCTCACCCATAAATGCTTCAGCAGCCATGGTCCATCATACCTACAAGAACTCATCCCTCTCCAAAGCTCCACCCGCACCCTGAGATCATCCAGCGGCCAGCTCCTCCAGGTCCCTTACATTAAGCATGAACCATGGGGGATAGAGCCTTTTGTTCAGTTGCACCCCGGCTCTGGAATAGCCTCCCTGTGGGGCTCAGGAGTACAGAGTCTGGACTCATTTCAAGCTGAACTAATCTTGTGTAGTTTTTAAATGTAGCACAGAGTCCTTCGAATGAAACCTGCATTATAAATGAAATCTATTATTATTATTATTATCATTATCATTATAAGCTGAAATGTTTAGACGGGGCCAGGAATGACCTAAAGACTGATGAGATCACAGTGACTCTGGATGGACTGATGGAATCCAACTTTTTAAATGACCTGTAATGCTTTAATGAGTTCAGATGCTTCTCCATGTCCTGCTAAAAGAGCTGCTCGGTTCAGTCTTAATTCAGCGCCCGGTAGACCCGACCCAGTCCCGGTTTGGGGCGCTCCCTCTTCCCCGATGGTCCGATGCTCGGCTCCTCGGTGACACAGCCCTCCTCTGTGTGATCTTATGTGGGAACGACAACAATACGCCAGGCGCCTGACATCACCGAATCCCTGAAAGGTTAGGGGCAGCCC
The DNA here is from genome assembly GCA_021464625.1 of Proterorhinus semilunaris. Taxonomy (NCBI): domain Eukaryota; kingdom Metazoa; phylum Chordata; class Actinopteri; order Gobiiformes; family Gobiidae; genus Proterorhinus; species Proterorhinus semilunaris. The sequence goes on along the minus strand of CM038358.1, from coordinate 31,021,223 downwards.
GCGCACTCCGCCGCCCGAATCAGCTCCACTGTGCTGGGGACAAAGAGCGGCCCTGTGCCGGCCCCGACATGGAGGAGATGTCCGAGAGAGCGCGGGACAATGGCAGAGAGGAGGGACGGCGAGATGGTGAGGGACGGCGAGATGGTGAGAGCGGCGGAGGAGAAGAAAGGGTTTGTTTGAGACGAGAGAGAGAGAAGGCCTTTGTGGACCCGGGGCAAACCAGGACGTGGAGGAAATCGGATCGCTTCATGGATATTATGATACGAGTGAGTTTAGAAGAGCCGCAACCCCAAACAAACATTCATACAAGAGGGTGAAGCGCCGGGCCCAAGGAGACACTGTTATTATCGATCTGTGAGGGGTTGTCAGGGTTTATACAGGAAGAAGCCAGTCAAATGTAATGCTGTTTAATGCCCAAATACTATATTTTAGTGCCACAAAGGCAGAAAACAAAATCAGTGCATATTAAATTTCTTAAACAAACATTTGATTAAAGAGAGGGAAATAATTGGACAAAATAGGAAGGTTTTTAACCAAACAAGGGGTCAATTTCAGCCAAAACTGCAACTGAATAATACAGGTGAAACTCGGAAAATTAGAATATTGTGAATTTATTTCACATTTATTGTGAAAAGGGACTATATTGTAGCTCAAAGTGTCACCTCTTCATCAGCTCATTCATCCAAAACACCTGCAAAGGGTCCCTGAGGCTTTAAATGGTCTCTCAGTGGTTCAGTAGAATTCACCATCATGGGGAAGACTGCTGACCTGACAGGTGTGCAGAAAACCATCATCAAGAGAGGACCATGGCCTCAGATTTGGAGGTGCTGATCCTCATCCCGGCCGCTTCACACTCGGCTACAAACCGCCCCAGAGCAGCTGAAGGTCCTGATTTGATGAAGCCAACAGAACAACATCGTCTGCAAACAGCAGAGATGAGATTCTGAGGTTCCCAAACCCGACACCCTCCTGCCCCTGGCTGCGCCTAGAAACTCTGTCCATAAAAGTAATGAACAGAACCGGTGACAAAGCGCAGCCCTGGGGGAGACCAACACGCACCGGGAACAGGTCTGACTTACTGCCGGCGAACCAAGCTCCTGCTGCGGTCATACAGGGAACGGACAGCCCTTAGTAGAGGGACCCGGACCCCATACTCCCGGAGCACCCCCCACACGGCACCACGAGGGCCCCGGACCCCATACTCCCGGAGCACCCCCCACAGGGCACCACGAGGGCCCCGGACCCCATACTCCCGGAGCACCCCCCACACGGCACCACGAGGGCCCCGGACCCCATACTCCCGGAGCACCCCCCACACGGCACCACGAGGGCCCCGGACCCCATACTCCCGGAGCACCCCCCACACGGCACCACGAGGGCCCCGGACCCCATACTCCCGGAGCACCCCCCACAGGGCACCACGAGGGACACGGTCGATCCACAAAACACATGTGGACTGGTTGGGCGAACTCCCACGAACCCTCGAGCACCCGATGAAGGGTGACTATGAAACTACCTGGTCGACTGTGTGGCATGAGAAACACACGGAGTTTTCTGCTGTTTCCTCGCCGTTGCTCCGCCGCTGCAGTGATCTGTTTCTCCACCGCTTTCCCGTTCAATGAAACATTAAAGCGACGCACGTGTTTGTGATCAGACCGGGACAGGAGTCAAAAGGATAACAAGCTTTTTCTCCGTCTGCGGCAGGAGCGACTTCAGAGCCCGTCAGAGTTTAGAACAGCGACTTTAAAAGACTGTTGTTCCCGCGGCTTGATCAGTTTCACAAACGGCCTCCGACGGCGGCCGCGATCAAGCGAAGGTAAGAAAAGAACACGAGGAGTTGATGGCGTTGAGTCGTGGGGATGATTCAAGTTTTAGAAAGGATTGAAAAGTAGAGACTGAAGAGGCTGAGATGAGGAACATCAGCTGGAAAAACAAGTAAAGTGGAAGGAGCCGCTAGAAATGGAAACTCGTTTAAGGCACTGGGGGATAGGGAGACGTTTTAAATGTAGGGATGTCGGTTTGAAACGTTTGCTGTGGATTTCTGACATAAATATAAGACAATAAATGTCGGCAACGAAATCTTAATAATGGATCAAACAGGTTTCATTTTGTCGCTGTGTTAATTACAAAGACTTTTTAAGAGTTTTTTTTTTCAAAATCTTTTAAAATAAGCTGTTTTTTTGTATAGTGGAAATTCTTTCAACTCAATAAATCAGGCTAGGACTTAGATATTAACCTCTTAGCCCCCACCTTAAACGGATTTGTTTTTCAGGTAGCTTTTAGATTTGGGTAATGAGTGACAAACTGGAGAACATGTGCTTGCTTTAGGTGAGGGTGAAGAAGGTTAAAAAAAACATCCATTCATCCATTTTCTTCTGCTTTATCCAGGGCCCTCTGAAAAACTCTTCAAAATATTGTTTAGTTCCAGGCTAGAAAGTTTGAAGTCTGTAGGAGCTACTTCCGTGGAGATATTGTCGCACCAATGTGAGAAAAATTCATTTTGATTGGTGGTTTCCCCTCCTGGAACCGCCACCTTAACGTGGTGGAGGGTTTGAGCGCCCGAATGATCCTGGATTTGGGTCAGACAGAGAGCGGTTTAGAAGCCCCTTATGAGAGACCAACAGGCCCGGTCAGAACCATGAGGCCGTCCTTCCGTGGACCCACCACCTGCAGGAGGCGCTATAGGGGCTGGTGCAGCTGCCCCCACGACCCGGCAACGGACAAGTGGAAGAAGATGGATGGTTTCCCCTACCACTAAAAACAATAGGCCAGGATGAGTGTGTTTGAGGGCACACATTGGGGAGCGACGGATGGAAATGAGCCCAATAAATAATTACAATTTCCCAAATAAGTCTGTGGAGAAACACTGAATCAGTTTAGGAGGAGAGACACGCACATCCTAAGTGCTAAACCAGTGTGCTGGATCCAAAAAGTACAATGGAAAAGTGGAAAAAAGATCCGCACAACTAAGACCGGGCTAAGACCCCGAAACGTCACTCTGGTGTGAACAATAAAAACTAGGCCAATTCAAATGAAACAAAAACTGTCTCAAAGTTCAAAGTCCCCTCTTCCAGCACATCATTTATCTCCTCATAACGGAGTCCAAAAGTAGTGACAAAAATATGACGTTGGCCAGTAGAAATGACTTTCAGCCGTCAGACTAATGTGTCCGGTTTGTGAATCCCATCACTGTCAGATAATGTTCAGAGAAAACATTTGGTCAATGTCTTTTTGGAAATTTCTCTCAAAAACTGTTTCTCTCCCATAGAGTTGTATCGGCACCGGCTCCGACTGGAATACAAACACGACCTATTGTGAAGATCGGGGCCTTTTTTACAGTGCATTCCGTGCAATCCATTGCACAGGGTCACAGATCATTCTCCAAATGAATCTGCTGTTGTCCTTGAAGTGTTTGAAATGATCACACAGGCCTCACATCTCCACGAAAATAAGTTCAAATGTAGGAAGGGAAGCGTCTAAAATACAGCTCTAAAACATAAATACAACCCCTGTTTAGATGATGTCCCACCACTAGACCATTTGTCCCAAACCCTGGAAACTGAAAGCTTTGCCTGTGGGGTCTCCTCTTAAATGTCGTGGGCTCGCATTAGCCGCGGCGCAGTAACGCTCTCTCTCTCTTGTTTGTTTGTTTTCCCTGTTCTCCGTCCAAAACTCTGAGCCCGGTGTTTAGCGACAGATTAGCCGCCGCCGCTTCCTTCGCAGACCTCCTCCTCCTCGCTTCTCGCTGCAAATCCCGCCGTCTCAAACTCTCAGAAGACGGATCGACCCGAGTGACCGCGCTCCCGTCTGCCAGAGGAATGTCGTTTAGTCGGAGAGTCTAATACCTTGAACAGTCGCAGCTGATCCGAAGCAGCAGGAGGGTGACGGTTCCATCCTGGTGTGTCCTTGTCAGAAGTGCTCGGTTTTCTGTAAACACGATAGACCCATTTCTCACGAATATTGTTCACAAATCTTTCAAAGGCTGTGTCTAAAAAGTGACAAGACGGATCCTTCCTGCTGTTCCTAAAGAGCGGCACAGTGGCTTCACAGCGAGAAGGTTCTGTGTGGAGTTTGTGCTTATCTACCTTCATGAGGCCCAGTCACCCACTCACGCTCTCGTTCATGCCCCAGTGTGCACAGAACCTGCAGGACGGGTGGGGGATGTTTTTTGTACTATTGATGTTTTGACTGGAACGCGCCTTTTGCACCTTCTGGCGTTTGTGAGGCGTGATACAAATGACATTTTATTGATAGATTCCCCTCCTGGAGCCTTCACCTTAACGTGGTGGAGGGTTTGAGCCTGAATGATCCTGGAGCTCTGTTGTCGGGGGCTTCGTGCCCCTGGTAGGGTCTCCCAGGGCAAACAGGTCCTATAGGTGACGGGTCAGACAAAGAGCGGGTCAGAAGCCCCTTATGAGAGACCAACAGGCCCGGGTAGAACCATGAGGCCGTCCTTCTGTGGACCCACCACCTGCAGGGGGCGCTATAGGGGCTGTGTCTCGGCAACGGACAAGTGGAAGAAGATGGATGGATGATAGATTGATTGAAGTGTCTTGCCCAAGGACACAACAAACCCCCGATCTTCCTGAGACGACCCGCTCTACCATCTGCGCCACCATTGCCCCATCGGGTTCTTCTGTTTCCCCTCTAAAAAGATGTACATTAGGGTTTATTTGTGTATGTGTGAGTGAGTTGGTGGTGGTCGGATGGACCGATGGCTCAGATTGGCCGCCACGCTTCTGTCAGTCTATCCCAGGGCAGCTGAGGCTACCATGGAGTGAATGTGCCGTGTAAAGCTCTTAGTGAGCATGTCTCTGGAAGGTGCTATACGTCCTATATACAAGTCCTTTCCTTTCTTACCAGAGAGAGTTGACTGGAGGGGGAGAGACTTTTAAGTCTCCATGTGGTCTCCCCTTAAATTCAAACCTGTTCGTTTTCACCAAGATTACCCGGAGACTCGCCTTAACCCCAGGGGACGTCTCAGAGACCTTGAGAAACCTTTGCAGTTGGGAACAGGAGGAACAGCTGATACATGAAAACTACAAAACCCACACTATGGACTTCAATATTCGCTCTATCTCCACCTGTGACGACACCACCAACCCAACAGATATGTGTCAGAATGTGTTAAATAAACAACTCTTTATAAACGGCTCTGTTCAATTATCACTGACTGAAAGTTTCAAAGTGTGATATTAAACTATACAGAGTGATGATGTAGTCAGTCTGTTCTTTCACAGCAGAAATGTCCACAAAAGTGCGTAACGTTGCCAGATGTTCATAGATTTCCTAGAATAAACTTCCAGAAGCTGCTGCGGCTCCAACGCTGCATGACCTGCTTCATACTTTCATATATTCAGGACAAAGCTCGTGTTTTTATTGAATGAAAAGTCAAAACTGTCCATCATTTGACACTCGGCCGAGTTCAGAAACCTATCGCCCAGGTGTGTCTTAGACTGTCTACAATAAAAGGACAATGGTGGAGTTGGGAGACGCCATTGGCTTCACGCAGTGCAGCACATCCCGTTGTCGTTGTGTATTCGCCGATCTAGAGCGTCCCAAACATGCACAATGGGAACATTTCATTCAAAATGTATAAAATAAAATGAACAACTCGATCAACTCTATGAAGGAGATGTGCTGCACTGTAAAACTTTTCAAACTTTTTTAATATTAAGTCCAAGCCTGGAAAGTTTAGATGCTACTAAACTGGAAATTGGGACTGCACAATATATCACAAAAAATATCGTATCGCGATATTAAAGCAGTACTAAGTAACTCATGCCCCTAGAGGCCATAAGCGCCACTGCAGGTGTCGTAGCATGTTGCGGTTTTTTACTCATTAATTGTCGGTGAGAGTAAATACTACGCTGACAGAAAAGACAAAGGGACAGAGGGATATTGTTCATCCAATTACACAATGGAGATCAAGTGGCACTAGCCCGCAGTTAGCTTTGCCCGTTAGCCTGTTAGCTTCTTCTTCGTGATTCCATTAGTGTGTATTGGTGGCGCCGACCCAGAGGCAGTGAAGTTGCAATTGTGTTTTTCTGGCACCAGGGGGAGATGAAAGACCCTCCAATCATCCCATTAACACTTGTATTACTCCCAGAGGGACTACGGGAAGGATTCATTAAGGTAAACACGTTACTTAGTGCTGCTTTAACTGATGCAATATCCGTATCGCAACATCACTAAAGTCTTGACTGAAATGTGTAAAAGTTCAGTCCTAGTCAAACATTTTGTAATTTAGTTCATTTTTAGTCTTGTTTTGGTCCTGATGTCGCGGTCTTTTAAGTCAAAAGAAAAACGAGTTACTTACAATTGAAATGTCTAAAGTTATTGAGGATAAGTTTGTCATGTTTTTGTGAATGAAGACGTTATAACAGTGCATTTTTAGAGAGATTTAAAAGCACAACATCGTAATGTGTGAGTTTGGTCGATCGTTTACTTTTACACTAACACATAAGACGCTCTGGGAGAAAAACAAACCAAAAACCTCCAAATTGACCAGCGCGTGAAAAATCGACGCGTTCACCCACCGCGTCTCGTCTGATTTCCGTTGCAATCATGAAAGTAATATCCGAACATCTGCATACGCCGGTGTGTGGTCCACAGCGCGGCCCCAGGGGGCCTCTGAGTGATGACTTACATTACCACAGCGTGAGCCCAGTGTCGAGTGGTGTATGTGTTTACGGGAGCTACGAGAGAGACGCAGCCCATTAGTTTGGCCATGTTTCCTCTCGCACTTTGCCGACGGGCCAATGATTGCATATTTATGACCTGTGAATAGAAGGAGGAGACGGAGAAGTGTCAACGTGTTGTTATTTTAAGGAAGTGTTTCACTGGACAGATGTCAAAGGTCTGTTTGGAGAAGAAAGGGCACAGCATTTCATGAAAAGCACTTATTGATTCAACTCATTTCCAACAAATTCTGTAGAGAACGTAGCACCATGTGGGAAAAAGCCGAAGTTAAAAAGCAGATCTACGTCGTAAACGCCTCAAAATCCACAATGGACGACCTCAAGAGCTGCAGTCTGAAGGTTGTGCCGTGGACTTCACCGTCTCCTCTCCTAAACATCAATGACGATTTGTGGATAGACCTCAAAAGTGTGTTGTGTAACAAAGAACACAGAAATCTTAGTTCTGGATGACTTTTGTAAGGAAGAAAGGGCTGAAAGTAGAATTGAAAGACTCTCGGCTGCCTAGAAAAGCATTTTAAGCTGTGATACTTCCAACATTGAGGGCTACGAGGCAAAAGCGCCGCCTCCTTTAGCGAATGTTGGCTCGCTCCGTCAAGAAGTGAAGTTTAACAACTATCGAGGCTAAAGCACCGGCCTTATGTGAAATCGCAAAATATCCCTGGAGCAACCAGTGTGGACGAACAACCTGGAGCTGAACGCCCAGAAGACAGTGGAGATGGTCGTGGACTTCAGGAAAGACACAGCCCCACCGTCCCCCCTCGCCCTGACAGACTCTCCCACCCCCATCTCCATCGTGGACTCCTTCCGTTTCCTGGGCCCCACCATCACCCAGGACCTCAGATGGGAACCAACCATCAGCTCCCTCATCACGAAGGCCCAGCAGAGGATGTTCTTCCTGCGGCAGCTGAGGAAACTTAGGCTGCCCACCGAGATGCTGGTGCAGTTCTACACGGCCATCATCGAGTCCATCCTCACCTCCTCCATCCCCGTGTGGTCCATCCTCACCTCCTCCATCACCGTGTGGTTCCCCGGTGCTACAGAACGGGACAAGCACCGACTGCAGCGCATTGTGCTGCTGCTGAGAAGGTGATCGGCTGTGAGCTCCCATCTCTCCAGGACCTGTTCACCTCCAGGACCCGGAGGCGTGTGGGTCGGATCACAGCTGACCCTTCTCACCCTGGACACGGACAATTCACCCCATACTGACTCATAAATCCCGCCACTTGAACAGCTTTTCCCCTCCGCCATCAGACTCATGAACAATAACAAGACCCAATAACTCTTTATGAGACTCATGAACATAATAACCTGTTCCGGCCGTTTGCACAGCTCTGTGTGATGTGTCCACACTTAGAGCCGCGGCACCAATACAATGTGAATATAATCCCGCTGTTCTATGTCAATTGTTGTCGTCTTATCATATTTAACCTTTATTTTGTATTATGTATTTATTTTAATCTTCTTCATGCACGACCTTATAGCCTTGTAGTTTTAAAGTTGTCATAGCTTATTTTATCTAAGTTCTTCTTATGTCAGTCCAGTATCGATAATGATAAAATAAGGGCAGTCCGGGGTCGGCTCCTGCTGTGGAGGAGAGAGAGGCTGCAGTGGCTTTGTCTCCCCCGGCCGCTCAGTGCAGTGACAATAACAAAACCACCTGAGATATCAAGGCTCTGCTCAGATGAAACACTTCCTGTAGCACTTAAGAAGTAAATATGCCAGATAGTCCAGCGCGCCTTCTGCTTTCTTTCAGCGCTGAAAGGGGAGAAAACACGCCGTTACTTTCTATGGAAGCAGATCTGGAGAATGTCTGGTAGCAACGGTCGCTATGATTATGATTGGACAATGACCGTTTTGGGGTGGGGTTTTGCGAAAGGTCAGTTGGCGCCTTCGGACACATGCCTCAGTTTGTCCTGTGTTTCTGTGTGAGCCCGAGCAGAACGGCTGAAGAGCATCTCTATGAACAGTCTGATGCAAAAAAAAGCATTTCCATATGGACGACTCTTTGCTGAGGCTTAGGTTTCTTTGACGACAGATTGTTCTTTTGTGAAGGAGTGGAGCTTTGTTCCTTCAAAACAAAACAAAAACCAATTCGAGTAGAATAAAAATCAGATAATTGCCCAGAGAATGGACAGAGTTTCCCGGTTCTGTGCGACACATTCACAGTGAATCTGGGCAAAAAGTGACAGTACAAGACTGATATGTTAAGAGATTTGTGGCAGATAAAGACACAATGAGGACGGTTTCTGCCAGACAAATGCATCAGATTAAGAGAACAGCTGCTACAAAACAGCAAACTGGTATTTGAAGCTGCTGGTGCCTCTGGAGTCTCCCGAACATGGAGGTGTAGGACCTCCAGAGGCTGCAGTTGTGCATAAACCTTCTGTCCGGCCTCCCCTAAACTGTTCATTGAAGCTGACGAGCAGAAACGGCTGCAGTGACTCAGAAATACAGGAAGACTCATTTTCAAACAGTCTTGTTCACTCGTGAGTGAGACTGATGTCCGTGATTCAAAGAGCCCTGAGACACAATACCATCCATGAGTTTCATTGAAATTATTATTATTATTATTTAATTTAATTTTTATTATTATTATTTAATTTAATTTTTTACCTTTATGGCACTGAAATACAATCTGCATAATAATTGTTAAGGCAGTGTATACCCTCTCTTTGAAAATCAATAAATCTGCATCTAAATGTATTTGGAATATAGGGACACTGCATGACTTTTATTCAAGGAGTTTATTTAAACTTGGGGGAAAAAAGGTCCAAAATGCATTTATTTACAGGTTTTCCCGAAAATGTCTCATCAAACTTTGGCTCAAAAGTTTGTGTCCAATCTGCTTTTAAAATCAACATTTCGCCGCAGTCCTCTGTTTACTAGAATGGATACAAGTAACTGGGGCTGGGTACTTTACCAATACTTTTGTCGATACCTGTACTAAAATATGTGTCGTCTAAACCAGAAAACGGAACAATAGGGTTTGGGAAGATCTACACATTTACAATATCTCCCAATGTCAAGAAATGTGTGGAAAATTGGGAGAAATTATGGCAAAAATTAAGGGAAAATTGAGTAAAAAGAAATAGGGAAAATATTAATAATGAAAAATCACAACTTGGATCTAGAAATATACGATTTTTTCCCCGATACTTTTATGTTTTCGATACTAGCAGTACCTAGAACACATCTGATTCCATACTCCAAATACACACATTATTCTCTTTACATCTTCTGAAGCAACAGTTGCCTTTGGCCCGTTTCCTCCCGCCGCGAACTGTCCTTATATCCACCCGTTTATTTATAGCCGGCGTCTCCCACTCCTCAGACGGTCTGCTTTACTGGAAGAGCCGAGAAGTGGGCCGGCCCCGCTGTCAATGTGCGCCTTTGTTTGGGAAAAGCAAAAGCATAAATAGAGAGACAAGAGGCAGAGGCAGAGAGGGGAAGAAAGGCACATTCAGACGCTGCGACTGTCCCCCATTGTCTCCTCTCGGGGACGTCAGTAAGTATCTAAACAGGAGAGAGAGGAGAGCCTGGGTTGACCTCGCCGGGGGTGAGCCTGGCAGCCAGTCGCAGGAGGAAGAGCATCTGGGTTAAAAACAAAGGACAAATCCCATTTCTATTTTTTTCACCCCTTTGCCCTCAACCTTCCCCAACAACAGGGCGAGGCGAGTTTGTTTTAGCGGAGGGATAATTTTCTGACCAGAAAGTAAAAATTAAAATATAACCTATTTAGACAGAGCCGTGGGAAGACATTTTAGTTAGAGGGTGCTGAGGAAAAAAATGTACCCCAAAATGCTTTTTCTGTGCATATTTCCTATTTATTAATATTGCCTGCAGTTCACAAACTACCCACCAGGGGGTGCTGCAGCGCCCTCAGCACCCTGGGTTCGCACGGCCTTGTATTTAGATGAATAACATCAGTTGTAAGTGATAATTATCATTTTTATTTCAGTGAAGCAGCAATTAGGCAGAAACGTTATTTGGGTAACACTTTAGACCAAAGGTTGTGTAGGTACCGGGATCAACACAGTAACTACACAAGTAAGTACAGATTAATATTATATAGTTATATATTTATTTCTAGCTTCATGAATTGCTTTTACTTCTGGATTTTAAACTCTTATGAGTGTTTTTCGATTGTTTCTTATATTTTTAGGCTTTCCCAGTGTTTCCTCTGAGGGGTGATAGGCTGTGGCTGTGTGGGTGCTCAGGTGGAGGTGTCTCTGTCCTGTGGGTGCTCAGGTGGAGGTGTCTCTGTCCTGTGGGTGCTCAGGTGGAGGTGTGGTGTCTCTGTCCCGTAGGTGCTCAGGTGGAGGTGTGGTGTCTCTGTCCTGTGGGTGCTCAGGTGGAGGTGTCTCTGTCCTGTGGGTGCTCAGGTGGAGGTGTCTCTGTCCTGTGGGTGTTCAGGTGGAGGTGTCTCTGTCCTGTGGGTGCTCAGGTGGAGGTGTGGTGTCTCTGTCCTGTGGGTGCTCAGGTGGAGGTGTGGTGTCTGTCCTGTGGGTGCTCAGGTGGAGGTGTGGTGTGTGTGTGTAATGTTTGTATATATTCAGAGGGATGGGAGGGGTCTACTATCAAAGGTTCTCAATAGGGTTGAGGTCGGGGGCGGACGGGGTCCACATCATGAGTTTCTCTCGTTTTATGCCAGAGCAGCCGATGATGCAGAGGTGTTCTTTACAGCAGGACGTGGTGCGTTGTCATGGAGATGATGTTGTTCGGGAGAGCACGGCTCCTCTTTCTGTACCATGGAAGAAAGAGGTCAGTCAGAAACTCAGATTTTTCAGGTCATCTCCTTCAGGGCTCTCTCCCCATGATTCCAGGTCCAAAACATGACTCCGCCCCCTCCTTACTGACATCACAGTCTTGTTGGGACATGGTGGCCATTCACCAACGAGCAGCTACTCCATCTCCATCGGACCGTCCAGGGCTACACGGCCTCCTGAGTTTGAAAATGAGTCTTCATGTATTTCTGAGCCTCTGCTCGTCAGCTTCAGTGAACAGTTTAGAGGAGGCCGGAGAGAAGGTTTATGCACAACTGCAGCCTCTGGAGGTCCTACAGCGAGATGTTCAGGAGACTCCAGAGGCTCCAGGAGCTTCACATACCAGTTTATCTGCACAAACCCGTGTCTCTCACCAGTACGAGGATTACGCTTCATCTCTCATGAAATATCAAAGGCCCTTAGTGCATAACCCTCGTGGTGCCCTCGGGTCATTTTGACCCAAAAGCCACTGGAGCCGCAGCCCATCAAAATTGCTCAAAAGCCACTGAAGATTTTCTTTGATTTTTGTAAAATGAAGCAGACAAAAATATGAATGTGTGGTAATTTTCAGGCACTTTTTTGAAGTGTACATTTTTTGACATTAGGGTCTTTAAAGGGTGCAAAATTGAAGGCCCGACGAGGGTGGAACTTCCTTTTTCAACTGGACTTAATGAATCATCCGAGGCGTCTGAGACTGAAGCCAGTGATTCAAAAAGACCATCCATGAGTTTCATTGAAAAACAGAACCAGAAGTCATTGAACTGCATTTAAGTCCTTCTGAAAAGCTTCTATTCTCATTTTCTTAGGGCTGTAGGACGTGTTTGTTCTTAGGTTCCCCTCACTCTGTTTGCAAACCTTTAGAAATTAAAGCATCGTCCTGGGACACTCTGAGCCGCCCAGTGAGCAGCGAGGGGTCGTGTCGGTGCCAGTCCAGGGGGGGAGGGATGGGGGGGGGGGGGGGAGTGGTTGCATCGAAATGCCTCACAGAGCTCCCACTGTGCTCCGTCCCCTCCGCGTCCCCTGTGTCCTCTCGTCTCTATCGTCTCGCCCCTCAGACCCTGCGCTCCTCTCTCCGCTGTGGGACGTCCCGCTGCTCCGATCCATCGCCGACCTTTTGGGGACACAAGTGCAAGCGCCGACGACGACATGCTGACCACGCTGGCTCTGGCGGCCGTTCTTTTCCTGGGAACAGGTAACGCAGGGGCCGCTTTGGGGTCCGGCGATGTCCTTTAACTCTTATGAATATCGCGGATTTTTAAACTATTTCCAGTTCTTTATGATACAACATGTGGCTGAAACGCAGCTAAATTACTTAAAATTGCGAACTTTTGCAGATAATTCAGTTTGTGTTATAAACTTTCACCTGGAAACAAAGAAAAAACCCACTCTCCACGTTATTGCGCTGATTCTCCATCGACGGGAAACCCCAAGCTTTCCAGCCTCGGACTGAACATTATTTTGAAGGTCATTTTTTCCGAGGGATTTTTCAATATCTAATTCCTAACCTGATGATGCTTATTCAAGATCAACTAATATATAATCAAAATAATACATTTAAATCTGGCCCGGTCCATTATTCAGATTTCGTCGCCGAAAATATAGGACATTTTGGGCATGTTTTTCAGGCATAAAATCCCTCATTTTTACATGAAAAGATAAAATGACAGAAAACTTGCAATACATTTTCTTCTCATAATGTCAGTGATCTGCAGCACCAGTTTCAACTTGATATCTCGCAGCGTCTCGCCTTAAAATGGCGCCTTTACTTTCCATCACAGTGCTCTCTATGACTAGAAAACCTACAAAACAATGGCTCCTGGAGCGTCGAAGAGACGACGTGATGGAAAGTAAAGGCGTCATGGCAACCACCGCCTCTGGGTCAGATACGCACCAATATCAACCTCTTTTTTTCTGCATAAAAAGTGGCGTGGTGCGCCTTTAAACGGAAATCATCAGTTCACTTTTATCGGCAGCTTTTCTCAAAACATTAGGGCTTTACCCAAATCTGAAAGCGTCTCGAAAAACAAAATAGCAACAAAAATGAGACGAAAACGAGGAGGAAAACGCAACAAAAAAGTGACTAAAGAAATAACAGTAAAGTGATGAAAAGAAATGTAAAAGAAAGTGACTACAATGCAAGTTTAAATGAGTTTGGTAGGTCTTAGCTTTCGGTTCATTTATAGGCTGTAAGCTTTTAGATTTGGGTGAAGCTGAACTGGAGAAAATGCACTTGGATAAAAGGTTAAAAAAAACCAAATCAGGGACAACATGAGGCTAAAATGCAGCTAAATCAGATAATAATAATAATAATGCATTACTTTTATATAGCGCTTTCTGGACACTCAAAGACACTTAACATTGCAGTATTCATTCACTCCATACTCGGTGGTGGTAAGCTACTATTGTAGCCACAGCTGCCCTGGCACTGACAGAAGCGAGGCAACCGGTCTCCGACCACCAACCACTCACTCGCTACATTCACTCAGGCTTCCTGGTGTTTCCAAACGGTCTCCCATCCCGGTACCGACCAGGCCCGTCCCTGCTTAGCTTCCCAGGTCTGACGGGGTCGGGCAGAGCGAAGCCGGTGTAATATAGAATCACACACGTCGACTCTGCATTTCAGAATCATGTTTCTCACCAAAAATCTACCGTAGTCCCGTTAAATATAAAGGATGGTCTTACTTTTGCAGCTTTCGAAAGTACAAGTAGTAAAAAGTCTTGATTTTTTTTTCTTAAAGTCTGACACAGAGGTAGATTGTGGAGTATGATGTCACAATAAACAGAGCTGCTTTAAGTTTATATCCCACAGAGTCGACGATACACATGATCATAACGGGACAAGTCTCAGAAACTCAAACGGGTGAAACGAGGAGAGCTTTTCGTGCATATACATATATATATATATATATTTCATTTCTCCTAATTCGATGCAGTGGCTGATAGCGAAGTGGGTCGAAGGCCGTGTAATCGCTGTGAGGAGCTGCGATTGTGATCTGAGATGAGAGGATTTCAGACTAAAACCCTCGGCACGATGTGGAAAAACCACAGAACAAAAGGTTCCGCTGTGTTTCTGAAGGACTTCGGCTCCGAGTGGAACCGACGTCTGGATTGTGGGATTGTGGTTTAAACGGCAAAATGTGACGTTATGTCGGTGATATAACGGCCCTGTCCGGTGAATAGGGAAACATTTTAAACTTAGAGATATCAATGTGAAACTTTGGCTGCAGAATACTGACATAAATGTGGAAGGAAAATGTATTGAACATTTTCTGTCATTGAAAATAAAACGTTTTATGCCTAAAAGTTGGATAGTGGGCCAGGTTTAAATGTATGGTTTTATTTCGTCGACGTATTAGTGATTTTTTTTTTATATATGGCTGTTTATATGTGGGAAAAATCGGTAAAGATGTAAATTTTTCCTTGTTTGTTGAAATTCAAAACCCAATAAATCTGGTTAGGAATTAGAAATTAAAAAAAAAACTCCAGATTGTAAAGTTTAATCAATAATGAAAGATGTGTGTTTAAGCTCATTTAACAAAGCGAACCATATGAATGAACTAAATCAGATTTTACACATTTTTGATTGGCGTTATCGATATCTTTAATTCGATTTTACAGTGTGTTATTTTTAGCTGTGAATGTGACACTCTTTCATCAATCGAGTGAATTAATGATCACGTTGGCGTTTTATGGATTGATTTGATCTGCCCCGTGAGGTCTGAGGAGCAGCTCCGGCTCATCGTCCCGAAAACAAACAGCGTTATGTGAAAACAAAGCTTTTCAGACGTTGGCCCCAAACTCCGGAACGTTCCTCCTCCTCACGTTAACACAGCGCCCTCTGTTGGCGCTTTTAAGTCTCGTTTTTACTCACACTGTCAACCCGTGGTCCCTATTTTATTCTGTTTAATCATTTCTGCTCCTTGGTGTTGGAGTCATTCATGTTTTATAGTATTTACACTGCAAAAAAAAAAAGAGTAATCTTCAAATAAGTCCTTTAGTCCTTTTGAGAGAAATCTGTCAATGGGGCAAGAAGGTATTTACACTTAAATTAAACTAAAACAACTAAGAGTTTTATTTCAAGTAAATTAAGATTTTTTTTTTAGGGTGGTGATTTTTATTTTTTTTAAATAATTGTTTTCCTTTATTGACATAAAACAAAAGCTTACAAATAGCACAAAGTCAAAGGAAGGATACACAAGGGTAAGGTATTGGATTGATACAAATTTGATTCTTAGGATCATTCATCAAACATGGAAAATGATAATAGTAACAAATAATAGTAAAGAAACAATAATAATCGAGATGAGGGTCAACTGAATAGGGTAGTGAACAAGAGGAAGGGTAAACATTCAAGATTGAACATTCAAGATTGAAATCAGACAATTATAGGATTAGGAAGAAGAAACAAACAAGAAACAACAAATAACAAACCACACAAATAAATAAATAAATAAGATAATTAATCAAATAGATAAACATAAAATTGGGCGGTGATTTGACGCATTTCATTTTTACAGTGTATGCATCTCATTATTCTGTTTTTAACTTTACTTATATATATGATATGTCTTTTTGTGTGTATTCAGTGCTAGTTTTTTCTCTGTGCAGCACTTTGAGGACTTTGTGTCGGTCAAACTTGCCAGACAAATAAAAGTGGAGTGGACGGAGACTTAATATCGTTGTCTTTTTAGAGTGCAACAGATCCATTGTTTTAGATATCCGCATTTCAGAGCCTGGAGAACAAGCTTCGAAATCATGAGTATTGATGAGAAACTGAAAAGAACTGTCCCATTGTGTTGCAAAATATAAAAAAAACTAACTATTATTATAACACCATGGACTATGTTACAAAGTTGGATTGAGTTCCTTTTTTGTCTCTAACAAAGTGACGTTTTGCCTTTTGTCCAAACGTCAGTAACGGCCTCAGAACCTCAGAAGGTGATTGAGCGACTCGTGCGGAGCTTTTGTCCAATTCTGGCGTTTGGTTTACAATGGAAAAATAAAATCCATCGATCACCCGTAGTCGCCGAAGAGAAGTTTTTCGTGTCATGTTTTGCCGAGAAATAACCATTTTGCAGAATAGCACTTCTTCATGTGTGCTCTTGTTTGAGATACTTCAACAGCCAGTCCTCCCAAGGATTTATTTTTATTAAAAAGATAAAATCTGGTGTATTTTAAGCACAAATATGCAGCTAGTTTTTAGTGTTGCTACTGACCTAATTTTATTATTTATTCTATTTATTCAAAATGCTCTAAGTGTTTCCCAGTGGGGCCCCTCAGTCCCTCTGCCGTGGGGCCCCAGTCCCTTTGCCGCCTGTGTCAGCTCCGCCCCTGCTGAGGAGGAGACACAGACTAAACTTTAGCCTGAATTGCTGATTTTTCAGAAATCAGGAATTCAGGCAGATTCAGAGGATCAGATCAGAGGAAATATTGTATAAAAAAGGCTAAGACTGCGCTGTAACCAGGTGCCGTTTCATCGCCGTTTTCTCTTCATTATGGATCCTAAATCAATCTGTAAAACTGTAAATACAAAGCCGATTTCTTTCAAATAGAAATGTATGTCTGTAGAGTTCATGATTTCAGGATAAATGCCGCTATATTGAGGCGCATTAATCTGGCTTCTTCCTTCAAAGTGTGCAATACACCGTTATTTCTCCACTCTTTCTTTGTAAAGTGTCCAGTGCAGCTTCAGCAAATTAACAATAATCCCTGTGCGCTAGTCTTCCTCTTGTTTGTTCCTGTGGTGGTGTTGTCCGTTCGACGAGGGGTCCGGCCCACTTTAACCCCTGACTCTAGGTCACAAAACTATGACTATGAACTAAAATGATGAGGAAATACAACTGGTTCAATCCATGTTCATTGCAGAAGTCAATATAAAGTAAATGTACTTCTTCTTCTAATGTTCTTTACTTGAGTAGTGTTTTTGTTGAGAACTTACTTTTACTTCACTACATTTCTATAAAGGCTCCAAAGTAAAAAAAAAGTGAATTTCTCAATGTGTTTTGTTCATTTAAAAAGTCACGACGTACACTCCAGGACAGGAGGTGGCGCTGTGCAGATGTCAAATGCCACTGACTCACAACAAAGAAGAGGGTTTGAAGCCGCAAAGTTATTATTCCTCAACAGATTTGCACTTTCTACTTTGAATACTTTAGTAATTTCTACAAAAAAAGACTCCAGTACTTTCCCTTAAAGGAGATATATCTGAATTTTAACCTTTTTAGTCGAAATGTTATACAAACCTCACCCATCAGGATTATTTTTTTTTTCACAAATGATTTTACGACACACTTTTATGAGGCAAAAAGAATGTTTTCCTTTTGCATAGGGCCTTTAAGTGAAAATGTGTCTGAGAAGCTGGTATTATTTTTGGAGTAATGCTTGGCCATGGTATCTGTGACTCCAGGCGTTAGTGTGACGTGTCCTGTGTGTGTGTGTGCAGTCCCGGAGCGGTCAGGGGGCATCGTGATCTACACCGGCTGGGAGAGGCACGCCCTGGTCGGGTCTGACGTACGGCTCTCCTGCTCCTTCTTCTCCTGGAGGTGGACCTCGGAGGACGTCACCTTCTCATGGACCTACAGGCCGGACGGGTCCCGGGAGAGCATCTCGGTGAGACGCGCCCGCTGCAGAAACCACACGAGACGCTAGAGGAGAAACTCACTCTTAGAACTTTCATCTGAAAAAAAATAATTTTCACAAGAAGGTGTTTAATTACTGACATTATTCAACACTTCCCCATAGATTTACATGGGATAATGTCACTTCATGGGACATTTGTGACAATATCTCCACTTAAAGCAGTACTAAGTAACTCTTGCCCCTAGAGGCCATAAGCGCAACTGCAGGTGTCGTAACAAGTAACGATTTTCTAACTTATTAAATGTCTTGGAGAGTAAATACTACGCCGACAGAAAAGTCGAAGAGAGAGAGAGGGGTGTTGTACATCCAGTTTTACAATGGAAATATTTTTTTTTCACTCACACATGGCTGTAAATACTGTTTAAAGTGGTGCTAGCCTGCAGTTAGCTTTGCCCGTTAGCCTGTTAGCTTCTTCTTTGTGATATTAGTGTGTATTTGTGACACTGACCCGGTGGCAGTCAAGTTGCAAGCATGATTTTCCAGCCAGAAACACCAGGGGGAGATCAAAGACCCCCCAATCATTCCCTTAACACTTGTATTACCCCCAGAGGGACTACGGGGAGGATTTATTTAGGTAAACACGTTACTTAGTACTGCTTTAAGTAGCACCTACACACTTTTTTATATACATATTCCCTCAGAGGTTTTTTTTTATATCTAATTCCTTGTCTGAATTATTGAGTTTTGAATTTGAAAAAACAAGTCGAAATGTTGTTAATTTCCCGATTTTTCCACCAAAAAGTTGCTATTTTAAAGCAAATCTTAATAACTAACTTAATAACTAAATGATCAACAGCAGTGGCGCAAAAAGGGCATATGCAATGTATGCCTTGCATATGGGCGCCGAAAGGAAGGGGGGGCGCCGAAAGGAAGGGGGGGCGCCGAAAGGACGGGGGGGCGCCGAAAGGACGGGGCGAGAGAGAAAAAAATATTTAAATATAGTCGGACTCGGCGCGAAAGGAACAGCGGCGCCCCATAGGCCATTTCCTCATAGCATTTGACATTGGCGCCCCATAGCGTCAACATGCTTATTTTGCGTCACACAAGTCACTGCTGGAGGGGGGCGGAGGGAGGAGTGTAGGATTGACAGAGGGACAGTTTGTGAATGCACGACCGCGGGACGTAAGCGCGGCCTGCGGGTAAACTGTTTCAGAGCGCGGCTCTGGGAAAACGCTCCCAGTGCCAGCGCTGTCCCGGGCCATAGGAGAGTAAAAGGCGCGCGGGGTCCGTGAGTGACGAGGCGGCTACAGGAGCCCCGTCACTCACATCTTCCACCTGGTCGCTCAGCTCCGCTCTGGGCCGCCTCCGAACGGCAGCGACATCACCGCACACAGTCTCCTCCTCAGCCCGCCCCGGTCATCTCCGCCGCTGCTGCTGCTCCACGAGGAGCTCAAAGTGCAAGCAAAACACCTCTTTAACAAAAACACGCGTTTTGAGAGAGAGAGAGAGGGGCAGAGCAGAAGTTACGTGAATGAGAGCAACAGAAGCTTAATCGGCCCGTGAAAAGTTTTTTTTTTTTTGTGATATACTCCATAGACCAGTGGTCGGCAACGTCCGGCCCGGGGGACAATTTTTGCCCGTTGCCAATATTTGTTGGCCCGCCAGAGCCAAAAAAAAAGCCTAACAGAGACTTAATTGTTCTTTATCCGCAAATGTTTTGCCCCTGATATTTGCTTGTGTTTAGCACAACACCATTCCACTGTCTAACTTCGGCTGTGTGTCTGCATACCCCCCAGAAAGTGGGTAGTTGCGCCCCTGATCAACAGCATCAGCCCGCACATTTAAACCTGGCTCAATCCATTATTCAGATTTTGTCGCAGTTATTGACGTACAAATCTGCACTGCTCTCATCTCTCCTCACCTTTGGTCGTCGAAATGACATTAGCCACTAGAGGGAGTCAAGGGCCATCGCGGTGCAACTATGGATCGCCCCTGTTTTTGTTATGGGGCTGTTTTCAGAGTCAGTCAATAGTAATTAAAACCATTCAGCCCCGAGAGACGCAGCAACGGAGCGAAAGGCTAAAGACGAATTAGCCCCGGAGTGTCTTATAAAACTAATCTTCAAGTATCGCGGCGTCAGCAGTTAATCATTTTACTTCTACGGCGCAATAACTGCAGAGCGAAAACAAACGGCAAACTTCATTAAAAGTGCAGAAATATTAACGCGCCTTTTAGTCAAACTTTTATTTATTTATTTATTATGAGTGAGTCAAACTACCTTCATCTATGTCACTTCCTGTCGGCAGCTTAAAAATTCAAATAAAAATAACTTTTCTGCCCAACATTTCTTCATTAAAATTGCTGCTTCACGGAAATAAAATGACAATTATACAACTTACAACTGATGTAAGCATTCAAACCTGTCATATGCATTTTAAATAGGCATAGAAAAGCTAAAATTATGACAAAAAAAAACCTTGGTAACAGACTCAGGAAGTGCTTCTGTACTTTTCAGTTCATAAATATTGAAAGAAAGGTTTGTTCAAAAGCTAAACTTCGGTCTCAGATAATTATGGGCATGTTAGAAGTTGCCAAACAAAGAAGGGGAAAACATTTAACCTCCTCCCATTTCTCCACCATTACTGTAACAAGTGCTGAATTATGAATGTACTTTCCTACCAAATAAAGATGCAGAGACGTGGAGAGGAGCAAAAAAACGGACAATGCTAACCATGAAGCTAACGTTAGCCTCATGTTACATGCTAACGCTAGCTATGATTTCTGTTTTTATGCTTCTACTGAACAATCTGCTGTGAAAACACACCCATATGTACGAGATTTTGACTTGACTTTATTTGCGTGTGATAAATATGTTTAAAAGTGTGCTAGGTACTAGTTAGCACATAGCTGATTAGCCGGCGCCGTGCTTTTAAACTCTTAACATTTGAATTTTTCGAGAAATCAATGCTAAAAATGAATAGGATTTTTCCTGTCTGGACTCCGGCACGTGACCGGGGGTGGGACGGTTGAGCGCCATAGGCTAAATGAACAAATCGGCTGATTTCCGCTTCAGGCGTGGAAGTCGCCAGTTGTTCTTTTCCAGCTGAGGAAAACGTTCCAGTTCCAGAGGACCACATGAGCGCGGCATTTGACACAGCAGATTGTCCAACAGAAGTGAAAACCCAGCACTCGAAGCTAGCCGTTAGCATGTAGCATGACGCTAACGTTAGGATTATGGTTAGCATTCCCCGTTATATGTATAAACTTGGGGCCATTGTCACTGTCTTTGTGTGTTTATTTGGTAGAAAACACATCCATCATTCAGCATGTGTTAAAGTAGTGGTGAAGTATTTGGTGAAAGTAGTAGTTCTCAAAGATACCGTCTGCCGAGCCTTAAAAAAACCTAACCATAGAGACGTTATTAGTACGTTGTGAACAAGGCTGCACTGCCTGAAAACTGAAATTTAGATTTGATTGTGATTACTTGTACAGCTCTAGTTATAAAGTCACTTCTACTTGATTAAAGGTGTTGTCTTTCCTTCTTTTGATTGGAAATACTGCACCAACAAACCAATTTCTAGGTGTTATTCCCTTAACAGTTTCCATAAATGCAGCTATATTTTTATTCGAACTTTCTAAAACTGAAATGTGTCCGTCCAAAAATCCATCTCTCGGACCTGGAGGCGGAGAGATGGATAAAGCGTGACCCTTTAAAGTGACCACATCGGGGGCTAATCTGCTCCCGTCTCCTCCCCATCTCTGTCATCTCTCCGTGGATCAGTCCGGATGCCCTCCCCGCAGTCCCCACCGGGCCTAATCTCCCGGAACTCATTCCCCTCGCCCCCGGAGTCCGCCGCTTTCATCCGGACCCTCGCCGCGCCCCCCTTTCTCAGATCCCGTCACTCCCGTACCTCTGCGCGTGAGTTTCCACGGCACGTTTGTCCCAACGCCGCTCGACTTTCAGATTCAGACCGATTGTTATCAGGCGTGTGATGTGAAATGGTTTTGGAGCGTCTTAAACCCTCGGCAAATCTGCAAATCGAAGACCAAACGGATGGGACAGAAAAGCTGCTGAAGGAAAGATATTAACCACGACATCCTGAATCCTAAATTGTAACAACACAAGACAAACTGAGCAGTTGTTCTGAAACTTTTCATAACAATTCATAAAATATTTAACCTTCCAAGCACTTCTTACGCCTAGTATATATCAAAACTAAAACAGTGTAAGTTAGACCTAAACCAGTCATAATACCCTACCCTAAACTCCATTAACATTGATTTTCTTCCGAGTTTTATGGCAATATTTTAGTAAAATTGTCAGAACTCTTCATCCTATAGAAGGTAAACTACCTGCAGTCTTCAAATGTGTTTTCAAATTGGTTTTATGTCTCTCACTGTTTTGAGTTGTAATGGATTTGTAAATGTGGCCTTGTAAAACAGTGGGCGCACATTCGAGCCCATGCGGTCGAAACGCCCCGTGCACATTTAGGCTTCTTCAAAAAAAAAATCAATCTCTTTCTCATTAAAAAAAAATCTATTGTCCCGAGTGCCTTTAAAAAGAGAGAGATCTATTTTACTGCAGCTCCTGTCGATTAATCCTGAATGAAGTTAGACGAAATTAATTGAGAAGATAAAACGACAAAGAAATTTCATCTTCAGCCGCCGAAAGTCTCCTCCATCCACTTTCTGTCGTTTAATCGCTGTAAACGTTTGTCCCAGATCTTCCACTACACCGGTGGCGCCCCCTACTTGGACAACAAGGGCCCGTTCAGAGACCGGCTGGAGTTCGTCGGTAACCCGGCCCGACGCGACGGCTCCATCGTCCTGAAGAACGTGGACTTCGGCGACAACGGCACCTTCACCTGCGACGCCAAAAACCCCCCGGACATCGTGGGCCGCCCCTCCACCGTCAGGCTGCTCGTCTTTGAGAAAGGTGAGCGGACGAAGCGCGGCGTGCATTACGTAGCCACGCTCGAAACGCCGGCGCACGCTCAGGTAAACGGAGGAACCCATTAAAGGGATATTTCAGGATTTTTGACATAGGGCCTCATTTTCAGAGTGTTGTTGATTTCTGCAGATATTTCTTTTTTAAATTCATGCCGTCCTTATATTTGAAGAGTTTAATGGTGCTAGGCTAGTGCTAGGCTAGTGCATGTCTATGGTAACTAGTAGCCTGCATTAAAAACCTCTTAAAAATCATGGGGTCGTCCTCCAAACGTTGCCATATCTGATTTGTAGAAACCTCCTTTGTGAATTCCACGTGTAGTATTGCCGGCTGCAGGTAAACAAACTACTGTAGATTCGGTAACCGAGCAGATCACTCCGCCACTGCGTAGCTTACAACCAGGGAGCTCAAATATAAGTTCTTTTAAATGCAAAATTGATTGACTTCAAAAATTATTCAGTCAACACAGACATTTATATGGTTAGTCTGGTGTTATAAGTGGTCTGCCTCAGGTGCACTGTGCTTGGGTCAGACCGTTTTTAATGCAGGCTACTAGTTACCATAGACATGCACTAGCCTAGCACTAGCCTAGCGCCACTAAGCTCTTCAAATATAAGAACTGCATGAATAAAAGAAATAAATATATCTCCAGAAATCGACACTCTGGATAACAAGGAAATGAGGCCCTATGTCCAAAATCCTGAAATGTCCCTTTAAGTTTCTCTGTGTGACACATTTAACATCCTCGCTTCTGTGACTGTGTTTACTGTAATTATATTTCAACCAGGATAGACTCAAACAGTGGCAAAAGCCGCGAATACAAAGATTTGTTGACAGATATATTTTTGGCGCTCGGACCCTGGCAGTAGACGTCGTTCATATGGATGGGTGGAGCCTGGACGCTGGTGGTGGTTTGGGACACCAGGGAAGGATGTTGCAGGGTGAAGCTGTGGATGGACGAGGCGGTGATGGGGTGGAGGTGGAGGTGTGACCCTCGCAGACGCTGAAAGTAGTCTTCCAGGTTGAATTCACGCCGTGGCTTAGATTTACAGCATCTTAAAAGGCCCTGAATTTCTGGATTTACAATCAGTGAAAGAGAGAGCGAGAAAAGTCTGTTTGTGGTGGACCAAACGAAGCCCTAACTTTCCTCATGTAACTCTAACATTTCTAGTGTTGGAAGAAATGAGTTGATTAGCGAATCAATCAGTGACTAAAGAGCTTTGAGGCTCATTTATGCTGGAGGAGACTGTGAAGTGCCCTTCAGACAGACCACCTTTGGCCAGACTGTTCTTTCAGTCTGGGGCTGGAACATCTGGAACGGCATGTACATATTTATCATTATAATGTCTGTTTGAACTGTACGACCTGCCCTTGCACCAACATCTCCATTCTATTGTGCAAGTCACAGAACGAACATTCAGATGTTATGAGTGTATGAATTGTATCAACATGTGTTATGCAAGTGTGTAGCCTCAACTTTCAAATTGTTTTATGTTTTATAATTAAAAACAGAAATGTTCATTAATGTGAACTGTCCCTGTCAAATAAACTAATAAATAAATAAATGAATGCTCCCATTTGCGACCTAAGGGGCTCTCGGAAAGCACCAAAAGGCACAGAACTTCGGTGACCAACACAACACCCAAATAAGTGACTTGTACGGTCGGAAAACATCGGCGTTTTTGAGTCGGGAAGGTCAAGCGGTTTCGATTGGACTTGACATCAGAGCGTCGTCTGTTGAAAGGACTTCAAGGGGAAAGTTAAATCCGTTCCTCTTTACAAGGAGGTGTTGAAAAGCTCGAGAAGTTGATTTAGCATAATGAGGGCTCTTTAGAAAGCCTAAATACGAGCAAAAAAACCAAGACCTTCACACTACGGTTTCTTTGGAATGTTACGACTTCACTCGAACGCCGCCCGTTCCGATCCGCATGCAGCCGGCGCCGTTAAATAAAATCAATTACAATTTCATGTGGCTGTGTGAGATTGGGATCTGCGGCGGGCTCCCTCCTCCGTTCCCTCGCTCTATCCTCTTCTTACATCTTATCTGCTCCCCCTCATCTGCTCGGCCCACTGTACGCCTGACTTTGGGTCGCCCTCCATCGTAAGTCTGCAGTGCGCTGTGTACGTGAGGAGGCCGGGCACATCTGGGCACATCTGGGCACGTCTGGGCACATCTGGGCACACGCTAATGTCACGTGACTCCAGAGCCTTTAGATTGATATTGAAACGGCGAAGACTTCAGCGGAGTTTCCCGTCTGTCAAAATGCTCAGGTTGGTCCCAGTTCGTGGTTATCTCTGTGATTACTGGGCCAATGGTTTTGCAATTGAGAACGTTTCGCTGTTATATTATATCTTCAGCTTGATTTTTCTCGAGATTTCTGCAGTAAAATTAGTTCAGATTAAGTATACAGGTAGTGGACGAGCTTTGTGTCACCTCAGAAATTATTATAATAATCCCATTCCGAATGTATCATATTATGCCATAATATTGTTGTAATAATAATAGGGCCGGGACTCCATTAAAAAAAATAATCTAATTAATTAGAGGCTTTGTAATTAATTAGAGGCTTTGTAATTAATTAATCGAAATTAATCGCATATAAATATTTGACCTGAGAACAGTGAGAAGTAAGGATTTTTAGTATACCATTGAATAAAGACTGAATACATGAGCTTAAGCAACAAAATATTGTTTATTTTTGTTCAACCAAGTCCAACAGACCAGTGCAATATCGCCATTAATTGTGCGTCTGCAGGAAAAAAAGGAAACTGAAGTGTGGAAAGCAAAGTGTGATTAATTTCGATTAATATTTTTAATCGCACTAAACCTCATGTAATTAATTAATCGCAATTAATCGAAAAAAGTCCCGGCCCTAAATAATAACAATTGTAGGCATTTTGTCCTTGGATTTTCTCCGGATTTCGACTGTAAAATTGGATTAGATTAAGTTCAGATATAGGGCATATGATGTGGAATAATAATGCAGTCAGGGTCAAAAGGGATTATTATTATCTCGTTCCAAATGTAGCATACATGGCGTTTTGCCAAGAAATATGTGCAGGTGTTTTGTTTGTTAGGACTTTGAGAGTAAAACTGGATAAGTTTAAGTGCGTAGGTGATGGACATGATGAGGGATAAAGTGGGAGTTTTCTGTCACCTCAAAAATAATGAATATAATCCCTTTCTAAAATGGCATTGATTTTCAAAATGAAATTCCAAGGGATTTCAATTAAAAAATTACATTTGATGAAGTGCACAGGTCGTGGACGTGATGAGGAAGACTAATCCACTAATGGTTTTGTCGAACCTAAAAAGGGATTAAGATCATCTCTTTCCAAAAGTAGTTTATATGTCATTTTGGACAATTATTACTGTGACGATTGTACGCATTTTGATCTTTAATATCCACAGAAAAACTAGTTTAAGTACACAACGTGATGAGAAATAACAATCTGGTGATAGTTATACTGTCATTATTCCTCCCCAAACATATCATATCTAGCACTGTGTCACCATTGACGGCATATTCCACAAGTTTCTACAGTAAAAACCTTTTTGGATTAAAGTGATAGTCTGTAAACAATCAAAGTCCTCTCCTCTTTAACCAGAAAGCCCTTCTACGTTTGCAAAATGAGGAAAGCAGGAACAGAATTTTCAAAAGGAAAACCTCGTTTCATTGGCCGACACGGGAGGATACCACCTTACTCGGATTAGTTGCTGAGATCCCGGGAAAGAGGAACTTTACAAGAAATAGTATATGTATATATTTATTATTACTTACTTTATATCAAAAATGCAAGACTGCGTGGGGGATTTTGCGCGTTTTGCAAAATGAAACTTCCAGACTATCACTTTAAATAGACGGGTAGTAGAATTTAGTGTTTTGCTTCACCTCAAAATGGATTATTATAATCTCCTTCCAAAAGTCTCATATATGACACTGTAGATTAGGGAAAGGACTTGTAGCCATCAGAGGTTTGTTGCTCCTCCCACAGTGGTTTCAGTGCAAATGGCCGGATCACGCACATAAAGAATGTTTCCGTGGTAACGCACCCCTGCAGCAGATGTACTTGTACGTGTATTTTAGCAGCGATGCCCCGCCGCTGCGTCGTTCCCGCTCACCTCTCCCTCACCCCGTCCTCTCTCGCTCCGTCTCTTCTTTCATGTTGTAATCTGCCCTCGAGTTCTTCCTCCTACACCTCCTCTTCACCCGGTCTCGTCCTGTCATCTGTTGATTTATTCTGTCACAAACTATAGCTGTGCATCCTCTGAAATGCACTTGAGTAACGCTCACCTCCAGAGAGTCTCCGGTTCAATGGCGGGACCGCGTGTTGGCCCGATGTGAGGCTGGATGTTCTCAGCCTATGCCGGTTCAAAGTTTGGAAATGCTTTTAATGCATCAGATTTTTATTTATTTTTAACACTATTTCCATTGTGGGATTCTCAATGAAGACGTTACGCTATGAATGAACACATGGGGTTATATAGGAAACAGAAAAGGGTGAAATAACTCGTATGTTTTGTTTTTTTCTTGGCATTTTCTCCATGAGCTTCATAACAGGCTGTGAAGTCAAAACCATTTCTGTGACGACGTCGTGAAAACTCATTGAGAAAACGCCAACGAACTAGCAAAAGAAGAATCCATTTCACCTTTTTCTGATTTAAACATAATTCCACAAGTGTTAATTCATAGATTAACGCCTTCAGTGACAATCTACAGTTGTGAAATAAAAGAAAACTCGATACATAAAAAAGCGTTTCCAAACTTTTGACTGGTACTGTATATTCATTTTGATTTTGATCAGAAGTGACCTGTAACACAAGACAAATCTGGTATAAATTGTTCTTACTTTTATGATTTGCTTTATGGTTGCTTTTAAAGCAGCACTAAGTAACGTGTTTACCTTAATAAATCCTCTCCGTAGTCCCTCTGGGGGTAATACAAGTGTTAATGGGATGATCGGGGGTTTTTCATCTCCCCCCGGTGTCTCTGGCCAGAAAAACACAATTGCAACTTCACTGCCTCTGGGTCGGAGGTGCAATACACACTAATGGAATCACGAAGAAGAAGCTAATAGGCTACTGGGCAAAGCTAATTGTGGGCTAGCGCCACTTAAACAGTATTTACAGCCAAGTTTGAGTGAAAAAAATTAAAACTTTTCTGTCAGCGTAGTATTTACTCTCAAAAACAATTAATGAGTAAACAAATGCAACATGCTAGGACACCTGCAGTGGCGCTTATGGCCTCTAGGGGCTCTAGGTGCATGGGTCTGCTTTTACTTGTTGTTAATGTGAGATCTCAAACAGTAAGCCATGGTTACAATCTTTCGTCTGACGATGAATGGATAAACCCAAAGATCTTTAATAAAACTCAGATAGGACACGGCCATTGGAATATGTCGGAACAAATGGCAGTTCTGGCGGCCATCTTGGGACTGGCCCTTCTGGCCCAGTGCAATGTGATCAAATGGAAACACCACTTATTTCCTTGATACTGTTTTGAACTATTTTGAGTTATTTCAGGACTCTCGGATCAGTGTGACAGACCTCGTGTCTTTATCTGAAAATAAAGTGTTTGCAGTTTTTCTTCCAGTTTATACGAGGCACAGACTTTAGCTCCATTCCTCTGACAAACACTTCAAATCATTCACTTCCATTTAGATCAAGTATAACATTTGTTTCCTACTTTAAAACAGTATTTTTGTACTTTTTAACACTACATGACTACATTATTGAGCATGGGACAGTGATACATCGCGCTAACACTGAACCCTGGGAATGAATGGAGAAAACAATAAACAATACGACTAAAATAAATTTAAATGACCCGTGATCCTGACTGAGATACGAGACTTAGAAGTAATAAATTCTGCCGTTAAATCAATGAAAATTTCGCTCCTGGTTTTGCATTGGTTTCATAGGAGCCTCATGTCCGATCTAGAGTTTTAGTATGTCTTTGGGATAAACCAATAAGCCATGAACCCCCCCGTGTGGTCTGTCCATGTATAAGCCCCATGCCTTACCCTCTCCCCCCCTCCCCTGTGTCCGCAGTGCCCATCCAGGCCGGCGTGATCACGGGCTCCATCATCGGCGTCGTCCTGGGGCTGCTGATTCTCATCGTGGCCATCTATTACCTCATGAGGTTCCTCGTGGCCCGCCGCGTCTTCAGCCTCAACGTCAGGTCAGTGCCTCGCCTCTGCGCCCTGTGGCGGGGAAGGGAACT
This sequence comes from Proterorhinus semilunaris, assembly GCA_021464625.1. NCBI lineage: Eukaryota > Metazoa > Chordata > Actinopteri > Gobiiformes > Gobiidae > Proterorhinus > Proterorhinus semilunaris. The sequence goes on along the minus strand of CM038358.1, from coordinate 30,992,008 downwards.
GCGGCCCGAGCCCATCCCCGGCACCGAGACGTGCGTGGCCAAAGGGCAGGGGCAGTGACGGACCCGGGGGCCGCGCTTTTATTTCAGTTTGACTCAGCGCCGACGGGTGACGCTGATCATTTCAGCCGCAGATGCTTTTGTAATAACTGATCATGCTCCACATAACGAGAACTCAAACAAAACAGTCAAGGAATGAAAAATACGCATCATTATAAATATCTGCAGATAAAAACGTTTGTATTCATGTTGCAATGCAAAAAGTAAATGTGTCCTTGATTTGAGCGACTCATTTCGACAAATTTGTCCGTCAGGAAAATCTTATTTCAAGTAAATTAAGATTTTTACCCCCCACAGTTTTGCACATTCTCTCTTATTCTTAGCCTGTTATCTGCCATCTCAGGGTTAGGGTTATTTTCTCCACTTATGCATATCCAGATCTCAAAGCGTGTCGACTGCAGAGCTTACAGCCTATATGCCAGTGCGATACCTCATTTGAAAACTAAGAGCTTCCAGCTTTTTAAAACTATGTGTAAGATCTGTGTCAGTGCCAAACAACTTACATTATTTGCCGTTCCAAAACCTAAACCCCTGACCCTAAACCAGGGGTGTCCAAACTAACCCAAACCCACACTTTAATTAGGCGATGGATATGTCATACATATGGAGCCTAAAACCAGACTTAAAAACTTTATTTTTAGTGCCTCAGCTTTGATACTTTACTTTTTATCATTTGAAAATATGTCTTTCTCTTAATTGAATGGTAACAATGAAATGCAGGCGAAAGAGCTGCTGAAAATCTTGCCTGGGGCTCCTCCTGCTGGCCAAAAATAACCTCCAGGTGTGAGCAGCTCCAGCAGTGCACGATAAACACGCCGAGCGCAGAACGACTCACAATCGATGTGTTTTGGGTTTGAACAATGACGCGAGTGTATTCAGGAAGTACGGAACGAGGGGCTGACACCGTAGAAGAAGAAACAGCTAAAATGTTAGTTTTTGAGGTATCATTGTGTAGAATTATGAAACTTGATCCAATCCAACAGAATCTGAGGACCACTCAAAATGGATCCGATGGCCGCACTTTGGCCCCCGGGCCACACTTTGGTCACCCCTGCCCTAAACCTAACCCTAACCCTAAGCCCCAATCAGAGGGAATGACAAGTAACAGGAAAAACACTGGACATTAGTTGCTCAACCCAAGGACAAATGTACTTATTTATTAGTTTTTACAGTGCACTAAATTAAGGTATTCAAATCTTGCTCTTTTGTTGACACTGTAAACTCCTCTCTCTACTCCCCCTGCTGGCCATGAGCAGCATTAATATTTCACCGTCTTCTGTCAAACCCAAAAGCCTCCGCCGCCCGAGTCCTTTTTAAACCCCGGGGGCGGCGGCAGATTGACTTTTCGAAGTTGATTCTTTACGACGTCCGCGAGGCACCGCTGCCCCCCGGCCACTAGGGGGAGGGAGCTGCGACGTCCTGACACTGACTTTTGTTTTCTTCCCTCCAGCAAACATGGGAAGAAAAAGAAGGAGGGATCGCAACAGAGACAGGCAAGTGTCCTCTCCTCGCCCCCCTCGCCCCCCCCCTCGCTCCTTGATTCCTTTCCCTCGGCCCCCCTGTCGAAACGTGAACAGAACAGATTTAGGATTAGCTGCACATTCCAGGTTTTAAAATGAAAATACTGGTGTTATTGTTCACATGAAAAATATCCACAATTCAGTCAATTTGTTTATTTCACAGACAGAAAAACCAAAAGTGTGTGACGTGGACTAGCTAGTCAATGATTGAAACCTCGATGTGTAAATGAAGTTTGTTTCTTACTGTATATCAGGCTGGAGGATGTGGCAAAGTTCGTCATCAGGATTTTTACGAACTTTTGATTCAATCATATATTTTTATATTAAAAACAAATGCAGAGCTGGACTCATGACCAAAGACAAGACCGTCGTCCATGCTTTTTGTTCTGAAGCAGGACCGTCTGGAACTTTGCTGACAGCTAATCTGTAAAAGTTTCATATTGATCACAGAGCACGTTGTAACCACGAATTAACCACTAGTAAAATATTTTCTTAAATGTACTTGATGTTGATGCTTCATCAGGATTTTCTTCTCATTGCGTCAATCAAAGGTTTTTTCATTTCATTATGAACGTACATTAAAACGCATTTGTGTTGAAATGTCTTACGTTTAGAATCTGAACAGTTGCTAATGAATCCTTGCTCACGTTAGTCTCTGCTCTTCTGGAAAACGATGAACTTCCTTGTTTACAAAATACGCCGCTTTCCGCCTGTGTCACATCCGGTTTTTCTCAGATTGGATAATACTAGTGCTGTCAATCAGTGTTAATTTCGTCAACTAAAATATTGAGTCTTAATTTTAGTCAAAGTGATTTTTTTGACGACTAAAATTGGACTAAAACTAAATTTAAAGTTTTTCATGCGACTAAAACTATGACTAAAATGTCCAGATATTTTAGTCGACTAAATGGAAAGGAGAGACTAAAATCATCCAAACTTCTATTGACCGTCTGAAAGAGCCTCATATCATGTAAATTCACTGCCAAAGGAACAGCTCTGAGCTTTGTTCATGAGGAGCAGCTCCATGAAGCAGGACCTCCATTAAATATGATTATAATGAATATTATTAATACAAAGTCGACTAAATGTGTCTTAAATTTAGTCGACTAAATCTCGACTAAAATTGAAGATATTTTCGTCAAAAGACTAAAACTAAATTTAAATATGTTGTCAAAATTAACACTGCTGTCAATTGATTAAAATATTTAATCGCGATTAATCTCTTGAATGTCATAGTTAATTTGGGATTAATCATAAATGAACTGCACATATTTATCTATTCTAAATGTCTCTTGAATTATAATTTTAATGCTCTAATACTCCCTCGGGCGGGTCGAGTTAGAAAGTTATATTTTTTTCCCTTACAAGTGCATTGTCATCCGTAAATGCCACTCAAAGTAGGCGATGTTTTGTTATGGGGTAAACGTATCATTAGCTTGTGTTGCCTTGTGAAGCTGCTCGGATCATTCTAGCGCTCAAATTGCCTCCACGACCAACGCTTATGGCTTTATTTAAACCACTACTCGGCTCTCTTTTGTTCCAGTGCAATGAAATATCGTTCTTCTAATTTCCATCGAGTCTAAAGCGGCCTCTCGGCAGCGATTACGGCCGTTTTTCGAAAAGCACTCACCGAAAACGTCTCGTCGTGAAGATGAATTGTCCGTCTCGTTTCGCGGTGGGAAAACATGACGGCGCAGTTTCATAATCTCCCGAAATCGGAAAAAAACGTCCGCGCACTTTCCCCAAAGCGACGTATCAACAAGGGAGCGGCATTCGCGGGCGGCGGCTGATAACGGGGACGGAGACTCGGAGCGTTTGAGGAGCAGTGAGCGAAACACAGGCATCGAAAGGTCGAGACGCGAGAAACAGACCTGTGTTCATTTCACTGAGGAATAGTGTCGGTGTCCGTTCTGTTTTGTGGTAAATTTAGGTTTTCATTCCACTTTTACAGCTCCTACAGACTCTTTCCAGCCTGTGTTTAATGATATTTTGAAGGTTTGCCTAGAGGGCTTTTTTAATGTCTATTTCCTGCCCGATTTATTGAGCTTTGAAACAAACATCAAATTTTAATGTATCCACTATCTAAAAAAAAATACAAATAAAATAAAAATTCCCTACGAAAAACAATGCCACTAATATTTCAACCTGGATAGACTCAAACAGAGACAAAAGCAGCGATTAGAAAGATGTATTGACACATACAGAATATGTTTGGCGATCAGACCCTGGATTCCATCCATGTTCTTCCGCTTTATCCGGGGCCGGGTCGCGGGGGCAGCAGTCTCAGCAGAGATGCCCAGACTTCCCGATCCACGCACACCTCCTCCAGCTGTTCTGGGGGGACCCCGAGGCCACACCAGGCCAGCTCGGAGACATAGTCCCACCAGCGTGTCCTGGGCCTTCCACGAGGCCTCCTCCCAATAGGACATGCCTGGAACACCTCCCGAGGGAGGCGACCAGGAGGTATCCGGAACAGATGCCCTAGCCACCTCAGCTGGCTCCTTTCGACGTGAAGGTGCAGCGACTCTACTCTGAGCTCGTCCCGGGTAACTGAGCTCCTCACCCGATCTCGGAGGGTGAGGAGCGCACCTACGAGCAGCAACAAATGTGCTGTGTTATTGTATGAGTTATGCTCATACAATAACACAATTCATGTTATTGTATCAGTTTTTCTTTTTCTTCTTCTTCTTCTTATTTTTCCTGTCCCCGAAAAAGCGCCCAGCCACCCTGCGAAGGAAACTCATTTCGGCCGCTTGTATTCGCGATCTTGTCCTTTCGGTCGTTACCCAGATCTCATGACCATAGGTGAGGGTGGGAACGTAGATCGATCGGTAAATCGAGAGCTTTGCCTCAGACTCAGCTCCCTCTTCACCACAACAGTCCGATACAGCGACCGCATCACTGCTGACGCCGCACCGATCCAGCAGTAGACATTGATATATGAATTATAGTCGGTATGGATGGGCAGGTTAGCGTTAGGGATGTCTTCCCCTGGAGGCTGGTGGAGGATGAAGCAGGGTGAAGCCGTGGATAGAAGAGGCGGTGAAGGGGTGGAGGTGGGTCACAGCACACTTGGGAAGCGGACGAGCCATGTACGCTGGAGGCTTAAATGCAGCACTGAGGGCGATGTTTGGCTGGGACGAAAGTGTGAGTCTGTGCTGAGGTGATCATTGGCTGGAGGAGACCTGAGATCTGTCTTCCAGGTTGAATTTACACCCAGGCTTCATTTCAACAAAATAAAACAATGAATTTAAACCTGGCTCTATCTAATGTTTAGATTTTATTGCTGGAAATATCAGCAATTTTGGCTGTTTTCATCCATTATTTGTATCCTTATTTTTATATGAAAACACCAAATGACTTGTTTTTTCCTCATAATCATGTGTCCAGAAAATGTGTGAGGAAATCAGGGATCGAAACTACTGGATATATTGCTTCAGTTGCTTTTGATATTGCATTGTCTTAGAGTCACAGTGTGATTTCAGATGGGGGACAGAAGTGTAAAAGGCGCTTGGACGTGTTCATGGGTCCCATACTGTGCTAGTTCATGTCTGTCCTTCAAAACCCTGCGCACGAAGCCTTACAAAGGGTTCGACTCATGAGCTCGGAGCGCAGTATTGTTTGGCGCGACTCCCGTCTGCCTCGACAACGGCCCCCGGAGGACGGGGTCGAGGCGCGGCGCGTGTAAACATCCTCGGGGCGTGAGGCCACACCAGCCGCTAACGCTAACTCCCCACTGAAAACCGCTGTCAGTTTTAGCTTCGGGGGGAAAACATCATGTTGCCTGCCGCTGATTTCTCTCACTGGGAGCCGAATGAAATCACCGAGCCTTGTTACAAAACGGAGCCACCGTCCGAGGCCTTTCCAGCTCAGGTTTTCTGTTCTCCCCTTCGCGTTTCTCGCCCTGTGGGAGCGCGATCGCCTCAAGCATCGGCTCAATCAGTCAGTTTGTGGCGGTTTGTGTTTTCGTCTGTGGCTCCGCGGCGCCGATAGTTTCGAAAACGCCGGACAATATCAAGCGCTTTCCCATCCAGCAGGAGGAGGCGGTAATGGACGCGCGCCGAGCCGGAGAAGTCGTGCGATGAAACCGTATTGACGGCGCACGCAGAGAAGCAAACCTAATTAATTCTCAGTAGAAACATGGAACACAAAAAAAACGGATCGCGTTGGAAGGAACTAACTCCATCGGATGCTAATAAGTGCGTTCAATTAAAAGTAGGAAAAATCTCAAGTGGGATATTTTAGCGCGAGTGTCCCCAGCTGCGCCCCCACAATAAAGTTAATAGTAATTTAAATCATGATGAACATGTGGCAGACTTTAATCAGAAAAACCTGCTTTGAAATGATTCGTTGTCCGTAACCCAACCATTAAAAATACTGAATTTATCAAACTGTTCTGATCTGGGGCCGCTATAGGCCGGTCACGATAAACACTCTGACAGATGAACAATCAATTGCAGGCTCAATATTTGTCAGTACATCTATTTACATTTGTTTTCGTACTTTTGTGCCATGTTAACTCGTGTTTTATAAAGAATGCGATTTTCACCACAATTTTGGTGCGACTCTTGATCTTAAAGTCGTAGCTGCAGAGTTTAAACATGTTTTGATATTTTTGCTTCAGTGGCTAATCAGCTAATTTAAGCTAGGCTACTTGTTGCTGGAGTTAGCCTGGCCAAAGTTATTTTGTGAATTTTTGGGTGTTTAGATGCACTGTTTAAGTGGATGATATGACAGTGGCTGTGTCCGAATGTCCACCCTAGTCCCTAACCCCTGATTCACTACATAGGCCCGCACTATATAGTAGAGTATATAGTAGACTATATAGTAGACTATATAGTCACTGATTCTGTTGGCTATTCGGACAGAAGCCACTACTTTCTCCAAGCTGCGTGACGCTGCGGCGTGCAGATTTTTTTCTTCTTCTTTTTTTTTTCTGAATGTATTTATTGTTACAAACATTTATTTTATGAAACAGAACGACAGTTTTGGCACTTTTACAGGCGTTTTATTTGACATTTAAATTTAAATTAAAACTATCATAAAAAATAAAATCACTCCAGCGTTAGCTCAAAGACGTGCAGAAAGTCGGTCAGAGCCCGGTGTCCGAAGCGCCAGCAGAATGAGCGACTACATCTGCTAAAAGTCGCTAAACTCCGGGAATAATGTATTTCTGCGATAAAGATCAACCAAACTCATGAAACAGTGGAGTATTTATGGATAAATACGAGTCAGATATATTTAACATGGATTTTACATGAACGGCTTGGATTATTTGAGAAGAAGCTATCGGTCATTTAACAGCTCGAGCTAAAGGTTAGCAGCTAACGCTAGCATTTTTCACCGTAACCGTTTATATTTAAGTCATTTATTGAGAAATGTGCAACACACGATTGAAACGGCTGATTTCATTCAGTCGTGTTCTTGTTTACTTCAAAGACCTGTGGCTGTCGTCTGTTATTCTCCGACTCTCGCAATGCATTGTGGGCTATATTGACCCGTTTAGTGACCGCCGCTGCTCACTACTTTTCAGAATGCATTGTGGGAAATTTTGAGTGCACTACTTTTTTCTCTCTGGACATTCGGACACCCCTACACAATAGCCTGACCACTATATAGTCACTATAGGGAATAGTGTGGACATTCGGACACAGCCAGTGAGTGAGTGACATGACCCCCCGTTACCATGTATACTAGCTTGTATCCATGGTAACGGGGGGTCATGTCACTCGTACAGTGCGAGCGCCTCCATCGTGGGTGTGAGCCGATGATGAATTTAGCGTGTGCAAAATCGTTTCTAAAGCCGCATCTTAATACGCACTTTTTAATTCCTGAGATTTCCATTTTTGAACGTTTGTCTCAGTGGACCTCGATAATATCGTTCATCGCGATATTTTCCTGCCTCAATATATATCGAACTTCAAACGTTGTTATCGTGACAGGTCTAGATCCAGCAACACTATGAGCCCGACGATTCCTGGGGCTTACGTTGTGAAAGAGTCGTTCAGGGAGAGTCCAGATCCTAACCCCGTTGAGAATCCCCGGGATGTGCTGGAGAAGGCTTTGCGCGGCGGTCAGACTCTCCCATCGTCAATACAAGATCTTGATGAAGGAAGAATGCAGCTCTGGATCTTCAGAGTGCTATATACAAAATAATAATGGTTCAATTTCGCCCCGGTCGGCCCAGTGACCCAGCAGCTGTATGGGTGGCCTTTATTTTCCGTTATGGGATCAATTGTTTTTAGGGTTCTGGTACGTTTTCTGGATGGAATGTTTATGTACCCATTGAGATGCTTCAATCAGCAGAGAAAACCTACCAGAAACCCTCAAGGCAATTAACCCAACTGTGATGGGAAGCTGACCACTCGTGCAGGTATTGAGTCAAATACGCACTAATATCAACTTTTAAATGCTGTAATGGGCCTGACGCATTTCCACAGTCAGCTTTGAGTTATGTAAATGAAACATATATAATGTATGCACTTCTTAGACATTGGCAGCTATTGCCTTTCTTTCCTTTGTGTGTGTACTTTTTCTGCCTCTTGTTGACTAGAAAAGACTGAATAAAAGTAAATATAAGGCAGGTTTATTTGTAGCGCACAAGGCAATTCAAAGTGCTTCATAAAATTACAAGAAAACAGATCAAATCAATCAATACAATTTTTTAATTTACATACAATAAAATAAGACAAACTTTAATCCCTCCACCCAACCCCAGCCACTCCTTGCATTCATACCACAATCACAACCACAATCATCCACACATTCATAGTATTTTGACAGGAACAGAGACTGTAAACAGAAAGGAAGCACAAATAAAATCATGTAAAAAAAAATATATTTATAAAAAAAAAAAAAAAAAAAGAATAAGATGAAATCACTAATACCGATCAAAAACAAAATTCCATATAATTGGCAAAACGTTTATGACATAACAAATGGCACAGCAAGTACAACCAATTTTTATACCTCTAATTCAAGTAAGCAGACGTTCCATTTCTTTTCATGTTCAATTATTCTGTTGTTATTTGTTGCTATAATTGTTTCCAACATATCCTGATGATAAACTCTATTCTTAAAGTGTTTTATACATACATTTGATAACGTTTTAGCTTTAAAAATAAACATTTTACCCATCAGAATAATCATATTCAAAAGGCAACATAAAGTTAATCAATTACAGTAAAAGGCAAGAGTGCAGATAAAATACTTTCAGTTTTCATCTGCTCGGGTAAAAAGAGCCTCATATCCTTTAAATTCCCCGTCAAAGGAACAAAGCTCCAGCTATGAAATAATATAAATGTAAAGTTGACCAAACTGATTGTACATTGAGTGGAGTCGATTTCTGTCCTGGTTTAGCGGTTTGTATTTGAGGTTAGTCTCAAATAGACAGAAAGCACCGTGAGCTGAGTGTCAATTTTAAAACAAAGCGTAAATCTTATCTGTGCTCATTTCTTTTTATATAGTGAGCGAGTACACACAGATACGTCTTGTGAAATATCCCGTATTCACAGAGTGAGTGTAAATGACAGCCTTGTCAAGTATCGCTGGCTGCGTTTGCTGCAGATTTATTTATTCAAATATGCAGTGTCACCCGCCGCAGGCTCCTGAAAAGCTCCTGACTCCAGCAGACGCTCGAGCTGACAATCACACGAACAATGAAGGAGAGAGACGAGGAGACGAGGGGAGAGGAGGGGAGAGGAGACGAGGAGACGAGGAGACGAGGAGGGGAGAGGAGACGAAGAGACTAGGAGAGAGGGGATGAGGAGGGGATGAGGGACAAGGAAAAAGGAGACGAGGGGAGAGGGGGGGGAGGGGAGAGGAGACGAGGGGAGAGGAGACGAGGGGATGAGGAGGGGAGGGGATGAGGAGATGAGGAGACGAGGGGAGGGGAGACGAGGGGAGAGGAGACGAGGGGATGAGGAGGGGAGGGGATGAGGAGATGAGGAGACGAGGGGACAAGGAAAAAGGAGACGAGGGAAGAAGAGACGAGGAGACGAGGGGACAAGGAAAGAGGAGACGAGGAGACTAGGAGAGAGGGGATGAGGGACAAGGAAAAAGGAGACGAGGGAAGAAGAGACGAGGAGACGAGGGGACAAGGAAAGAGGAGACGAGGAGACTAGGAGAGAGGGGATGAGGAGAGAAGAGACGAGACGAGGAGAGAGGAAAGAAAGGAGACAAGGAGAGAGGAGCTGAGGAAAGAAGGAGAGAGGAGACTAGGAGATGAGGAGAGATAGGAGATGAGGGAAGAAGCGACGAGGAGAGAGGAAAGAAAGGAGACGAGAAGAGGAAAGAGGATACAAGGAGAAAGGAGATGAGAAATGAGGGGACAAGGAAAGAGGAGTGGGGAGAAAAGGAGAGAGGAGCTGAGGAAAGAAGGAGAGAGGAGACAAGGAGATGAGGAGAGATAGGAGATGAGGAGATAGGAGATGAAGAAAGAGGCGAGGGGATGTGCATCTATAATGTGTATTTAGTGACTGAAAGCCCAGGATGGACATTGGGAGCTTAGGAGACACAGCCAGGGATAAGCTCTCTGCGCAGGGGAGGAGTGCGTTGTTCTCAGGGTCAGAGCGGCCTTTCAAAATGGCCGCTCCAGTCTTTGAGTTAGCCGCTGCCCTCGGGCGTCACGGAAAAGCTCAAATCAGCGAAGGCGGAGTGGACACAGCCTCGACGCTACAGAGAAATAATTCACACGCCGTTTGGACGACGAGGCGAGGCCACGATCTTTGTAAATCATTGGAGGGGCAGGAGCGCAGCGCTGGTGAGAAAATGAAGCCAAATTATGATTTGCCTGAAGCTCCTGACAGTTTTAAAGCTCAGCAAAGTTCATACTGTGACGGTTCTGCTCATTTGTTTTGACAAGATTTGAAATGAACTATCCGCCCTGCGTCTTCTGCTTTATTCCCGGTAATAAATACCGAAATCTGACTATTACAAAGCGTTTTTAAGAAAGTCCGATTTGGCCGAAGATCGGAGACAAAGGTGAACGATCTATGTCGTTAGCGAATCGACACGAATGGTTGTTTCAATCCGTGTACGTTTGCAATGGGACAAAATGCTTTGGATAGACGGCAACAAGGAGAAAATACTCAAAGAGAAGATCAACCGCATTTTGTTTTCGCTGTTGGCAAAGTTCCAGACGGTGCTGCTTTTGGACGGACGAGCAGCTAATGTTGCTAACTAGCTGCTAACGGGTGCTTCAGGACCCTGTGCATCTGCAAAACAAATCCAACGACTGCAAAGTACCTAAATGCTATCGTAGCAAGTTAGCGTACTGAGGCTACTGCAACAAGAGGCCAGGCTAATAGAGAAAATGAGTTACCGTCTAAATACTATTACAATAAAACACAACAGGCCCTGACCAACCTTTGGACACGGGCTGTTTTGCTATGACGGACACAGCGCCACAGTGTGAATATTTCCTCGACCTCTATCCGTCTTAATCAATCAATAAAGTGAGGCCCAAGAAACAAAAGCATGTAAAATTGCACTAAAAATAAATCTGTGAACATAGCGAGGGACCACTGTAATACAAAAAATAAAATGGCATAAGTAAAACTCGGATACAAATCCTCTTGAATACTTTAGTGGAAAGTTTACTCAAATAAATGCAACTGAGTAAAGTAACTAATCACTAACCCCTTTGCGATGAACAAGTGAGTCTATAACCTTAGTATGTTTGAAGAGAAGGCCTTGTACTCGTATCAGTATTCATGAGTTTGGCGAGTACTCAAATGCAAGTACTCGTATCTCGTAACGGTTTCAAAAAAAGTAGCATTAGAGCATCCCTCATTTAAGTCTTGTTATTCTATTATCCACAAACCTCCCAGAACGCTGAACAAATCGATCCCTTCATTCATGAAAATCTGCAAGTTCCCGGGCTTCGACTTTCGAGAAACATGAAAAGCACGGGAGAAAATGTTTGGATCTGCAGCCCGTGCTCTCTTTGCTCAGGCCTTTGTGTTCTTGTTTCTCACTGCTGGGACCCGTCTCTCCATCTCCCCCCGCTCTCTCTCTCCATGTCGGATCAAACGGTCTTCATTAGGAGGCTGGGCTGCTGACACATCACTTCTCCTCTCCATCAGCTGCTGTGTTCCGGCTACTTTCACTCTGCAAAATTTACCCCGAAAGCGAAAAACAAGCGAGAGAGCGTCCCAGAGCTTCACCGTAGACTACCTGCTGCTCCTTTTCCAAGCACAATCCAAGTTATTTCCATGTCCCTAAAATCTTACTCCAAATGCAAAACGCCACATTCCATTGGCAGATCATTTAATGCTACCTGCTTATTCCAAGAAAACATGACCTATTTTTAGACTTGTTTTCGCCGGACATTCTTAATTTAAGACATGGCCTAGTCGAGGGGGAAGAAAACCTCTCATGAGAATATTTCCCTCTTTTTAGCCTTTTTCTGGGGGACCAAAAACATATTTATCACACACCAATAAAGTCGAGCTAAAATCGGGTCCATGTGGACGTTTGTTTCACTGTAAATTGTTCAGAAGAAGCGAAAAACAGCACTCGTTGCTGATGTTAGCATAATGTAGCATGACGCTAACTTTAGGTTCCTGGTTAGCATTGTCTTTTTTAAGTAGGCGTTTTTATGAGATGTTGACCAACTTTGCTTGTATCTTCATTTAGTAGAAAAATGCTTCCATAATTCAGCATCTGTTAAAGTCATGTAGGAGAAATGAGATAAAGTTAAATTTTTTCTCTTCTTTGAGGGTTTATGGTGTGTGTCAGAAGACAATAATGGCGCCCCCCAGTGGAGGAGCAGCTAACCACTGCATCAGTGACGTGAACGTTACTTTAAGTCACAGCTTTCAACATAACGTTATGTTGAATGATTTTAATTATATCTGGTTTGGAGAAACATTCGTAAAACGTTAGCATCGTATGAGCTAACTGTTGTAGCATTAGCCGTTTTATTTACATATGACTTTATTCGCCAGGAACGCACTGAGGCCGTAAGTCGTAATATTCAAATGGGAAAGACACCAGTTACCAGTTGCCTGGAATGCGCCATAACTACTACTCTGTCACCCATTCCTCCACCACTACTTTAACAGATGCTGAATTATGAGTATATATTTCTTCTAAGTAAAGATATAGAGACATGGCGAGAAGCAAAGCGGCTCAACAGCCCATAAAAACGTTTAAAACCGACAATGCTAACCATGATGCTAATGTTAGATACAGATGGCATCTCTGGAAATGTTTGAAAACAGTTAAGAGGGACAACAATTTGGAGAAAAATCTAAACTTTCTCTAATTATTCAAAAACTACTTTAACAAATGCAGAATTATGAATATAGTTTTCTACTAAATAGAGATACAAATACATGGGGAGGAGCAAAGTGGTTCAACAGCCCATAAATACATAAATAACCAAGAATGCTAACACAAGCTAGAGCTAGCTACGACAGCGGTTTCCCCCCGCTTCTACTGAACAATCTGCTGTGAATAAATATCCATATGGACCCGACTTGACTTTATTTGTATGTGATAAATAAGTTTATATTTCGCCGGAAAATGGCTAAAAAGATTGAAAAATTGTGTTTCCCAGAAGATTCTGTTTTCCCCCTTCTATGATGCAATGCCCTCTGTAGCTATGCTAAGGCTAGCTGCAGTGCAGTTTTTTCACTTTTATTGGCCATGGAATAACATTAATAATGAGACAATTTTGACTTGACTTTGTTTGTGGATGATAAATATGTTTGTAGTTTGCCATAAAACAAAACTAAAATGGAGGAGATATTACCACTGGTTAAAAGATCCCTCAAACATGAATGACTCGAAAAAGCATCTCCAGGTTTGTTTTTCTACGGAGAAATGCTCGGAAAAGTCACATCTTGATCGATTGAACATGAAACAGACCCTTTTTTGTGAGTCATGAGTGTATATTCTCGAGTGTAAGAAAGCTGGCTCCGGGTCACTGCTGCCTAGATGTAACTGCCGCGTGTGGTTTACTCTGAATTATAATTGAGAGCTTGTATCGATCTGAAAGAGCACTCTCCTGATTCCTGTCTCCTTAGCTCCTCTCTCCTAAGCTCATTCCTTCGCTCGACGAAAAAAAAAAAAAAAAAGGGTCTACATCATTTTAAAAGTCTTATATTTGACATTTTCAAACACTTCTAGATGCCATAGCAGAGATTTTCCCAGTTGCTGGCATGGGTGGGTAGAGGCAATTTGGACATAAAATATGGACATAAACAACTTTTAATCTATGTGAAATGTTTTCATAATTGTTAATAAATCAACATTATGTTCCAGGGATTACATGAGGCATTAAAAAGCATTAAAAGTCATGAAATGTGCCAAAACAAATCAGGCCTTAAATGACATTAAAAAGCACACAGTTTGATTCCTGCAGGCATTAAATGAACATTTATTGTAAAATAAAACATAAAAAAATGACAAAAACAAACAAAACAGTGGCGTCACGGGGCGACACTGGCGCAGACGGTCGGGCGGGTCGTCGGTTCGAATCCTGCAGGTGCAAATTGTCGTCGTGGGCCAGATTATGTGTAAAGTGAAAGTGTCAGCCCGGAGCAATCAAACATCTGGAATATGGAACAAGCACATTTTTCCTAATTATTCGATTATTTTGGATAATTTCAAGTAAAAAAATAAATCTTTTTAAAAGCAAAAGTAAATGTGGATTTCTGCTTGTCCCATTTGCATTAGCCTTTTTTTCTTTCTTTTTTTAAAATCTTATCTTAGTTTCAAACCGACTCAAATTGAACATAAAGTCCCTTAATTCAAGTGATTCTAAGTCATTTATCTAATTTAAGATGGTCATTTTTCCAGTGTGCTCCTAAACATGCTCCACACTGGAATAAGAACAAACATCGCACGGAAGAAATGACATAAATCTATTTGAATCAAGAGATTAAAACTATACATTTGACTAGATTTGGTCTGGTTTTAGATTAAATAAAACAGTCGACTGCCAGTGGATCAAGCGCATTTTTTTTTTATTAATTCTGATTATTTTGTATCATTTCAAGTCAAAAAGGAAATCGTTTTAAAAGTACAAGTTAATTTGTCAGATTTATGCTCTCTATCTCAAACAAACTGCCACCAATTCAACATAAATAACCTTTATTCAAGCATTTTTTCCAGTGCACTGCAGGTTTAACTACAATTCTTCTGGATATGTGTCAGTTTTACCTCAGTTATTGCTCAAAAGTCGCCCGTTGAGCCCAATTACTTTTAAATGTCCAATTTCCCGCACATTCCTCTGTTTGGTGGGGAGGTTAGAAATCTGTAATGACTTCAAATGTATAAATCTTTTACGATTTGGGCTTTAAAATGTCATTCCGTTTGACCCGCTGCCACGTGTGACATCCTCGCAACTGCTCCCAGTCAAACCAATAGTTGATTTGGACATCTTCACCTCATGTCTGGACACAAAGAATGGCCACATCGACTTATATTATGCTCTGCTGTTGATTCCTCCTCCTCCTGCTGACCGTGTGAAAACCTCTCCGTCAATTCTCCCTCGTTACTTGTTTCCAATCCTCTCCTCCTTCCCACAGCTTTTTTTTCTCCTTTTTTTTTTCTGCGGGTCGAGCGGTTCCCGGACATAAAATCACTACCTCTCACTCTTCATCTCTGTCTGCGCTTCCCTTCGCAGCTTTAGATTCAGCGGCGATGGCTCTGGACTGTGCGGGTTTTTTTTTTTTCTGCGCTCATGTAAACACGGCAGCGTCACGAGTAGAGGAGATGAGATCGTTCATTTCAAAATATGAAGCCAAGGCACCGCGTGGATGGTTAGCTTCGGCTGTAGTTTGAATTTGTGGTTTTATATTGAGTTCAGGAATGTGATGTCATAACGCTAAGCATCATGGGATTAGCAGCAATAATAAACTAATGGAGATTTTAAAAGTTTAAGTACTGGAGTTATCGTTCACATTAAAAACACTTGTATTTACCAGCAGTGTTAGGGGTAATGTATTACAGTGTACAGAGTTACAAAACTATATTACTTTTTTCAGTAACTAAGGAATATAATATATTACCTAAACAAAATACGGGAATATATTAGTCATTGCAATTTAAGTAACTCAAGTGCATTTAAATGGTTTGTAACTTTGTATTGAAAAGATGCTAAACTCTCCAAATAAAGTGCAGCACCAAATCAAGTTAGTTTGGCACGTAGCTAAAGTCGTTAAAACAAAACATGATAGAATGGGGGAACACTAAGGAGAACTAAGTCTTTGCCTGCACTTTTGCTCGGTGGCGTTATGACTATTGTCATTGTATATTTTGCCAAAAGTAACTCAAAGTAGTGTAACTCAGCTCCATTTTTGAAACAGATATGGAACACAAACACATTACATTTTTAATGCTGTAACTACTAATATACAATATATTACCATTTAGTCTAAGTCGGATCCATATCGATGTTTATTGACAGCGGATTGTTCAGTAGAAGCGAAAAAGTAGCACTAGCTAGCGTTAGCATTAGCACGATGTTAACATGAAGCATCATGTTAGCATTCTTTATGTATTTATGGACTGTTGAACCACTTTGCTTCTCCCCATGTATTTGTATCTTTGTTTAGTAGAAAACTATAATCATAATTCAGCATTTGTTTAGCAGTAGTTTTTGAATAATTAGAGAAAGTTTAGATTTTTCTCCAAATTGTTTCCCCTCTTATATTTACTGTTTTCAAACATTACCATATATTGGCGTCTGTAGAGCTCGAGATTGAAAAATAAATGCAAGTAAATGCAGTGTCCAGGCAAACATAATGTCCAACAGAGGTAACGTCCAAATTAGTGTCAGCAGCAGATAATGACAAGCCTCAGGGGCGCCCCCGTCCTCAGACTCTCCTACTCAAAAACCCAGTGGGAGAAAAAAGAAACCTCGGGGAGAACCACAGAAGGAGAGATCCACTCCCATGGACAGACAGGCTATAGAAAGACCCAGACGGGCCAAGATCGCTGAACGTCCAGTCCTTGTTGGAGCTTCAGTTATAGTTGTCCAGTCCCTGTAAGCGGGGGTTCCTCCACAGATAGGGCTGAAGACCAAACAGTGGTTGTAAGTAGTGGTAGAGGTGTCAGAGCGGGTCGTCTCAGGATCAGAAGGTCTGGGAGTTGGAATCCCAGCTCCTGCAGGTGCCCACTGTTGTCGTGTCCTTGGGCAAGACACTTCACCCACCTTGCCTACAGTGTCTGCGTACACTGGTGTATGAATGAGAGTGTGGATGGGTGACTGGTTCCTTGCTATAAAGCGCTTTGGGCCTAATGAAGGTGGAAAAAGCGCTATATACAGTAAGTTTAAACCATTTACCATTTTTACCATTTATATGAACTCTAGAATGTATTTCGCTAAATGTATTTATTTGGCCCTTGATGTGAAAAAGGTTCCACCCCTGCTTTAGGCTGTGGATTAGAGCTAATAATGGTAGATGTTTTTGTAGCTAATGGCTAACTCTAAGATTTTGAAGCCCCTAAAAAAAAACTCACTACAATCACTGCTCTATACAAATAAGATAATAATAATAATACATGAAAATAATAGGCATATGTGACTGTAAACATTTCTTTTTTATCAAGTCTGTGGTCTGAGCTGACCTTCTCCCACGCACTTCTTTCAGATGACTCACGAAACCCAATATTTTATCCCCAATTATTCCAAACATACACACCATAACCAAACATAGCATCCGCCGCGTTGCACTTAGCGGCGCCGTCGTTCCCTGGAGTGCTTCATTTCCATCCCTTCTCCCGTTCGCGTCGCTTTGAAGTCGCTCGCTCTGTAACGGCGGCGGAGGCGCGTTTAGCCGCCATTAGCATAAACCTAGCCTAGCCAACTGTTGGTGGGCGGCAGAAACGGTAAACAACATCGTGAGCTATTAGCGCGTTTTACAGAAGCATGTGATGGATGCTAACGGCGGCGGACGGGCTTCAGCCTCGATAGCCTCGTCTTGTTGTAATTAAAGATGATGGATTCTGTTGTGTGACTACAGCGGGGGGCAGGGGGGGGGCGATCAGAGCGAGACAAAGCCTTAGTCAAACAGCCTCTGGTGCGTTTTTCCACCGCGCGCTAACCCAATGTTTCACCTCAGCAAGTGCAGTTTCATAAAGCGAGTGCGAGCGTCATTAAGCGTGAGCGTAAACACACGCCCTGGATAAAGGTCTATGTTTAGATTAACCTTTGTACTCATCATAAACATACCTGGAGGTGTGGTTTTCTTTTGAGAAATCCTGCATATTTAGGTGGTAGTCAGCAACGTAGAAAACGGACTGAAGTACAGTACTAGAGTTTATGAGGATCTGTTCCTAGCTTGTCCTGTCAGAGGTTCACAATCAGGGCTTGAGTGCAGAGCAGAACAGACCCGAGGAGAAAGGCCGAGGTATAGGAAAAGTCCTGCTCACAATGATACGACCTGTCAACCAATTTCCAATACTTATCGACCAAATATTAGTTTTTTGCTTTTGGGGAAACTGGCTAAAACTAGACTGAAACCTTTTGAGTTTGTGTCAACTAAAACTATCATATAAAAGAGTAAAATGTGACTAAAAAGCACTTTTGGTCTAAGACTAAGACTTGTCTCTGTACGTCCTGAGGTTTGGATGGTCAGCAGAGGCAATGGGAGCAGAGCCTCTACTTTGCATCCTCACACAAAGTCTGGGGAAACTACAGTCAATACATCTGTATCATCTCAACGCTATTGACCGATTCTGCTAAGTGTAGTTGCTTGCAGGGCTGGACTGGCCATCTGGCGTAGCGGCCATTTCCGCCGCAAGTAGACAATGTTGTGAACTGCCTCGTGTTTAGTAGAGTAGCGGGAGCCAATTTTTTCTGCCAGTCCAGCCCTGGTTGCTTGTATTGCTTTGGTCCACTCCACATTTTACATTGGTGCTTTTGTATGCTAAAAATCTCTATTGTAATACTTTCTTCAAATGTATACAACATTTTAAATACAAAGGTTTGTAACTTGCTGAATGTTAGAGTTTTGTTTTTTAAATTACAAACAATGAAAGAGGAAGCCATATGTTAGTTGTGGTCCAAACTCATTCCTAACCTTTCAAACATATTTGTAACATCCTGATTCTTCACAGAGATGAGTTTATCAGCACATTTCACGACTTACAGGGTCACCTTTTAGGGCCGTTGTCACAGAAATGCTAGAAAACTCATGAGAGTTCATGAAATTGATACAAATGCTCGATAATTAGATGAACACTGTTTTTCCCACAATTGCCAGAGTTCACAATAAGGAGGACACAGAATTTGTTCCACATAATCTTTACATAATCTGTAAAACAAACAGTCCACAATGCATTTCAAAATAAGCACTGCCTTAAAGTTTACCCTTTGCGATCCCATTCTCTAAACCTGTCAAGTGTCGTCTCTGTTCTCGAATACACTTTTAAATATTCATAGTTGTGGATAATAATAGCACCGTGTGGGAGTGATGGATAAATTATATAAGTGAGAGTTGCATAAAATAAAAAGGAGCTTCAAACCCGCCTTGACCTCAAAGGGAAGCAAAACAGTTTGAAACTATACCTCTGTTATCATTTATAAAGGGCAAACCTCCTGAAAATATGCCACACTTTGTTCTGTTGTTTGTTTAAAAGCAAATGTCAAGGTGAAATTTGGAAGATGCTTGAGCTTTACAGGTTATAATATTGTTCCCTGGTCAAATCAGGAGTATTTTGCCATCGCTGAAGTGTTTCATCGGCATTTTGTGAATTTAAAGTAAAGTAAAATCTCAATAGGTCTCAACATTTATTATTGATTTCAAGTGAGGCTTTGACCTAAATGTGGTCGATGGTTGACAACAGCTGAAAACATCTGCATCGCTCATAATTTGCAATGTTTGATGGCCAATGCTAACGGCTATAGGAAAAATATATTGAGCATGCTAATTGTCTGCATACGTCAGGTTTGAACACCGCTTTTCCTTTTTATTGCTATGGATAGAACGCTCTATTGAAACAGACGCTGGAAGCAGTTGAGTAACAGAAGTTGTTTCAATGATTTCTATGTCTGTGATTCCTGCCCATATACATGAAAAGGAGAAGCAACGTTTGATCCTAACAATTAACATGGTGGCTAGTTCGGGAACTTTTTAATGTCCTTTATTGTAATTTTCCTGTAGCTGTTGGCATGAGCCATCAAATACAAATTAGCGTAATAATAATATTAATGCCTTACACTTGTATTGCGCTTTACAGGCCTGTATTACCAAGTTTCTCAAAGTGCTACACTGTCGTCATTATTCATTCACTCGATACTCGGTGGTGGTAAGCTACTGTTGTAGCCACAGCTGCCCTGGGGTAGAGTGACAGAAGTGAGGCAACCAGTCTGCGCCATCGGCCCCTCCGACCACCACCAACCACTCCCTCACACACTACATTCGCTAGGCTTCCTGGTGTTACCAAACGGTCTCCCATCCAAGTACCGACCAGGCCCTTCCCTGCTTAGCTTCCAAGATCTGACGGGATTGGGCAGAGCAAAGGCGGTATGACCACCAGCGTAGGCTATTAAAGTGTCATCTGAGCTCAATGTTAACTCAAATTCAGTTCAGTTTCTGCTTTTTGTGGGTCAGACACACGTCCATTGACCACTAATCATCGTATGTTCATGATAAAGAAACCACAGAAATTATATAAATGTCATTAAATGGACATAAAATACCTCGCTAAGATTTAGTATAGAGCCTGGCTTCGCTAATTTCAAACGTAATTCATTGGGCTAACAAAATGTACACATAGGAACAGACTCATATAGGTAAAGGCATTTCAGTGATTTCTGTCGCCATCCATCTTTAACATAAGATTCTTGAAAGTAAACACCACTTATGTTCGTCAGTGTGTTACCGCGCCAACGCATTCCACTCCAGTCGTTATTTGAAACAGACGCCGGATTTGAAAGTCCACAAACAAACATTGAGAGGAGTGAACTTGCTGCGTTTTCTTTCGCTAACCATGGACGTAAACGCAATGCCTGTCGAGCGGCTGATGGTCGAGGCTCGAATTCTGGAGTGCAAGTTGCTGGTGAACAGTAAGCTCATCGCCATGCAACAGGATCAACTCGAGGAGATGCTGGAGTTCAACCATACTTTGGGGCAAAAGATGGCGGACCAGGTCAGGGCTGCCAAAGAAATGGAGGAGAGCTTGAGAAAACAACAGCAGGATTGGAACAGAAAGGAGGGAGGGCTGGCTCAAGACGAAGTGGTGCAAAGGTTGAACACCAGAAATGCTGCTGTGGTCGTTGCAGTAAAGGACCTCAAGACAAAGCTCCAACAGAAGGAGGCAGAGGAGAAGGTTTGGAAGAAAGTCACGATGCAGCACGTGAGTCGTGAGGCTGAACTTTACAAGGCCAACGAAGATCTGAGGGCAAAGGTGGACGACAACGAGCGGCAGATAGAAGCACTGAGGCAATGCAACAACGATGTGTTCTCAAAATTTGAGAAATCGCTGATGCTCCTGGTGGAGTACGACAGGAAATTCGTAAAGTGTGACAGACAGATGGACGACGTGATGATCAAGGCCCAAGGCTGCACGGAGAGGGCGTCCGCAGTGATAACGGACCTGAAAAAGGAGAAGTCAGCCCTCAAGCAAAACCTGCAGGACATGGAGAGACAGCTGGAGCAGAGAGACCAGATGCTCGTAGAGATGTCAGAGAAAGAGGACCTGCTGATCTCAGTGGTGACGCTGTTGGCGCAAAATCCGGCCCTGAGCGAGAGAATATTCGAGAGAGAGTTGGAGCAGATGAGAGCAAAGAACGAAGATAGTGAGAGTGAATGGGAGGAGATGACGTCAGAAGAAGTCAGAGAGAGAGAGTTGGAGCCAACGAGAGCAACGGACGAAGATAGTGAGGGTGAATGGGAGGAGATGACGTCAGAAGAAGAAAGAGAGACGGACTTGGAGATCACGGCAGAGGAAAGAGAAAGACGGAGAGAGTCGGAGAAGACGATGGAGATGGAGGGGGAGACACAGCAGCGAAGCCATCATAAGTGGTGGTGCACGTAATCAATAAAGTCTTCGTTAAGCTGCATAAATCGGTCCATTTCTTATTGAGTTGTAACCATTCGCAACACAGAAAGTCATCTTTAAAGTAATACAAAGTCATGGCAACTGGCGACTATATCGGATAGAGTCAAACAGAATCTGAGTCTGAAAACTGCCAACTGCCCAAATCCTGGAAGCTTTCTGACTTTTGTACAGTCAGAGAGGAAATAGTAATTAGGCTAACAGGGCTAACAGGACTTCTGACAACTGAGCGATAGTGTGGCAATGATTCAGACTTGCGTGGTGCTGGCCAAAAGGCAATTTCGTTACTATATCAGTATGTCATTTTAAACTGTTAGAGAAAATGAAAAGATGTCTGTTATGCCTCAGTATGACACTAACTGTCCAGTATGTTACCATGGAGATCAGCAACAATTTTTAACTCTGTTCGACCTTTTCATATTTGGTGAAGAAAAAAGCTGTGGAACAACTCCATTAGCTGTTTGAGTGAAACGGGTAAATACATCCAACACACTGTGGTGTTTTAATCTGAACAATAACTCCAGTAGTTTTAACTTTTAAAATCTCCATTAGTTTATTAGTGCTGCAAATCCCATGATGCTTAGCGAAATGGCATCACACTCGTGAACTCTATGGAAAAGGCATCCATAATTCAGTATTTGTTAAAGTTTTAATGGAGTAGTAAGTGGAGTAAAAGAGTTCTCTGTGGTTCTCTGGAACCGGGGAAAACATCTTCCTCAGTTGAAAAAGGCACATGAACGCTCGCTCAACTGGGGTCAAAACGAGCTTCCCAAATCAGCTTTTTAGCTAAACACTGCTACTTTCTTGGCTTTTGTGTGACCTCTTTTGTCCTCGGAGTAACATCATTGTGAGTGAAATGCATGACATTAATGCTAGCAAAAAGTAAATACATGTCTTTTTTTTTTTTTACACAACAAACAGATGCTAACACCATTTACATTTGGTGGCTAAACAGTTAGCGTTCGAGATGCTAACACCACATGTAAATGGTTAGCTCAGTTAAGCTAATCAGTGATAAAATACAGTTTTTATTTTATTATTTTTACGAACACAAACCAACTGGAAACAATGACGTCACATCTCGGCACAACGAGCGCCCCGGTTCACGTGAATAAACTCGGCTAACACTATAACACCTAATGAAATGCTAACGTTACACAAGATAAATACTGTTTTAGAGTCCAGGATATTGTAAATTCAATGTTTCTGGGTATTACTAAACCAAAAATAGATGAAAACATATGAAAAAGTAGAGAAAAGATTGCCTGTCCATTCCACACAGGGAAGTTAGTCTGGTCACGGAGCAAATGGAGCAGTTTGAAGGGGCGGGCCTAATTTGCACACATTGTCAGTGAAATAAACCAATTAGCAATTAGCGTACGTGACGACAGCTGTCAGTCCAACTCACAAAATATGAACTGAATATAAACTCACGAGAACGTGGAGGCAAAATCCTCGACTCCTTCATCCATGATTGGTTTTGGCTAATGTTAATGTCAATTGAACTAACAACATAGCAGTGCAGCTAGTGACGCAACCTTGCTAATTCTCTGTGAGGCTTGTGATTGGTCAGCAACTTGTTTACCGTGTATGTAAGAAGAGGGAGGAGGTGGAGCTGACCAGTGCAGGACACCACGCTCTGAAACAGGGAAAAGAAGTGGGTGTGGTTGATCAGGCTAGAGAAAAGAGCCGTGGAGCTACATCAAAGTAATACATGTGAACAATAACGCCAGTATTTTCTCATATATTTACAGTATTGGAGGTTATTGCGATCATTCAAATCTTCTGGTTTGATTCATCTTGCACACTTTCCTTTTTTTGCAGCTTCAGGTCCGTGTTTACCGGCGGATGTTCTGTGCCCATCATTGTGATATTTTGGTTCGTTCCTAACCCGGTTCCCTGTTTTACCCCACAGCTCTGGACTCCGCCACCCCTCACCATCTCCCCCATCCCGTGAACTGCTACCTCTGCCTCCCCCACGCCTCCACACAGCTCCCGTTAACACACAACGGGACGGTCCACTGACAAAATCAGAGGCTATACCTGGAAGAATGTTAATGTTACTAACGTACTCTATGGTGCCGGCGTTTTTTATTTAACACAGACAATCAAACCATTAGAAACCGTTGTAAAATAGAGTGATAGACGGTGTGTGTTTAGGCTGGATGATGCTTGTGGACAATGTTGTAACATATCGTTAGCCACATAGCATAATTGCCCAAGTAATTTTTCGGCCAAATGTACATATTTCCTTCATTCTACCCTCTAAACACTGCAACATCTTGGCTATGTCTTCAGTCAGTCGCCCTAAAAACCTTAGAATATGATCTAGACAGTTATGCTAAGAGGCTAACGATACAGTATGTAGCTTGATTTGAGCTAATATTAGAGATGACTTCTTTCCAATGGTGCTAGCAGGAGTTGACGTTTGCCGTACAAATCATTTTCTGATTGCTCAATACCAGAACTAGTATTGTATTAAGCTTTGGTCTCCAACTGGTTTCCCCCATTTGGAAAAGCTACTTTAACCAAATAAATGCGGTTTCATCTTTACACTCTGCCTGTACAAGTGTGCGGATTGTGTTCAGCGTGTTCATAAGTCACTACGGAGAGAAAGGAGAAAATGCATTTATAATATGAGCTCTACTTGAGATAGCAATTGACTCTGTGCATAACTTCAAATCATAACAACGCCGCCCAAGAAGTGACTTCCTGTTTCGATCCAGCGCGCCAAAATAAAAGCACACAGCTCGTCTCATTGATTAATTCAGCAGGTACTTGCGACATTACAAGAATATAATTAAATACACACGTTTTACTTAATAGTTAGGCAGAAAGTTGAACTAATGAACTGATGAACTAATTAACCAATGAATAAGATGGTGCTTTTATTTTGGCGTGCTGGAGCGAAACAGGAAGTCACTTCTTGGGCGGCGTTATGTACAGAGTGAAGTCCTCAGAATGTTTGTAGAAATCCTTTTGTGAGCTACTTGGAAAGAGCTGGAGGGTTTAGTTGAGGATGTTTCACTTCTATTCACAGAAGCTTCTTTTTAGCTCTTTTTGACACACTAAGAATAGAAGCAAAACGTCCGGTCGAGGATTTAAAGGTTCATTATTCAACTTTTTATGTAAAACCATTTTTTTTATTTGACCTTTCAGTGACCCAGCGGCTGTTACTTTCCATCAAAGAGGCCTCTAGGACGGCTCAGGATCAATTGTTTAAGGGTTTCTGGTTGGTTTTCTGGATGGAACAGATGTGTAACCATGGAGACGGTTCAATCAGCAGTGAAAACCTACCAGAAACCCTAAAAAACATTTATTCTGGGGCGTCCTATAGGCCACCGGGATGGAAGGGTCACCATGAGGTCACTAATATAAACTTTTTTTTACACAAAACGTTGCATGGCTTCACTGCGGTGAATACTTCCTGAACGAATAAGAGCCTTCACTGACACACTGGCTCCTTAACTGGTTGGAGACTCTTCAGCAACGGCGCAGCAAAGTCCAAAACTCCTCCACCGAGTCCCTTGAATTCAGTTCTGCGGGTTGAGTACATCCAGCTTTCAAAGAGCCTGTTTAATGCTAATATCTAAAGGAAACACGATACCTGTCCTTTTCTCTCTTCAGCTGTCATCTCTTCTCTTCAGTCAGCCGCTCCCAAAGTAACACCTCCATCTTGGCTCCACCGCTAACCTCTCCACCTCTTCAACCAGAGCTTCTCCGCCTCTGTCTCTCTCTCCCTCGTCTCCAGGGATGTCACGATGCCCAATTTTAGCAATACCTTTATATGTTTGAGGAGACGTAGAGGATAGATTAGATGTAAATCATATTGTTGCTTCTAAAGTTCTCGTTCTGGTTCACATTTAACACTTTGAAAACCAAACCTTAACGAATCAACTGGACTTTCCAAATAAATCCTGACAATTTTATCCATCTTGCTCTGGATTCTAGAAGAAACTTCCCATTCATTTTTCCCATAGACTATTCGTGTATTCGCTCTCACATCAAAACATACCACACTTTCCATACTATTTATTTAAAACTACATATGTTTTATTTGTTTTAGATTTTCTTTCATTTACAAATTTGGTCAGACGTTAAGGGCCTATCTCACCGGAGGAGAGTTGCGGAGACATTGCGAGGACTGCTGCGGCTGGTAGTCTCCGCAGCCCTGATTGAGTGCTCGCATACAAAGGGCCCATCACACCGGGCTGGAGACTAGTTGGGGTCTAGAGCTGCCGCTGGTCACGGAGATGTCTCCAAGACGTCCCCTGGAGATGAGGTGAGTCTCCGGGTAGTCTCAGTGAAAACGGACAGGTTCGATTTCAGCGGAGTCTCCTCATTGTCTCCGTGAGGTCTGTGTCTTAAGCAGTTGTGGCAACGAACACTGTTGTCCTCAACCTGTGGGACATTTCTGTGAAGTCCTCGCCATGTCTCCGGGACCTGTCGGATACCAAGGAGACCCAGTCGTATTGAGTCTCTTTGAGATCTCCTTGGTGTCCGACCGGTCTCATAGACATTGCAGGGACTTTACAGAAACGTCTCACAGGTTGACGCAATACATAGTGTTCGCGACACAGCTGCTTGAGACCGCGCCCGCATGGTGCAGTATCCGCTAAAATCAAACATGTTTGTTTTCACCGAGACTCCCTGGAGACATCTCCGTGACCAGCAGCGACTCTAGTCTCCAACTGGTCCATAGTCTCCAGGCCTGTGAGACAAGCCCTTTGCCCCACAGCCGATTATAGCTCCCATTATTTTTTCCGTCTCACTACGTTAACCACGATTATTTGTAAAAACTGGCTTAATCTTGACATCCCTGAGCTCCTGACTGACCCGTTCTCCCCTCCTGTCCCTCCCTCCCGCCCCCCTCCTCCCGCCCACAGGGCCACCCTCCTGCCGCCGACCCCTCCAAGGCTCCGCGGCCCGGCGCCTCCTCCTCCTCCGCCGCCACGTCCGCCGCCTCCGAAAAGAAGAAGCAGGAGTCCCGCAAGGATAAGAAATAGGATTGGGACTCGGGCTGGGGTAGGCTGAAAGCCATTTTGCTCCGGCCCCGGGGGGAGGCGAGGGTGGGGGAGGAGGAGGAGGGGGGGCAGAAGGGTCCCGCGCGGGTGCTCATGACCATAGAGCTGGAGATGACCCGGGTGAACGGGGAAGGCTCAGCTCAAGGCGAGGCACAGCAGAGCCTCCTCTCTCGCCTCAAACGCCAGCTGCACTTACGATAGGGCGCGGGATCCGGCGAGTTCAGGAAGGTTCCATTCGCCAACGTTCACCATGTTGACGTGATATCTTTTCATTCCCCGAAAAAATCTACACTTGGGCTTTTGTGGAGGCCTTTCTAGATCAGTGAACACAGTATGGTCCGAAAATGTCCGAACAGGGTCATTAACCAATCGCTTACATACGTGGGAAACGCAATAGTGGATGAGATGTGTTGATTGTGTTGCCACGGCAATGACCAATCAGTTTTCATTCATTTCCAAAACATATAATTAAAGTTTTTTTTTTAATGTTATTATTATTACAAACAATGAAAGAACACCCCATTCAGTTTCAATGTTAGTTTTGCTCCAAATTCATTCCCAACTTTATTCCCAATTCCTCACAGGGACGAGTTCATATAGTCACATTTCACAAGTTGCAGGGTCACGTTTCAGGGTCACGGTCGGTTTACAGTATATCGAAGGAGGACAAAACATTGCGTTCCATTGCTAGGAAAAAATCAGGTAATAGGGCATTTAAACACCTGTTGTAAGTAATAACTGCATTTAATTTTTTTGTTTGAATGTTTAAGCCACTAACAGGAAGTGACATGGATGGAGGTAAAGCTCCACAGAGGTTTTTGACTCGTTTCTCCTTTAACATAACACGGTCGGCACGGCAACAGTTTAAAATGGATCACCCCTTCACTTCCTGTCAGTCTCCAGTAAGGAAGTGAAACTAAAAATGGTCAAACTAAATCTTAAATATAATCGCGTTAACTATGTTTTAGCGAACGTTGCACTTGAAGTCGTTATGTGAACGAATCGCCAAATAGCGGGTATGCATTTGACATTTTGAAATCAATTCCTGTATGATTTTATTTTTTCATATTTTCCCCCCAAAATTGAGAGCAACCCCATCCAAATTTAAAATGTAAATTGACCAATGTCTATTTATCAAGTACAGTATCTTACACCTGTACGTTAAAATGCAATACTAACAGCGACGTGGCGATCCCTCGAATGTCATGTTTATGTATTATAGCCAAAAGAAGACGGTAACTCCTGTTCACTCATCACTTTGTCTTGTCTGCCCCCCCCCCCCCCCCCCCCAAAAAAAAAAAAACATCTCCGAAATGTGATATTATTATATTTCCTCACGAACCATTTCTGCCCCGACACATTCGAGCGCTTTTGCTTTGACACGACAACAGAAATCTCCACAAAAGGGCCGCGGTCGTGGTGTTGGTTTGGCTCCGCTTCCCTTTTCATTACCCTCCCCATGCCCATTCCCCGAGTGCATCCGATACGCATCACCTCTCCCTCCGCCGCGGGGACAAGCCAATTTGCTTATTTTTTTTCTTCCCTCCTTCAATATGTCAACCTCTAACTCCCGCCTCCCTCTCTCTCTCCCAGTTTCATCCTCTTTGACTGTCCATTTCTGGACTCGTGTTAATTCAAATTGCATGTCTGATTTCTCGCTCCCTCTATATCGTCCTCCATCCCGATTTGAGGCCCTGGGCGAGAACGTTAATGTTTTTTTTTGCACTACATTCTTTATTCCACCATTTGGACATGTTACGGAGATGGAAAGGTCGAGCTTTATTCATTGAAAAAAGCAAAAGATACCGGAAGACAATCCTCAAAAGTGTGAGCAACAGTTTTGATGGAACCACTTCTGATCTGGATATTTCACCGGAAGGTTAGACAGTCCCTCAGTGGCCCGGATCCAACGTCTCCCATGGGACGACAAGCTCTGACCCAGATAATGTTTTGATTTGTAACATATAAAACAAAATACAGTAATTTTCTCTCTAATTATCATTGAAAAAGCGTTAGTTGTATTATGAAATATGATCATTTTAACACACAGGTTGTTTCTATTCTAAGTATAATATTTAAAGAAATGCTCCCTGGGAAACATTCCCGTTTGAGGGCCTTTCTCACCAGCCTGGAGACTAGTTGCAGACTGGAGTTGCCGCTGGTCACAGAGATGTCTCCGAGACGTCCCCTGGAGATGTGGCGAGTCTCCGGGTAGTCTTCGATTTCAGCGAAGTCTCCGCATGATCTCGGACAGGTCTACGAGGCCTGAAGCAGTTGTGTCGTGATTACTATTTGTTGTCCTCAACCTGTGAGACGTTTCTGTGACGTCCCTGCAATGGTCTCCGAGACCTGTTGGATACCGGGTCTCGACTCTTTGAGATCTCCTCGGTGGAGGGTCTCGGAGACACTGCAGGAACGTCACAGAAACGTCTCACAAATAATGTTGGCGACACGGCTGTTTGAGACGGCGTAGTCCTCTGGGAGGCCATGCAGAGACTCCACTGAAATTGAACGTGTTCGTTTTCACTGAGACTCGCTGGAGCCTGGCCTTATCTCGGAGACATCTCCATGGCCAGCTGGGACTCAAGTCTCCAACCAGTCTCCAGGCCGTTTGTATGCGCACAATCAATCCGAGTTGCGCTCTCGCTCTCCGGTGAGAAAGGCCCTTTAGATCCCGCCCCAGCCGTTAAGATCGAGAACCACTGGCCGAGTGGGACTTGGCTGAGCCGGTTTGAAAGCCTGAAACATCTACTTTCTGACACACAAAACATAAAAACATCAACCACACGCTCATACAGACTGGAGCCAGGAACAATTATACGAGAAAAACTGAACAAAAATGTCCGATAGAACCTTATAATTCTCATTGGACAAGGCTTTCGGTTTCAAAGTTATGTGCCAAAGTCGGCCATGTTGTAGCTGGCGGGAGAGCTTAGACATCAGAAGGGTAATTAGCCGCCTGTTTCACCTATGCCCAAGGCCGGTCTCGCCTCCACACCTCTTCTTTCTTACTGGTTCTTCTACTGTCAATTCCCAAACTTGATGTTGATTTCAATCGCACGTCTTCTTCTCTCTCAGCCTTTTAATGTTATTCGGTTTTAGTCGAGAGGTCTTTCAAACTGTTGTCACGAAAGTTCCGATGTTTCCCTCCTTCCCTTCTCTCTCCTTTCTCGCAGTTGCATCTTCCTCTGTCAGTTTCCGAACTTGTGTGTTAATTCAAATCGTGTGTGTACCTCTGAACGCTAACCTCTCTCCTCTCTCTCTCTTCCCGCCTTGTCTTCCTTCTCTTTTCCAGACAAAGACTTGAATTCTCCTCCGCTGTCCGCGCTCTCCCTCCTTCCTTTTGCTCCGCCTGACGCAGCCCCCCACGATATTTCCAATTATCTCCTCTCTTTCAAGGCACTGGCGCTGGTTGTAGAAGCAGCCGGGATGACATCCGCACAGTCTCTCTCTTTTTTTTACCGCGTGCGTGTACAATAAAAGGGCCAACCGGAGCTTAAAGCGACGCCATGTAACGTCCTAGCCGCGAGATACCGAGCTTTGAAACGTACGTCGGAGTGTCACAGACTGGCATATTAACCGCTTTCTGCCCATTGACCGCCCTGCACTTCTGTAATTTTCTGTCTAACGCTAAAGAAATGTGTTACCAGAGCGTTGTAAATAGTGCACATAATAATAAATATAACTTTTCTGCCATTATAGAGTCTGCTCTTTTATTGACGTGTGTTGAAATTACATTACATTACATGGAGAGGCTGTGAGGGGGGTGTGGTCTCTCCCTGCGAGGTAACCCTGTCCGCTCTGCCACGGGAAAGAGGGTCGAACGGGCCCTGTCCAGATCATTGTTGAGCACAAAACACAACAGCTATACAGTCAATGGGAGAGAGTGACATTTACTGAAAAATAACCCTGTAGCTCTGCTCATGGGAGCTCTATGCATGTGTTTCCAATGACATCACACATAGTTCCGGTGGCCATTTTGAGCCCCAAAGTAGAATTATGCAGTAGTACAACATGTAACAATATCTCAACTCATGAATGAAAGACAAGTGTGGTATTTTTTGTACTCGTAATCATTGCTCAAGAAGATAACAGTTAAAACACGGCCCCAGAGACGCAGGTTAATGTGATATAACCAACAAATGTAGCAGCTCAGTCTGTCGAGCTACAGCAGGATTTACTAAAGATCTGCTTCACTCCTCAGACTAAATTAACTCATCAAAGAGGAAACAGAAAACCTTTCTCTGTGATTTTTACAGTTTGTCAGGTCGGCAGAGTCTGAGTCAGTGTTTAAGATGTTAGCATGCTACCGGTTAGCAACAGTCATTAATCAACTGTCAATGTCTTCAACATGATAAACACATGTGTGGCTCACATCTATGAACACTGAGGAAATACGACAGTAACAGCTCAGCTCTGACCTCTGTCACATGTTGTATCCAAGGAGAGATGTTTGTGGTTCAGGGCTTTCTCTTGGAGAGGTCAGAGCTGAGCTGTTAAAGCTCAATGCTAACCGGTAGCATGCTAATATCTTGAGCAGCTTAAACACTGACTCACTGGTTTCTTCACATAAACCTGCGTCTCTGGGGCGTGTTTTTACTGTTATCTTCTTGAGCAATGATTACAAGTACATAAAATGGCCACCGTCAGTCAGTCGTCTTTCATTTTCATCCTGAGTAGAGATGTTGTTACATACTATATAATTCTACTTCGGTATTCAAAGTGGCCGCCATAACAACAAAAGTCACATGACTGAAAAGCATGTTATATGACAATAAAGGTCTATCTAAATCAGATTTTTTTATTTGTCAAACCATGTGACTGATTTGAAATTATATTTCTCTCATCCTTGATTGTGGAGCGGGGGGTGGGGGAAGAGGGGCAGAAGGGAGGGCAGGAAGTTCAGCTTCCTGATGGCCCCCCGATGGAGTAGAGGTTTACTTTCGTCTTCCTCAGAGGCGTCTCCAAACCTAACCCGAACTATCGGTTTGGAGGGCTGTCTAAATGGAGGGTTATCGGAATAAGGGGGTAGACGCCAAAGTGCACATAGGCTTCAGTTCTCCAGTCCCCACCACACGGCGTCAGTGTGGCCACGCCCGGGAAGAACAGCTGGAGACGCCTCTGGAGGTAAATTTCCAGTCTGTCGAAGTGCATCAGTTTTTTTGTTTTACCCAGTGTCTTTCTAAAAGAACCAACACACGAATGAATGTTCCTTTCGATGGGGATACTCGGAAAAAGCGAAACCCAGGGGTCTTATTCAGGTTAAACAGAATATGAGCATATTACTGACTGCATGAAAACGTAGTGAGAGGTTTATGTAAATGTCTGTCTATCGTTGTCCTCATAGTGCATCGACATGAGGTCACACAATTTGTTTTTGATTTATTTGAGCTGAAACTGATCCCTGACCTACAGCCTCACAGCTCTCAAGATATGATCATTGTTCAGGACCTTTTGATACTTTTATGTTTTTGATACCAGCAGTACCCAGACTTTTTGGTATTGTTTAACACTACCCAGCCCTAGGCGTGTGAGGAGGGTAATCCAGGTGAAGGGAGGGAGCAGAGCAGGGTTTACTATTGACACCTACAGATGAAAATGAAAAAAATAAAATAAAATCCTAGAGAATAGCTTCAACAGGCTGATTCACACACAACTAGCAACCTGGATAATTGACTCTGCATAAGTGACTTCCTGTTTCCATCCAGCACGCCAAAATAAAAGCACACAACTCGTCTCATTGATTAGGTCAGCGGGTACTTGGAACATTACAAGAATATAATTAAATACACACATTTTAAGTGTTTTGCCTGTTAATAGTTAGGCAGAACGAAAGTTAAATTAAAGAACTGCTGAACTAATTAATAAGATGGTGCTTTTATTTCGGTGTGCTGGATCGAAACAGGAAGTCACTTCTTGGGCGGCATTGTTATGATTTGAAATTATACACAGTCAATTGCCCAAAGGATCTGCATTTCAAAACACTACAGCCATCTCTGCCTCCTTTAGTCCAGCTTGGAGGGCCCTAAATGAACCGAGTACATGAGAGAAAGGTGAGTGCGAAGTGCCAGCCAGTGTTTCCGTCCCAGAGAGTTTTCACAGCGGATCTCTGCGGACACCGATGCGGCGTTTATGACTCAATCTGAACCGAGGGCCGGCGCTGAGAGCCGGACTCGGAGTGAAAGAGACGTCCCACAGCGGAGGAGTGCAGGGGCAAGGGGTGAGCGAAGGAGCGCTAGTGCAGAGAAATATGAGTCTCGACCTCTCAGAACCCTTCACATCCACTGATTCAATCTGCTCTCATCGCGGATAATGGGCTCCGCCGCGCCGTGTCCCTGCCCCGGCTAAAGGCCGCTATTTCTGGACACGTAAGAGCGCGGCTTACAGTAACAGCTGCACATTTTTCAGAGGACGGGAGCGAGTCACAGGAGAGAGAGAAATAAGAGAAATGTGGGGATTACTGAGGGCCGTGAGTGACGTCTGGCTTGATATCGATCGCCTTCTGAACTGTATTGTGATTTAGTGCGTGACGGGATTCATTTACATTCAAACTCCTGAATTACGGAGTCAATAAGTCTAGATTGGAATTACTAGGAATTACTTTTTGTAGTGCACGTTCCAACAAAGCAAAAAAACGAGAGTGACGATGGACAGTGTTTTTGGACGTTAAACTCATTCTAGGGGCGACGGTGGCGCAGATGGTAGAGCGGGTCGTCTCATGATCAGAAGGTCGGGGGTTCGAATCCCCCCTCCTGAAGGTGCACATTGTCATTGTGTCCTTGGGCAAGACACTTCACCCTCCTTGCCTCCAGTGTCTGCGTGCACTGGGGTGTGAATGGGTGAAGCCCCTTATGAGAGACCAACAGGCCCGTTTGGAACCATGAGGCCGTCCTTCTGTGGACCCACCACCTGCAGGAGGCGCCATAGGGGCTGGTGAAGCTCCAACAGCTGCCCCCACGACCCGGCAACGGACAAGTGGAAGAAAATGGATGGATGGAAACTCATTCTAATGTTGACCTTTTGGCATTTTCTTTGAGACCAACAGTAGGGCCTTCCGATGTCCACTGTAGTCTTAAAAAATGAAACCTTTTATTTATTTATTTCATTCAGTCTTCTTATCACCTTACAAAGATTGGGGGATATGAAAAAATAAAGGGATTGGACAACTTTCCCCCCCCCCTTGGTAGTCAGGACGTTACATTTACGATCACAATCTTTGCAAATGTGTCAAAAATCCATAACTTACGTCTGATAAACCGCCCCCACTCGGACACGACGCCGAACATTCTTAGTTGCTCTGAGTTTGCACATTCCGCCTCAGTGGAGTTCTTCTGGGTCACGTTTCTCTGACTCTCTGTTTCTCTGACTCACGGTGCGTAACCCGAGCGTCTGCATCTCCGCCGCTGTGCTCCGTGTTTACGCCGCCGGTTATGAGCGCTCACGACACTCCCCACAGTCCTGCACCTGCGCGGGACTTTACTACGAGGATGTGACACTGTTTTTTAAAAAGATTTACCGGATACGAGTCTTTAGAAATGGCGCGTGCGTAGACTTTTGAGTCACATTCTTGAACTATTTTTACCGTGACCTCTTTGCGGCTGTTTCTATTTCTATTCTGACTTTCTCCAAATACGCCTCTCTTGCTCCTCATGATTTCCCGCTGCTGGATTTCTCGTTTTTTTTCCCGATTCTGTTTACTCGGTTTCTCCTTCAGACTTCCCTCCTCGGGTCCGTTATCTGCCTTCCTCCCGTCGTCCGGTGACTCAGCGCCGCTACAGCCTTATTCCCTCGAAGCATAAAGCACCTCCTCACGTTTTGTCCTCCACACTTTCTGCTCGGTTCTTTCTCTTCTCGATTCGCTGTTGAAGAGGAAGAGACTCGGTGAAGGTCTGCTGACTCTGCAAAAGTCTCGTGATGTACATGAGAATAATGATTCTTCCAGTGGGTCAACAATACCAGATGGAGTGTCCACCACCGAGTCCAGAAGTGAACCCCCATTGAGAATCTTTGGGATGTGCTGGAGAAGACCTTGCGCCGTGATCACACTCTCCCATCATCAGTACGAGATCTTGAGGGAAATGAATGCAAGGCTGGATCTTTGGAAGTTGCAGAAGCGTATTGAAACAACGCCACAGCGAATGTAATTAAAGCTAAAGGAGCTACAAACATTGTTTCTTTATTGTGTCGAATTATTATATAAAAAAATAAAAAATTATGTTTTTTATGTAACTTTTTATGCGAGAAAAGAAATAAAATAAAGGTGATATCAGCGGCTGTAAGAGTGATTAGCTTGGCATCTTATTATATTATATTTTACTCTATACTATTTCCCCTCCTGGAGCCGCCACCTTAACGTGGTGGAGGGGTTAGACCTGAATGATCCTGGAGCTCTGTTGTCGGGGGCTTCGTGCTCCTGGTAGGGTCTCCCAGGGCAAACAGGTCCTATAGGTGACGGGTCCGACAAAGAGCGGTTCAGAAGCACCTTATGAGAGACCAACAGGCCCGGTTAGAACCATGAGGCCGTCCTTCTGTGGACCCACCACCTGCAGGGGGCGCCATAGGGGCTGGTGCAGCTCCAACGGCTGCTCCCACGACCCGGCAACGGACAAGTGGAAGAAAATGGATGGATGGACTATTTCCGTTTTTTCCGGGTTGCTGGTAGGTTTTTGGGATGGAATGTATCCATGTATGTAACCAGGGAGACCGTTTCAAAACCTACCAGAACCTTAAAAAAACAATTGGTGCAAAACATCTTTTTACAGAACTCAAATCAGCCATATCGGACCTTTGCAAAAGGGAGAACCACATCATGAAGTGGGACAATGTCAGGGTAATCTGTGTAAACTGTCTCAGTGGGCGTCTCGTAGTGTTGTCTGCTGGCCCCTGACATTATTCTGACATTATAGCGCAAACATGTGTCAAATCCTGACTTTGGCCTGAAAACAAATGGGTTGCGCCCCCTTCAGGGTAAACTCTGCTACCAAATTAGAATTTCCTGATTGACTGGAGACGTGTCCACGGCCTCCACAGAACGTCATAAGCCGCTCACCCCCAAACCTCTTTAACCCTTACCCCACACCAGGAAGTGAAAAAGTGACTAAAGCAGGTAAACAAACCTTCTGTAGATGTTTTTTGTTGTTGTTGTTGGAAAGTCCACATTACTCAAATCAATGTCAAATATCCCCGACTAATTAAATTGACTGAATTCCGGACTTGGTTTATGGTGAATATCTTATCTTATCTCCGTAACGGCTGGATCGATCCGCATGAAGCAAAAACCGTCACAAAGTCCATCGTCTCCTCTCTCAGCACAGATGAACAGTGGAGGCAGTATTCGAAAACGACGTGCTAGGTGTTGAGTGTGAATCCAATCGCTTCCGAATAACGACCAGGGAAAACATTTGGACATCCGTGCTCCGACTGAAACCTTATTTTTTCCCACATAGATGTTCTTATGTTTTTTTCCAAATGTATTATTTATCAAGCCGGCCCTTTCCCACACAGTGAAAGTCGTCTCCTGTCCCGCTCTCTCTCTCTGTGTCTCTAATCTGTTTCTTATCAGTCGCCCAGGCCCCGGACAAACGCGCCCGTCGCTCGCCCTTCAGACGCCGGCTCCCTGAAAGACGTTTGCTAAGTCTGCCAGGCCTCCTCTGAGCGCGGCTTTGTCCCGAAGCACGAGCTGGAGCAGAGTGGGGGTTTCAGCTCGGACCATCAGGCGAGTTTATTTGGAGAAAACCGTTGAAATTAGTTTCAATAGGTAGTATGAATAAAAATATAAAAATGTAAACACAACTTAAAGGCGGCGATCTGGCTCCCGTATCCACTCGTTGTAAAATGGGGAAAGATCAGAACGGTTGCGTGTCTCAGAGGCTCTTTATTACAGATCGTCCAAATGAAGTTTACAGGTTAAGCATCTCAGAGGTGTCCCAAGGTGTCCCAAGAAGTCGAATCGATTCTTCTCAGCATACTCATTATATCCTTAGCTTAAACTCATCCTCCTAACATATCCCATCATGCATTTCACCACACAAAGGAAATTCGATAGCTTAGGTGTTAACATCTGGAAACCATGTGTTAAAACAGATAATAGCTCTTCCTTGGACTGTCTAAACAGGATGCCCTTAGCTCCCCCCGATTCACAGTGGCCTTCTTAAAGGACCTGTATCATGCTATTTTAGCCATTCCAAATTAAAGTACAGGCATTTATATGATATATTGTACCTCTACCACAACGGAGCACTAATTTTTGTGATAAATATAAGTATTTTTCTGGAGGTATTTTTCCAACCCGGAAGACAAAACGCTTGGATTCAGTTAACTCCGCCCCCTCTCGCCATTCATACAACTTTAGCAGTAGTAGAAATATAGATATAACAGCAAAAAGTGAAGTTACTTCACGATGCAGTTATAAGGAGTGCAACTCAGCTTCATAAATGGCTAACACACACGCTAACACGCATTGTGATTGACTCACCGCTCTGTTTCCATTATGTTGGTTATAAAAGTTAATCGACTTTGATTCTGGCCAAGGTTCACCAAACATCCATCAGTGACGGTCACAGACAAACACTATTGTGGCTGCTAGTCGCTGAATCCCGGAGAGAAATTCCAACTTCTGGCGAGTGGTTGCCTTCTTTAGGTTGAATAAAGTCCTGTCCTCGTAGCCAAACGCGCTTTTCTCCGTGACATTATCGTTAGAAAAAAGAACAGGTGTCCAGACTCCAGAGTAGGTTAGAAAGAGCTCCTTCTTCACAGCTTTTGGTGCAAACACGACATCTGCTCAGACGCTCAGGGGGAGCGTTTGTTTTCTCTACAGGGGCAGCGCGGACGCGTCAGGCACTTCCTTATTATTTTTTTTTTATTTGTATTTTTTCTTACGACAGAAATAATGAAAAATCAGGCCGTAAGGCATTAGATTACAGACGTCGAGCACTTCCGTTCCGCTGTGACGACACAACTGAACATGCCAGTGGTTTACCAGGAGAGGGCGGAGCAGCTGCTCAGAGCGCAGGATTCAGGAGGATTACTGAGAACTGCGTGAATGAAGCCAAAAACCGCTCTGGGGGTGTTTTTGAGAAGGAAATAGCATAACAACATGGTTAAAAGCTCCAAAAAGTCGATTTTGCATGATATAGGACCTTTAACCTTCTCGGCTCCATTGAGTCTGAAGCCATTAGAACCATCTGCCACAACATCACACAAATTGTCGGGGGCTATAAACCACTATCTTTTTTATCTTGACAGTAGTTAGGCCTTTTTGGCCTTTGTCTTTTGTTCTCTTCTTTGCTTTGCGCTGTTGTCCGTTATAACTTTTGGGGTTTTTATTTTCTGTCGTAGCTTTTTGTGACCAT
This sequence comes from Proterorhinus semilunaris, assembly GCA_021464625.1. Lineage (NCBI taxonomy): Eukaryota > Metazoa > Chordata > Actinopteri > Gobiiformes > Gobiidae > Proterorhinus > Proterorhinus semilunaris. The sequence goes on along the minus strand of CM038358.1, from coordinate 30,954,040 downwards.
CTACTGAATGCTGTGCTGATTGTTGATTGCGAACTTTCAACACAGTGAGAAGAAACCTTAAAAATCTGTCCTTGATTTTTATAAGTAAATCAGCCAGTTTGTCTTCTGCGATTTTAATTTTTTACAACAAAAAGGTTCATTTTGACAAATCTGAAGCAGAACATTGAGAGTACGCGGCTGTGAAAATGGAACCCGCCCTGATAACGCTCAGTGTTTCAGTCTGGATGAAACGACAGCCATGAGGTGGCGCTCCTCTTTGTCCTCAAGTCTAATCCTTGACCTGATGGACTTCAATTGATAAACCCTTTTCACGAGCGGTTAAATAAAGAGGCGCGTCCAGGCGGGCCAAACGGCCACCGTGTGTTGTGGCGGGTGCCGTGTGCTCGCCGGTGGCTGCACAGAAGAAAGAGGAGCGCGCAGATGACGGCGGATAAAGGCCGGCCTCACCTCGCATTCAGCGCGGAATCAAAAACATGAAAGCGGGACTCAGCCGAGCGCGGTGCGGTGGGAGAGGCTTTGGCGTTATCTGTGGTGTAAAGCCAGTATCGGCGCAGACACAGGCGGCTCTTCCTCCTGAGCCAGATCCAAAAGCCGGCGCCGACAGGAGGAAAAAGGAGAAAGACAAAATAAAATAAATACGTTTTGAATCTCAATAATGTGGTGTGAATATTCTAGGGCATAAAGAATCAAAACATGAATGACGGAGTAAAAACAGACCAAACGTGATCTTTGTGAAGCTCATCTCATGACTCCTCCTCCACCCGCCTGCTGTACAGCATCGCCGCTCTCCCTCGTCTTTCCCACGCTTATCCCTTCACAAAATACTGATGTTTGGTATCCACGTGTAGCAGGAAAGGCGACCGGGATGACGCTGTAATTTGCTCCATTTCTTTCCTGCTGCTGACGGCTTATTCTGGACATTACCTCTATGATGTTTGCCCTCTGTTGTGTTCGTACTGCAAAGAATTGCCCTTCATGGCGTTAATAATGTTTCCTGATTCTGATTCAAAGGACCTGGGAACTATGTTGGAGGCTCGAGCAAAGCTTTAAGATGATATAATGGTGTTTAATGAGAGTGTTCCTGCAACTGTTTAGGCCTGACCCACCACATCAGTCCAAAAGTGTTCATTCACAAATGAAGCACTGCTGTTTCCACTAATAAACAGCTAAGCAAGATCCAAAATCCCCTTTGAAGAAATCTGTGCAACTTTTTCTACGCATAAAGCATACGAAGATGTACAGCGTTCTTGCGACCTGAAAAAAAAAAAAAAAAAAACGTAAGCACCCGTAGAGTTTGTTTGATATGACAAAGAACCCCGACCGTGATAGGCCATAGCTAAAACACATCACATTAAGGCACATTTTACACATGGGAACAACTCAATTATAGTCTCTGTTTGTGCTCGGCTGACATTAGTCTGCAGCTTTAGTCCAGTAAGGGGAGAGCTCCATATATATGGCAGTAATCTAAAGCAAAACATTCAAATAAACATCTTTATGGTTTTTCCTGTTCACCTGCAGCGTCTTGCTCAATAACCGAGCCCATAGCCTACAGTACGGTACAGTTGTGGTTAAATTGTGAAAAAGGGAAACAAAAAGACATGGCTAACACAAAATCAGAATAATTTAGATTAATTTTTTTGAAAGTGGCGAGTTTCTCTCGACCTTTGCTGATTTCCTCCAAAGGACATCGCTACAGAGACGGCACAATCACAGCACGACTGTTCCCGGGGAAGGAGAAGCAAATGAAAGCATGAAGGAGCTGCATCGACGGGAAGACAGGGAAGAGTGGCGGGTAAGTTGAACCACCCGTTAACTTTAGGGAATTCTCATGAAACACTATAGATTAGAGCTTTACAACATCTCAACCTATTTATGAAGCTTTATGGGCACACATTTTCTCACGAAGTGTTGGCGCTCAAACCCCGGCAGAGGATGTTATTAATGGATGCATGAGCAGGTTGGACCAGGGTTAGGGTGGTCTTCCCCTGTAGCCTGGACTCTGGTGGTGGAATGGGAGGATGGAGAAGGATGAGCAATGGGACAATTCATGGCGGGCATGAGGGGGCGGAGGTGGGTTACAGCACGGCCGGCACACGAAGCCGTGAAGGAGGAGGGTTAAATGCGGAATCCTGGGCGATAAGGTGATGAGTGGATGAAGGCGTGAGATGCTGAGAAGGGTTTTCACTTTTGACTTGTTCACGATAGTTACAAGAAAAAAACAACATTGAATTTTAATTTCAGACATTGGTCGGTCATTTTATAAAGTATAACAGTATGTTTTATACTTTTATACAAAGAAAAAAGGGGCAAGTTGACCTGGGATCAGGGTCAAGTGACTATGAGAAAAAAACAAGAAAACCATGATGTACCTATAACAACATGTTTTACTATTCTGTGGTTTTGCAGGTGGTTCAAGGCTTAGACATGCAAGTTGAAATTACACTTAATTTGTGCCCCTCCTGAAGCCGCCGCCTTAACGTGGTGGAGGGTTTGAGCCTGAATGATCCTGGGAGCTCTGTTGTCGGGGCTTCGTGCCCCCGGTAGGGTCTCCCAGGGCAAACAGGTCCTAGGTGACGGGTCAGACAGAGAGCGGTTCAGAAGCCCCTTATGAGAGACCAACAGGCCCGGCTAGAACCATGAGGCCGTCCTTCTGTGGATCCACCACCTGCAGGGGGCGCTATAGGGGCTGGTGCAGTGTGATTTGAGCAGCTAATTTGTTTTAGGGGCTAATTTTCATACCTGCATATGGAGCATATGAACAGAAATAGAATATTTTATGATTTCAAGTGTTAATTTCAGCTTTAAACCTGTTTAACTTGTCCTTCCCATAAAGTGAGCCACAAGACCACATTTGTTTTGAGCTTCTCTCTTTAATACCTTATGCTGCAGAATAGTATTTATATGTTATATTATTTTTACACAGTGCCCACCAAAGTGGCTTACTGTGCCCTGCTCTCCTCTGCTTAACAAAAATCTATAATAGAAATTCTACTTTTGAGTATCAGTTCCTAGATTAAAGGATCATCCGTGTTCTTGCATGTTATTTATTCCGTGTTATTTATGTTGAAGCTTCAGACTGCTCTTTAATGAATCTCGCGCAGGTCTGTCGACAGAACAGGTTGTTCGTTTGCCGGAACATGGCGTCTCCTTGTGTCAGCCGAGCGTTCATGGATAAACGCGGTCCCGGAGCGAGCTAATTAACACACCTGTTCGTTTAATCCTCAAATACAGCCCCGAACACGCGACCAACGGGACGCGGTCGTCGCTGGGTTTACCTGACTCTGCTCAGCGCCTCAGTCACATGTGTCGACACATCCAAAGATGCTCGACAGCCCTGTGAGAACTGAAGTGACTCAACAGCTCCACTTTTTATACTTTTTTAACCAATGTTAGTGGAATGGGAAATGTTTGCTAGTACCCACAAACATGGCGGATTTCCATTTGTCAGCTGTCGACCCGATTTAAACGGAATTCCATCCCAATACAATACATAGTGAAGCCCGGCATATGTTTTTCCCATTTAATGGCATTTATATCATTTCTGTGCTTTCTTTATTATTAACACCTCATAAGATGATGTTTAGTGGCCATTGGATGTTCATCTGACTCACATAACTGAATTTGTGTTAGCATTTAGCAGAGAGGACACTTTTAGACGCTAATTTGTATCTAAAGTAAAATCTCAAAGGTCTGTACGTTAATGATTCCTAACTAGGCTTTGACCTAAATGTGGTCGATGGCTGACAGCAGGTGAAAACTGGAGCGTTCACAATTTGTGATGTTTGATGGCTAAAGCTAACGGCGATGGGAAAAATGCATTGAGCTAATGCTAACGGACTCTGAAAAGTCTCCCGGACTAGCCGACTTGCTAACGGTCAGCATACGTTAAAGCAGCACTAAGTAACTTGTTTACCTTAATAAGTCCTCTCCGTAGTCCCTCTGGGGGTAATACAAGTGTTAATGGGATGATTGGAGGGTCTTTCATCTCCCCCTGGTTTCTCCGGGTAGAAAACCATGCTTGCAACTTGACTGCCACCGGGTCGGAGCCACCAATACACACTAATAGAACCACGAAGAAGAAGCTAACACGCTAACGGGCAAAGCTAACTGTGGGCTAGCGCCACTTTAAACAGTATTTACAGCCAAGTTTGTGTGAAAAAAAATTATTCCATTGTATAACTGGATGTACAACATCCCTCTGTATCTTCGCCTTTTCTGTCAGCGTAGTATTTACTCTCCAAGACGTTTAATAAGTTAGAAAATCGTAACTTGCTGCGACACCTGCAGTTGCGCTTATGTCCTCTAGGGGCAAGAGTTACTTAGTACTGCTTTAAGAGCGCCACTTCTCCTTTGTATTGCTATACGTTTGTGTGACATCACACATAATAATAATAATAAGCTACTTCCAGGTCCAAACTACTTTATCTGATTCTTCTGCTGAAATAACAACAGATAAAAAGCCAAAAACTGTTTGACACCTAATTAGAAAAATATATCTCCATTAAAATGTTTCTATCTAAAATAAGCCTTCATTGTGTATTGGAAAAATAATGTCATAATTAATGACAGAAAAGACTTACTAAAGAAAATCAAGAGTAAATGGGATATTTCTTTGGGATCAGATGTTTAAAAAGAGCATTGTAGTCGTTAGGTTAAAATCAGAAAAATCTCATTATAGTGAATCCGACTAAAGCTCCGTTGGACCCGGAATAGAGCGATGACATCATCATTTACAGCTAAAATTGCATGAAAAACCACATCTGCAACGACTGTACTGTAGTTAAATACTGATCAAATAAATGTACATTTCCTTTCAAACCTCACTCACAGAAAACACATCACGTTACATTTTCCCTGTTTTGACGGCGTTGACAGTTTGGCAGCACCTTTCAAACGGCCTCTGGTCTCTGATCTGGAAATGTCCGCCGCACTGTCCGGATGGAGACGACGGGTAAGTCAATATCTCTCTGATTATAGATGTAACGAAAGGAAGGCTTTGAACTATGCTCCGCGCTTACACCAGTGGTTTATTATTTATTATTTTGACAAATGGTTCGTTCAGCTTCAAAAGTCGACTTGAACCTCAAACAGCAATATCTATTGCTATCCGGTGAATGAAAACAATGTAATGAATAATAATCCAACAAAGAAGGCTAATCCCTGAATAGATGTTTATTGTGGTGATGAAATATTCAGAAATGTGCTGTTGAACGGAGATTGACCTGAAGATAAACAAGGGAACAGCTCAGTGTGATGCTACAGTCTAAGTCATGGTATTGAATGTTAAACTCACCGGCGTGAGTAAAGCCTGTCGGTAACGGCCTAAAGTCCTGCCAGGGCAAAGCCACATAGGGTCCAATAGAGACCTATGGGACGCAATCATACGCAATATAGGACGAATCAGGCCAGGGCCATTATTAAGTGTCACGTGAAGAAGAAGAAGAAGAAGAACTTTTATTTATATAACGCCTTTCACAGACATAGCCACAAAGCGCTTTACATGAGAGCGTTTTACATTCACTCCATACTCAGACATGACGGACGTGGCTGCAAAAGACAGATTGCTAATTACTGCATTTAAATGTTTTAATCATTTAAAACACTTTGCACACACTTAAAAGAAGAATGATATTCAATGAAAACTTTATCAATGTTTTCTTTGATTTAAAATCATTACTTTTCTGTCACATGACTTTTGTTGTTATGGCGGCCACCACATTTGAACCTCTGGTCCCTTTATATCAAGCTGCATCATGCCATTGCTAATGTTAGCTAGACATTAGCTGCAGCTATTAAGCTACAGGTTGTGCAAACCTGTTCTAAAGAACGCCCTGAACTACACTCAACATGTCCAGCCTGGGAGACTTCCTGGGACAGACATAAGAGCTGAGCTATTACTGTTTTTTATTTATTTATCTGGGGGTGCGATGCATAGATGTAATTTACTGTGTGGAGGCTAAATGCTACAAGGTAAGCTACTGCTAACATCTTAAACACTCACTCTGAGGCTGTGCTGACACTACAAACTGTATATATATATTTTTACCCCTTTAACCTTTTGGTTTTGAGAGTGGACACACATTTTCACACAAAACCATGCTGCACTCAGGCCCTGCTGCTAACTGTAGCGACGTGCTGGTTTGTTTACCCTGGGGCTCTGGGCCTGACGCCTGTTTCAATGACTTTAAGCTCTGCCCAAACTCATTCCGATGAGACACAGGATCCATTTTTCCCAATTATAAAATGACCGAATCGTTTCCCTTTGTGAATATTTACAGGTTTGCTCATCGTTTTCTTGACGTCACAATAAAACGGCGGCGTCCTGTTTGCCTTGACTCTGCGCCGCTGCCCGTGCTGCGTCAGCGCCGGCCTCATGGCGCCGCCGTTTGCTGAGATGGTGACACGAGATCCCTGCTCATCTGCTGCGCGTGGGCCCGGCCTTATGCTCGCGCTATGTTTGCAGATAAACTAATTACTGCCTGTTTTCGGCCGCGGTGTCCGCCGTTTGAACAGGCCCGGCGTAAAACCGCGCTCTATTTGCGCAGCGATGATTTGCACAGATTACGCGTCTATTTGCCACGCTCTGTGCTTTGAATCACAACGGAGGAGTCTAGACCCAAACTGTTTCCGAGCTATTCATTTATTCCTCAATTTAATTTTTCTTGCTCATATTTATTCAGTTCTCAACAAGTTTAGAATTCAATTAGGTCTCTCTTTGGAATGAAAATGAGTCACGGGCGCAATGGACTCTAAAGAAATAGGCGAATTTGTTGATAAATGAAACTAAGCCCTTAAATAAGTAAAATCACATGTATCTGCAAAATATGTGGCCTTCTCATGTATGAATGTCTGAGAATCCAAGGTCAAAGTTCTCGTCGGAAATGTGTTTAAACATGGACTTGGGGCGGTCAGGAGTGTGTTTACGTGTTTTCATACCCAAATGCCGGCAGCTCAGTCCACACTACGGTCCATGCATTACTGAAGTGGTCTCCTCGCTTCACCTCCTTTCTCAGAGCGTCTCCATGAACTGTGTGTGTTTGAATGGGATTCTCGATACAAAGGACTTCGAAAAACCCGGTGCAGGTGGAGAAATGCCTTTAAAATGCCATTTCAAAGCATTATGAGCTGAGGCTGCAGCCGGACATGAGACGATGAATGGAGCGGTGCAGGTTGAATTTACGCTTAAGGTTCATCACAAAGCATCTGAACTTCTTTGAACGTAACGTCACTGACTGATTTTATTTACTTGACTAATAAGTGCTGTGAAAATGCAATGTTGAAAACTGCAGGTTTTGCTGAAATTATCGGTACATTTTCTTGTGTCCCTAATGTGTTTTAATGATTGATTTGATCTGTTTTCTTGTAATTTTATGAAGCACTTTGAATTGCCTTGTGTATGAATTGTGCTCTACAAATAAACTTGCCTTGCCTTAATGCGTAAGATCCAATCTTAGTCATATTCCGGCCTCAAAAGCTTTGTTTCTAAAAAAGTCCAAACATACCCCATAGTCCAGGAAAACTAGCCTCAAATCAAACGCACATGGCCTAGACTGCGCTGTTTAGGGCACTCCAGTTCTGTTTTCTATTTTGATTTGTATTGTGAGCACAGAAGCACATTTTATTATTATATTATGATATTATTTTATATTGTACTTGCACCAAAGCTGAACCGTTAGTATTGTTGCTTCCAATAGTAATCCGATTACTGTTAAAATCGTCCTCTGGTGTGTTGAACATAAATCCAACATAACTCGCAAGCAGACGATTTTCTGTGTGAATGGGATGAATTGAGATTATTTAAATGAGTCTCGCTCTCGTTGCCGGTCCGTTCCTGGACCTTGGCGCCTCTTACCCCCGTAAAACCACCGTGGTACAAAAGGAGGGCTTGTTATGAGCGGTCGCGCTACATTCTTCCCGTCAGAGAGGGATTGATGCGTCTCTGAACAGGCGAGCGGGAGCACACTGAGCAGGTGCCGCGGGTCGTACTGGAACCTGTGGAAACATCTGGGGCGATGCGGAGTCTGTGTCAGGGTTCGGGAGAGTTCTCACCCAAACATCACGGAACGACGTCGAATCGTGATTCCTGTGCCGATAAGTGGAACACACACAAAAACAGATTCGATATCTCGAGAGGGATCCGGCTGCATGTCTCTACAATCAGGTACAACACGATTCAGTCATTTTTTTAAAATTTGATTTCAAAATCGAGTTGGTGGGTCAAATCGATTCATATTTTCCAAAAAAATTATTTTTTAGATTTTTTTTTGTAGAGTTTGTTTGTTTGTTAGATTTTTTTTTAGCTCTCTGTTGTTTCATTAGCTTAATCCAAATACAGTATAAATAATGTGGATGTTTAATAATCTTTGTTGCTGCATAGTGACTTTTTAGTTTTAGAAAGGGTTTGTTTGTTTATGTTGGTCCACTTTAATTAAATACAATACATATATATATTTTTAAATATATTTATAGTTCACAGTTATTTTGTCTTAAATGGGGGAAAAAAATGTAATCGAATCGTAAATTGCTGATTTTTATTTTTGTTTATAAAAAAATAAACTTTATCATGATCTTTATGGTAAGAGCCAACCTTAAAGTGCATGTGACAGGTTTTAATGCTTTTGAAAATATGACTTATTTAGTAGATGTTGTAAGTCATAATTATCATTTTTATTTCAGTGAAGCATGGATGGATGGATGTTGGGCAGAATTATTATTTTATTTTATTTTTTTAAGCCAATGACAGGAAGTGACATCGATAGAGGTACAGTTTAAGAGCAGTTTGACTCATTTCCCATTGACATTACATTGTCGGCACGGCAACAGTTTAAAATTGTTTGCCTCTATCTATGTCACTTCCTGTCCGTGTCCAATAAGGAAGTGAAACTATAAACGTCATGAAAATGGTCAAACTAAAGAAAGATGGGTAAAATGTTTGTAAAATCTTCAATATAATTGTGTTAACTATGTTTTAGCTTTGTCTTTTGTAATCTTTATGGTCAGTAGGCGTCAGGAGGTAACCCTGCTCTGCCCCCTCACCCACGCCCCCCACGCTGCACTGATGATGGATTCAATGATAAATTAAAATCTCATTAATCTTATGTGCAGCACACATTTATCAGCAGAATAAATAAAATATGCAGCAGAGTGAACATTTTTTCGTCTTCTTTCCACAGGCAGGTGCGTATGAGCCCAGTGCCTGGTCAACCCAGTTTTGGCGAGCTTGTCCATAGCGGAGGCCAGGGTCAAACCGGTCTGACCTCTGGCTGTGGCCAAAGCGCTGACCCGTGTGACGTGAACAGACTGCTGGCTGCTCATCGGCAAACGGGAGAGTGAACAGCTCTCACTAAAAGGCAGGTCATGGGGATTTAATATTTCACCACATCATACCGCTGTTCTAAAAGGGGATTTAGCCGATATTAACATTTAGCCGCGGTTAGCGCAACTTTAGCCGGTGTTAGCATAACATTTGAATGTAGCTTACCTTCATAGTTCATCGTGGCGTGCGCGGTGGAGTCACACTATGTGGACTAGAGCCATTTGATACTTATATTTTTTTGCTAAACTGCAACTTTCATATGAGTCTGTGTTTTTCTTTGGCAGTTTGAACGTTCTACTTCCATTTGGAGCTAAGTTTACGGTGCAGAGTTTTTCCAGGTGCTCGGTAACCATGAGGAGGAGAATGATGTGAAGCTCACTGTAGATATTGGATTATAGCTTCAGGGCGGCCCGGAGGCGTGTGGGTCGGATCACAGCTGACCCCTCTCACCCCGGACACAGACTATTCACCCCTCTCCCCTCAGGCAGGAGGCTACGGTCTATCCAAACCCATACCTCCCGCCACTTTAACGTTTTTTCCCCTCCGCCATCAGACTCGTGAACAAAAACAAGACCCGGGGACGGCCGGTATCAATGGGCTAGTGCTGCTATAGTGCTGCAAAAAGCGTTTTGTATTTCCTCATTATTGATATAAGAATTGAACACACATTTGCACAAACAATAATGATGGATGAATCTCAGGGCCCTGAAACCCCTTTAAAAATGTGCCAAAAATGGTTCAGCCCACACACCGGTGTTCAGCACCGCGCTTCAACTCGACAGTGACTTTGAAGAGGTGGGCTCTGCAGTGCAATGACGCTAAGCTAGGAAAGAGAAATATTAGTCTTGCCTCGCTCTTATGTGCTTTTATTTAACACTAGCCTATTCTAGCGGACCTTCGCTCACTTTTCTCGTCATAATTGACAGTTTAACAGGAGGTGAGGCGAGTCCCTTCCTCTGCCTGCTGAGAGGTGAATGGTGCAGAGTCAGAGACAGAGCTCCTTCTCTCTTCATTTTAACCCCTAACATTTATTTTTCCTTATATTTATTGTAAGCCACAATAAGGGGTAACTTTTTAGAACAAGAATTTACTGCCAATACACTTGAAGGCAGGCTTTAAATGGTGAGAGACTAAATCTAGGCTTTATTGCTCATGCCTGTGGGCCACAGAGACACCATGTAGTATCAACCTTGGGAGACTTTAAATGAACAGCGAACTGAGAAATGAATTGGATTGAGCAGAATTGTGCTCGATTATTGGGCTTTGTGCTGATGTCGTGTCGGTCTGATCTGCGGCTCAAGATCAAGTGTTTTTGTCGTATTTTAAATAAATGTCCATTTTCTTTTCTTTGTAAATGGCAGATCCAAATTCCACAGAAGTGAATGAGCAATTATGAACACTCTACTTTACTCCTTGTGAGCACATGTGTGAAGTCTGGTGGGAGGGAGGGTTTGGGGGGGTCGGGGTCCGGCGGGTCAGGTTACCCAGGCTAGGGGGTACAAGAGCCGGGGAGAGCAGCCCCCCCAAAAAAGCCTCAAGTGACCACTGTCTATTCTGTGCTGCATTTCACTTCAGCTGGAGCCATGGGTCGAGGGGTAAGCCGCCTTTTCCCAAAAATTAACCTTTGGACTGTGGTAATTGTTTAGTTTTGAGACGAACGATGTAGCAGCTGCTTGATCCGGCGACCACGTGTTTTGGACTCACACACTCGGAACGTTTTTGCTTCGTCGTCATTTTCAACTTGAAGCGATATTGGCTTCACACTGCAGTGAATCCAAATGATTGTTTAAATTAAATACTGTATCGACCGTGAATGTACTATTTGTGGTTGTTGTATTGACACGCAGCAGCTGCTTTGCCGCAGGACGTCTCAGCTTTTGGACACCGACGCGCAGCACATGTTTGGAAAGTTACTGCGCTCTCGAAATGCTGAGTCCGACATTCGTGATGGAGCTTCAGTTATCTGAAACTTCTGGGGATGAGTTTCTCATTTTGCAGTGAATCAATTCAAGTAACTTGGATAAAACAAGGACAATTGTCTTCATTACACCACCATTTAAACATTAGATAGACAGACAGACAGACAGACAGACAGACAGATCAAATCAATCAATAAAACATCAACATAAAAATGTATCAATTAGAGTAAAAGGCGAGAGTGCAGATAAAATACTTTCAGTTTTCATATGCTCGGGTAAAAAGAGCTGTTTTCAGCCTGGATTTGAACATTGTCAGAGTTGAGGCCTGTCTCACATCCTCATGAAGACTGTTCCAGATTTCAGCTGCATGAAACTGAAACGCAGCCTCACCGTGTTTAGTCCTGACTCTGGGAACCACCAGGGGACCCCTCCCTGAAGTTCTCAGGGCCCGAGATGGTTCATACGGCTCTAACATGTCAGAGATGGACTTTGGTGCTAAACCATTAAAAGACTTGTACACGAGCAGAGCTGTTTTAAATTCTATTCTCTGAGTGACAGGAAGCCAGTGCAGAGACCGGAGCACTGGACTAATATGGTGGTATTTCCTGGTTCTGGATGTTCTGCAGCTCTAACAGCTCGTTTAGAAAGGACAGTGAGTCTAACCTGCTGGAGACAGGTAGATAGATAGACATAAGTGTTCGCTTGATTCGACACAAAGAGTTCACTGGCACTTGTCCATCCGGGCTTTTTAATAAAAATGTGTAATGCATCATTGTAAGCAACTGTAAGTTTCATGGTTTAGCACCAAAGTCCATCTCTGACATGTTAGAGCCGTATGAACCATCTCGGGCCCTGAGAACTTCAGGGAGGGGTCTCCTGGTGGTTCCCAGAGTCAGGACTAAACACGCTGAGGCTAAAGCTAAAATCTGGAACAGTCTTCATGAGGATGTGAGACAGGCCTCAACTCTGACAATGTTCAAATCCAGGCTGAAAACAGCTCTTTTTACCCGAGCAGATGAAAACTGAAAGTATTTTATCTGCACTCTTGCCTTTTACTGTCATTGATTAACTTTTATGATGATGTTTTAATGATTGATTTGATCTGTTTTCTTGTAATTGTATGCAACTGTGAAGCACTTTGAATTGCCTTGTGTATGAATTGTGCTCTACAAATAAACCTGCCTTGCCTTAAGCTCAGGTAAGAACATACCTCAGTGTGGAGAAACGGTGGCCTGTTCCTTTAAAGAGTTTAGCTAACCCGTTGCAGAGGAGGAGGCCGGTGTCGCAGGTTCGGTAACGTGACCAAGTGTTGCAGAAATGGAATTAATTACACGACATTCGTTTCATAATCTTATGCCGGTTACAACTGCGCAATCATTCATCCTGAATTCATCCTGAAACTGCGGCACTTGATTATTCCCCTTTTCCAACCATTAAACTAAATGCTTATTCTGACAAGTATTGCCATTGTTTATCGCCTAATATTGGCTTATTTTTCCGGTGTGGGATAAACGCCGCTGTCCTGCCTCCCCCCCCCCTCTGTGCACAGATCTGTTCCCCGCCTGCTTTAATGGGCTCATTCTTTTTCAGTGCCGTTTTCTATCGCCTCCTCCATTCGCCGCTCGTCGTTTATTTCCCCGTAATTACGTCATTCTGTTTTTTTTATTCCCCTCCATCGGGGCCCCGGCGCTTGGCTTTACGGCGGGACGGCCCGGTAATCTTCTGTCGCGCAGTGGAGGCTAAATTGCGGCGCCAGATACACATTCCCGGGACCAGCCGCCTGTTCTCCGGCGTTCCCCCCCCCCCGCCCCCCCCACGATTGCTTTTGCTTTGTCATTGGCTGCGGCGCTGCAGAAAGGAAGCTCTCAGGGGGGGAGATGACACAAACCAATTATGTATCTTAACTCGGAGATGCATTCCCTTGCCACAGATTATTTGGCTTTTCACGGTTCACAAAATGGCGGAGAGTTGGCGCTTCAGAATTAGTGGAGTTCATATTGTCGATGATTGTCTTTGAACAAGACACATGGGGGAGAGAATTAGACAACGAGACAGTCAAATATCATAGTATCGCTCCCCTCCACACGCTGCCCTGGTGATGCGTTCAAAGACAGAGCATCAAAAATATCAGCGGAGTAAATAAAATATATAAACATTTTGATACTTTTAATATTTATTTGATGAACTGCAACTTTCATGTAAGTCTGTGCAGAACTTTTAATTCCCGCAACCCTCGAACGCCTCATACACTTCCCTGTGTGTGCTTTATTAAAAAGAAGAAGAAGAAGAAGAAGAAGCTATTGTAGATATTGGATTATTAACCAAACAAACAAACAGAGCAGACTGTGTTAGCCGCTAACGCTAAAACCGCCTCGTTCCGATTTCCAACCAGTTTCCAGTTGGCTTTATTAAGTTAATACTGTCGTTTTACAAATGTTTAAGGTTAGGAATCAAGGTTATGTTTAGGGTTAAGGTTATGTTTGGGTTAAGGTCAGGGTAAAGGTTATGTTTAGGGTAAAGGTTAGGGTTAAGGTTAAGGTTATGTTTAGGGTTAAGGTTATGTTTGGGTTAAGGTTAAGGTTAGGGTTAAGGTTATGTTTAGGGTTAAGGTTATGTTTAGGGTTAAGGTTATGTTTAGGGTTAGGGTTAAGGTTAGGGTTAAGGTTATGTTTAGGGTTAAGGTTATGTTTAGGGTTAAGGTTAAGGTTAGGGTTAAGGTTATGTTTAGGGTTAAGGTTAAGGTTATGTTTAGGGTTAAGGTTATGAAATAGGATTTGGTTAGAACAATGTGGGGGCGGGATCATGGCATAACTGGGTTGGAAAGCGGAAAGACTAAATTGTGTGTTAGCTGCTAACTGTTGCGCTTCTGCTGCTTCAAACATGTGCGATCTCTGCATGTGTTTGTGTTGGGGGGGGGGGGGGGGGGCTGTAAGGCGGGGGAGATGCGGAGCTCGTCTGCCTCTGCGGGGGAAAGTTAGCTCACTGTTTGAAGGTGGCGCATCTAGCGATGCAATGTGGGAATGCAACCATTCCGATCCGGCAAAATGGAGTAACTGAGAGTAGCTTTAATGAGACAAAACTGTGACTAAAATATCTAGATATTTACATTTCAAAGTTTGAAAGAGCCCCATACCATTTAAATTCACTGCCAAAGGAACAGATTTTTACTGCAAAAAGTCCTGGCCATGAAGGAAGCAGCTAGCTGATGATCTAAAGATCTTTGAGACCTAAACCTGCAGCACAGTGGAGGTGTCACAAGAGGCGCGGCAGGAAACAAAAAAAAGAAGCAACCCAGGAGGTATCCGGGAAAGACTCACAGCTAAACCTTACAAGCGTGGTGGTGGCAAGGACCCCAGTCTGATAAGCCGGGAGCTTCATCGGGAGTCCATTTTGGAAGGATGTCAAGCTTTGAGACCTGATTGTCTGGAGCTCGGGCTTTGCGTGTTTTCCCCGTGTTTGCATAGTGATATTTAGCCGGACAGATAACGCCAGACTAAATATGACTTGTCGCGTTGGATCCGTTATTGTAACCCTAAACAAGGCAAGGCAAGTTTATTTGTAGAGCACAATTCATACACAAGGCAATTCAAAGTGCTTTCACAGTCAAATCAATCATTAAAACATCAACATAAAGTTAATCAATGACAGTAAAAGGCCAGAGTGCAGATAAAATACTTTCAGTTTTCATCTGCTCGGGTAAAAAGAGCTGTTTTCAGCCTGGATTTGAACATTGTCAGAGTTGAGGCCTGTCTCACATCCTCATGAAGACTGTTCCACATTTGAGCTGCATGAAACTGAAACGCAGCCTCACCGTGTTTAGTCCTGACTCTGGGAACCACCAGGAGACCCCTCCCTGAAGTTCTCAGGGCCCGAGATGGTTCATACGGCTCTAACATGTCAGAGATGGACTTTGGTGCTAAACCATGAAACGACTTGTACACAAGCAGAGCTGTTTTAAATTCTATTCTCTGAGTGACAGGAAGCCAGTGCAGAGACCGGAGCACTGGACTAATATGGTGGTATTTCCTGGTTCTTGTCAGGACTCGAGCAGCAGCGTTCTGGATGTTCTGCAGCTCTAACAGCTCGTTTAGAAAGGCCAGTGAGCAGCCGTTACAGTCGTCTAACCTGCTGGAGACAAATGCATGGATGAGTGTCTCCAAGTCTGGTTTTGACACTATTCCTCTGATCTTAATGTTTTTCAGATGGTAAAAAGCTGATGATGTTTTTGCTTTAATGTGGCTGTTTAAGTTCAGGTCTGAGTCCATGATTACTCCTAGATTTCTAACCTGATGTTTAGGTTTTCGAGAGAGAGACTCAAGGAGACTGATGACACTTTGTCTTTGTGTCTGTGGGCCAAAAACAATGATCTCAGTTTTGTCTGAGTTTAGTTGGAGAAAGTTGTTTTGCATCCACAAACTGACCTGTTGGATGCAGTGACAGAGAGTATCTACAGGCCCATGTTCACCTGCCGTCAGTGACACGGCATGTCACAACAACATGAAACAACATGTCTATACTCACGGGACGTCCATTTGCTCTGAAATGTACTGAATTCACTTTGTACTTCATCTAGATCGAGAACTGATTCCTGCACAAATCGAATCCCAATACTATATTTGCTTTAATATGAATGTTCAATATTAATATTCAAAATCCCGTCCTTTATGCAGTGTGACCTCCCCCCCCCTCGTCTCGCTCCACGTGCCGCTGCGAGGAGACTGACAGCGCCAAATGATTTCCATGATGCCCCATTCTCCCAACGGTTCCAGACACTCGAGCGCCCACTCACAAACCGGCCGCCACAACACGGCCCCGGGTGGCGTTGGCTGACAGCCTACAGGCCCCGGCGTATGCTAATGTCTCTCTCTCTCTCTGCCTCCAGCGCGGCGCCGAAGACGGCAGGAAGTCGAAGAAGAGGAAGAAGGAGCAGGATTTAGAGGAGCTGAAGAAAGAGGTGTCCTTGGTAAGAAACTCTCCCCGACGTCGCGAAGGCACAGGTCACTACGGTCACTACGGCCACGCTTTTACCGGCTGATGAGTCCGATCGTCCAAAAGCCTCTACGGACGATCAGTGTTCTTCAGATATTCACGAGTTTAAGGTCAAGGTCTCTTATCTCTAAAGATAAACGATCCTCAACATCACCAGGCCAATAACTAAAGACCCACCACTGCAAATGTAAACAAGTGCCAAACATTTCACATCTGGCTTATTCATGTTTATTTGGATACTATACTTTCATTCTTTAGCTGAATTTCACTAAAATATACAATTTATCAATCAAAGTACATCAAATTCAATGTTATAAATGTGAAAAATATTGTCTTGAAGTCAAACCCCCTGCACCTCAGTGTTCCGCGACCCCCACTTTGGGAACCTCTGGGCTATAGTTATTGTCCCATTAGGAAAATATTTCTTCCATTTGACCTGTTCTTCGACGCCGCTGCTGCTGGGACAAACCTGTGATCAGCAGTGGCTGCAGATTTGGAGTCAGCTTCATGGTCAATAGATTAACCTGTTGTGCATGTTTTGGGTTGATGGTGGATGCCTGACACGACTATGCTCTGTTTATTCTAAACTGGAGATTAGTGTTTTTGTTATTTTTGACTTATTGACTTATGCTTATTGACAATATTCATGTTAATAATTAGATGAGAGTTACTATAATCTCGCTTGTTGTGGTTTTAAAGATATTCCAGGCTGCTCGAAGTCTCCATCTTGATTCTTTACACACTTTAACCACAGCGTGTTTAAAAAACAACAAAGTCACCGAGTGTTCGCTCAGTGAGACCCTCTATCTATCTATCTATCTCTCTCTCTCTCTCTCTCTCTCTCTCTCTCTCTCTCTCTCTCTCTATCTATCTATCTATCTATGTATGTATCTCTCTATCTATCTATCTCTTGATTTATCGATCTATCTATCTATCTATCTATCTATGTATGTATCTATCTATCTCTATCTCTCTATCTATCTATATATGTATCTCTCTATCTATCTATCTATCTATCTATCTATCTATCTATCTATCTATCTATCTATCTATGTATCTCTCTATCTCTCTCTCTCTCTCTATCTATCTCTATCTATCTCTCTATCTATTTATAATATAAAGAGGAAGAAGTGACTATGGCTGGCCAGGTTAGGAAACTAGAGCCCCCTGTGGGAGACGGCAGGTACTACATACTTGAGAAACCTTTTTTTTTGGCGGCACTGCGTTCTCCCCGTGCCGGCGGAGGTTTCTCCCGGTTTCCCCCCACCTCTAAAAACATGCACAATAGGCCAGTATGAATGCCGTGTGAGTGAATGTACGGGGGTCCGAGGGTTTCGCTGGCGCAGATGTGAGCAGCCACACTTCCGTCGGTCTGTCCCAAATGGCAGCCCTGGCTACATAGTTTGTTATTTCCCTTAGTTTCATACTGCGACTTCCAATCGATTCCATTCCCGCACCATTGTATCGTTTTATAACATTTTCTGGCACGTTTCCCGATAAAAGGCCTGTCCCACAAACCCGACGCCAGTCCTGCTCTCTCTCTCGGCCGCCGCCGCCCTCTGGCTTCTCCTCTTTGTGCTCAGGCGGATGCTGAATAATTTGTGGGGCCACCGGCGTTCGAGAGCTGCACTTTTCCCTTTGAGCCGCTGTCAAACTCCGACGGCGCCGAGTCTGTGAAAACTGGGCCAAGTGTCCTCCCGCCCCGCTCTGTCTCCGTCCCAAAACCCACCCTCGTCAATTATCGAATCGGACCGCGACTGATTTAAAGCCCTCGGACGCTCGCGGACTCGCCCTTTGCCGAAGAGCTAAAGAGTGAGAATTAAATAAAGCGACCCCGACGTGAGGCGATCGATGCGGCGCGCCGGAGCCCGGACAACAAACAGCAGGGGGGAGATGGTGAGGACCGGTTAGCTGCAGATGAATGTTTTGGAGAGTCGTACGGGTCCATTATCCGACTAAATCTAAATCTGCGTCCTCTTCTCTCACGTCAATGAACTTCATGTCCTCTTTCAGGCCAAAAATCTGCTGCTCGGTCTTCCAGTTTTCCAGGAACTCGAATCTCAGGGCATCCACTCCAATTAATATCGTGCAAAATCGATGTTTCAATGTTATGTCCTCATCAAAAAACAAACCTGGAACCATCCTGTTTTTCAGTTTTTCTGCATTCAAAACGCCACTCTGATATATGAGGCACGTTTTCTTGGTGAAGGATTTTCTTCATAGTCAAAAGAGCAAGACCTTCACTTGTAAACCCTCGCCGTGACTGACACACAGACACCGAGAAGGCTCATCGTTACGAGATCCTACAGCTCCATTCCACTACATCGAAATAGTGTTTTATACACGTCCCCTGAATGTAGAATTGACTCTGTGCATAACTTCAAATCATCACAACGCCGCCCAAAGAGGTGACTTCCTGTTTCGATCCAGCACGCCAAAATAAAAGCACCGTCTTATTCATTAGTTCAACTTTTCTTTCTGCCTAACTATTAACAGTCCAAACACCTCAAATGTGTGTATTTGATTATATTCTCGTAATGTTGCAAGTACCTGCTGCTGAACTGATCAACGAGACGAGCTGTGTGCTTTTATTTTGGCGCGCTGGATTGAAACAGGAAGTCACTTCTTGGGCGGCGTTGTAATGATTTGAAGATGTGCACGGAGTGAATTAATAGACAGCTCCTCCTCACTTCTCCCCGTTTACCCTAATAATTAAGTTCGAGGGGGAAAGGGCGGGATCTTCACTGTAGACTCGGCCCTCGCCATTAGCTCTAATGCTAACGACCTGTCAATCAAAGTCCAGCCCTCATTAGTACGAGATTTTTAAAAAAAAAATCCGCCAGGTCCCTTTAATTGTAACTAACCCAGAGTTACATCTAGCTGTAGAAAGTTTAAAAAAAAATGAGGCACCAGGCTTTACAGCTGTTTAGAACGTGTCTAAAGTGCAATGCTAACTAATGGAAAACTAGCTTGTTTTGCCGCCCACATATGGAGGTGAGCAGCAATGTCGGCCCCTTAGGTAACGCCTCCATCGTGGGCTCACTCACTCCCCGTATGCGAACTGAACTAATATCACCCAAACATTTACATTTTATCATATTTTTAATGGTCGTAACATGTAAACATTCACAGGACAGCGTGGAATAAGTAAGTACACCGCCTGAATCTCACTGAACTGCAGCAGTTTTGTAAAGAGGAATGGTCCAAGATTCATCCTGATCGTTGTGAGCGTCTAATCTGCAGAAAAGCAGTTATTGCTGCAAAAGAAGGACCAGCAGCTATTTAACACAGGGGTTCACTTACTTATACCATGCATGTTGTGAATGTCTCAGGTTTTTCTGCTAAATATCTTGATACACTTGTGAATTCATTTTTCCATTGATGACATCACGTTGTCCAGGCCCTGAGGCAACAAATCAGCCCCACACCATGATGTTCCTCCTCAGACTTCACAGTGAGGAGAGGGTTTAGATGTTGGTGCTGTTCCATTTGTCCTCCACACATTACGTAAAGAGCGAAAGAGCTCTTGGATGCTCCACAGCGATACTGGAAAACTATACTGTGGACTGTCGGACCCAAAGTTGAACAGTTTGGGAGGAACACACAACGTCATGTGTCAAGTTTATCAAGATATTTTGCAGAAAAACATTCACAACAGCGTGGAATAAGTAAGTGAACCCCTGTGTTAAATAGCTGCTGATTCTTTTTTTGCAGCAGTAACTGTGTTTCTGCAGATCAGACGCTCACAGCGATCAGGATGAATCTTGGACCGTTCCTCTTCACAAAACTGCTTTAGTTCAGTGAGATTCAGACAGTGTACTTACTTATTCCACGCTGTCCTGTCAATGTTTACATGTTATGGCCAATAGAAAAATGATCAAATGTAAATGTTTGGGTGGTATTGGTTCAAGCAGACACTGTTTAATCATTCTTGAGATTTTAATAAAGATCAGACCACATTAAGTGACCACTTTAGGCAGAGATGTGAGAAATGTCACAGGGTGTACTCACTTTTTCCTCCCAGTGTATCACAGAAGAGAGGGCTTTTCAAGATACTGCTGGAATATGACAAGTTCACTTTTCTGCTTGGAGTTTGGTGAGTTTTCGTGGTGCACTCCAGTTTCCCCCCCAAGTTCTGGCTCGAGACGCTGCGGTCGCCCACCTCCTGACAGGTTTCCCCCGAGGTCAAACCGAGGCGCAAATGTCCAAAAAAGTCGACAAAAACAGAGACAAATATTCAACCCGGCTGAATAAAAATATGCTGATAATACCTCTCACGTTGATCGCTTGGGGCCGGAGCACAGGCCGAGAAGTCGCGTCAAAAAGCAGAGATCCGTTTATCAGTC
This sequence comes from Proterorhinus semilunaris, assembly GCA_021464625.1. Taxonomy (NCBI): domain Eukaryota; kingdom Metazoa; phylum Chordata; class Actinopteri; order Gobiiformes; family Gobiidae; genus Proterorhinus; species Proterorhinus semilunaris. The sequence goes on along the minus strand of CM038358.1, from coordinate 30,933,467 downwards.
GCGGTCCTGGCTCGGGCCGCTCCTCTCGGAGTTTATCTGGGCACGCGTCGACATGTTTAAATCACAGCTAACGCGGTCATTTAGCCGCGGCCCGGTTCCCCATCCAAATGGTGTGATTATTGCTCATAAAGATCCGAGAGAGCCCGAGGAGACGGCGGTGAGGCCAAGTGACACCGCCGCGGCAATCCATCCTAATGCAGCCGGACGCCAGGCCGACAGCGCGGAGGAGGGAGCTGCCATGTTTTGGCCATTTCAGACCCTCCCGGGGATCTGCAGTTTGGGGTTTTAACGCCAAAACAGAGGAAATGAATTCTCACGTGAAATCACAATAACCCGCTCACAGACAGGTTTGAATGTTTTTGAAAATGTGACTTATTTCAGACGGTTAACAACTGTTGTAAGTAATAATTATATTTTTTATTTCTGTGAAGCAGCAGTTTTAAGACAACATTAAGAAATGTTGGGCAGAAAAGTTATCTTTATTGACAGGAAGTGATATAGATAGAGGTAAAGTTCCACAGCAGTTTGACTCATTTCCCATTGACATAACATGGTCGGCGCGGCAACAGTTTCGTTTGCCTTTTATCTATGTCACTTCCTGTCCAATTGACTCTGTGCATAACATCAACTCATAACAACGCCGCCCAAGAAGTGACTTCTTGTTTCGATCCAGCACTCCAAAATCATCTTATTCATTAGTTCAACTTTCTTTCTGCCTAACTATTAACAGACAAAACACTAAAAATGTCTGTATTAAAGTATATTCTTGTAATGTTGCAAATACCTCCATCCATCCATGTTCTCCCGCTTTATCCGGGCGGGTCGCGGGGGCAGCAGTCTCAGCAGAGATGCCCAGACTTCCCGATCCACGCACACCTCCTCCAGCTGTTCTGGGGGGACCCCGAGACGACACCAGGCCAGCTCGGAGACATAGTCCCACCAGCGTGTCCTGGGCCTTCCACGAGGCCTCCTCCCAGTGGGACATGCCTGAAACACCTCCCGAGGGAGGCGACCAGGAGGCATCCGGAACAGATGCCCTAGCCACCTCAACTGCTCCTTTCGACGTGGAGGAGCAGCGACTCTACTCCGAGCTCCTCCCGGGTAACTGAGGAGGAAGTCACTTCTTGGGCGGCGTTGTTTTAATTTGAAGTTATGCACAGAGTCAGTTGAGATCCGGTTTGAATTGTTCACCTTAAAGAGCCGTTCAAAAGAGCCGCTCGTTGGTGATGGATGTCACATTACTATTTTTTTTATACTCATTGAAAACTAGGATGTTAAGGGAGAAACTGGCTGAAAATCTCACCATTGACATGCCGTGTCTCACCTTAAATTTGATTCTATCTGGCACTAAATACACAAAAGTACAAACACTACGGTCTGAAACACATTCGGCAGCTGTTTTGTCCGACTTTGAACACCATTCGCTCAGAAGTTGCGCGTCTGATTTACTTTTAAATATCAACGTCTATAGTGATACTATAGTGACGTTCATGACCGAGCGGCTCTTTTGAACGGCTCTTTAAGGTGAACAATTCAAACCGGATCTCAGTTGTGAGAAGAGCCAGATCTATTTTTCAGTCCATTTTACCCAGAACTTTCCCCGAACGAACACGAGGATCAGCCCAACAACGGGGCAGGCGACACAAGTGAAAGCACTAAAGTCAAAAAGTAGAAATAAAGTGCCTTTTATTGATCGCGGTTTAGATATCGTGAGCTCCCAGAAAAGAGCCGTAAATCCCGTCACTAAACATTTCCTTCTGTTTGATGGACTGTTTATTTGGGCCTTAAAGCGCCACCGCAGCAGCAGAACCTCCATCCCCCCCAGTGCCTCTTTCATCGCATCCGTTCGCGTCCTCCATGGCCGACGGCGTCTCCCTCCGCCGTCTCTCCATCGCCGGTGAAGCCGCATTCTTGGCGTGCTTCGTGACTGGTATAAGCGCTGCCCGATTTGTCCCATAAAGCAAATCTGAATTTAAAAGCACACGCGTCCCAAATATTTTCCTCCCCAAAGTGTCCCTCCCCCGGGCCGCCTGAGTGACTGCTGCTGTATTTTTCATCGCGCTGTCTCGGACTCTTCCTCGTAGCCGAATGAATAAAACAACAGTGAGAGGAGGCTGACAGCTGATCGCCAAACACTGTGCTTGTTACAGCCGCGGAGCGAGCGGGGCATTTCAGCAAACACATGAGGGGACGGTGGTGCGCCGCGGATATAATTAGCGCGTTAGCGGCGCATTTCCATTTCTTTATTTTGATGTTAGCCCGGATAAACAGCTACAGGAAGACAGCTGGTCTCCGTTTGGCAGCGGAAAAGTATTATTTATGTCTCCCAAGCGCTGCAGATCCTTTCAATCCGGTCCATCTTTATTTATATACGTTTTGAGTTTTCCATTGACAAAGGTTCTAAAGCCGTCTTCCATGACAACTGAAGCCTGGTGTACGCACGAAATCTTTAAAGCAGTCTTGTACGTCGCATAGGTAATGGACCACGTTGGACCTGGCGTGATGAAATGAGGGAAATAGTCAAAACAATAACTTCAGCGTGCTCATTAAATATTCATAATCCAAGGTCTTTGCAAGATCCTTGAACATACAGTAGTTCCTGGATCTTTTACCCCCAAAAATTGAGAGACAGTTTTCTTTAGTCCATCCATCCATTTTCTTCCGCTTTATCAATGGTTTTGTATAGCCCAATATCACAACAGGAGTCGCCTCATAGGGCTGCACCGAACATTAAGGCAGTAAAACAGAACAGTAAATAAGACAATGTAAAGTTCGGGCGAGTCAAGTATCCTGGCAAACATAAAGTCCAAATAAGCGTCAGCAGTGGGTGGACGAGCAGCTCGGGTGTCCCCTGTCCTTAGACTCTCCAGCACGGCGAGGAAAAACTCAAAAACCCAGTGGGAGAAACGAGAAACCTTGAGGAGAACCACAGAAGGAGAGATCCACTCCCATGGACGGACAGGCTATAGAGACCCAGGGCCGAAGGAGTCCCTCAGCAGACGGGCCAAGATCACAGACCGTCCAGTCCATGTTGTCAATCCAGAAGGCAGGGTTCCTCCGTTCAGCCGGGTTCCTCCGTTCAATCTAGACAGGCACTCCCCAGGGGGAGTGGGACAGGAGACACCATGTGAATAGTAATGAACAGACTACAGATAAAAGAAATATTGTATCATAATAAGACAAAGTTTGCAGTATGAAGAAGAGGATAGCTCTCAGTGTCCGTACTTCCCACAGCAGTGTTTCTTCTAGGGCAGCTTTACTTCAGGCTGTGGGTCAGAGCTTTACCTAACTGACCTGATCAGAAGCTCATTCGAAGAGGTACGTTTTGAGCCAGGTCTTAAATGTAGGGACCAGCTCATGTCCGGCCTGTGTTGCTTTGATTCTGGCGGCGGTGCAGCAATGCGTGTATGGTGTTCATACGCTGTAAAAAATAATGCAAAATTTTACTAGAAAAATCTGCGAAAGGTGAACCACGTTATACTGAAGGACCACTGTGTATTGTCATTTAAAGGCGACTAAAGCCATCTGCTTCTTCTTGGCGATAGACCTGGTGTTGTCCTGGTTTAGTCTGGGTGCAGACCTGTTTTAGTCAGAGTTTCAGTCACTACATAGTTCTGACCTGCTTCGCTCATGGTTTAATCCTGGTTCAGTCTGGACCTGATTTAGACCCAGTTTTCTTTCTGACTGAGCCCTTGGGTTTAAGAGTGTGCGATCGACTGAAGATGGAATTGCGCGTCCAAAGCTTGTCATAGCGAGTCGCAGTCCCTGAAGGGCATTATTCTCACGGAACAGTGCGGGGGGGAGAGAGTAAAATGTGTGCGCTCATGCCTGGACGCCGTTGCTTGTCACTTCGGTAACTCCGGTCTTTTATTTAGTTGATGACACCCCTGACAGAGATCATCACTGCAGCGCCAGGATTTCTCACTCTGAGGGCGCAAAACATCAGCTCGTCTTCTATTTTTAATCTTTCTCCCTGTCTCATGGCCTACAACAAAAGATTTTCCCCATGAAACAGTTGAGTTAGATGGAAACTGACCGAGAAACGCCAAGGTCTGGATTACAAGGCCCCGTTTACGTCTGGCTGGCTATTTGTTTCACAACTATATAGTGCCCGCTTTATATTTTTTAACCCGAGGGTCCATGAGACGCGGCCTCCATCCCTTCCTCCCGGCTAAAACAGTCTCCAAAGCGCCGCGCATGCGAGGAATAAAATATAAAACTAAGAATGAAAAAATATCCGGGAATGTAGAAATCCCTCACCTGGGCTACGGACGTGAGGCAGCAGCTCGAAAGAAAACATGAGCTATTGTTGTAGAGACTAAAATTCAATGGGCCTCATTGACACGTTCTGAAGATGCACCGATAGCCTGTAGAGCAGTGGATGTGTCACAAGAGGAGCTACAGGGGAAAAAATTGGCAAACAAGGAGGTATCCAGGCGAGACTCGCAGCTAAGCCACACAAACCTTATTCCTACAATTGTTCTGGCTAACGTACGTTCACTGGAGAATAAGACCGATTACATTCGTCTGCTGGGCTCGCCCCAGAAGATGGTGAAAGACTGTTGTGGAGCGGAGGGAGCTGCGCAGGAGGAAGAGGAAGGAAGTGGAGGAGCTGGCCAGTGCAGGACACCACGCTCTGAAACAGGGACAAACCCAGTCAGGTTTCTTCCGGGTTCTCCGGTTTCCCCCTACCTCCAAATCTAAAAGCTTCTTGAAAAACCCCCTTCCAAATAGCGACACAAACTAGAAAAAACAAGGACGAGAACGCAACAGGGCAGCACAGCGGTTAGCGCTCGTGCTTCACAGCTAGAAGGTCCCGGGTTCGATTCCCACCTGGACGGGGCCTTTCTGTGTGGAGTTTGCATGTTCTCCCCGTGTCTGCGTAGGTTTCCTCCGGGTACTCCGGTTTCCCCTACCACCAAAAACATGTACAATATGCCAGGATGATTTATTTATTTATCTGAACAGGGACAGTGTACAATCTACATTAGCCTCAGAAAGGAGAGATGCATTGTACCAGGTTATAGCACTTGTGCTAATTTCCACCTGCAGTCCCTGGGCCTATTGTACATGTTTTTAGTGGTAGGGGAAACCGGAGTACCTGGAGGAAACCTACGCAGACACGGGGAGAACATGCAAACTCCACACAGAAAGGCCCCGTCCAGGTGGGAATCGAACGCGGGACCCTCTAGCTGTGAAGCACGAGCGCTAACCGCTGTGCCACCGTGTGCTACCGTGTGCTACCGTGTGCTACCGTGCCGCCGATGAATAGAGTGTGTTTGAGAGTATGGGCCAATGGCTGCAATCCGGCGCGGCGTGTTTACATGCATGAGTCCCATGTATGTTCATTAACAAGCATTCAAAAAGATGCAAACATTCAATGATAAAAACGTTAAAAAAGTGACCACACAGCAACGAAGCGAGGATAAAGATCTGTTTAGATCAGTTTCGTAAGTCTTAGCTTTCAAATAAGGTGTTTACACTGGCCTATAAGCTCCAGTTGAGAAGCTTGTAGATTCGGGTAAAGCTGAACTGAAGAAAATGCGCTCATTGAAGGCGGGGGTTAAGAGGTTAAGTATCTGTCATTAATCCGTTTTTTTCCTAGGTTTTGAGGAAAGGTTCTGGCAGGGGAAGAGCATCCATCACAGCCAGGCTCGCGGCGCGGAGGCTAATCAGGAAACATCACACAGTCTTTCCTCTCCCGTATGCAGCGGGCGTGGACTCGAGCGTTTGACCCCTCAGATCCGTCTGCGAGATGAATCAGAAAATATCAAACCGCGCGGATACGGAGGATACGGAGGATAAAGTCCACTCAATGTCATTTTAATCTGCGCCTGACGGACCGCTTCATTGTGATTCCATCGCCGCGGTTACACAGCCTCCGCGCGATCACCAGACACGTTTATTTGGAGTTTTTGACCCGAAGGCGCTTTATATATATATTTTTTTATCCTTTTCATTTGGGGAGTCGTGCCCAAATTGAAAAGAATAGCGTGGATGATTTTTAATGCCGGGCTCCTCTCGCCCTGTACCGGCCGGAATACGACCGTGACCGGCGGACAAAAGGAGCGGAGAAACTGGGCGGATTTCAATTCAGCCGCTATAAATGTGAACATTTCCTCTCCGTTTTATGGATAAGTTTGTATTTTTGTGCCAGATCCCTTTCAAAAGTTTGTGGGCGGGAATAAATAAAATAAAGCTTCTGCCTGTGAGACCACCAAGAGTTTCGAGGCACCAAAAATGTGACTCCAGCTCAGTGGGGAGTGGGAGACGGTGTTTTGGTGTGTCATTTTGAAATGCTAAAATAACACAGCGCAGCTCCACCACGGGGGGGGGGTATTTGAAAAGGCAAAGGTTAGAAAATGTATCTCCGATCTGTGAAATGAAAACTTGTGATTTCTAATTATGTGGCACAGTTGATTAGAAAAACATTCGCAAAAGAGGATATTTATCCAAATCTCAACGCGTATGGCAGTTTCCAGTCTATATGATGTGATGCCTCATTTGAAAGCCAAGACCTTCTGGTTTCGAAAAAAATATTTGTACGATCTGTGTGTGTGTGAAACACGACTTACGACACGTTTGCCGTTGTCCATTTCGTGGCATTCACATTTTTTATTGGGTGTGTGTGCGACCCACAGAAAGCAGAAACTTGACTGAATTTGAGTCAAATCTCATACGGTCTGCTCTGAAAAGGATTCGTCTGTTGCAGCGTCTTTTTATTAGTTGTGGCGCAGTGACTTTATTCACAAACACAGCGTAAAAAACAGTCCTATTGTGATTTTAGATGATTTAAATTAAAAAAAAGTGCTTTTAGATTTTGGATGGATGGATGATGGATGGAAGTCTATGGGGAACTGACCAAATACTTTTTTGCCCCACTGTAGATAGATAGATAGATAGATAGATAGATAGAAAGATAGATAGATAGATAGATAGATAGATAGAAAGATAGATAGATAGATAGATAGATAGATAGATACATAGATAGATAGATACTGTATTGTCAAATGCGAGGATCTGAAATTCAACCACAGCACTTTACGACGGTCTAAACAAGCCTGGTTTCCTCCGGGCGCTATACGGTTGACCCATAGTGGTGGCGCGCTCAGTTCCAGCGGCTCAGGACTAACACCCAAGCACTATTCCGTTGTACGGTTGCATAATGACAAATAAAGCACTTACTTAGTTACTTAATTCTACGTCACTGATTTCATTCCGAGCTCAGAGGGGAAGCTTTGGAAGATCAAGCAGCGTCAGCATTGACATCGGTACAGGAAATCCAGTAGCCTGCTGCGAAATGTTCAATTACAGAGGCTCCCTCGCTCTCTGTGTGAAAAGTGGTTCATCGCTGAATGGGATTAACATATTGTGGGACTCCAACGGTGACCCGGAGCACCTTTAAATGCAATTGTGCTGACATTTGTTCTTTTTGCCCCAGTAATAGCCTCTAAGTGTTCTACTCATGGGCTTTATATACACTGGAACGAGCTGTAATCGTTTCACGTGTAATTCACAGTCAGACCTGCCTTTTTCTTTCACCTTTCTCCGACGCACACAAAACCCCACTTCGGTCCACCGGCTTTTCTTTTGATAATTTCCCAATGTTTTTTTTTTTTTTTTTTTGACCTGCTGCGTGCCATAATGACGCTATTATCGCCAATGCTTTCCTGAGCCCCGTCATCATCTGCCTCGGCCGTATCCGCTGTGATACGATTAACCGCTCATTTTCTGCTCCCGTCAGCCCTGCGTAATTTGTACTTTCACTTCCCCTGTAATTACCGGCGTGTGTTTTCTGATGTGTCTCTCTCTCTCTCTCTCCCCCCGCAGGACGACCACAGAATCTCCGCCGCTGAACTGGCCGACCGCTACGGGCTCGACCTCGCTCAGGTACGGCTCCCGAAGCCGATCGATGGATGAAACCGGAAAGGACGGCGTTGACCTTGAAGTTTGGTTTTCCCCAAGTTTCTCCCCGCTAACAAATTATCAGTGAATTCATTATCCCCCATCGCAGGAACACTTTGTTCTTTTATCCGACAGAAATTTTACACACTTTCTTTTTAGCTCCTATCAGTGCATTTAATTAGACGTGGTGCGAACAAATAAAGGCATTCGCTGTTTCCTCATGATAAGCCGACTTTAGAGTCCAATGCAAGTGGTTTGATTTACTAAGCCCGGTGCGATGTTATTTTTTTGCACCTGATTTGCCATTAGACATTAGACATTGTGCATATGTTTAGTGCCACGAACGTGATATGCAAATGAGTTGACTGAGTGAGCAGAGGAATTCTCTTCACAGGCCTGAGCGCCTTTGAGGGAAAGCGTCGCGTATAAAAGTAATGATGGGTAACGGACAAATGGCCATCGATGAATTATTTGATTGAAATACAAAGAATGATTATTGCAAATAAATGTTCTTATCTTCAGAGAAGAAACAAACCCCCTGTGATAAGAGTCTCCAAATATTTTATCCACGTTTGCGTCGCTGTCAAGGTTGAGGATGAAAAGAAATAAGACCCGAATGCAAAACAGCCAACAAAACTCTTTCGTAAAATAGATGTAATGGGCGAATGCCAAGGACGCTAACGCAAAAGAAAAAAAAAAACTCACAAGACGGGATAGACAGGAACACGTATGAACCAACAAAGACGAGGAGGATGGGGAAACACTAAGGCCCTGTCCTCACGAAGTCAAGCTCAGGACTATCAATCCACTTTTATCGACTCAGCGTATTATGAATCCAGCGTTTTGGGGTCTGTAAAAACAAACATGTTCCAAACCAGGTCCCAGAGTGGAAAGATCTTGCAAATCTTCCTAAATCAGCGTTGTGTCTGGGGTCCATAATCTACGGACTTTATCATTTGTTTTATCCAAGTAAATGTGGGTTTGACGAGTAGCTTCAGTCCTCCTCTCCTCATCTCTTCTGTAGATCATAAATCCGTTTCATTTTCGCCGTTTACGTTTCACAAAGGTTTCCTGCGCATGTGCTAGCTACGACATCTTGTTTTATGATCTGTGGTGGTGTCACAGCGCCACACACAGGCGCGGTGGATGAATCGCAGGGGTTTTACGCACATGATTGGCTTCATGTGGGCATAGCCTGAATCCACAAGGAACGGGGGGACAGGTGAAGCACATCAGGGCGGGGCAGGTACTCAACACAGGGGAAGCAAAATCACAAGGACAGAACAGACGTGTCGAAATAAAACACAAAGAACACGGACAGAGACGAAGACGAGACAAAGGGGAGTGTTGGGATGAAAGGCAGAGGTGAACAGCGAGGTGTGTCTCCTTCAGTGTCATCCATACACAGTACACAGACCATGAGCTTTTTGCAAGGACTTTAGAAGGACGTGGGAAGCCGTCCTGGCGCTCCGGTTCAATGGAATACAGAGGAAAGTCAAAAGGTAACGTGCAGCCTCTTGAACTCTACTTCAAAACAAACACATTTATGACTTTGCCCTTGTAAACGAGCCGGATACTAAACATTTATAACCCTTTTTGGTGCGAAAACAGCATAGTGTCCTGTGCTAAAGTTCACACCTTGCGTTCATACTTACTATTATGTCGAGCAGTTTCACTCCTCGCAGTACTCACAAAGGACGTCATTTACATTGTCCCAGTTTAGCACATGCGCTAACTTCACGGCGTTCATTAGAACCGCAAATATCAACCGCACTGGCTTTTTCTTCTGCTTTAGTTCACACTATACTTCCTCGCATAGAGCTGCCAAACCTTTGAATTCCATGTATCGAGTCCACCCTAAAACATGGACCAGAAGAACCAACTTTTGCAGCTCCGTTGTCGTCTGTATTGCTACATTTGAAAGATACGAGGCTGCTTTGCATCCCGGCGGCCCCTCCGTTTTACACTTTTAAACCCGGACCAAAGCTGATTTTCAACGCCCCTCCGTGCACCCTTAATCCGCGTGTCCTCGATGACCAAATAAAAGGACTCCAAAGCATTTTCCAAAAGAAGCGGCGTTTAGCGTCAGTGGCCACGTCGCCGCCCCGCCTCAGCCTCGGCCCTAATCCTTCCGCCACGCCGCGCTGCACACACTGTACACAGGCACAGATAAACAGCGGCGGACGGGACAATAACCATCTTTTAAAGCCACATCTGATAAGGCCCCTCGCGGACGCACCGGCCTTATCTCCGCGCAGAGGAACGAGCGCTCGGATTGTGGCGGCAGTTACGGATATCTGCGATCCATGTGTGCCTCCCGAGAGAAGAACGCGCCCCGTGTTTTGGAGTATTGGGCTGAATATGAGCGCCTCGTATGGTACAGATGATATTGATAAGTACAGACAAAGAATATCAAAATCATAAAGGAAGATATCTGCTGTCATGTCATCAGTCATTTCTTTGTTCTTTTAAGTTAGTTTAAGGCCACCCCCCCCCCCCCCCATTTTCAGTGGCTCTCAGGCTTCTTGAAACACTTTTTCTGCAAGTTTGAGCCTTTCGCACTATTACAATCGCAAAAACTGACATTTTATTGTGAAACAGAGCCGGGATTAAGGTCCCAAGCCAAAAAAACAAAGGTTCGGGACACTGTTTAAACTTCTTTTAAGCGCATCCGGGTGAAGGTTTCATCGCACTGACCACCGAAGGTTGGCCCTGAGAGATAAATGACTGACAGGTTTTAATGCTTTTGAAAAGACTTATTTGGATGGATTACATGTGTTGTTAGTCATAATTTAAATGAAGAAATGTTGGGACTAAAAGTTAGTTTACGCCACTGACAAGAAGTAATGTAAATTCCCATAGCATAGTTTGACTCATTTCCCATTGACATAACATGGTTGGCACGGCAACAGTGTTAAATAGTTTGGTATGATAAGCTTATTCAAAACCTAGATCCAAAATCCCCATTGAAAAAATCGTAGAAACTAATATGCAAACAAAATTAGTTTTTATATGAAAACTCGCAATACATTTATTTCTCATATTTATATATATACTTTGTACAAATAACAGCGTGGTTAAAAATATTACACCTACCCCAGCGTTGTCACATGGTCATAGCAATTTTAGGCTTTCAGGCAGTGCTAGGGAGGTGTGAAGTCACCATTAGAATCCGGTTTACCGAGTGTCTCTTGGCTTCGTCCCTATTAGCAGTTCCCCCGCCATGAGGACCAAAGACGAGGGCTTTCCTCGCCCATTGGTCTCGCCTTAAGTTCCATTCCCGGAGAGCCAGGACGTGGAGTGGCAGTTCGCTGATATCCAATTATGTCATGCACTTTGTGACCAATGTCCCGAAGTCACTCGAGGCCCATCCTCCAAAGCACTTCTCTGTATTTGTTTGATATTTGGGAGGATTTGTGCGCGCCGCAACACAGACTGAAGCTTCGTCGATTGGCCATTTAAGACAGTAATAGCCCGACATAAAGCACATCCCGCGGTTTTACGGCCCATCACCGCAGAGGGGAGGGCCAAGCGGTTTACGGCGCTCGCCGAGTCAAACGGCCCGGACGGCGAGACGGATTCCACTGAAACGGCTTTGTGAAGTGCGCAGCAAATGGGCTCCGCTGTTGTAATGAGGTCCCAAGGCAAAGACTACGGAGGCTATGGACAAAACCTTATTGTTATTAAGGGGGTTATAGAGCGATGAAAGCATTTTAGGTAATGACCACGTCTGTATGAGACGATGGAGTGTAAATGTAGTGCTTTTGCCGGTGCGTCGACAGTACATCTATCGTCAAGTTATTCAAGTGAAGATTTGTAAAGAAGTTATATAAGCCTCACTGAAGCATGATACTGTAGGATTTTAATATCACCGATGGTAAAATGGCATATTATGAAAGAGCTCTGTGGGTCAGCTACGATAGAAGTGCCAACACATTGATTTTTTTTTTTTTTATAAAAAAAAAAATCAACCTTTTAAGGTTTTCAATTTTAATTGTATTGATTTTGGGGCGACGGTGGCACAGATGGTAGAGCGGGTCGTCTCATGATCGGAAGGTCGGGGGTTCGAATCCTGCCTCCTGAAGGTGCATGCTGTTGTTGTGTCCTTGGGCAAGACACTTCACCCACCTTGCCTCCAGCGTCTGCGTACATTGGTGTATGAATGGGTGATCCTTGCTGTAAAGCGCTTTGAGTGCCTAATGTAGGTGGAAAAACGCTATATAAGTTATATAAGTTGAGACCATGAGACCATTTTTCCTTGATCTTTAGAATGTGCTGTTTACAGAAATTAAAATTTCATGAAGTATGGAGCCTTGCAATAATGTATCATTATACTATATGCACATTATCAACCAACCAACCATCCATCATCATCCATCCATCATCATCCATCCATCCATCGATCCATCATCCATCCAACCATTCAACTATCATCATTCATCCATCCATCCATCCAGCCATCATCCATCCATCCATCATCCATCTACCCATCCATCCATCCATCCATCTACCCCTCCATCCATCCATCTATCCATCTACCCATCCATCCATCCATCCATCCATCATCCATCCAGCCATCATCTATCCATCCATCCATTCAACCATCATCATTCATCCATCCATCCATCCATCATCCATCCATCCATCCATCATCCATCCATCCATCCATCTATCCATCTACCCATCCATCCATCCATCCATCCATCCATCATTCATCCATCCATCCATCCATTCATCCATCCATCCATCTACCCATCCATCCATCCATCCATCATCATTCATCCATCCATCCGTTTTGTATATCATAAAGGAGTTTCCTCACATTAAAGCAATGAAACAAAACAATAAAGAGGACAATGTAAAGTTCAGGTAAATGAAGTATCCAGGCAAACATAATGTCCAAATAAACGTCGGCAGCACGTGGTGATGAGCCACGTGGGCGTCCCCTGTCCTTAGACTCTCCGACATGGCGAGGAAAAACTCAAAAACTCAGAGGGAGAAAAAAGAAACCTGAGAGTCCTTCAGCAGACGAGCCAAGACCGAGGAAGAACGTCCAGTCCTTGTTGGAGCTTCAGTTCTTCAGTCCCTAATGGAGAATCACAGACACCACACGTCTTCAAGACAACAGAAATGTGTTTGTGGTTTGCCTGTTTTGATAATGCAACACACAATCCATATTTATACTTGGTTAATTACCCCAGTGTGAAACGATAGAAGGAATATAACATTCAGTATGTGTGTTACGCCTGTGCTCCCTGGACAATTACATTTTCAACTACAGTCAACTGCAATATTTATAACACATGGCCTGTTTTGGTCTCACTGCTGCTCACAGTAATATTATTACTCTGAACGTCCGAGGTTTGGTCCTTCAAAACAACACAGACACAGTTTTAGAAACAGAAAAAATCATAAAATAGCATTTTTGAAGAGAACATTATAATTGTAGATTGATTGTAGCTGACCCGTCTGGAAAATCTCCCTATAATGTTTCCTGTCACTCTTTACTAACATCTGTCATTTGTGGAACTCATCCTGACCTTCTGTTTCTCCCCCCAGGGCCTGACTAATGCCAGAGCAGCTGAGATCCTGGCTCGGGACGGGCCCAACGCGCTGACCCCGCCCCCCACCACCCCGGAGTGGGTCAAGTTCTGCAGGCAGCTGTTCGGAGGCTTCTCCATCCTGCTGTGGATCGGAGCCTTCCTCTGCTTCTTCGCCTTCGGCATCCAGGTCGCCACGGAGGACGAGCCCGTCAACGACAACGTAAGGGCCTTTCTGCGTGGAGTTTGCATGTTCTCCCCGTGTCTGCGTAGGTTTCCCCTACCACTAAAACATGTACAATATGCCAGGATGAATGAGAGTGTGTTTGAGCTGGGGAAAAATAAAATAAAAATCAAGGTCTTAAATGTCATTAAAAAACAACTGGATCCAAACTGGCATTAATTCTACATTTTTTTTTTTAAAATATGGCATTGCTCAACATTTTTGACTGTATAAGTTCATTGAAAATTCTAAAATGATGGTCTAGATCAGAACACATTAACCAGACCACTTTATTCTTTTTTTGCCCATTCCTCTGTTTTAAGAAATGTTGGAAAATCTTAAGAAAAGAAATCTGCGCTGAGTTTTTTTCTCCATTTGTTACATTAAAATACAGAGGTGTAGCTTGCCATAAAGCAAGGCTGGCAGCTGCCTGGGGCCCCAACAATCAAGGGCCCCCATGAACCAACCTGTTATTCAGAAGCCTGCACTAAACGCTTGATATTCAGAGTCTTCCTAATGATTTTGGAAGAGCAGTTACATCATCTCTCCACCAATGCTCTGTGGCGCTGTTCATCCCCATCCTGTTCATGCTGTAGTGAGTCATGGTTCCCTAATGTTAACTTACTGTATATAATGAGACATTTTTACTCATGGCTCCACCAGATTATATTTCTAATCGCGAAACCAGTTTATTATAACACTCTTTGCGTCCTAAAGAACCTCTTCTGTTCTGAGGAAAACGTATGCATTATGGGAGTTGTCCGGTGACCCACTTTTGCCCAAAGGACGTCCTAGCCGCCAGAATTGCCTACGCATTACTATGGCCATGTCCTATCTCGAGTTTTATCAAAGATCTTTGGCATAGCGCCTTTAAAAACCCTGAAATAAAATTGATACTGAAGCACCGTAGGAGCCACCGGGATGGAACGTAAAGGCGCTAAGCTAACCGCTCATGCAGCCGCCAGGTCACTGAAAGGTCTAAGACGCACTAATATCAACACAAGAAGTTGCATAGTGTATCTTTAAACAATTCTGTGGTCTCTATGCTGCATTAATCCTCGTCCCGAAACATAAAACCCCCCAAAGTATTTTTATAAACTGCATAAATCAACATGTATTTGAGTAAAACCGCGGCTGTGATCATTATTCATGCTGGGACAACACTCGGGAGCAACCAGGCATCGAAACCTGTATTTAAAAAAATAAATTTTCTTAGCTCCCGGTGGTGCGTTGAGTTTTCCCCCAGCACCGCGGTGGGGGTGGGGGGGGGGGGGGGCTTTCAAACATTACGCGGCGCTTTGGAGTGACGTGCGGAGGATCGAGTTTGAATAATTGTGACTCGAAGGATTCCGGTATCTCTGCGGCTTTGAAATGCTCACTTAAGTTGCGGTAGTGGAGTCTTTATTAGCCGGATTAAGTTCCACCAGTCGTCCACGCCGCCTCTCGCTCATTCTGAATGTGCGACGTTAAAGCCGCCCCTCGCTGGCGTCTCTCCAGGCAGTAATTCTTCTAAACGCCGGCGCCCGCGGAGGGAGGCGCGCGGGGCCGAAGCCGGCGTCGCTCGGTGACTGTCATGTTACACAATCCCCCTCACGGATCCCCTCAGCCCCCCCTCAGCCCCCCCTCAGCCCCACGCGCCAGGCTTACATAACATCTGCTCTCCACAACACGCAGCAGGGAAGTCTCACCCGCCATTTCGACTTAGTGATCAGCTAAAATAAACTAAATAAACTGCATGTTAGCATCTAGCGTCCTGCCCGCAGCTAAGCCCAGTGTTTACAAGCAATACAAGGGCTTTACCAGTGTACCGAGTTAGCTCCCATTACGCAGGTGTTAGGCATTTTCACAGTGTCTCCTTTGATTGCATTCGAGAACTTTTTTCCAAACGTACATTCCAGCCGCTAATTTAAAAGCCAGTATCCTCTTATATCTTGGATGTGGAGCTCCTTTTAGTTTTTGTGTGCTTTATGAACAGAAGCAGTGAATCTCTGTGACTCCTTGTTCATCTGTAAACGCCAAAAGCTGCTCATTGCACACTGTATTTCTGGCTCAATTATTAAAGCAGTACTAAGTAACTCTTGCCCCCAGAGGCCATAAGCGCAACTGCAGGTGTCGTAGCAAGTTACGATTTTCTAACTTATTAAATGTCTTGGAGAGTAAATACTACGCTGACAGAAAAGGCGAAGGGAGAGAGGGATGTTGTACGTCCAGTTATACAATGGAAATAATTTTTTTCTCTCAAACTTGGCTGTAAATACTGTTTAAAGTGGCGCTAGCCCTCAGTTAGCTTTGCCCCTTAGCCTGTTAGCTTCTTCTTCGTGGTTCTATTAGTGTGTATTGGTGGCTCCGACCCGGTGGCAGTCAAGGCTGAGGGAGTGAGGAGTCTGTCCCTATGAAGGGTTACTGTGAAAATGCCTGTCATTTAGTATTAGCCCAAAAGGCTGACGAAGCCTTTTGGATGAGAGGCGAAACGTTCGAAGACTTCAACTACTGAGTACAGAAGATGAATCAAGTACCTTCATTGAAGACGGACAACTCCTGTACGACTGAGAACTTACACAGACACATTAGTATTAGTTTATTTTTTTAAGTTTTTACAGACATTATGACCATCCCAGTCATCCTGCCCACTAGTCTCCTTCACTCCCTCTTTCTCTCTCCCTCCCTCCCTCCCTCCCTCCCTCTCCCTCTCCCTTTCTCTGTCTCCCTCTTTTCCTTCGTCGCTCTTCCTCTCTCCCTTTCTCTCTCTTTCTCCCTTCCTCTAACCCTCCCTCTCTCTTCTGCCCTCCCTTTTCCCCTCCCTCCCTCTCCCTTGCTCTCTCTTTCTCCCCTCTCTTCCTCCCTTTTTCTTTCTGCCTCTCTCTCTCTTTCTCCTTCTCTTTTCTCCCTCCCTCCCCTCTCTCTTCCTCTCGCTTTCTCACCATCCCTCCCTTTCCCTTTCTCTCTCATTCTCCCCATCTCTTTCTCTCTCTCTCTTCTCTCTCACCCTCCCTCTCCCTCTCTTTACCTCCCTCTCTCACCCTCCCTCTCCCTCTCTTTACCTCCCTCTCTCACCCTCCCTGTCCCTCTCTTTACCCCCCTCTCTCTCCCTAATCTGCAGTGATTTAATCTGAGGAGCTCAGTGCAGCTGCTGCTCCACTGAGCCACTTTACTTCCTAATGTGAGCACTCGTCTAAGATGAAAATCCACTCTCTTTCCTCCCTCCTTCACTCTCTCTTTCTCTCTTTCTCACGTTAATACTAAAAGCTCCTTTGTTCTCTTATTGACACCTGGATTCAACCTGCGGTTTGCAGACGAAGCGCCTTTTAAAGAGCTCAGATTTACGACTTTTAAAAACACATTTGGACACCCGGGCGTGTGCGTGTTTGTTCTTAATAACGGGTTTACTTAAAGGTGTTATCGACGTGGCCAGATGTGTCGGAGGTTCTGAGCAGATGCTGAGAGATGGAGCGGTGCCTGGAGACAGCGGGATAACGCATAAAACAAGAGGGATTTATAACAGCTTAAAGGACGTATTCCTGACCGAAATACAGTTACAGCTGCTCAGTCATTAACCAGAAAGTCAGCGGTTCAAACTCTAATTTCCCGTGGCATACTGTGTCCTTGAACGAGACGCGTTTGTTTTGAGTATCTGCTACAAACTGACCCTGTGGAGGAGGCTATGGGGGTTAGTGTCTTGCCCAGAGACACAACAGTAGTGCTGCTCTCCTGCTGCTCCTCACACGAGTCTTGCCCGTCTGAAACTATTATCTTAAAGTGAATATGGCAGGTTTGATGCTTTGGAAAATAGGACTTATTTAGATGGATGACATCTGTTGTAAGTCATGATCATCATTTTTATCTCAGTGGAGCAGCAGTTTTATGAAGAAATGTTGGGCAGAAAAGTTATTTTTATTGGAATTTTAAAGCTGCTGACAGGAAGTGACATAGATAAAGGTAAAGTTCCAGAGCAGTTCGACTCATTCATTTCCCATTGTTGTAACATGGTTGGCACGGCAACAATTGTTTGCCTCTGTCTATGTCACGTCCTGCCAGTGTCCAATAAGGAAGTGAAACTATACACATAATATTATTATTATTTTTTGCAAAATCTTAAATATAATTATGTTAACTATGTTAGAGCAAATATTGTGTCTCATGTGTTACATTTAAGGGCCTTAAAGACACATTAGGCCAAATCTGAACTTAAGTACATAAGTAACATAGTTTTCCTTAGTTTGACACTTTTTACTTCACAAGCAAAAATAAACTTGTCTTCATTAAATTGCCACTTTACCTTTGATATAAAACAAAAATTAATACTTACCTCAGATATTATAGGCTACAGCAAAATAAGTCATAAGTACTGAAGTATTACAACATATGAGCTGTAGCATTTTGCTGGCGGTCTCGTCATGGGGAGAACTTTAAGTGAGACCAAAGCTGAGCTGCAGCAGTAACACTGGTGTGTGTGAACCTCTCGCTCAAACTAATATCTCTGTCAATAAAGGGCAACACCAGACCGTCCGCCAGCCTCAGCGCCGCGGCGCCCTGCGAGGAATCAACACTATTTGACTCGCACACTTTTCTGAGGAAATAAACGCCACAGGCCAGTGGCGCTAAATACTGGAGCCCGACTTCAATCTCACTGTGGAGACGTGAGCGCTTTTACCACGCTGTGCTGACTGACATCCAAAAATCTTTAAGATGAAAATAAAAGTAGCAATGTACACCGGGGTTTTGTAGGGCAGCCATTCGCAAAGTCAGGTGCACCACCGGCTCGTATCCGGATTCCCCCACAGCCTCCCAACGCGACTGTGCCAGGTTTTTCTCAGTCATTTTAAACACAGTAATGAAGTCCTGCACAGCATCAGTCAAAACCGACCTGACAGGATCTTCCTTAGGCCAGTGATGAGGCAGGTGTTCTAGGCCATCTTAAAGCAGTACTAAGTAACTCATGCCCCTGGAGGCCATGAGCGCCGCTGCAGGTGTCGTAGCATGTTACGGTTCTGTTTCGTATGGGCTACGCCCTCTACGGGCTTCGCTATTGGTTATAACCCGAGGCATCGCCTCGCGCCTGAGAGATAAAAACATCTACCCGCTCCAATCATGTCAAGGTGATGGTATATCCATCTGGGGTATAAAAACCCCATCTGCCCACCGCTCACCTCCTTTTTTAACTCAGCGTTTGAGAGAGCAAGTTCTTTTCAGAACTCACTTCTACGAGCACGTTCTTCTCAGAACGATACTTCTACTTACTTTCAGGATCTTCTCGCCGCTTCTCTGCTCGAAGATGACTTCACCTGCCGGTGTCGAGCTCCGCAGATGCGGCAAATGTCCCTCCATTCTCCTCCCTGAGGATCAGCACGAGCTGTGCTTCCGCTGCCTCGGTTGGCACCATGCAGCGGGTGATGCTGACTGCCAGGCGTGCTTAGCGCTCTCCCGGGAAGAGCGCGAGCGTCGCCGGGGTTTCATGGGTCCGGATTCACCAGAACGGCCAGCTCAGGACGCTGTGCCCCTGATTCAGGACCCAGCCCCTTCAGCAAGCCCCAGGAGGAAGGAATGGAGTGAATATGATGAGGAGGATGATCGTCGCTGCTACGACGAAGACGCTGCCTCCATCTTCTCCGAGACGCCGTCCGGGCTACAGGGGGATCGTTATCCTCTCGACTATCTCCCCGCGTTGTTTGCGTCTGCCGCAGACCGAATGGAGATTCCTCTGCCCCCGTCTCAACCTGCTGCTCCGGTGGAGGACTTCACCGAAGGCTTAGCTAGCCGTTCCCGCCGAAAGCCGCGCCCTGTCGTGATGTGCCCGGCTATGACACCGATCATGCACTTTGCTCAGCGTGAATGGGCTCATCCTCTCGCGGCAAAACATCCTGCACTGGGGTACGGGCCGTATTCCACGGTGCAGGACTGGACGTGGCGGTCCGGGGTTCCGCCGATTGAGGACGGAGTCAGGATGTCCCTCCTTCCGTCCTCATCCCCTTGGCCAGGCGATAAAACGTTGCTTCCCTCTGATAAGGATAAGCTGACGATGGCCGTTTTAGACCGCTGCTATGCTAACGCCGCTCAGGTAGTGGCGTTAGCTAGCAACATGGCTTTTCTGGCGGGCTCGCTGGATAAGCTCATCCACGGACGCTCCGAGCTGGCCCTGGAGGAGCTCGAGGAGGTCCAGACTACGGTGGCGTCTTTTCTCCGTATGTCCCAGGCTTTCGCCATTGACGGTGGCCGTTCAATGGCGGCGGCTCAGGTGGGATCTCGCCATTTGTGGCTGGGGCTTTCCTCGTTGAAGGAACAGGAGAAGCGTCAACTACTCGATCTCCCGGTTTCCACGTCATCATTGTTTGGCCCTGACATCCAGGCAATGGTCGAGCGCCTCGATGCTGCCTCCAAAGCCTCCCAGCAGCTGGGACCGCATCTCCGTCCCCAGTGGGACCGTCAGCGCTCTGAACGGCGGGGAGGGGCTCAGCGGCGCGAGCGCCGTTTTCATCCCCCATCTCCTCCGCGGAGACGCGACACTCCGGGTTCATCCCAGACGGCTCCAGCGCGTTCTCCGAGACGGGACCAGCGGAGGGACCGTGGATCTGGACCAGCGCATCGACGTCCGGGCGCTGACACCAGAGGGGGGAAACGGGGGCATTTTGCTTACAATAAAGGCCGTGCTTCGGCCCGTTACATTGTAAAAGAGCATGCTTCGTCTCTTATTCGCAGCGGAGACGCGCTGAGAGCGTCTGCCGTTCATGAGTCTTCTACTCCTCCCGCTGCTTTCCGCAGCACGCCACGGCTTCGTATTCTCCTACCGGAACGTACGGGGGATACGTCACGGCGGCCGGTACCTTTGACCCATCCGCGGAGCTGCAGTGCGGACTCGGATCATGTCACTCCGCGGGCTGGGGCTGCCTCTAAACCTCCGCTTGGCAGGAGGCGGGGCAGCCCTTGGAGCGTGCAGGGGAGTGAGACTGTTCAGTCTAAGAAGCGTAAGTGCTCTCTTGACGGCGCGCCGTCCTCGGCCGCGGCGGCGCCGCTGTCCGAGGGTGGGGAATCCCCGCAGCCCTTTTCATCAGGGCCCCCCACGTCCTACCCCGCAGGCCGGGGTGGAGGTGGGCGGGCCTTCTCCGTTTCTACTCCGCGGACCGGTGAGGCCCGTGACAGAATTTTATCAGGAGTGGAAGAGCCTGGGGCTTCTCTCTTCTCACTGGTTAGACAGGACGCTCCGCAGGGGATACGCGTTGCAGTTCGCTCGGAGACCGCCGCCTTTCAGCGGGATCCTCAGGACGAGGCTCCGAGGTCAGGCGGAGGCCGCGGTCATCCAGGAGGAAGTAGCCTCTCTGCTGCGGCGCGGGGCTGTGGCAGAGGTGGCTTCGGACGCGGTGGAAAAAGGGCTGTACTCCCCATATTTCCTAGTCCCCAAGAAAAGCGGGGGTGTACGTCCAATTTTGGACCTGCGCGTCCTGAACCACTGCATCGCGGAAAGGCCTTTTCGCATGCTGACGGTCAGGCAGCTTTTGGAGTGCGTCAGACCAGGAGACTGGATGACGTCCGTGGATCTCACAGATGCATACTTCCACGTTCCTATTGTGTCGGAACACAGGAAGTTTCTGCGCTTTGCAGTGGGGGAGAAGTGCTACGAATATCACCGCCTCCCCTTCGGTTATTCGCTGGCCCCGCGCACGTTCTCCAAGTGCGTGGAGGCGGCGCTGGAGCCGCTTCGTCGTCGTGGCATCCGAGTTCTGACTTACATCGACGACTGGCTCATCCTGGCCTCGTCTCGGCAGGAGGCGCAGGCTCACACGACGGCCCTGTTGGAACACATCTCCCGATTGGGATTTGTGGTCAACTTGGAGAAAAGCGCGTTGTACCCCATTCAGCGTGTAACGTATCTGGGTCTGCAGCTAGACTCCAGGGACATGCGCGCCTCCCTCTCGGCCGAGAGGATAGAGGCGCTGCTGACGCTGGGGAGAATGGTACTGGACAAGCCGCAGGTGCCGTCCCAGTCCATTCGTTCCCTATTGGGCATGATGGCAGCCGCTCACCCTGTGGTTCATCTGGGTCTACTCCACATGAGGGGACTTCAGCGGTGGTTTTGCCGCCTCAGGCTGCACCCGGTGCGGGACAGGAGGAAGGTTGTGGTGGTCCCTTTGTCCGCACAGAGGGACTTGGAGTACTGGCTGGCCCCGGATCGTCTTCCCCAGGGGGTACGGATGGGGTGCGTTCCTCATTACACAGAGGTGTTCACGGACGCGTCTCTGACCGGTTGGGGCGGAGTACTCGATCGGTGCTCCACCGGGGGGCCGTGGGAGTCACCCTTGGGGCACATCAATCTCTTGGAGATGGAAGCTGTGCGGAGGGTGCTCCTGCACTTCTCAAGTCAGCTGGCGGGTCACCATGTCATGGTGCGGTCGGACAACACCACAGTGGTGGCCTACTTAAACAGGCAGGGGGGGACCAGGTCTCCCACTCTGCACAGGAAAGCGACGGAAATTCTCTTGTGGGCGGGCTCCCACCTGTCCTCCCTGAGAGCCCGTCACATTCCCGGCCTGCTCAACGTGGGCGCGGACGTTATGTCCAGGGGAGGCCCACTCCGCGACGAGTGGAGCCTAGCCCCATGGGTCGCAATGGAGGTTTGGCGCCGGTTCGGGGATCCAGTGGCCGACCTTTTCGCCAGTGCAGAAAACGCACAGTGCCCACTTTGGTTCTCGCTCAGGTGGGCAGACGCCCCTCCGCTCGGGGTGGACGCCTTGGCCCATCGGCCGTGGCCTCAGGGTCTCCTGTATGCATTTCCGCCAGTTCACCTCATGCCTCCTCTGCTGCACAGGGTGAGGACGGAGGGGTTGGTGATTCTGATAGTGGCCCCAGACAGTCCGAACGCCAGGTGGTACCCGGACCTGGTGGGGATGGTGGTGGAGGGCCCCTGGCCCCTGCCGGACCGGTCGGACACATTGGTCCAAGCAGGGGGGACTCTGCACTCCCGCCCGGTGTTGGGACGCAGCCTTTTGGTTTGGAAGCTGAGAGGGGGAAGTTGTTGCGTTTAGGCCTTCCCTCTCCAGTGGTGGCCACTATTCAGGGTGCCCGTGCACCATCCACTACGCGAGCGTACAGTGCTCGTTGGCGGTTTTTCGAGGACTGGTGTTCAGAAAGGGTGCTTGATCCCACTTCCTGCTCGATAGGGGGAGTGTTGGAGTTCCTACAGTTCCTCCTAGATAGAGGGCGGGCTGCCGCCACTCTGGGGGTGTTCGCGGCAGCCATTACGACCGGACACGTGGGGTTTGGCCATCTCACGGCGAGGAACCATCCCCTGGTTAAACGCTTTTTGCGTGGAGCACGGAGGCTGAGGCCGCCCGTGCGGTGCTCTTTGCCCTCGTGGGACCTTCAAGTGGTGTTGGAGGGTCTGTCGGGCCCTCCTTTTGAGCCCCTGGACAGGTCAGACCTTAGTTGCCTATCATATAAGACTGCGCTCCTTTTGGCTCTGGTCTCTGCCAAGAGGGCG
This sequence comes from Proterorhinus semilunaris, assembly GCA_021464625.1. Classification (NCBI taxonomy): domain Eukaryota; kingdom Metazoa; phylum Chordata; class Actinopteri; order Gobiiformes; family Gobiidae; genus Proterorhinus; species Proterorhinus semilunaris. Next base: position 30,910,330 of record CM038358.1, on the reverse strand, counting down.
GGGGACCTGACTGCGCTGTCTGTGCATCCATCCTGTACGTCCTTCGGTGAGGATGGGGGTCTGCTTGAGATGTGGCCTAATCCGGCTTTTCAGCCCAAGATTGTCACTTCTTCTTTCAGGTCTAGGGTTATCAGAGTTAGACCCTTCTTTCCTCCACCACATGCTTCTGTGGAGGATAAGAGGCGAAACCTGCTGTGTCCGATTCGGGCCCTGCGTTGTTATCTGGACCGTACAGCGACGTTCAGGCGGTCGGACCAACTGTTTGTGGGGCTTGGGGCCGGGCGCAAAGGTGCCCCACTCTCTACCCAACGGCTGGCTCATTGGGTCTGTCATGCCATTCGTATGGCATACGAGGCTCGGGGTCTTCCTGCTCCTAGGGTCGTCAGGGCCCACTCTACTCGAGGGGTGGCTGCCTCTACTGCTTTGTTTAGAGGGGTGTCGATAGAGGATGTGTGCTTGGCGGCTTCCTGGTCATCCTCGTCGACCTTCGCCCGCTCGTACTTGATGGACGTTGCTTCTGGGTCTGTCGCTCATTCGGTTTTGAGCGGCGGGCGGGTTTAATTTGATCTTGACTGCCCAGTGCAGGTGCTCTTGGGAGAGGCGACCTGTCTGGGCGTGGGGGTGCGGGCGCTCTTGGGAGAGGCGGCCTATGCACCTTCACTCCTCCTTTTCGGTTGTGGGTGCGTGTGTGCTCTTGGGAGAGGCGACACGCGTGCTCTGTGTTTTGTTTTGGTTGCATGCGCGCTCTTGGGAGAGGCGGCCGCTATGCTTCCTTCTATATATGGTGCTAGGTGCCTTGGTGCTCTGGTGGAGCAGCCCGTGGCCCTGCTCTGACTGCCCATGGGTGCGTCTGGTTGGTGACACTGACTGCATGACGTTGTCCTGGGTGCGCTCCAATCGTGGTCATTTGTGCCTGCTGGGAGTACATTCTTCCCTACGGTCTTCGCGCAGGGTTTTAACCAATAGCGAAGCCCGTAGAGGGCGTAGCCCATACGAAACAGAAATGACAGTTACTTGACGTAACTATAGTTCTGTGAGTATGGGCGTAGCCCTCTACCTGCATGCCCAGCAGGCCCATCCTGTCTTCTATGGCTGAGTTCAAAGGAGATGAGCGGTGGGCAGATGGGGTTTTTATACCCCAGATGGATATACCATCACCTTGACATGATTGGAGCGGGTAGATGTTTTTATCTCTCAGGCGCGAGGCGATGCCTCGGGTTATAACCAATAGCGAAGCCCGTAGAGGGCTACGCCCATACTCACAGAACTATAGTTACGTCAAGTAACTGTCATTTTTTTACTCATTAATTGTCCGTGAGAGTAAATACTACACTGACAGAAAAGACAAAGGGACAGACGGATATTGTTCATCCAATTACACAATGGAGATATTTTTATTTTCACTCAAACTTGGCTGTAAATGCTGTTTAAGTGGCGCTAGCCCTCAGTTAGCTTTGCCCGTTAGCCTGTTAGCTTCTTCTTCGTGATTCCATTAGTGTGTATTGATGACTCCGACCCGGTAGCAGCGAAATTGCAATTGTGGTTTTCTGGTCAAATACACCAGGGGGAGAGGAAAGACCCCCCAATCATCCCATTAACACTTGTATTACCCCCAGAGGGACGACGGAGAGGATTTATTAAGGTAAACAGGTCACTTAGTACTGCTTTAAATAGCCATGGGTGTACCAGGTATTAGGCTACAGAAATGCAATTCAAAATACATTGGCCCATACCAAAAAGTAGATCCACAGATTGCATAACATCATAGCACTGACATTTACCAGTATCAATATAAAAAATAAGTAATATCTGTAAACTGGAAACCTTGAATAAGGAAATACAATTTAAGAACCTGATCCACTGTATGCATACATTCAAGAAAACAACAGAAACCATCTTCTCACATAAAACAATCGACACCGTTTCTTTACATTCCTGTTCAAAGAATCTGTCAAGAGACTGGCAAAGGAGGAATGTTTGTCAAATAGGGCTGTAACTAACGATTATTTTTGTAATCGATGAATCTATTGATTATTTTTTACGATTAATCGCTTGGCTGTAAATGGTGTATGAACATTTTTTTTTTATAACATAAAGCTAAAGTGGTGATGCTTGAGGACATGTTGATGGAGTAAACTTAAAGTAAAGCTTTGTTGGAGGCTCCAAGTTCAAATTCTGCTTCCTGTAAGATGAGACACAGATATCTATGAAATTTACAATGTACAAAACACTTCCTACACCAACTATAGAAAAATGTATAATTATGTTCATCAAAAATACTACATTTCCATGTAATTTTTGCTCTATTTGAGTCTGAACCAGAAAACAATTAGTCGGTCACTAAAATAGTTGTTGACTATTTCAATAATCGATTAGTTGTCGATTAATCGATGAATTGTTTCAGCTCTATTGTCACAGGTCATCAGCTCAGGGCACGATAACTTTTGCCCGCTGGTGTTATGCCTGTCTCGACAAGTGTCCCGATTGTGACGTCGTCATCTGTGAGCATTATTTTTACTTAATGGGTTTGGCAAAGCTAAGACGGCCCAATGGACCAATGGACCAACACACTGTGATCTGTAAAAGTCCAGTCATACTAAAACTGGGGAACATTGAGGCAGATTATTGCAGATTTTTGATGTCTCATGAGTTAATGTCATTAGACTCTAATTCTTGAGTTTTAGGGTAGAATCCGTGGGACTGAGATGATTCTGAGTTAGTTGAGGAGAGTCATAGTGTGTGCGAGAGTCTATGTCTGTTTTTTGCTAAATTAAGTCCTTTAGCCTTTTCCTTGTAAAGATTATTGACACTTTTTAATGAAATACCACATGTACATCGGGCTGTTCCTGGTTTTCAAAACCCCCCGGTAAGCTTTGGCCCCGCACGGTCAAGTCTTGTGCGTTAGACTCTCTGGGCTTTGGCCGACGCGTCCCGAAGAAACGTTCTGCGGGACTTCCTTTCTGCAACTGTTTGGCTTTAGCCTCCATCCTACTCGCACTCATCCTCATCGATGTGCAAAGTCTCCTGCCTTTTTTCTACAAACAGAAAAATAACAAATCAAGAAATGAGAGCTTAACACTGACCTAACCTGTACCTGAAACTACTGTAAGTAAATCATCTGTTTGGGGAGGAAATGGGGAAAAATGTAGGATTACTGATTTGGTTCGAAGCAAAACCAGCTCAAGATGAAATCAAAGACTTTAAATCGACTCCTCTTCCCTGTGTTCCCCGTCTGTCCCGTCTGTCCCGTCTGTCCCCTGCCTACGCCTCCGGCCCATATACTGCAGCAGTAAAGTGCGTTCAAGTGTAAAACAGCGCCCGATCCGCTGCCTCTGTCACGTCCCGGCTGTAGCGTTCCCCTAAACAAACTCCTCTCCCTCCAGGACGCTCTGCTCATGTTTCTTGGCGTGTGCGGGACTCCACCTGCCAGCCGCTTTCATCTCCCGCGAACCCAAACAGGCGCCTAACACGACGTAACCGACATGTCGGGGCTGAGAGAAAAAATCAAATCAAATACACAAACTACAAAGTCCCGCGGTCGGCGATGTTTCCTTCCACGAGGCTTTGAAGGATGAGAAGAAAAAAAAGAAAGGTTCCCGTCTCTCGATTTGTGAGTTTGCAGGAAGCAGCTGCTCACTTGGACGGGCGCTGAATGAGGCGTTTAAAGACAGATATAGCCCGGGAGATTTTAGCGAAGCCGTCCCGCACTGCGGCGAGGGTGAGGCTGCGGTTTGAGGCTCATTCCCGACACGAAGATGAAACAACGGGATTAGAGTCCTTTACGGGTTCAGACGATTAAAACCAATTAAACGGTGCCAAAATAAAGGCTTTAAATGTCGTTAAAAAGCCTGACATTTGATTCAAACTGGCTGTAAATCAAATTAAAATAAAAAATACAAATAATAATGGCTGAATACGCATTGAATACTGTTGTGTCAATAATGTTTTTGTATTAAAATGGCATTAATAAGCAGGTCATACAGTATGTAAATAACCCCCAAGTACTTTGACTTGTATTACCACATTAAAGGTGTTTTGTTTTTTATCATTTTGTCGTTCGGTTTTCTTACATCTCGAGGCAAATGTTCCCCTTTCACGTTTCTTTCTGTTTTGTGTGATTTCATTTGATTTTATGTATTTTTTCTCTTTCTTCTTCTTCTTCTGCGTCTCCCCCCCTGGCTTTTAACCGTGTGCATATTTGTTTACATGCGTGTCTCTGTTGCACTTTTATTTTGTAATTACATTTAAATAAATAAATAAATGTTTTATTTTGGCGTTTTTGCAATCCGCTACGATTATGGTCTGTTGGTGCAGATGTGTGGAAAATAGTTTTCTATGTAAAGTTCCTGTACAAATAAATTCCTCCCTCTCTTCCTTTTGTCCTCCCCCCCCCCCTCCTTTACTTTATTCCTTCCTTCCGTCTTCTTCTTCTTCTTCTTCGTGGGGTTTTACGGCAGCCGACACCAAAAAGGTGTATTGCTGCCACCTACTGGATCCATCTCCTCGAGTAAATTACAAAAACCAAACAAACAAACGTAGAGAAATCCACTAGCTCACCCAGTTATCTCCAAACCCAATCCCTCCATTGACTCTCTTCCTTCCATTATCCCTCTTTTCCTTCCTTTATCCCTCTCTTCCTTCCTTTATCCCTCTCTTCTTTCCTTTATCCCTCTCTTCCTTCCTTTATTCCTCTCTTCCTTCCTTTATCCCTCTCTTCCTTCCTTTATCCCTCTCTTCCTTCCTTTACCCGAGCAGATGAAAACTGAAAGTATTTTATCTGCACTCTTGCCTTCTACTGTAATTGATTCCCTTTATGTTGATGTTTTATTGATTTTATTTGTTTTCTTGTAATGTTCTGCATCTGTGAAGCACTTTGAATTGCCTTGTGTATGAATTGTGCTCCACAAATAAACTTGCCTCGCCTCCTTTACATTATTCCTCCCTCCCTTCTTTCCTCCCTCCCTTCCTCTACGACTGAGCGCTCGCATAATGATAAACAATGTGTGCAAAACTCAAACCCTTTGGCCTTTTCGAGCCCAATGAGAGAGGTTACCTTCTGCTTTTAGAATAGCACAAGTCCCTCTGTGAAAGTCCGTCACAGCTCAGACAAAGCTTCCACTGGAGTTTTATTTTTGCTTTAGTTTTGTTTTTACTCTGAAGTGAATAACCGTGCCCCGTCCCTCTCGTCCCTCAGCTGTACCTGGGCGTGGTGCTGGCCTCCGTCGTCCTCATCACCGGCTGCTTCTCCTACTTCCAGGAGGCCAAGAGCTCGCGCATCATGGACTCCTTCAAGAAGATGGTCCCCCAGGTGAGTGGAGCGCCCCCTGCTGTGGAGCGATCGATCCCCCCCCCCCGCCGGCTCCGCTGCACAAAAGACGCGCCGCTGTTTGCCGTCGCTTCGATCTCCTTAATGCTCTAATCTGTGAAAGCGGCCTCTTTGCTCCAGACTAATCGCTCTCCTCCTTTCACGCACCTTCACCCCGCGGCCCGGCTTTTCCCCCCTCCAAATCCCCCGCGCGCCTTTTGGAATTCACAAGCCGAGACGCCGGATTCTGCCTGATGTTTTCTAACCAACACTAAAACTCACATAAGCGTTGATCTAAATTGGCTAAACAAGGCTCCGAGATCGTTTGTGATCATCTCGAAAGTCCAATTGGAGTCCATTTTCTTATATTGCTATACTATAGAGCAGGGGCAGTTTGTGTCATGGACGGCCGATTTTCTTCATCCCCCAAACAAGGAAAGCGCCATTTTCTACAGATGCAAGTTCTGATTTGTGTGATAACATTTCTCTAAATCATCTCGGGGGCCTGAGGTCGTATGCTGGACGGCCAGATTTGGTCCTGATTCTGCCATCAAACCCACACTTGTTTGTAGCTCTCTCATTAACCCCCCTCCCCTCATCCTGATTGTAGCCGCCACACTTTTGGCAAAGCACTGGGTTCGATTCTCATTGAAAAAGCACTATATTTTAATTAATAATGGCACACATTTCTGCATTTTACACACTGTATAGGCCTATGGTAAACTTACTCAACTACAAGAACATATATGGTCACTCCAGGCTGAGGTGTCATTAAAAACAAAGCATCAAAGTTGATGAAGAGTTAATGAAAAATCCAAAATCACATTCAACTGCAGTTTTGGCTGAAACTGTGCACATTTATCTTTTGCTGCGGCGTCCATTTTGCTTTTGGATATTTACATTTCTGCTCATTCCTCTGTTTGATGGAATGTTTGCAAATCTTAAAAGGATATTTCAGGATTTTTGACATAGGGCCTCATTTCCTAGTTGATGTCTGGAGATATTTTTTTCTTAAATCCGTGCAGTTCTTATATTTGAAGAGATTAGTGGCGCTAGGCTAATGCTAGGCTAACGCATTTCTATGGTATCAGTTAGCCCGCATTGAAAACAGTCTGACCCACTACACAGTGCACCTGAGGCAAATCACTTATAACGCCAGACTAACGATATAAATGTCTGTGTCGACAGAATATTTTTAACCATTTTGCATTTAAAATAACTTAGCTTCGTGGCTGTAAGCTAACGCCGCGGCGGAGTGATCTGCGAGAAAATAGTCCCTCAAAATGCGGGAATTCACGTGATACAAGGTCAGTTATATTTCAAAAATTATTCTATCGATACAGACATTTATATGGTTAGTCTGGTGTTATAAGGGATTTGCCTCAGGTGCACTGTGGAGCGGGTCAGACTGTTTTTAATGCAGGCTAACTGATACCATAGAAATGCGTTAGCCTAGCATTAGCCTAGCATTAGCCTAGCGCCACTAAGCTCTTCAAATATAAGAACTGCATGAATTTAAGAAAAAAAATATCTCCAGACATCGACAACACTCTGGATAACTAGGAAATGAGGCCCAATGTCAAAAATCCTGAAATATCCCTTTAAGAGAGATTTGTGGCGTTAAAATGTAGAAGTGTGGAGACATATCCTCCTCTGTACTGTCAGTGTCCTCTTGAACACGGCATTCGTCCCGCGTTGTTAAGGATCCGCTCTCTCTTTGTGTCGGCGGCAGCAAGCGCTGGTGATCCGCGAGGGCGAGAAGCTGCAGATCGACGCCGAGCTGGTGGTCCTGGGAGACCTGGTGGAGATTAAAGGCGGAGACAGGATCCCGGCCGACCTCCGAGTCGTCTCCTCCAGCAGCTGCAAGGTACGGCGTTCCCCACCCCCCCCGGGGGGACGCAGCCTCTCCCCGGGCACGTCCTCTCTCACGCACCCCTCACATCTCCACGGGTAACACGGCGTAACCGGGGAGGAAATCACAGAGCTCGCAGTGTAGCCGTAGGGTGAACATCGCTCTAGTTCTCCGCTCATTTTTGATTTACACTGTTGGGTTTAGCCATAGATCTAGAAAAAAGCAGGGATCGCTTTAGGCGCAGACTCTGGGAAACGTGATTTAACAATTGATGGCGTCTCAAAAGAAGAATCATTTCGAGGTGAGGATGTTCTGCTGCGGAGGCTCCGACCAGAGTGTGTGGTTGATGGACGGGCCCGGCAGCTCCAGAGGCCCTTCATTTGGTTCGGGCTTCACGGTGGCTCAGTGCTCTTGCCCCACGGGACCAACGCCCAGAGTTCGATTTCCTTAATGAGTTTCTCCTTCGTGACAACGTCAGCAAATCTCCGCGCATTAGCATGAAAAATGTTTTATGACCGGATGTAGAGGCACAAATGGATGCTTTTACCATAGCAATAAAAAGGAGAACTCTTTACCCAGTTGGAAAATGCAAATTCTATTACTTTGTTGACTTTAGTGCGAGCCGCTGTTGTCCTCTGAGTAATATAAATGTGAGAGAAACACCCGACATTAATTCTTAAAAAAAAGAATGCTTACTTCAGTTAAAGGAACAGGCCCCCGTTTCTCCACACTGAGATCTGTTCTTACCTGAGCTTCGACGAGTGGATGCAACAAAGATGTTGTTAGCATTTAGCCTCTCCTCCTCTCCTCTATGGGGCCAAACATGTCGATTTTCTAAGCGGATAAAAAGAGGAACTATATTGTGAGGCGTAATAACACCTCAGGAGCACTTTGATGTCTGTGCCGGGAATTCTTTGGAGTGAAGATACTGTCTGGTTGTCCTTTGTCAGGTGCACATCAACTCGTCTAAGCTCAGGTAAGAACATCTCTCAGTGTGAAAAACCCGTGGCCTGTTCCTTTAAAGGTTAAGCAGTGATAAAATGACTGACGTGAAAAGCACATGAATACAAACATTTTGATGTCATTTTTTTTGTCATTTTTGTGTAATTTTTATGTAATTTTTGTCTCATTATTGTGTCATTTTTGTGTCATTTTTTTCTCATTTTTGTGTCATTTTTGTCTTATTTTTGTGTCATTTTTTTCTCATTTTTGTGTCATTTTTGTGTCATTTTTGTGTCATTTTTATGTCATTTTTGTGTAATTTTTGTGTAATTTTTGTGTAATTTTTATGTAATTTTTGTCTTATTTTTGTGTCATTTTTGTGTCATTTTTGTGTCATTTTTTTCTCATTTTTGTGGTTTATTGATCCCAGTGCAGTCCCCACACTGCCCTGGGATCAAACATGTCTGAGTTCACCTAATCACTCTACTGTGATTAACACATTTATTAGACCACAGCACATAAACGTGAAAAAACTAACATGTGCTTCTTATAATTTGACAAATAACAATCAGCACACACACACACACACACACACACGCACACACACACACACACACACACACACACACACACGCACACACACACGCACACACACACAAACGGCCTGCTTTGAACTTGGTGGCATTGTTTCCATTGAGTTTTTCTGTTCAGAAATGCCAGAAAATAACCACAATTTGACATAATAATCTAATAATCTAGAACTAGCGAAGTGCTTTAGTATTTCTGTCCTACTTTATGGATGGCAATAATATATTCTAGCGTTATGATTATCATTTCGGATTAAAGGGCTTCTACAGTTTGGTGTAAAAACCGCTGTGGAAACATAAAGATATGATTCAGCGGTGGCATAAACCCTTGACAGATAATATTATCCATCTAACTTCACAAATTACGAATGAGCGATCAGGACTCGGCTGCCGTCGACCCATAAACCTGGTGTAAGTGATGCCGGATTAAATGACTGACTGACTGCAGACCCTTTTGGGACGTTATTTTGGAAAGTAGCATCTGAGCTAAAGGCTAAACTGTATTGGGTTAAGTTTGCTCATTTCGATGGGTCGAATACGCATCGAGTGGCCATTAAACCTCTTATTTCAAGTTCTTGATGATGGAGAAACCACATAGATTTAAGTTAATCAACACGGCGTGCTTTTATTTATTCATTTATCTGTGGAGAGAATTTAGACAGAACCCTTTGAAATGCCAAGAAAATGTTGAGTATGTACAGCATCGTCTTCCGCCGTATACGATCGTTTTTTCAGCCTCTTCATGGCCTTTTTTCGCCATGGGCTCAGTGGATGGTGCGATACTGAGCGAATGTTAATCCTGTGTAAATTAGACCTGCTCTTCTTAACCCCAGAGGCGCTCCAGTCGTTTAACATCATTCCGACACCATCAGGCTCCAGCTGGAGATCACTGAGCGGGGAATCTCCCCCATGCATTACAACGGATGGACTTCATCGGACAAATACACCACATGTTTGCTTTACTCTATAGATGTCACAAACACACACAAGTATACAGATACTACTGGACAGAAACTACTCCAGTAAAGATGACACGGGAAACCTTTTATGTTTAGAAATGTGCATGTGACACTTTTGCTGTGGATCAATGACATAAATATGAAAAACAAAATCTGAATAATGGATCAAGTAACCAAATTGGCCCAAAACCAGAAAATTGAAAAAAATATTGTTCTGCCTGTAGTGTCTCCCATTAAAGTGATAGTCTGGAAGTCTAAATGTTTTTTTTAATGTGCAAAATGGACCACCTGGTGTTGCATTTTGATTTAAAGTAAGTAATAATATGTACTATATTATATTTTGTAAAGTCCCTCCTTCCCGGATCTCAGCAACTAATCGGAGTCTAGTATCCTCCCGTGTTGGCCAATGAGACAAGCTTTTCCTGTGAACCAGCCTATCAGGTCAAATCAGGAGCGAGGGGGAGGAGCTTGAACTTTAACTTTTGAAAATCCTGTTACTGCTTTCTTCATTTTGCAAACTAAGAAGGACTTTCTGGTTAAAGAGGGGAGGGATTTCATAGTTCACTTTCCATTTTCACTCACACACTATCACTTTAAGTAGGCTAAAAGTACTGGAGTATTCGCTGTAAAAGACTTCAGTATTTAAAGTAAAAATTACAAATATGCTTGAAAGTGTTGGGAAGAGTGACTTTGCAGCTTTTAAAACACAAAATTGCGCCCAAATTCACCCTCTGTACGGCAACACGACGGGGACAAAACTTCTTCCTTGTTGCGAGTGAGTGGCATTCGACAGTAGCATCTACTGGAGTGTGCATTATTCTGCTTTAAAATGAAAGGAATAAACAAAACACATGGGCTGTGTCCGAATGTCCGCACTATTCCCTATATAGTGACTATTTACTGGTCACGCCATTGTGTAGGGGTGTCCGAATGTCCAGAGAGAAAAAAGTAGTGCACTCAAAATTTCCCACAATGCATTCTGAAAAGTAGTGAGCATCAGTGGTCACTAAATGGGTCAATATAGCCCACAATGCATTGCGAGAGTCGGAGAATAACGGACACAGCAGCAGGTCTTTGAACTAAACAACACGACGGAATGAAATCAGCCGTTTCAATCGTGTGCTGTGTATTTATCAATAAATGACTTAAATATAAACGGTTACGGTGTAAAATGCTAGCGTTAGCTGCTAACCTTTAGCTCGAGCTGTTAAATGACCGATAGCTTCCTCTCAAATAATCCAAGCCATTCATGTAAAATCCATGTTAAATATATCTGACTCGTATTTATCCATAATGAGTCCACTGTTTCATGAGTTTGGTTGATCTTTATCACAGAAATATTTTTTTTTACAGAGTTTAGCGACTTTTAGCAGATGTAGTCGCTCATTCTGCTGGCGCTTCGGACACCGAGCCCTGACCGACTTTCTGCACGTCTTTGAGCGAACGCTGGAGTGATTTTTTTTTTTATATGATAGTTTTAATTTAAATTTAAATGTCAAATAAAACGCCTGTAAAAGTGCCAAAACTGTCGTTCTGTTTCATAAAATAAACGTTTGTAACAATAAATAAATTCAGAAAAAAAAAGAAGAAGAAAAAAAATCTGCACGCCGCAGTGCGCATGACGTCACGCAGCTCGGAGAAAAGTAGTGGCTTCTGTCCGAATAGCCCACAGAATCAGTGGACTATATAGTCTACTATATAGTGAATGAGGGGTTAGGGACTAGGGTGGACATTCGGACACAGCCATGGCCAAATTTAGTTCCTACTTTGGCTCTTTTTCGAAACGTTCCAGAGTAGAAAGTGTTTTGTTTATATTTCAAATGTACTGCAGTAAAAGTAATACTCGACAAGTAAATACTGCTCATGTAAAGTACGGATCCTTAAAACTGACTTTGTTAGTGTGCGTGAGGAAAAGAGGGAGTTTGGACACAATTAACCATATACAATGTGATGCTTTCTCTCTTTCATTGAAGTAGAGGGTCATGTATCTTGTCCCGAAAATTCCTCTTGAGCATAATTTTCCGCCTCTTCCTTCCGGACGGCATCTGTTTATCCGGGTTGCTTTCCCGAACATTGCCGCTACACTAATGCCCCGCTCTGGGACTCACAGCTGCTCCGGTAAACGCGTGGGTTTCGTTAATTTGTCTTTGTCTCTCGTGTTCCCGGGCAGGTGGACAACTCCTCCCTGACGGGCGAATCGGAGCCTCAGACCCGCTCCCCGGAGTTCACCCACGAGAACCCCCTGGAGACCCGCAACATCTGCTTCTTCTCCTCTAACTGCGTGGAGGGTCAGTGGGACACGGCGGCGGAAGCACGGGCCGCCGTCCACGCTTTGTGCAGCCATCTGGACGCACACACACACACACACACACACGGTGGAGGACAGGGGAGGGCGGCCATTACTGTTCTGTCTGAAAAGGGGAGGGAGGATCATCAGTGGAAAGGGCGTGCAGCGGGATCAGCTCTAGGCTGTGACAATATATCCATAGGTACATGAATGAAGAACATTGAAAAAGCAGCACCGCACACTCAGCTATATCCAATAGTGACGTGGCGTTCATGACCTCTAACCCCCCGCCTGGACCGAGCGCATTTTCTCCAGTTCAGCTTTGCACACATCTAAAAGCTTCTCGGCTGGAGCCTACAGGCCAGTGTAACGCCTCATTTGAAAGCTAAGACCTACTACACTGATCTTTTTCTGCGTTGTTGCCATCACTTCTTAAAGGTGTTGATTTTTTTTTCATAGCATTTTTTTTCTTCACTTTTTCGTCAAATTTTTGCCGGTTTTTGGTCGCATTTTTATCAGTGTTTTGCTGCTTTTTTGCCTCTTTTTCGTAGTATTTTTGTCACTTTTTTTGCTGCATTTTTGTCACTTTTTCATCATATTTCTGTCACCTTTTCGTCACACTTTTGCCTGTTTTTGGTCGCATTTTTTATCAACGTTTCGTCCCATTTTTGTCACTTGTTTTTTTCATAGTATTTTTGTTGCATTTTCAACAAATTTTTTCCTGTTATTTGTTGCATTTTTAATCTTTTTTTGTCACATTTTCGTCAAATTTTTGCCTGTTTTTTGTCACATTTTTGCTGCATTTTTGTCATGTTTTTGGCCCCTTTCCATCACATTTTTGTTGCATTTTCAACATTCAAGTCTCGTTCTTCAATAACATTTACGATTTGGGTAAAGCCAAACTAGAGACAATGTGCTCTGGTGAGGTAGGGGTTACGGTTCGACCCGGATCTCAATTGTATTACGGGCCGGATCTTTTTTTACGTCAATTTTACCCAGAACTCCCCAGAACGAACACGAGAATCAGCCCCACCCCGGAGCAGGCGACGCGAGTCAAAGCTTTTGCTCTAATCACACAGAGCTCTAGTTTAAGGCCTGAGATGTATTCAGGATGTCCATATTTAAAGAATCTGCATCCTCAGCCATTTTTCTTGGCTCCAGATCCAAAGAGCGTAGATAAGTCCAGGATTAAGACAGAATTAATCATCAAAGTGCATTTGTTACATTAAACTTATTGAATATGGAACGTGTATCTATAGGGGAGAGAAGTACGAGGCGAAACCTAAAGCCCAGAAATCCCTTTATACAAGATTTACTCAAAGCTACTAAAGACAGTATTGGTCAGTAGGAGTGTGACAATATATCGATTTTCCGATATATCGCGGTATTTTGCGGGACGATACGATACTTTTTATTCCGATAGATACTTTTGGCAACGTCATGCATATTAATGAGCAACGTCATGCATACTAATGAGGCAGCAGTGCTCCACTGTTTTCACAGTCAATAGAGGCCAACAATGATGAAGAATTCAGTCAGACCAGCAGGGGGCAGCACTACAGTTTGAAGCATTTGGACCAAACACTGTCACACAAATAAATAACTTTGAATGATAGTTTTTATAATTATAAAGAAGATACATTTGGGGTTGATTTATTACTTTATAAATAGGACTGTGTTTTCTTGTTTATTTAAATGTAAATGAAGTCACTGACAGATCTATAGACCCAGTGAGTAAGTCAGCGATCATTTATAAAAGTGGTACAAAGCACATGAAAAGACATTTAAATAATATGTAGTAGTTAAAATAAAGGTTAAAAGTAGCTTTTTTTTATTTTTAAATCGTGATGTATCGTAGCTGATTTTTGTGCAATATATCGATTATCGCAGTGTCGGCGTATCGTGAGATAATCGTTATCGTGAGCCATGTATCGCGTATCGTATCGAATCGTGAGGTACCCGGAGGCTCCCACCCCTATTGGTCAGTAAGTTTTCTGTTCGTTTTCTCGAGTCCTAGATGAGAATGGACGATGACAACATGGCCGCCAGAGCTGGACAGTTATAATGGTTTACTTTAGTCCCATCACCCTTTGGGAGTGTGAAGGTGGAAATGTCCCGGATGATTGACGGACAGTGACACACACGAAACCAGGAGGAAATATAGTCTTCCCGGTCAAGTTTACTTTACAGTCGCGAGTCATTCCCTCCTCCCGGGTCCGTGGTGATAGACTTGTCCGGTGCCAGCGGCCGCGGCTTCATTGGTATGTAACCCGGCGCCGACCCCTCACTCAGGCCGTCCCAGATCCTCCCCGAGCATCAATCACCGACGAACAGCTTTAATTCACCCTCGATCCATCCATCAGCCCGTGTCAGCCTCCACCTCTCACCTCCGCCCGACCCTCCCCGCGGGCTACGCCACCGCCCTCCAGGGCCCGGTCCCAGCGACGCACTGAACCGACAGCTCCGCTCTAAACGTGTCAGTCGCCATTATTGTTATGATTATTCACGATGATCAAAATGAAGGAAGAAAACGGCAAGAATTTCTCCAAACCTTTACATGGCTGTATAAATCTCACAGCTAGAAGGTCCCGGGTTCGATTCCCACCAGGACGGGGCCTTTCTGGGGTTTGCATGTTCTCCCCGTGTCTGCGTAGGTTTCCTCCAGGTACTCCGGTTTCCCCTACCACTAAAAACATGTGCAGTAGGTGAATCCTCCAGCCAGGTGGTTCTGACCATCAGCCTGGCTCCACATCATGGAGATGGGGTCCTTACGGGGCCTCAGTGGCATCGAAGGATGGGTTAAATGCAAAGGACAAATTTCCCTACGGGGACAATAAATAAAACAAACAAACCAATGCAGGAATGTAATACCACTGTTGTGCCAATAAAGTAGAAATGATTTGCCAATAATACAATACTTTTTTACATTAATGGCCCGATGAGATGAAAATCGTTCACAAATGCAATAAATACAGCCAATAAAGCACTTACTTACTATGTTGATGATCTCTCTTTACTACAGCTTTGAGAAACCTGATAATGCTTGTAAAGCGCAATATAAGTGAAGGTCATTATTATTATTATTACTAATGTAATAACCAGCCAATAAGAAAATAACTTATTACAGTATCGGCCGATAAATCGTCATTACATTATTGGTTCCTACAACTTTTCCTTGTATTGGAGTTTGACCGTTTTACTTTGACCACCTGTGCACAACATAAGAACACAATTCCTCACAGCACTTCATGTAATATTTACCAGCGACATGTATAAACCACGAGGAAACCATGTATCGATTTTATTCATGACTAACTGCAGCGTCCTGAGCGAGGCTGTGGGCTCCAGCTGAACTCAGAAGAGCCAGGACTCTCACAGGCTAGAAGAGCGGCCTGTTGACCTCTGCCCTTTGCCTCTCAGTATCAGTGTGTGTTATTGAGCGGGGAGCACGTGTCCACGGCGTGTTGGACGGTAGGAGCCGGGAGGAGCTGCAGGAGAGGCTGAGGTGAGACGTGGATGGATGAAGAACGCACACCGTCCAACACAACAACAGCGAAGCCATGGCGTTCGTCTCATAACCTACGAGTCTCATGCAAAAGGACTGAAGGTTCTTGAACTGATTGTGCCAAAATCAAGGACTTAGATGCATTAAAAGCATTACATTTGACTTCCTGCTACCCGTGTGAACCCTGATTCCAAAACAGTGGCTGCCAGTGTCTTGCCAAAGGGCACAATGACAGAGTTCAGGTTCCGATTCTCCAAACATCGATCTATTATACAGTCACCATTTGCTCGTGGTTTTCATTTTTTTTTTCTTTTTGATTTATGAGTTTATTCTCATTTGACCTGGTCCCAGTCTCATGTTCGCGGTGGTCCTGGCCAAAGCAAAGACCCTATTGTACATGTTTTTACTGGTAGAGGAAACGGTGCACCTACTGGAAACTCCGGGGAATCAACTTGGGAATCAAACCCAGAAGAACCCTCTTGCTCCTTAAAAAACATTACATTAGAGGATTATGTCTAAAACCATATTTTATATCGACGTATAGAGCAAAAGGTCCCCGGGATAATGTTACCATCCAAATATGGTCATTTCCTTTGTGGGAGAAACCCCTTTAGCCGCTCCTACAAACTTTGTTCTTTCCAGTCTTGGACTGAACATTATTTTTTCAGAGGGATTTTTTAATTTCTAGTTTAACTCAAGGAAATAATATTTTCTTTAAAGGGGGTGTATTATGTAAAATCAAGCTTTATATCATGTTATTATGTCAGTCCCTCATTAAACACATGCCTGGAGTGTTGCCTCGGCTCATTCACATAATATGTGTATATATATGTAAAATATTATTTTTGAGTAATCAGTAAAAACTTAGACGGCGGCCATTTTAGGTGTAGCTATCCCTCAGTCCTCCTAGGAACGCCCCCACCTCCTGGAGACGCCTCTGGACCTTTCGTCACCAGCCGAGCCACCGACCACTGCTCCTCAGCTCAGCAGAGCCCCCTCCCCGCACAGTGTTGTTGTTTCAATGCCACAGTAGTGTGCTGAAGGGGGCGTGTCGGAAAGCTTCTTAAAGAGACAGAGGCCTATTTCAAGACGTTCAGTGCAGCCATTTTGAGAGAGCGATTTTATTCAAGGCAGTTATTTTAATTTACTGCATATACAGACCAACAGAAGGTTACGTCATCATTGTAGTGCTATAGACTGGGGCTATGTGAGTGAAAAAAGCATAATACCCCCTCTTTAACAGATTTTTTCACTTATTAAAAAATGAAAATTGAAAATACATTTGAATCTGCCTCTATTCATTATGTAGATTTTGTTCCTGAAAATATTGGTAATTTTGGACATTTTTATGCGTAAAATGTCTTGAACGCTCACACTACATTTGTTTCTCATATTTATATCATTAATGTTCAGCCAAAGTTTTAAATTGATATCTCCAAATTCACATTTCTTCCCAGATTCACCTGCAGCGCCTCGCCTTAAACCCCCCCCCCCCCTCGCTCTCTCCGCAGGTACGGCCCGCGGCGTGGTGATTGCGACCGGCGACCGCACGGTGATGGGGCGGATCGCGACGCTGGCCTCGGAGCTGGAGGTGCGGCGCACGCCCATCAACATCGAGATCGAGCACTTCATCCACCTCATCACCGGGGTGGCCGTGTTCCTGGGCGTGTCCTTCTTCGTCCTGTCGCTCATCCTGGGCTACACCTGGCTGGAGGCCGTCATCTTCCTCATCGGCATCATCGTCGCCAACGTGCCCGAGGGGCTGCTGGCCACCGTCACCGTGAGTTGTCGGGCCGGTTCCGTGACGTCATCTAAAAATCACTTTGTTTAACCCCTTAACCCCCACCTGAACCGAGCACAGTGTCTCCAGCTCGCAGCTTCCTGGATTTAAACACCTCTTGAAAAAAAGCATGTAAATAGTGACGAAAACAAAGATGAAAACACAACAAAAAACAAACATGCAATGAAAAGGGGACAACATGTGACTAAAAAGCTTTACGTCATGTGACTTACATCAAACAAGACACATAAGCGAGAAAAGTGGCAAAACAAAGCGAAAAATGGAAAAAACGAGAAAGGAAGATCAGGTCTTCTATTGAGGCGTTACACTGGTGTAGGGACGTCGAGATTAGCCGGTTTCACGATGACCACGATTATAAAAGGAGGTTATTCCGTAAGAACTTCAGAAGCCACGTTTTACCTCGGACATTTTTCCCACTGACGCACGATCCGCTGCCCGACATAAACAGCGTAAACTTAGTTGTAGTTGAGCGAGGCAGAAGGACGCTCTCCTCCAGTGTTGTATCCACCCAGTCAGCAGAGTGGGACCTCTTTAGGATCCAGAAGATGACCACGGCGTTGTTGTTGTCGATGGACGTCCGTTATGCAAAACCCTGTCGTCAGGAAGTTGATATCGGCTACGTCGAATATAAACAACATCTTGGAGATAATCCTTCACTTAATGTCCAGGTCAAGGTAACGAACTGCATAATTCCCAAAAAACTTGTCCAAATGTTCTGAAATAGCCACAACCGGCTCAGGATGTAACACAAAGTTAACGCTCCGCTCTGCTTCAGCGACAGAAAGGAAAGTGAAACCGCACACATGTGGAGATCAGATGTTCAAAAGAGTCTCCTTAGTCATTTTGTAAACACGTTTCATTCTCTGTTCATCAAAACATCTGACAAATAATTAAACAACAACATAACTTTTGAGAACAGGAAACCGAGCCAGAGCTTGTGGCCTAATATAGTAAAATAATTATGGTCATTATAAAGAAGTAAAGTTGACATTGTTTTGTATTATTCAATGTAGGCCTATTTATTTTAATGCAAAACAATCTTAAAGCATTTTTCATTTTTAGAAACAGTGAACGGTCGATAATCGTGAATAATCGTAAAATCGCAATATTTTTTTTTACAATAATCGTGACTCAAAACATTTTAATCGTGAAACCCCTACACTGGTGTAAAGACTCCCGTCCAGAAGCTTTAAGATTTGGGTAATGTTGAACTGGAGAAAATGGCGGGGGGTAAGAGGTTAAAGAACGTGTCTGTCAGTAATTCCACATAAGCTTCGATAGTGAGTATAGGCTAAATACTAATTCAACCTGGATAGACTCAAACAGTTGTGATGGGATTCATGGCTCTTTACTGGGAGCTGAGTCTTTTAAATCCGTTCATTTCAAAGAGCCGTTCAAAAGACTGGCTCTTTTAATGTAACATTTTAACAAAGCCAACCAAACAACTCACAATATCTAAAATAATCTGAAATTACAATGGCACTGATATTCACGCTTTGAAAAACAAGTTTGTGAATAAAATCTGGCGTCACAACTAGGGCTGAACAATATGGACAACATTTCATATCTCGATATTCATGCCAGATATCACGATATCGATACAATATAAATATGGGTTGGGTGAAAACTAAGCATTTTTCAGAAAAATTAAAAGAGTGCAGTTTTATTCATGAACATCTATATCGTTTATATCTTGCTTTTTCAATTTTAATGTTTTGAATGTTCATATCTCGATATCGATACGATAACAATATGTCTTTCAGCCCTAGTCACAACTAATAAAAAGTCTCATGGCTGAAAGTCCTTTCATCTGACCAACATCAAGCACATCATTTTGAATATCGTCTCCACGTTTGGACGCCTTTATGAGACAGTCATGTGACTTCAGTTCATCTGCGCTGAGAGAGAAGACGTTGAACTTTGTGACAGTTTTTGTTTCATGTGGTTCGGTCGAGCCGTTACAGAGAAACTAACCATAAACCAAGTCAGTTACTAATAGTTACTAATACTAACTCCATTCTTAAATTAAATTATAGGCTGTTTACAATGTTGTGACGTCATGTGAACGAAAATATTGACCTTTCGCAAAAGCCCCGCCCCCTTAGCAACTGTACGCTAGCTCTGTCCAGACGTGGATGGAGTTTCACACTTTTTGCTGCAAACTCTTGGCAAACGACAAGACCGATGATGAACACGTCTGACCTTGGCCTACAATCCTGGATGTAACATGCTTGGTTACACGCTATGTTTTTACCATTTAATAATTGAAGGTAAACATGTGCAGTCCAGCCCGAACTCCAGAATGGGAGTCGTAACCACGGACCGCTTCCTCCCTCCGCTCGAGCGCCGTGTGGGAGTGTTTGTTTACAACAGCGGATTGACACTTCCCATTTCCGCGAGTGTCTATTCAGAGCTGTCGCTGATCTCGCGCTTCGTCATGTGGAAAACGGCGAGCCGCGGAACGTCTCCTACACACTGGCAGACGGGGAACGTCAAAGGGATCATTTCTGAACTTTAGAGTCGTGAACAAAAGTGCTCTGTCAGTCATGAGCGAGGCAGCGCAGAGGTGCTCGGACGAGAAGGCGCAGTGTCATGAGGAACAGTTTAGTCCAGGGTTAGACGTGTCGAACTGAATATGAAAAATATTAATTAATAACCGACTATTGTGCTTTTACAGGCTTGAAGGCTTTCACTGGGCTGCTGTTCTTTGACATAAATATTATACATCCATCCATTTTCTTCCTCTTGTCCGTTGCCGGGTCGTGGGGGCAGCTGTTGGAGCTGCACCAGCCCCTATGGCGCCCCCTGCAGGAGAAGGACGGCCTCATGGTTCTAACCGGGCCTGTTGGTCTCTCATAAGGGGCTTCTGAACCGCTCTTTGTCTGATCCGTCACCTAGGACCTGTTTGCCCTGGGAGACCCTACCTGGGACACGAAGCCCCCGACAACAGAGGTCCAGGATCATTCAGGCTCAGACCCTCCACCATGTTAAGGCGGTCCCAGGAGGCGACATAAATATTATTTCTCATTAATTGCGCTGTAGCTCGACAGGTAGATACCATTTGATGTCAAGCTAATTAGGAGGGGTGTTCCAAGGTGTTCAAAATCACTAGTTCAAGTTGGTGGAGTCCATCCATCATAATAAAAAGGCAGGTGCTGCTGAAGAAGAAAGGTATCCATAAGTAAAAAGAGGATAAACAATATCATTTGCTGACTGTGGAGATCAGGCCCGATAACATGTCTGGCAGCGCCTTTAAAAAGTCAATGGAGATCATTTACCAAGTGTTTGTTCATGTGTTAAAAGCATAGCATGTGCAAAAGTGGATCAGTGGCCGAGTCATTTGTGCATTTTGTTTGTCTCGTAGCATTCTATTATTTACATATAAGATTTGTCGCATAAATTCTCGAATACATACAGTACAGGCAGGATTTCAAATGGTAAATTGCGCACAGAAAGCTATATATGCAAATGTCCAGCTTGCACTCGCCCCCAAAGTGTTATCAGCTGGGAGCGATCCTACAATCTCTGTCTTATAAAGCCAACACCCCTCGAGGTGAGCTAAAGCGCTGACGCCGAATGGGCCGGTCTAAATGATAAAACTCCCAGGCCAAAATGGGGTCCCTGTAGGTACGTTTAAGGGTGTATTTTATTGTGCTCTTTAGCGACAGCTGCTTTTTGTGTAAAGGCTAATTTATGCTCCCATTTTGTACGTAAACACATATGTTCCAGGTTTATACGGCCACCGTCCCGTATAACCATGTCATTCCATTTCAAAGCAAGAAACCCAGAAATGATTTAGTGTTCTTTACTACTTTCACCAAACCGGTCGCTAAATTTTCCAAGGCCGGTGTGAAATCCATAGTAATTGTGGCCTTTATCGAGTTGTGTTAGATATTCGGGCGCTCGGAGTGGAGAGAGTAAAACTGTCCCGACGTGATGTGAATGAGCGATCGCGGCTCCTTTTGTGAGACACGCTCAAACACTCGTTCTTTTTTATCATCGCCCACTTCACAAACCCCCCCCCCCCCCAGAAAAGTGACTTTGCGAGACCGTTGCCTTAATAAGTCCCGTTATTGCCCAAAACACCGCGCGTTACTTTGACAAAGAGTCTTTTTAAGGACACACAATGGCGCCGTCGTCCCCGTTATCGTCTCCCGGCCCGAAGAGACGCCGAGCGCGCTGCCAGGTGAGAGCGCTTTGAATAATGTCAAGCACGAGCTCCCCGTTCACCGCCCGGGCTGAACCCCTGAGCCACATAATGCGACGTTCATGACCCGTCTCTCTTTGTACGAGTGCGCGGGGTTTAACGGCGGTCCAGTCAATATCTAAGAAAGAACAGCCCTGGTGGTTTTGTTCCACTTATTCTGTCCACATTTAAAGGGACAGTATATCATGAAAAACAGCTTTTTTGAGTTTTCAACCTTGTGATTTTTACTTTATTTATTTTATTAGTTTATTTAAACAGGGACAATGCACATTAATTAACATCACTGTAAATGTGCCAGTGTTAGCTCCAAATCTAATTTCCAACTGTAGTCCCTGGGCAAGATGTAGATTGCCAACAATATAACAATAACAACCTAAAAATGATAAAACAATTCATTAGTATGATCTCACACAAAACCTATGTTAAAATTCGGCACAAACACTACACCATAGACAACTACACACACACAGAATTACAACGGCAAAATTTTACAAAGTTTTCCCAATTCAGTAAGTTATATTTGTCCAATATACTGCAGTGGTGATAGTTCGATTAGATTAGTGGTGATGACGAAAAGGTTTCTTGTCCAAAACTTTCAGAGCCTGCTTATAGACAGAGTCGATTGGTTTCAGCGTCGTCTTACAGCCCTGAGACCAGCTGGTGACACAGTACAAACAGATGTGGCATTATCCTAGTATAAAAAAATAATTTTGCAGCATCTGTATTCAAACTCTGTCTGATGTACCTAAAATTAGCGAGATTTAGTTTTAACGGTCCGAATGACTTTTTTGACCTGCTTTCTACACGTAAATTGTGAGTCTAAGATGATTCCCAGATATTTATACTCTGTTACCACACTAATCTTCTCTCCTGCGATGTATAGTTCAGGATCTGGAAAATCAGACTTTCTCTTTGTAAAAAATATACACTCAGTCTTTTTAAGATTTAGATGTAGACATGAATTGTACAGCCATTGGGAAACAAACGCCATAGTTTTCGAAAGCTTTTTAGCCACTTCCTCCTTGTCCTTCCCATGGACATAGATCACAGTGTCATCTGCGTACATTTGTATCTCACAATCAGAGCACACAGATGGCAGGTCATTGATATAGAGACTAAATAAAAGTGGCCCCAGTATTGAACCCTGGGGTACGCCTATACCATTGACAAGGTTACAAGACAATTCATTTTTGACCCTAACAGCATGTGATCCAAGTACGATTTTATCCAATAAATAGCATCAGGTGAGAAGTTGAACCGCGATAATTGTGATGTTGTAGCCTCTTAAAAAAATAAGTCCTTTTTGCGCTAGAATTGCAGTGTCGCTCCATACTGTGTTCCCCCACTTTCACTGTGAGTGGATTTTGTCCAGTTTTACCCAAATCTAAAAGCTTCTTGACAGGGGAGCTCACAGCCTATATGTCAGTGGAAAGCAGGGGTGGGCAACGTCCGGCCCGGGGGCCCAAATCCGGCCTTCCACACAGAACCTCAGTCCCCGAGATGATTTTAGAAATGTTATTATGTAAATATGAGCTCAAATACGTGTCAAAGTACTCTAAAAATGTGAGAAATAGTGTCAGTAGTCTTTATATTTTCCTGGCAGAGCACCCCGCCGATGTATAATGTAAAACAGTGATTCTCAACTTGTGGGTCGGGAGCAGAAAATGGATTGCGGAAACATTTTCTGTGGGTCGCGAGCCTATAGGAAAAATGTAAAGGTTTAAAATTTTCCATTTGTTTTCCAGTTCAAATTATTATTGTTATTAGGCTGTTTTTTTTTTTCTTTTAAATTGCAGACGATATACTCTGTGACAATTTACAGTTTTATTTGGGTCACGGCTCGTCACCCTATAGGGTACTGATGGGTCCCGAAGCCGTCCCACTTGAGAACCATTGGTGTTTGCAGAAAAAAGTTATTTAGTCGAGGATACAATGGTGAGGTTCGGCCCTTTTTTTTGCAATGATTCGAAACGGCCCTCCACAACGTAAACTTGCCTTCCCCCGATGTAAAGCCTCATTTGAAAGCTAAGGCCTACAAAACTCATCTAAGCTTTTTCCTAGTTTTTGCGTTTTGGTTGCATTTAGTTTTTTTTTGTGTGTAACTGTGATGAAGCCACAAAAATGTAAGAGAAAAACGAAAACCAGTCCTGAATAAATCCGCCTTATGCCTCTAATAAAGCGCCCCCTGCTGTCACAGTGCAACAATGACACATGTTACAGTTAGATATATATATATTTTTACATTTTTAAAAATCTGAAATATTGGCGCTGTAAACACTCTTTATCTTTCAGTTGTTGTTAAGCTTTTAATATGATTATCTCGTCATTCTATTGAATAATTTCCCGCCGATAGACATTTACTACTACTTCATAGTCTAAAATGTGGCAGCACTGGGTCTAACAGACACGGCGCGTAACACAATGAGTGCAAATGAAAAGTGTGATAATCGTATGAAATCGAAGCTGTTGTGTGGGTTTACGGCGCGGCTCTGTCGGCTCCACGTTTACCCCGAACAATCCTCCTGTGTTTCCCTCGCTGTAATTACGTGGCGCTCTGGCCATTGTTCTAATGATGCAGCGCCTTCCAAGTCGCATCCTCCACCGTTCAGGGAGCGATACCTTTTTTCTCTCCGCCACGGTAAACAAAGCCGGCCTCGTGGTCGGCCAGCTGGCATTTCAGACGCCATTACTCCGCGTTTCACCAGTGGCAGGATGCAAATGACTTTCTGTTTTCACTGGCGGCGGCTTCTTTAGCTGTTTTTATTTTTTAATTTATTTTTTTTTTATAAATGGAGGCGGAAGGAATCAGTGTAAATTACCCACTTCACAATGTATCCTGGCGTTGTGTCCTTGGGCAAGACACTTCTCACGCACGGCGCACTATTCAAATCCAAAAATAAACAGCAGAAGAAAAGCGACCGGCTGTGAGCTTGTTTACTCAAGCTTTGCAAAGACTCAGATCGAATCTTTGCAAAAGTATGAACTAAATGAAGACCTGATCCGTCTCAGACAGAAGCTGTTTCTGTGGGGCATTGTTTTTACTGCAGGCCATGAGGCTGGACTCTCTTCCCTCCTCGCTCTCCCCTATTGTTATTCTGAAGAATAACCAGGGGCCCTCACTGCGAAATCCACGGGCCAGGTCCAGTCGACGGGTCTATCTATAGCCTGTCTGTCCATGGGACTGGATCTCTCGAGGTGAGGTTTTCCTCGCCGTACGGGAGAGTCTAAGGTCACCGCCTGCTGCCGATGTTTATTTTGCCTGAACTTCACATGGTCTCGCTCACTGCTTTGTTTCATTGCTCTAATGTTTGTTCAGGCCTGTGAGGCAACTCCCGCTGTGATATTGGGCTGTACAGAACCATTGATGGATTGATAGAGCTTTTTGCCATGTTACGTTGGTTTCTCATCAAAAATAGACTTTGTATTTCAACCCACTCGCTATTCGCACTCGATATTTAGTTTCAGCTTTTTTAGATCAATATTGCATTTTCTAGCCAACAAAGTAAAGGAAGACATGGACGATAAAGATGCAAAAAGCATAATACCAGACAACGCAGACAAAAACCACATAGCCCCGTTTTTAAAATTAGGGTAATGTGGTGTTTTGTACATTCTAAATGTCATAAATATCTGTGTGTTTCATCCCACCAGAAAGCCCTAAGAGCCTCCTACAAACATTCACTTTAAGTTTATCAACACGTCCTCAACTTTAGCCACTTTAGCTTTATGAAGTTAAAAGTTAAAAAAAATACACCTTTCACAGGTAACTGATTAATCGATTGCCAAAATTATCGTTAGTTGCAGCCCTTATACCGGCTCTTTAAAGGGATATTTCTAGATTTTTGACATTGGGTCTCATTTCCTAGTTATCCAGAGTGTTGTTGATTTCTAGCGATATTGTTTTCTTACATTCATGCAGTTCTTATATTTGAAGAGTCTAGTGGCGCTAGGCTAATGCTAGGCTATGGTATCAGTTAGCCTGCATTAAAAACAGTCTGACCCACTCCACAGTGCACCTGAGGCAAATCACTTATAACACCAGACTAACGATATAAATGTCTGTGTCGATAGAATAATTTTAACCATTTTGCATTTAAAACAACTTATATTTGAGCAGAATCAGCTTTGTGGCTGTAAGCTAACGCAGCGGCGGAGTGATCTGCGAGAAAATAGTCCCTCAAAATGCGGTAATTGATACAAGGTCAGTTATATTTCAAAAATGATTCTATTAACACAGACATTTATATCGTTAGTCTGGTGTTATAAGTGATTTACCTCAGGTGCACTGTGGAGCGGGTCAGACTGTTTTTAATGCAGGCTAACTGATACCATAGAAATGCGTTAGCCTAGCGCCACTAAGCTCTTCAAATATAAGAACTGCATGAATTTAAGAAAAAAATATCTCCAGACATCAACTACACTCTGGATAACTAGGAAATGAGGCCCTATGTAAAAAAAATCCTGAAATATCCCTTTAAATGAATTGTGTCAAAATAAAGGCCTTAAATGTCATTAAAAACATTTAATTAAGATTTCCCGAAATAATAATGATTTTGCTCCTCTACTTTTACTGCCTATGGCCGTCAAAAAACCTTTCGATTGCGGTTTTTGGCAGAAAATGCACATACTTTGCTCATACTTTGTATCTTTCCGAATATCGAATCGTCCTCTCACTTCTGCGTTTGATGGAAGGTCTGCAAACCTGTAGAATGTTTTCACACTTTTTTTTGCAGTATATTAGAAATGCAGTGCCAGGGCATTAAAATGTCCGCAGAAAGCATTAAATCTAATATCGTACGAGCAGAGTGAAACAAAACATAACTCATTATCACCTCTGCAGAGACGAGCGCTGTCGGTGTAAATATGCTCGGTTTGATCGCGTATGTTCGAGCCGCGCGTTTTTTCCTTTTTTTTCTCCCTGTTTTTCTTTCTTTTTTTCCCTTTTTTTTTTTTTACCACGCCATATGGAGGCGCGTCTTTTCATGTTTCCCCTCTGTGCACCTGCGCCCACGTCCCGCCGGGCAGATCTGGAGAATCACAATACACAGCACCTGCGCCGCGCTCCGCTTCCCGAGCACAAACGCACACGTCGAGACGCTCCCGGGCCGTCCTCCTTCGCAAACAACCATCAGCCTTTCACGCTCCGCACCGCACGCCGCCCGCTCCGCCGTCAGGAGTCATCAGCTTCACAAAGGATCGCCCGTGCCGCGATGCCACGATGCCGCGATGCCGCGATGCGATCCCGAGAGATTTACAAGGTCAGAATGGAATGGTTAATGTTCCAACGCGTCATTCAGTCACTCTTTATCCCGATGAAACTTGAGGCCCAGCGTGATGTTGGCCGATCTATCGCCGATTAAAGGTTGATATCTCCGGGACTGATACTGAGAGACTTCCCGTTAGGGCTTTAAAGGGATAATTCAGGATTTGGTTTTTACATAGGGCCTCATTTCCTAGTCCTAGTGTTGTTGATGTCTGGTATATATTTATTTCTTAAATTCCTGCAGTTCTTATATTTGAAGAGCTTAGTGGCGCTAGGCTAATGCTAGGCTAATGCTAGGCTAACGCATTTCTATGGTATCAGCTAGCCCGCATTAAAAACAGTCTGACCCGCTCCACAGTGCACCTGAGGTAAATCACTTATAACGCCAGACTAACCATATAAATGTCTGTGTCGATAGAATAATTATAACCATTTTGCATTTAAAATAACTTATATTTGAGCTGCATCAGCTTCGTGGTTGTAAGCTAACGCAGAGGCGGAGTGATCTGCGAGACAATAGTCCCTCAAAATGCGGTAATTCATGTGATACAAGGTCAGTTATATTTCAAATATTATTCTATCAACACAGACATTTATATCGTTAGTCTGGCGTTATAAGTGATTTACTGTTTTTAATGAAGGCTAGCTGTTACCATAGAAATGCGTTAGCCTAGCATTAGCCTAGCGCCACTAAGCTCTTCAAATATAAGAACGGCATGAATTTAAGAAAAAAATATCTCCAGACATCAACAACACTATGGATAACTAGGAAGTGAGGCCCTATGTAAAAAAAATCCTGAAATATCCCTTTAAAGTCAGGGCTTTAAAATGAGTCCTTCCACAACTTCCACAAGCCCTCAGGGGGAACAGAGCAACATTGCAATGAAAAGGAGTTTGCTACACGTTTGTTAACCTCTTAACCCCCGTCTGAACCGATCACATTTTCTCCAGTTTGGCATTACCCAAATGTAAAAGCTTCTTGTCAAAAAAGTGAAGTTGATAGATTTAGAGACGGCAGTTCTGCAGTTACCACCAAACCTAAACCTGAACATTTGTGGATTTTCTGTTTGGAGATTTCTCTCAAAAGCCGTCAATTTCAAGCGTGACCTTCTCCATCTTTGACTTTACTGGAACATATTTGTTTTGATGAAAATGGAGAATGACCTGACCTGGTGGCGTCTCCCCGCAGGTGTGTCTGACGCTCACGGCGAAGCGCATGGCCAAGAAGAACTGCCTGGTGAAGAACCTGGAGGCCGTGGAGACGCTGGGCTCCACCTCCACCATCTGCTCCGACAAGACGGGCACCCTGACCCAGAACCGCATGACCGTGGCCCACATGTGGTTCGACAACACCATCCACGAGGCCGACACCACCGAGGACCAGAGCGGTGGGTACACAGGGGGCTGGACGGGGAGAGGGGAACCACCAAGGACCAGAGCGGTGGGTACACAGGGGGGGTAGACGAGGAGAGGGGAACCACCGAGGACCAGAGCGGTGGGTACACAGGGGGGGTAGACGAGGAGAGGGGAACCACCGAGGACCAGAGCGGTGGGTACACAGGGGGGGTAGACGAGGAGAGGGGAACCACCGAGGACCAGAGCGGTGGTACACAGGGGGCTGGACGGGGAGAGGGGAACCACCAAGGACCAGAGCGGTGGGTACACAGGGGGGTACACGGGGAGAGGGGCACCACCGAGGACCAGAGCGGTGGGTACACAAGGGGTAGACGGGGAGAGGGGAACCCCCAAGGACCAGAGCGGTGGGTACACAAGGGGGTAGACGGGGATAGGGGCACCACCGAGGACCAGAGCGGTGGGTACACAGGGGGGTAGACAGGGAGAGGGGCACCACTGAGGACCAGAGCGGTGGTACACAGGGGGCTGGACGGGGAGAGGGGAACCACCAAGGACCAGAGCGGTGGGTACACAGGGGGTAGACGGGGAGGGGGAACCACCGAGGACCAGAGCGGTGGTACACAGGGGGCTGGACGGGGAGAGGGGAACCACCAAGGACCAGAGCGATGGGTACACAGGGGGGGTAGACGAGGAGAGGGGAACCACCGAGGACCAGAGCGGTGGGTACACAGGGGGGTAGACGAGGAGAGGGGAACCCCCAAGAACCAGAGCGGTGGGTACACAGGGGGGTAGACGGGGAGAGGGGCACCACTGAGGACCAGAGCGGTGGGTACACAGGGGGGTAGACGGGAACCACCAAGGACCAGAGCGGTGGGTACACAGGGGGGGTAGACGAGGAGAGGGGAACCCCAAAGAACCAGAGCGGTGGGTACACAGGGGGGTAGACGGGAACCACCGAGGACCAGAGCGGTGGGTACACAGGGGGGGTAGATGAGGAGAGGGGAACCCCAAAGAACCAGAGCGGTGGGTACACAGGGGGGTAGACGGGGAGAGGGGAACCACCAAGGACCAGAGCGGTGGGTACACAGGGGGGTAGACGGGGAGAGGGGAACCACCAAGGACCAGAGCGGTGGTACACAGGGGGCTGGACGGGGAGAGGGGCACTACTGAGGACCAGAGCGGTGGGTACACAGGGAGGTAGACGGGAACCACCAAGGACCAGAGCGGTGGGTACACAGGGGGGGTAGACGAGGAGAGGGGCACCACCGAGGACCAGAGCGGTGGGTACACAGGGGGGGTAGACGAGGAGAGGGGAACCACCGAGGACCAGAGCGGTGGGTACACAGGGGGGTAGACGAGGAGAGGGGAACCACCGAGGACCAGAGCGGTGGGTACACAGGGGGGGTAGACGAGGAGAGGGGAACCACCGAGGACCAGAGCGGTGGGTACACAGGGGGGGTAGATGAGGAGAGGGGAACCCCCAAGAACCAGAGCGGTGGGTACACAGGGGGGTAGACGAGGAGAGGGGAACCACCGAGGACCAGAGCGGTGGTACACAGGGGGCTGGACGGGGAGAGGGGAACCACCAAGGACCAGAGCGGTGGGTACACAGGGGGTAGACGGGGAGGGGGAACCACCGAGGACCAGAGCGGTGGTACACAGGGGGCTGGACGGGGAGAGGGGAACCACCAAGGACCAGAGCGGTGGGTACACAGGGGGGGTAGACGAGGAGAGGGGAACCACCGAGGACCAGAGCGGTGGGTACACAGGGGGGTAGACGAGGAGAGGGGAGCCCCCAAGAACCAGAGCGGTGGGTACACAGGGGGGTAGACGGGGAGAGGGGCACCACTGAGGACCAGAGCGGTGGGTACACAGGGGGGTAGACGGGAACCACCAAGGACCAGAGCGGTGGGTACACAGGGGGGGTAGACGAGGAGAGGGGAACCATCGAGGACCAGAGCGGTGGGTACACAGGGGGGGTAGATGAGGAGAGGGGAACCCCCAAGAACCAGAGCGGTGGGTACACAGGGGGGTAGACGGGGAGAGGGGAACCACCAAGGACCAGAGCGGTGGTACACAGGGGGCTGGACGGGGAGAGGGGCACTACTGAGGACCAGAGCGGTGGGTACACAGGGGGGTAGACGGGAACCACCAAGGACCAGAGCGGTGGGTACACATGGGGGGTAGACGAGGAGAGGGGAACCACCGAGGACCAGAGCGGTGGGTACACTGGGGGGGTAGATGAGGAGAGGGGAACCCCCAAGAACCAGAGCGGTGGGTACACATGGGGGTAGACGGGGAGAGGGGAACCACCAAGGACCAGAGCGGTGGGTACACAGGGGGGTAGACGGGGAGAGGGGAACCACCAAGGACCAGAGCGGTGGGTACACAAGGGGGTAGACGGGGAGAGGGGCACCACCGAGGACCAGAGCGGTGGGTACACAGGGGGGTAGACGGGGAGAGGGGCACCACCGAGGACCAGAGCGGTGGGTACACAGTGGGGTAGACGGGGAGAGGGGCACCACCGAGGACCAGAGCGGTGGTACACAGGGGGGTAGACGGGGAGAGGGGCACCACCGAGGACCAGAGCGGTGGTACACAGGGGGGTAGACGAGGAGAGGGGCACCACCGAGGACCAGAGCGGTGGTACACAGGGGGGTAGACGGGGAGAGGGGCACCACCGAGGACCAGAGCGGTGGTACACAGGGGGGTAGACGAGGAGAGGGGCACCACCGAGGACCAGAGCGGTGGTACACAGGGGGGTAGACGGGGAGAGGGGCACCACCGAGGACCAGAGCGGTGGTACACAGGGGGGTAGACGGGGAGAGGGTAAATTTTATTTATTTTAGTTACAAAGACTTTTTCAGAGGGGATTTTTGATCAAGTCTTAAAAACAAGCTTTTTGTGTGTGGAAAAATCTGTAAAAATTAAGTTTCGCCTTGTTAAAAAAAAAAAAAATCAGGCTAGAGATTAGATGTCAAACATCCCTCTGATAAAACCTATTGTTCAGTCTAAGACCGTAAAGTTTGAAGTCTGTAGGAGCTACTTATGTGGAGATATTGTGGCACCACTGTGAGAAAAATGCATTTTGAGAAAAGGGCCCTTGATTAGGTATTGTTTTGGTTTCCAGGTGAAAGTTTATGTTTATGTTTGTCTCCCCTTAAGAGCACAATTTTTCCATAAATTCCAAGAAAACTCTGACCTTCCAGATGCACTCGTCCCGCACTTTGGGAACCGCTGGATGAGTAATTTAGCACGATTTAATAAACTTTGGTTTTGTCTCGGAACAAATGTAGGACCTTCATGATTTGAATAGACAACAAAGACCACAGCAAAGTCTTCTCAGGACCTGCTTTAGGACAAAGGCATCTCTGTTCACGTGGAGCGCTTGTGACGATTCTGAACATGTGAGAAAAACCTCCGCTCTGACTGCAGCAACTAAAATGTTTTATTTCACCAATGACCTGAAAAACTGGAACGTAGCGTTGGAGAAAACGAATGACATCGCGGCGCAGTCGTGGAATTTCTCAGGAATAAAAGTTTGAAGCAAAATACTTGAGCATGAAGGAAACACAGTCCAACGAGTTTTAAAAATGCAAAACAACACTGCGAGCGTGATCCTCTCATCCAGCAGAAGAATTTCACTAGTTGCTTTTTAAAATGACAGATATGCAGTTTGTGACGAATGAGCCCGGTGAGTCTGTAGTGAAGAGGTTACACCGAGCGCCCGCTGATGATCGTCTGTCCACGATTCACACGCCAGACCTCGGCAGCACCTCCCCCTGTCTCCCTGGCGACGGGAGGAAAACATGCCCTGAAAGAGCCCACTTCACTCGGCCTGGGGAATTCAATGTGGGACTTTCTGCGAGGCCGCCGCCGAAAATCATTCCACCATCTGGATAATGATACGTAAGATATATTTTTAGTAAACCTTCAGGAATGTGCAAATAAATGTTAGTTTAGATTGATAACATTTCCACAGGGCAAAACTCATCAGATGAATTGCATAAAAATAAAGGCCTTGCATGTCTTTAAAAAGCCATACATTGGATTCAAACAGGCATGAAATTGCATTTTTTCCGTCCACTCCATATGTTCATAAAAATATGGTTCAAACTGTCACACTCGCTCATAATAATAGATTATATATAATCATTTTTCCCCCTTTTGTTTATTTGAGCAGTTAGTCTGCTCAAAAGGAGTGGGCCGAAGCAAAAGGCTTGTAAGCGCCCACCCCCAAAATAAAAATAAAATTTTATGTTTATGAAAGCCCTACATAGTGTAATGCATTAAAAAGCATTAATACTTATTATACTCCGAGATCTTGCTACTTCCCAGCTGTCATTACCATCCTCAATATAATTTTATTTAAATTATTTATTTATTTATTTGAGTTATGTGTGAAGTATGATGTAAGCCCTACACAGTGTAGTGCGTTAAAAAGCCGGGGTGTAGAGTGGGCCCGTTGAAGAGGGCAATAATCTCCCCACCAACAAACCCCCACCCAGCTGCCCCAACAGCTGATTTCGTAGATGATGTTCCTCTGCTGAGTGGTGCATTAAAAGACAAGGTTTTGAGCCCGTTGGGATCTGATCAATAATTGATCCGATCTGAGGTCACTCTGCCCGTTATAAAGCTTCAAACAAACTACAACAGCACACACGAGCATGTCCACAGACGTACACAGACAATTAACACAATAATATGAATCTGCGTTTAAAGTGCATATGCCAGGTTTGAATGCTTTTGAAAATATGACCTAATTCATGTATTTTTATTTCAGTGAAGCAGCAGTTTTCACATGCACTGTCCCAAACAAATAAATAATACATGAATCAAAGCTGCAGCTCAGCGTAGCTTTGTGAAGCTTCCCCCCCATTACAGTGCATAAGGTAAAAACAACTTCTCTGCCCAGCTTTTCTTCCTTAACCGAGTGTATTTTCTCCAGTTCGGCTTTACACAAATCTAAAAGCTTCTGGACTGGAGAGCTCACAGCGTGTAGGCCAGAGTAACGCCTCATTTGAAAGCTAAGACCATAGACCGTTATAAAGAACGGACAGCTCCTCCTCACTCGTCCCTGTTTACCATAATGACCACGTTCGAGGGGGAAATCACGGCGGATTTACAGACTCCTCCCCCCCTGCTCTGATGAAGCATGTTCCTAAAAAGGGCATAAGGGGGCGGGATCTTCACTGTAGACTCGGCCCTCACGTGACGTGTCCAATGCTAACAGTCCGACCCTCATTAGTACGAGATTTAAAACAAAAATGATTTCGAAAACCAGCCTGGTTTCTTTAATTATCTCAGGAGGAATATGTAGCCGTAGAAAGTGTTTAAAATAGAAACCAGGCGTTAAAGTTTTTAACGTGTCCAATGCTTTTCAATGGGAGACTAGCGGCTATATGGCGGTACTACAGCAATGGCGGCCTCCAGTGTTGCGGTCGTAAAGCAGAGCAGCCAGCAGCCATTGGTCAAACTGATCTTTTTCCTTGTGATGTTGCCATGCTGTTGTCACTTTGTTAGGGAATGTTGCCGGTTCACCATGGCAGACCTGGGAACGCTCTGTTATTTCTGCCTCAGCAATATTTAACAGATTAAAACACACATCGGTTCAGACATTAGGTTTATTGTCGGATCCGGGAGATGAGACAAAGGAGCTCAGGCAGCCCTTTGCTCAAACTCATCGATAGAAACATAAGCACACCCACTCTTTCCACCAAGACACAAGGTTACATCCCATCAGTAGGTTCAACAGTTCAGACCCAAACTGAGATTTTACCACAACAAATAATCGTTTACCATTTGGCCATTTGCTTTTGAAGCTTTAAGTCAAGCCTCAGTGCTCAGAATGTTTCCTTTCATGGGGGTTTTATGACTTTAACCAAACAGACAGGCCACCGTTTGGCCCCCAGCATCGAGCCAAGCCTGCATTGTTTGGAGCACCTCATGATTTAAAGCAGCCATTCCCAAAGTCCGGGACATCGCGGCCCCTTTATTGATCAGAAAATCTCTCGGGGGCCCCCCAAATCATAATAATTTACTCCATTCAAAAGAATGAGTTATAATTTTACAGCTAAAATGACATTAAAAGTAACATCTAGCTATGACAGTAGGCTAAATATTGGTTTTAACTGGTGCATTCGTCCAGATAAATGTATTTTTCCTTTCAAAATGAACTTTTTTCATTGTACTTGTTTTGCAGACAAGCTTTGGGGGCCCCCCTGTAGTGTCTCTGAGGCCCCCCAGGGAACCCCTGATTTAAAGAGTTAACATTTCAGAATACACAGATCTAACATTCACACTTAATACTTTCATGTTAACACCAAATACAGAATTTGATAACTTTTCCCATCACATTCTTGTCACATTCTTGTCGCTCTTATGTTGATTTCTTAATGTGGCTTTTTCATTGCGTTTTTGTCACACTTATGTTGCGTTTTGATCCTCGTTTTCGTCTCGTTTTTGTCACTACTTTGCTGCTTTTTTCAAGGCGCTTTTAGATTTGCTGAAAACACTACAGACCAAAATGTTAAATGAATGCATTTGTAGTACATTGCATATTTTCCAAACCGCAATTTCGTTATTAAAGCCACACCGACCTGCAACACGAGCCCGGGGTTAGCTCCTCTAGACCGTGAACCTGTGGCTCGAGATCTGGAGGGAGGATCCCTAACCCCCACCTCCACCAAGCACATTTTCTCCAGTTCGGCTTTACCCAAATCTAAAAGCTTCTTGACTGGAGAGCAACAGTGTAATGCCTCATTCGAAAGCTAAGACCTACAAACGTGAAAGTAAATGTGTTGTCACACTGTCGCCGCGTTTTTGCCACTTTTTTTGTTGAGTTTTTGTCACGTTTTTGTGGCTTTTAGCTGCATTTTCATTTGTGTTTTCGTCGCTATTTTCACGTTGTTTTTTTAGATTTGAGTCAAAGTCGAAACTGGAGAAAATGTGCTCAGCTCAGGTGGGGGTTAAGCGGTTGAAGTCCATATAACGCTGACATAAGAGAAAGATGTGCGCCCTCTGCTGGCCTTTGATATAACGGCGTAAACGACATTTTTCCTCTTTAAAGTTATACAAGACAAATGAAAAGGCCTGATAAAGTACATGAAGCCTAATGTAGGAACTTTAAATAGTAGAAGTTTCAAACAGGAACCAGAGGCCAGAGTTAATACAAAAGCGCATTACAGCCAACAGTTTATTGGGCTGTTAAACCATTACTTCGAAAATGGGCTTTTGTAACTTTCAGGCCCAAAAAGTGCTTGGTCAGTGTGAAAAGTCCAAAGCCTCCGCTCGCCGTTACCTCCGAATGAACTAATCTGGTGTCGCGTTGGATCCGCATCACCATCTCTCCCGCAGCCACGGCCTGTCAGCTTCTCGCTTCTCTCGCCGATATTATTTTCTGATGTTTTATAAAACCAACCTTGATACGAGAAACTGAGCGTGCAGCACAATTCAAACGGGAAGAGCTTCCCCCAGGTGTGGCTTGTCAGGAGCGGGGGGGAACGCGGCTCCGACTGTGGATTTCTTGTCAAAATAAAACGTAATCAAATGCTCGTGTCGTTGCTGATAGAAGCTGTTTTTTTTTTACGCCGCTGAGGTTTAAACCTGAAAGCAGGTTTGCCTTTTCATTTGTCTTGTATAACTTTCAAGATGAAAAAAGGCGTTTACGCCGTTATATCAAATGCCAGCAGAGGGCGCACATTACGTTTTGGCAGATTACACCACAAATGGCAGAGACGTGAAATCCAAAAGTGGTCGAGATGTTTTATCAATGGCGCCGTCTGCACATCCGTTCATCCACCTGCTTTCAGCGTCCAAACACTCCCCGTTTGATCGCTGTCAGCCGCTGCTCAGATCATGGAGCATTTTCCATCACGAGACGCAGCAGGAAACAAACGAGGGATAAACGAGGAGGTATCCAGGCAAGACTCACAGCTATGCATTCTATTCTAACTAGTGTTCCGGCTCATGGACGCTCACTGGAGAATAAACAGGTTTACTGCTAAGCTCTTTCCAGATGATGGTGACAGACTGTTGTGGACGGAGCTGCGCAGGAGGAAGAGGAAGGAGCTGACCAGTGCAGGACACCACGCTCTGAGACAGGGACAAACCCCGAACCGTTTCAGAGGATCAGAGGAGACTGAAGGCAGCCAGCCAGGTTTCCTCCGGGTGCTACGGTTTCCCCTAACTCCAAAAACATGCTGGTCAGGTTTGGCCCACGCGGCTCAGGGCTAACACCTGAACACAAGTACAATGAGAAATAAAGTACTTACTTGTTAATGAAAACAGCACTAACTGTAGTGCGGGCTGATGGTTTGATTATCCATGTCAGCTAAAAGCAAAATGAAAAAGAACCACCTCTGTTAGCTGCTGTGAGTGTCTGTGTGTGATAAGTTCTCCCACTTAAAAAGCTGAGAGGCCTGTAATTTTCATCATAGGTGAAGACTTACAGAAAACGTTTGTCATCGCCAACAAAGGGTATATAAGAAAGTATTGAGATGAACTTTTTTTATTTTCCACCATAATTTGCAAATAAATTCATTAAAAATCAAACAATGTGATTTTCTGGATTATTTCTTCTCGTTTTGTCTCTCATAGTTGAGGTATAGCCATGTTGAAAATTACAGGCCTCTCTCGTCTTTTTAAGTGGGAGAACTTGCACAATTGTTGGCTGACTAAATACTTCCCCCCCCCCCGCTGTATCTACCCTCTGCATTGGACCCCTCCCTCGTGTTTGGGGTCGATGGGAAACCGAAACGCCTGCAGGAAACCCATCCAAAACATGCAACGTTCATCCCAACAGGCCTGGACGGTCTGTGGGAAATGACCTTCCTCCAGACGACGCCGTCTCGAGCCCAATAAGGGGATAATAAAAGAGAGGAAGGTCGACAGTGTTCCTCCTCCTCCTCCTCCTCCTCAGTATTCCACAGCCGAGCCGTCTGTCAGAGAGATCACTTTTAATTAAGACGCTCAGATCCTGTGACCGGCCCCCGTCGAAACAAGCTGCCAATATCTGCTGCCACTCACTGCACCGCGGCACATGTCAGGCCCTCCGCTCAATGCGCTCAGATTAGTTTATTTCCAGAGATCATGGGAGAAAATACTTCTGACAGGAATGAAGCGAGACTCACCCACAGAGCAGCACTGTTTGGACCTGGTGCTCATGAAATGTAAAATGACTTCACTTTTTAGTTTAATTCCCAGAGATTGCAAAAGTGTGGTTATAATTGTTTGAATTTCAAATGTGATGCGACTGCTACATTAACGTAAGCCAGTGGTAATTTTGTAAACAATTCATCTGCAATTTCAGACGTTATACCATTTCTAGTGATGCATTTATGTTGGTTTCTCTTTTGGTTTAGACCCAGTTTAGACATAATTTAGTCCAATTTAGATTATTTTAGCCCATCCTGTGTCCTGATTGTTTAGTTTTAGTTTATTTGTTTATTTGAGCAGTAATAAAATTAACATTTCCATTTAACAATCAAAGCACAAAACACAACAGCAGCCGTTTCTTGTACAATGTCTAGTACAGAGCAAGTAACAAATGATCATGAATATATTTCTTACAAATTGTTACCAAGGCCAAACATTGGTACATTACTAAAATCACTAGTGTAACATTACTGGAAGTCACTATTTTAATGTTATAAAGGCACGTTACTATGCAGCAGTATATATTATACTTCGTAAACCTGCTACTTCCCAGCTGTCATAACCATCCTCAGTATAATATCAATTTGTGTACAATTTCCTCTTATTTTTTTCTTTTTTTTATGTATACTAGTGTAATGCATTAAAAAGCATTAATACTTATTATACTCTGAGATCTTACTACTTCCCAGTTGTCATTACCATCCTCAATATAATTTTTATTTGAGTTTAATTAATTATTATTCCATCCATCTTCTTCCACTTGTCCGTTGCCGGGTCGTGGGGGCAGCTGTTGGAGCTGCTCCAGCCCCTATGGCGCCCCCTGCAGGTGGTGGGTCTACAGAAGGACGGCCTCATGGTTCTAACCGGGCCTGTTGGTCTCTCATAAGGGGCTTCTGAACCGCTCTTTGTCTGACCCGTCACCCAGGACCTGTTTGCCCTGGGAGACCCTACCAGGGGCACGAAGCCCCCGACAACAGAGCTCCAGGATCATTCAGGCTCAAACCCCTCCACCACGTTAAGGTGGCGCTTCCACCTTATTTTAAATATTTATTTATTTAAAATAAATTTGGATTGGTTTGGAAGGTCAGACTGGAAGCTGACTGATCTGGGGCTGCGACAGTTGGTCAAGTTCAGCAACACTATGAGCCCAAAGAATCAGCAGCTGACCTGATCATCCCGAATGACCAGGTTATTCCATCAATGGATTTCTTCTTCCCTGATGGCACCGGCACATTCCAAGATGAGAGGATTCATGGGGCTCATTTTGCGAAAGAGTGGAAGGAGCAAGAGATGGATCGGCCGCCGCAGAGTCCAGACCTTAACCCCATTGAGGATCTCTGGGATGTGCTGGAAAAGGCTTTGCGCAGTGGTCACACTCTCCCATCATCAATGCAGGATTTTGGTGATGAAGTGAGAAAGAAACGCATGGATCTTTTGAAGCTGCAGAAGCATTTTGAAAAAAACTCCACAGCGAATGTGTTGGAATCAAAGCTAAGGCGTCCAACCAAAATATTAGTGATGTGATGGACATGCCCTGACCGGCTCTTTTGAACGGCTCTTTTGAACGGCTCTTTTGAACGGCTCTTTTGAACGGCTCTTTAAGGTGAATAGTTTGAATTTAGAGCTTTTATTGGTTTATTGGCGCAAGATTTGATTAACAAATGCGTTTTTTTTAAAAAGCGTATTTATCAGCCACTGTAATTTTAGATTTGTGAGTTTTCTGGCTGGCGTTATTAAAGGTTTATATTAAAAAAAGAGCCAGTGTTTTGAACGGCTCTTTTGAAATGAACAGATCCCAAAGACTCGGCTCCCAGAAAAGAGCCGTAAATCCCATTACTATGTGTTTTGTGGCGACCCGTACGTCATACGGTGATATTTAGCGTGTTGTTTGCAAGGCCGTGGGAACCCGGGGTGCTGAGGGCGCTGCAGCACCCCCTGGTGGATAGTTTGAAAACTGCGGGCAATATTATTAAATAGGAAATATGCACAGAAAATAGTAGTATTGGGGTCAACTTTATGCCTCAGCACCCCCTAACTAAAATGTCTTCCCACGGCTCCGGTTGTTTGAAACTGTAATTGTTGTTTTGGCCAATGTTCCTCCATGGACGATGTTGCTTTTTTACAAAATGGCCGACTCTGGCGTCAACATTTGACACGACGTTCGATCTCAAACTTGTTTAGAAATTAAACCACAACTTTAACGCAAAAACGTTCGGCGTTATGACGGAGGGAGACTTTGGTAGATATCTCTCCTGCGTTCGGTTTATGGCGGAGAGGCTGAGGAGGCTGATGGTTCTACTGCTGCTACAGTGAAGACAGGTCGTTGGAGGGTTGTAGCTGGATGATGGTGAAAAGGATCATCATGAGGAGGAAACACTGTCTCTCCTACTGGATATTTTTTGCTTTACAGCTTCAATATGATCCGTATTCACCTTTCTCACAAACATATATTTATGCATCTCCTCTGACTCGTGACCCTCCGTTCACTCATGTAAATGGCGGCGTGAAAAACACCCAGGTTCCCCGTTCATTTGCGCTCCCGGGGCGACGACGCGTATTCATCACTTTTATTTTCACACCAACCCAAGGCTACGCGCGCCGATAAATCAGGTCGCCGGGCGCGGACAGGAGGTCACTTCGAGTTCGATCCGAGCAGTGAGATGAAATTTTAATTTTCTTTAACCCGCCGCTTTGTGTTGGTCTCCGCGCTCACAGATTCATGGCGTTTTTTTGCGGCTCGGGGATTCGAAGCATAATTTCTGTGGAGGTGTACGAGCCATCGCTCCGCTTTAGCGACCCCTGTGCTGTTGTTCAACCGGGGGAACGCGGGAGCATGAATGTTGGATGAGTCGGCCCGTGTTGCTGGAGATACGTCTTCCTGCAGATTTAATCATTTTCACAGCTTATAACCTCAATAAGAAACGTTTCCACGAGAGACGGAGCCGGGGTTTAGACACTATAGTTTAATTATCCCCTGATTCAATGGTTCGCTATAGATTTACTTTCTCAAAATGCATTTTTCTCACTTTGGTGCGACATTATCTCCAAGTAGCATCAACAGACTTCACATTTTAAAGCCTTGGACTGAATAATATTTTTGAGGGATTTTTAATGCCTAATGCTGCGTTCCACTTGATCTCGGAGGTTGGAATTTCCGAGCTCCGACCTGGAAATTAGGGCTGAAAGATATATCGTATTCATATCGAGATATCCATCCATTTTCTTCCACTTGTCCGTTGCCGGGTCGAGGGGGCAGCTGTTGGAGCTGCACCAGCCCCTATGGCACCCCCTGCCGGTGGTGGGTCCACAGAAGGACGGCCTCATGGTTCTAACCGGGCCTGTTGGTCTCTCATAAGGGGCTTCTGAACCGCTCTTTGTCTGACCCGTCACCTATAGGACCTGTTTGCCCTGGGAGACCCTACCAGGGGCACGAAGCCCCCGACAACAGAGCTCCAGGATCATTCAGGAGCTCAAACCCTCCACCACGTTAAGAAGAAGAAGATCTTTATTTATATAGCGCCTTTCACAGACAAAGCCACAAAGCGCTTTACATGAGAGCATTTTACATTCACTCCATACTCGGTGATGGTAAACTACGTTAGTAGCTTCAGTTTCCCCTGGGGGAGACTGACAGAAGCGCGTTGCGACTACACACATCGCGCCTACGGTCCCTCTGACCAACACCATACATTCACACACACCATTCATCCTGGCCTATTGTACATGTTTTTGGTGGTAGCGGAAACCGGAGTACCCGGAGGTCCGTATTTCTGATTTGGAAACTCGGGACAGAATGACCGGATCCGGGAATGATCATTTAAAGATGGCTGCGCCCAACGTGACGCGTAACAAATGTAAAGCTTCAATAAACCACGTTATTTGGCCGATTTTTCACAAATAAACGTGTTAAATGTCAACGCGAAATGGATACGCTTCAGTGCTCTGTTGCTAACGTCTCAATTACAGGAAAATATGAAACCACTAGAGCTGAATTATCCCTATACATAAAACTTAATAAAAAAATAAAAGAAATTGATATCTCTACATTCATAAAGTGCGCTGAATGGACGATTGAATGTTTTCGTGTTTACCAACTGTCTGGGGCCTTTTCTATGCCATAAACTCTTGTATATGTGGCTCTTCTTCTTCTGCAGGTTTGGGCTTTGATAAGAGCTCTCCAACGTGGGCCGCGCTGTCCCGTGTGGCCGGACTGTGCAACCGCGCCGTGTTCAAGGTGGATCAAGACCAAGTGCCCATCCTCATGGTACGCACTCGCATGTTTCAGTAATCGGCCTAATCTCTCTTCTCTTCAGCGCTTTGCTTCATCCATCGACTGCTCCCACTTATTCTCAGAGTGAACAGACCAAAGGGTTTTCCGACGATAGCAATGATCTGCAGCCACACTGCAGAACTTACCAGGTTGTAAATCGCTAGAAACTAAACTAAAGACTTAAACAAACATAACAGCGATACCAAACCGGCTCCAAATGATCAGACCGATGAAGACGGCGCTAAACTCTATTGCGCACTCAGAAAACGTATTGCGCCTATCCCAGTAAATACACTGGGATAGGCGCAATAAGCTTTAGCTTCTGCCTATTCCATTTCAGACTTTATGTTTATTTATGTCGTTATCTGTTAAATGTTTAAATGTCTGAATAAAATAATCTGAATCTGAATCTGAACACGCAGCCTTTGTAAAGCAGCAGAGACCGTCAGAAAGTCTCTGGGTTTTCTTCGGGTGACGTGTCATAAAACAGTCGCCGTGGAGCGTCTGAAACGCTGCTAAATCG
This sequence comes from Proterorhinus semilunaris, assembly GCA_021464625.1. Taxonomy (NCBI): domain Eukaryota; kingdom Metazoa; phylum Chordata; class Actinopteri; order Gobiiformes; family Gobiidae; genus Proterorhinus; species Proterorhinus semilunaris. The sequence continues at coordinate 30,868,317 of CM038358.1, read as the reverse complement.
GCAACACGGCGCACGTGTGGGGGGGGGGACATGGAGCGGCGGACTCGATATCACGATTTAACCACATCGTCTGTTTTTAAAAGCATGAATTAATTGAATTAATTCGATTTATCGCCCAGCCCTACTACAAAACAATTGATCCTGGAGCGTTGTAGAGTCCACCGTGATCAAAAGTAAAGGCGCCATGCTGACCACTCATACAGCCACTGGGTCTATTGTATTTCTAGAAAAAGAGTTGTTTTTGATTTCACCCCATGATGAATGAGAGCAAAAACAAAAGTGTTGCTTTTAATATTTAGCTGTGTGTTTATCAGTAATAAACAGTAAAAGTTTCCATTCGGTATCTCCAAATTATATTTTTTTCCCCGTATTCATCTGCAGTGTCTCTCGTTGGCCTTGACTCGACCAAACCCTGATACAAATCTGAAATACACCGAAGCAAGTCAAATATCAGAGCCCGGCGAGGAAACAAAAGCATTTGATTATCATTCAGAATTCACTTTAACCCACACATTATAGGCGCCTCTCTCATAAATGCCGGCCGCGGCGCCGTCGGGGATTCAGGCTTGTCCAAGGCCCGTCTCACAGATGCACATTATTCATGAGTCACGCTTTGCCAAACGGACCGACGGCGAGCCGGAGCAGGACAGCGAGCCGGAGCAGGACAGCGAGCCGGAGCGGGACAGTGAGCAGGAGCGGGACAGTGAGTCGGGGCAGGACAGTGAGCAGGAGCGGGACAGTGAGCAGGAGCAGGACAGTGAGCAGGAGCAGGACAGTGAGTCGGGGCAGGACAGTGAGCAGGAGCAGGACAGCGAGCCGGGGCAGGGCAGTGAGCCGGGGCAGGGCAGTGAGCCGGAGCAGGACAGTGAGCCGGGGCAGGACAGTGAGCGCTTCATCTGCAGCGGCGCCGGGGCTGTAATCACGCCGACGCTCGGGGACTAACTCGATAAAGAGAGTCGTGTACCGCGTTAGCGCCGAGGCGGGGAACGGGAGACGCCGATAAGTCTCTTACGGATAAAAGGGGGGTTACCGAAGTAAACACTCGAGTCTGGAAATCTGTGGGAAATGCTCAACACCTGTTTCTTTAATCAGACACGGTTTTACAAGCTTCGTGGGGTATGTTCTCGTGTGGTGAGGCATTAGTGCGGCTACAGTTGAAATCCTTCTTACAGGCTGCGGGTTGAGGCTAGTTTTGAGTGGAAATCTCAGGTGGGGGACAGGACGGGACAGGACAGGGCGCCAGAGACTCATCAAAATGTACTGGTCGCACTGAGGGAACAGTGTGAGCCTGGTCATGTAAGTCATATTGTTATCATATTCTATTCATATTGATTGGCTAAAACATTAATGCAGGCCTTTGTTCTGCGAGTTCGAGAAGATGGATTGAAATGGACTAGGTTTACACGCCGTCAATTTTCGGGTTGACTGAGTGCATTAAATAGCCTTTATAACATTCCTAATGACTGCAGAATGTTCACACCTTGCCCTAACCATTAAATAGAGGCCACCTGTGTGTAATCTACTCTCAGTATAATCCCAGCTGTTCTGTGAGGGCCTCAGAGCTATTGTTGGAGTGTATTGGTCACTAAACAACATCATGAAGGCCAAGGAGCTCACCAGAGAGGTCAGGGATAAAGCTGTGGAGAAGTTTAAAGCAGTGTTAAGTTATACAAAGATTTCCCAAGATTTGAACATCTCACATAGCACTGTTCAGATCCATCATTCAGAAATGGAAAGAGTATAGCACCACTGCGAACTTACCAAGACACGGCCGTCCACCTAAACTAACAGACCGAACAAGGAGAGTACTGGTCAGAAATGCAACCAAGTGCCCCAAGATAACTCTGGAGGAGCTGGGACGTCCTGCCGCTGAGCTGGGGGAATCTGAACATGGGACAACTATAAGTCGTGCTCTACACAAATCTGGCCTTCATGGACGAGTGGCCAGAAGAAAGCCATTATTGAAAGGAGGCCATAAGAAATCCCGTCTGAAGTTTGCTAGAAGTCATATGGAGGACACAGCTACCATGTGGAAGAAGGTGCTTTGGTCAGATGAGACAAACATTGAACTTTTTGACCCAAATGCAAAACGTTATGTATGGAGCAAACCTAACACTGCTCATCGTCCTGAGTGCACCATCCCCAGTGTCAAATATGGTGGGGGGAGCATCATGCTATGGGGCTGCTTTTCCTCGGTGGGGACTGGGAAGATTGTAAGAATAGTTGGGAAGATGGATGGAGCCAAATACAGGGACATTTTGGAGGAAAACCTGCTGGAGTCAGCAAGAGCATTGAGGCTGGGGCGGAGATTCACCTTCCAGCAGGACAATGACCCTAAACACAAACATCTACAATAGAATGGCCCAGTCAAAGTCCTGACCTAAATCCTATTGAACATCTGTGGAAAGACCTGAAAACTGCTGTTCACAAACGCTCTCCTTCTAATGTGACAGAGCTTGAGTTGTTTTGTAAAGAGGAATGGGCTAAAATGTCAGTCTCTAGATGTGCAAACCTTGTAGAGTCAAACCCCAGAAGACTTGCTGCTGTTATTGCAGCAAAAGGGGGTTCCACAAAGTATAACTTTCAGTAAAAAAATCTAAATAAAATCCTTATGTTTAGCCCCCCTATGAGAGACCAACAGGCCCGTTTGGAACTATGAGGCCGTCCTTCCGTGGACCCACCACCTGCAGAAGGAGCCATAGGGGACTGGTGCAATGTGACTTGGGCAACTCCAATAGCTGCCCCCACGACCCGGCAACGGACAAGTGGGAGAAAATGGATGGATGGATGTTTAGGGTTTTAAACATGACAAAATGTGCAAAGGTTCAGGGTGTGTTAGTACTTTCGCAAGGCACTGTATTTGGTTGTCGAGTAATAAGAAAACTTTTTTCCGCATAAACTGCCTTATCTTTGGCAACTTACCGTACTTTAAAACAACTGAGCTGACCAAGCTACGCAGGTAAAACAGAGCTCATTAAAGCTCATTAAATACTGATACTGTGTCAAAATCTCAGGCTGTGTCAAAGGCCAAAGTGAACAAGTGCGTTTTAAGAAGAGATTTAATCACAGGTGCAGAGGAGGCCCGTCTGAAAAACATCTCTGTGTTTTTTTCCCTCTTCACTAATGAAGATGTTACGACCTGGAGACGCTTTGAAACTAAAAGCCCATTCATTACTAATTCACCGGCGCACAGATCACAGAGGTTTGATTCAGTTCTATTTCGTGATTCCATCTGTGTGTCCTCTTCCACCTCCGCACTCGATACTCGTGCCCGGCAGCGCCGCCGCCGCCGCGCCCGCCGCCCGCCGCCGCGCCCGCCGCGTCTAAAGCGGGCCATAAAACGTGGTCAATAGCGGTTGACTCCGGTGAACCGCGTGCGGCGGAGCTCGTATAACACCTGCCCCGGCGCAAACAGGCTCCGGGCCAGGCAGGAGCTAATCCCGCGCGCCCCCGGAAACGCCCGGCTCACGGCGCCGCAGTCAAACACGCGCGGGCGGGGGGGGGCGTTTAATGATATCACGCCGTGAACCCACCGCCTGCAGGAAACTGTTCTCCGCTGCTCCTGCTCTGCCTTCGGTTATTTTACACAAAGAAGACAAACCCCCCACGTGCTTTATTCAGGATTTTAATGCTTCACTTAGAATGATGCTGTTTAGGCAATACAAATACTCAGCTCACAAAGTACCTACACTCAACAAAAATATAAACGCAGCACCTTTGTTTCTGCTCCATTTCTCATGAGATGGACTTAAAGATCTAAAATTCATTCCAGATACACAATATTACCATTTCTCTCAAACATTGTTCACAAATCAGTCCAAATGTGTGATAGTCAGCACTTCTGCTTTGCTGAGATAATCCGTCCCACCTCACAGGTGTGCCACATCAAGATGCTGATCTGACATCATCATTAGTGCACAGGTGTACCTTATACTGCCCACAATAAAAGGCCACCCTGAAATGTGCAGTTTTGTCTCACAGCAAAATGCCACAAGCATTGAGGGAGCGTGCACTTGGCATGCTGACGGCAGGAATGTCAACCAGATCTGTTGCTTGTGCGTTGAATGTTCATTTCTCCACCATAAGCCGTCTCCAAAGGCGTTTCAGAGAATATGGCAGTACATCCGACCGGCCTCACAACCGCAGACCACGTGTAACCACACCAGCCCAGGACCTGGTGTACATAACCATGGAAACAGATCCACCAGCACTGAAAACCCATCACATAAAATCAAAAACAACAAGAGGCACGGGCACCATGTTGGCCACCCATGCAGCCGCTGGGTCAGTGAAAGGGCATTGATATGAACTTTTTCCCCCCATAAAGAGTTTAACCTTTAACCTTAGAGCTGGACTGAATGGACCAATGCCAAATCTCTACTGCGATGGGAGATTCCTTGGTGACGTTCTCTGATTCAGATTGAGCTCACAACCACCGGCCTGTTTACCGAACGCCCCGCTGAACCCCTCTGTCCGCCCCCGAACAGCTTTTTCCCCAAACACGAGACACGACAGCCTCGCCGCGTCCCTTTAATTCGGGCTAACAGGCAGGACACAGCCGCCGCGACTCCGCCATTACACCCGCCCCGTCTAGTTACTCATTCATGAAAAGGCAAAATCTCTCGGAGCGTGTCCCAGCGCCATGAATCAATAAACAGAAATAAAGGGGCTTTTCTTGTCTGTCGCCCCCCCCCTCCCCCTCCGCGCATCAGGAAAGGAGGATAATCAGCGGCACTTGGCCTCCGAAACAATGGCTCCGTCCCCGCGCCGTGTGTGATAGACTGTACAATCCCGCGCCGGAGCTAATAGGCGACATTTAAATGCAAAGGAAAACGTGTGATTTGCAAGTTTTACGGCTTGTTTTCCGCATCTATTACGACAATAACAGATCACGCGGGCCCCGGGTCCCGTCCCAGGGAGCCGATAAGGGCGCCGTGTCGCACCGAATTGTGATTCTTTCTACTTCAGAGCGATGTGGGAAAGCAATTAGTGTGAGCGCGCCGCCGCAGACCACGGTCCAACATGGCGTCCCGAGTCTATTCGAGCCGTGGAGCTGGAGGAAGGATCAAAATGGGAAGCTCTTCTCGACTCTTCTCTCGTTTAGCTTCGCCGCCCTGACAGTCCTTGGATTGATCGGCCGACCTTTTGGATTTGTGGGCACACTTGTTACCTCCCGGAAAGAGCTGTAGCGGCTGTTTTATTATTAATTCCTCACACTGACCTGGTGCTCTTTGGTTGCCATTAAAGCCGAGCTACAGCTGATTTAAGCCAATAATGCAGCCAAAGACATGATATTGTGTTATTACAATTCATCCAGTGCATGCTTTGACTCCTCGTTTGGTGGAACGCATTCCCCAAGTTTCAGTTTTTCAGGGTATTTTGGAGAATTGAGAGAATTGAGTTGATATAATGGGGTTTAATGAGAGTGTGTCGGCGAATCCATCACATCAAACCAAAACTGTTCCTCAAACGACTCATTTACAAATGAAGCGCTGTGATAATCGTCATAGTGTCGTCCCTCATAGGAAGGAAAACATGGCAACAAAGTGTTTTACAAAGTGTAATCCAAAGCACAGTATTTTCTATTATTTTTTTCCATTCCATACATAAAAGTCAGTTGTCATTTGGGTCATGGCTCGACATTAAAGGGTCATGGTGTGTCCCAACGCCATTAATGAATGATTAGTGATCGAAAGCCCCTTATGAGAGACCAACAGGCCCGGTTAGAACCATGAGGCCGTCCTTCTGTGGACCCACCACCTGCGGGAGGCGCCATAGGGGCTGGTGGAAGGAGATGGATGGAGGATCGAAAGTAAAAAAAATCCTTTCAAATTTGTCCATAAAAACTATCCTATTTTGGGTCAATGACCTCAAAATGTATTCATGGATGAGCTTTCTTCATAGGCTATGGACTCATACCATTATATTTATCCTGTGGAATGAGCAATATCTGCCATCATTGTGGACGGCAGACGATAAAGTGACTGAAGTCGTCCCCCTGGGGAATGTTTGGCCCTCCACTCTTGGACTCTTCATGTATGCCAGAACCTGAATGATGGAGCGAGGGCAATCCTGGACTCGGCAGGCGTCCGCTCCTCTCCCGCCCGTGGGTCTGAGGGTGTTTTGCTTCAGACACATCAGACGCTGCACTTTGTTGGCGCTACATTAGCTGTTGTGTAACTTCAAAGCGGGCCGTGTGAGGCGACACGCCGCGTGCTGCTGAATAATGAATGAGGGACATAATGGAGCTGGAGCATGTCCTCTCAGGTTCAGCCTAATCAATGACAACACGCACCGCGGCACGACTTCTCCCCCGGGCCGCGCACGTCCCGAGGGCGAGCGAGCGAGGCACTTCCAGAGGACGGCGTTCGACTGGACAAAGCCTCTGCGAACTCTGTGTCCAGTTTATGTCATGGCGGCCGTAGATTAAACGTGGCACCGACCACCCTGGAAAGAAATGGTCCCTTTAGCGAAGAAAACGACTCGAATTCAGAGCGTTCATGCCGATTTGGAACAGGTTTGGAACGATCGGTGATGGAACATGCATTAATTTGAGAAATTAAGGATACAATGAGAAAAACAACACTTGAATTGAGGCGCAAAAGTCAAAGGCACGGGGGAAGACGGTGTATTTTTAAGCTATTATCTTATTTAAAGGAATAGGCCACCGTTTTTACACACTGAGATATGTTCTTACCTGAGCTTTGAGGAGTTCATCTGTACCGGTCTGGTCTCCACGTGAGCCTTCAGTCACGTAAACACAGCACAGACGGCGTTAGCATTTAGCAAAACAGTATTTAGATTGAGATATTTTTTTTATCTCCCCCGAATCTTTGTTATCTCTGCACCATATCGTCTTTATGTGACTAATAAGACTTTCAGAAAACGTTTTGTAAAAATATCATATATAACCGTATAATAGGTTTGATGGTGTAATTAGTATCGTATAGGGCTGGGTGCCGTTACATTTTATATCGATACCGATACGCGAACGATACTTTTCCAGATACCTATGCTAAATTATTTGGCATATAGAACCATTAAAACAGTAAATGTATGCCTTTTCTTCCATTTAATGTCTTTTATATTTGTATCATTTATTTGAGGTGAAACAACCAAGAGACTTCTTTTAACGCCGAAAGGGCAGAAAAAAAATTATCAAATTTTTCCCTATTTTTAAACATTTTATCCATGTTTTTTTATCCATGTCCCAATTTTTTTCCATAATTTCCCCCAAAGATTTTTTCTCAATTATTATTCACCCTGTGTTTCACTTTTTTCTTCTTCTGCTGCCGTCCTGCGGTGCGACAAAACATTTAAAACAGGCCTTTATTAAGAAACCTATTAACAGTCGACATGTGATTCATCAACCGGGAAGAGCTTGAAGGTTTAGTATTCAATAAAAAGCTGGAAGTAAGGGTTATTTTCGTAGTTTTAAAACAGTTTCTTTTACTCTGCTAACACCAACACGTCCTGCGGTGCGACGGCTCCTCTTTGGTTGGGTTACACATTTCTGCTCATATTTCACTCATCTTATTTTGTCGACGTTATTGCAAAAAGCATTTCTGTTGTGTTCAGAGACCCGGGGACGACAGCCTCTCCCCCGTTGTCGCGTGAGCCTCCCCTAACCCTCTCGGCTCTTCTCCTTCAGAGGGACACGGCGGGCGACGCCTCGGAGTCGGCGCTGCTCAAATGCATCGAGGTTTGCTGCGGCAACGTGCGCAACCTACGGGACAGGAACCCCAAAGTGTGCGAGATCCCCTTCAACTCCACCAACAAGTACCAGGTAACGAGTGTGGCCAGAGTCAGTTATCATCACTCATTCATTCAAAAAGTAGACCAAACTCACTCCATGTTTATTTTAGGATGATTTGTCGATTTTTGCTTTGTATTCTGTCTGACATCACTGCACCTCTGTTGTGTTTCTAATACTAACATGTTTGGACTCCATGTGATGCACACAATCCCCTGACAACACTCGGTAATCCAAATATGGGCATTTCCTTTGTGGGATACGACACCTGCAAAAGTCCACAGGGATGTCCACGTGCAAACACATATGATACAAAACGTTTCATTCCACTCTTGCAACAATATCACTACTTTAGTTAACAATATTGTGACGTTTTTTGTTTCCTTTATTGAAAGGGATTTTTCAATATTTCAATATACAAGTCCTTGCCTGATTTATTGAGTGTTGACCCTCAAAAACCAGGTTTTTTTTAACAGATTTTTCCAAGCTTAAAGTGATGCAAAGTGAGGAGCGACTGAGAAAGTTAGCCTCCTTCTCTTCACCTAACTTCCTGGTTTGGACCAGAAAGCCACTCCTAGTTTGTAAAAAATGAGAAAAGCAGCAGCAATATTTCAAACATGAATGATCCAACTCCCCCCCCCCGTCCCCAGACCGGCTGGATCATTGGTCAAAGTGATGTCCCAGGGATTCTGAGACTTTAGAAGAAAAATACCGTATTTTTCGGACTATAAGTCGCACCAGCCTTGGCAACTACTTTTACAAGCCTCTCCCGGCATCACATTATTCAAAGAACCTTTCTGCAATCCGGCGAGATAAACACCTCCACACAATAAGTCACTGACGCCAGGATGGGGTTTAGACCTTTGTATTTACATGGCAGGTGTGAAACTGTAACAACAACAGAATAATACATCAGTAAATATCCCAGAGATACATGCTAGAAAAACGATATAAGCTAATCATAGCAGAACGTTTGTTAGCATCTTGTAAATAGTTTGTGTTTTCTGTGAACAAAGTACTCTTCAAATATAGACCATATTAATAACTAAAAATAAACACTACACTACTAAAAATACTTACAGGGAATGCCTTTAATAAAATTTGTAAAGCGTCAGGACACAACTCAGCAGCGATCTTTTACTTTTCTGTTAGCTGCGCTGAGAGCTAACGTTACTTTCCTCGCGCTCTTAAAGGGGCAGCGCACAAATATTAAACAACCAAAAACAAACTGGGCAAAACATAACCATTTGCAAAGAGTAACCTCTGCTTACAAGTTTCTCGCTCACTCCAAACTTCACTGTTTTTATTTTTATTTCCAGTGGTACAGTGGGTAAGTAAGTGCTTATTTGCCATTTGACAGATATTGATACACAAGCCTAGAGCGCCCTGTCGCAGCTGTCAGTGTGAAAATAACACAGTGTGAAATTATACATTTTGATATATAAGTCGCACCTGAGTATAAGTCGCACACCCCCAGCCAAACTATGAAAAAAAGTGCGACTTATAGTCCGGAAAATACGGCAATTATTTGAAATGACTCACAGAACATCCATTTGCCGGCCCAGATGATCAATTATACGCAATCTATTGCATTTGTATTACAGACTACTCACTTTAAACTAGCTTTTTTAAAAGGGAATATATAATCCCCGCTGAGCAAATCTATGTTATCTACTATGTCTACAAAAATTTTGCTTTTTTTTTAAGTGAAAAGCAAACATACATGTCTTTTCTCACATTCATGTCAGTAATCCACGGCACAAGTATAATTGATTTCTCTGAATCCTCATGTTTTCACCTGCGTCAGTGTTTCCTTCTGTAATGTGAATAATATTTCCGCGATCCCCGTCGGAGCGGGCGACTCTCCCTGAGCCGCTGCACGTCTTTACATCTCATCTCTTAAACATGTGCACATCAAAAATAGAGCGGGGCCCTGGCGCCGGTGGCACCGAGGTCTTCCAGGCTTTTAAGCAGCTGCCGTACAAGGCTGTGAACCGGAGGAGCTGCACCTAATGCAGTGCTTGGAGACTATTTTACTTGAGTACTGTGAGTACTGCGTAAAAGTCTGATTCATGGTCCAGTAGTGACATAACATATGGGAAATAAAACATGAAAGAATGTAATATTTTCAAAGAACATATAAAAAGAATCAAGAATTAAGTAACAAAATACATACAGTGTATTTTACGCATCAAAATTAAGATCTGTCACTTTAAGATGGCACGAGTTTGTATTTACTCAAGTAGAAGTATCAGACTATAAACGTTTAAGAGCATTCATAAAGTCGATTGAAATAAAATATGATAAAAAAACATCAACAATTTGACACAGAACAACGGTGTGAGTGTATGTACAGATGTGCGTACATGTACTTGAGTAAATGTAACTGAGTACTACCCACCTCTGGTTGTAATTAGGGGCGGGAACCACTGGGTGTCTCACGATACGATACGCGATACATGGCTCACGATAACGATTCTCTCACGATACGCCGATACTGCGATAATCGATATATTGCACACAAATAAACTACGATACATCACAATAAAAAAACATGCTACTTTTAACCTTTATTTTAACTACTACATATTATTCATCATTTACATTTATTTTCCTGTGCTTTGTACCAATTTTATAAATGATCCCTGACTTACTCACTAAAAACGGGTCTATAGATCTATCAGCGACTTCATTTACATTTAAATAAACAAGAAAACACAGCCCTATTTAAAAAGTAATAAATCAACCCCAAATTAATCTTCTTTGTGTGACAGTGTTTGGTCCGAGTGCTTAAAACTGCAGTGCTGCCCCCTGCTGTCCCGACTGAATTCTTGATCATTACTGGCCTCTATTGACTGAAAACAGTGGAGCGCTGCTGCCTCATTAGTATGCATGACGTTGCTCATTAATATGCATGACGTCATCAAAAGCATCGACTCCTAGTTGTAATACACGTCATTTCAAATGATCGATCAGGGACAGCGCCCACGATAAGGCGATGCTATGTTCCTCGCTTGCGCTTGTTATTTAGCACCATAGTCTTGACAAATGACCCACTAAGTCGTGACAAAATAGATTTACTTTTCACACACAATGCAGAAGTCTCCATTTAACATTGGTCGGCTTAGGTGAGACAGTTCAAGTTTGAGCTGCAGGCTGAAAAAAAAAAACTTTTATTCACCCGATTGGCCCTAAGAGACGGACAGCTCCCCGTGAGTGTGTATTGGAGACATAACAACCTAACAGCATCTGACCCCTTGAATGAGCCTCATTATAATGCGGGCCTCATCTTCTGCGCGTGAGACGGTTTTCACGAGAACATCTCCCTCAGAGAACATGAACAGTTAATAACCCTCGTCTGCATATTTATTTAAGCCCGTGTAAATATTAGCACTCGGCTGAGAGCGGGTTAGTCCTGATCCACTCTGTTTGCAGCAGGATTTCGCTCCTCGTACATGCGGATAATTGTTTTTTGACATGAAAATGAGCAGCGGTAATGAGTAAACATGTTTGCCGACGACTACGGAGGAAATGTAGGTAAGTTAAAGTAGGGAATATTGGTTTTAACGCGCTTTACCTGAAGAAGTAAGCGCTTTGTTTGTCATTGCGTAGACCAGATGTTGGGGTTAGTATCAGCATGTTTGTGGAGGCGAGAGAAACCAAAGTACCCGGAGGAAACCTGGCCAGCTGCCTTCAGTGTTCCTCTGAAACGGTGCACCGCCTCTTAGGTTTGTCCCTGTTTCAGAGCGTGGTGTCCTGCACTGGTCAGCTCCTCCACCTCCTCCTTCTCACCTGTTATGACGCCTCCACTGGGCTGCAGGTGTCGGAGGCTCTTGGTGCCTCTTCAGTGTTTCAGAAGAAGACATCTGTGGATTTGTAGCTAGTTTGTTTACCCCAAAAAAATATGTATGTCCTTCATATCCGGCAAGGACTCTCCACAGCAAAAAAACAGCTGAACCCCACGAAAACCTAGCAAGGATGCAGTAAAACATCCTGCATGACGATGTGGAACACAGACACGGCAAACGCAGTTCACAGCTAGTGCTAGTTTCCGCACCGCCAAGACTGCAAAACGTTGAACTTTTTACCAAGATGCTAAATAGCGAGTGCATGTTATAAATCAGCACATAGCTATTTGTAGACATGTTTACCGTTTTAGGGCCCTTAATTTTATATGTAAAAGGGATGAACTGTGAAGGGAACTACCTGCTCTGGAGAACTGAACTAAAGCTGAGACAAGTAAAAGCTAATTAATTATACATTTATGAACTATTCTGGAATAATTCTCTTCCTCCTGAGAGAGGAGGTTTGAAGCAGCTGGACCTCTTATCTCTCCTACACTGGCGACACTTCCCTTCAAGGCCAAGCCACGGAACTAAACCCGTTAAGGACTGAGCTCTCTGGGTCATATCTTGCAAAACAGTTGGTAAAAATGCACCTGGAATAAAGTTAACAAACACATTTTTACCACGAGTATAACAAACAGAGAAAGTCAGAGAGACACAGAGAACGAGAAGTCAAAACAAAGATGGAGAGAAAAACTGTGCCAAGTGTCAAGGCCAGAGATATCCTGGTGCTTGATATCCGGATGTATCACCGAGAAATTCGCTTACTATGGGACAAGATTTCTTAAAGACGGAAAAGGGACTTAATGACACGCAAGACTTAAAAAACTGATACCTGCAACCTAAAGCTAAACGAGTAACGTTCCCAAGACTCAACAGACAACCTGGTGCCAGGCCAAAGCAAAGACAACATGCACACACATACCCCCCCTCCATGCATAGATCTCTAAATGTATTTTTTTCCCCCATTCACCCTGGCAGGTCCTATATCATGCAAAATCGACTTTTTGGAGCTTTTAACCATGTTTTTTATGCTATTTCCTTCTCAAAAACACCCCCAGAGTGGTTGTTGGCTCTCTGAGCAGCGGCTCCGCCCTCTCCTGGAAAACCACTGACATGTTCTGTTGTGTCGTCAGAGCTGAACGGAAGTGCTCGACGTCTGTAATGTAATGCCTTAAAACTGCTTTTTTCATTATTTCTGTTGTAAGAAAGAAATACTACAAAGTGCCTGGCCCTGCAGTGTCACATGTCGACTGTCGATAACTGCATCATGAAGTAACTGCACTTTTTGCTGTGATATATATATATTTCTACTACTGCTAAAGTGGAGAGAGGGGGCGGAGTTAACTGAATCCAAGCACTTTGTCTTCCGGGTTAGAAAAATACCTCCAGAAAATACTTATATTTATCACAAACATTGCTTCATAGTGGTAGACGTACAATATATCATATAAATGCCTATACTTTACTTTGGAATGGCTACAATAGCGTGATACAGATCCTTTCAAATCAATATGAAATACCCAGAAAGAGGAGTAGTTCATGGTCACGTCTCAGTCCTTTTCTCTTCGGACCCCGGCAGAATCTTTCATTGCGAAACGTCTGAACTGACCTGTTTGCGTGGCCCACTTCTCGGTCCCGAAGCCCGATCAGTAAGTGCCAATTTGCGACACGCTGTTTCCTGAGTCCAAGTGCGCTCGCCAATTTGGAAACACAGATCGAGCAAGAGCAGACATTTGGGCTTTTTATAGTGTTCGGGGACAGGGCCCTAGCTTCACGAGTGTCCCTGCGGGGCCACCATAGATGTCCACACTGCAGTGAGGGCCGCTGAAGGAAAGAATCGGACGTTCTATTCTATTGATTGGAGAAACTCTCCTGTACACTCTCCTGTATCTCGAACATTTCCATTAAACAAAAGGTAAGCACTTGGGCTTTTCACATAGATTTATTCTTGAGTAAAAGTACAGACGCTACTGGTCAACTATTGCTGCAATAAAAGTAAAAGTGGCTCTGTCAAATTATTATAAAAGTGAGTCAGTGGCATTTGGCTGTACATCTCCACAGCGCCATCTACTGTTCTGGTGGTGTTATTAGGCTTTTAAAATGAACAAAAACACCTGATGTGCTTTTGTCTTATTATAAGCATTCAAGATTATTTCTCTTATTTCAAGCAAGTGAATGATCGTTCCATTGGCAATGTTATTTCAAGACAGTCCAAACCTGCTCAGAATCAGGACGAATTATCTTAATTCAAGCCCCTTTTTCAGTCATTTATCCACAATAAGATTGCCTTTTTTCCAGTGCATCTAATTCTAGCTCAATTTTCTGAACTTGCAGGCGAGTTTTATAGCATTTCTGTAAAAGTGACCCTGAAAGTTGTAAAACATGCCTATGAACTCATCCCTGTGAAGAAATGAGATGCGACGAATGGTTAGGAATGAATTTGGCTTCCTCTCTCAATCAAACATTTTCTGGCCTCGATTTATGAAATACAGTAGTTCTCAGTTTGGTCGTAACATGTGAGCAAATGCTTTCAATTACCGCGTTTTATTTATTATTTATAATCGATTGACAGCACGAACTCCTAGACTACCTTTTAAGTGATATTACTTCCGTCTTTGGTCTTCCTCTAGGCCCAAGAGGAAACGAGGAAGGCCAGAGATGAGCTTCCTACTCACATAATGTCCTAAAGCTTTAAGAGAACGATCCCCCAAATCCATCGTCCTTCATGCCGCTCTTGTCCCCAGATGTAAAACAGCCATCGCCTCTCGGACCAGGTGATTGCTGTAGATACTAAAGATCACGCCCGTGTCCTCTGCTCCGGTCCAGCCCTGGTTTCTGTTGCCTCCTCTCGCTCACGGCGCTATCTGATCCGTGCAGAGAGGCTGTTGATGTGCGCTCGGGCCTGTAATGAAGGCTCTGCCCGCGATATGCCCGCGCTCCGTCAGTGCAGGAGGAATACTTTACCTGTGCTTTCCCCGAGGACGTCGCCTCTGCGGGCTCGTACTGCCGGCTGATCATCTGACAGTCAACATACAGAGGCCAAACGATGCGTATATTATGACGTATTATGATTGTGTCTGAAATCACTCCGACATGGCTGCACTTTGCCGTGTTTTCCATGCTTTTCCTTCACAACACTAACTTGTATGGTAACGCACAACAACGATGAACTGTTGTGTACGACCCGGCAGCTCGCTGTGGAGACGGACAATAGATGGACTTTATTTTTTGGGAGGAAAAGGGATGAACTGTGAAGGGAACGACCTGCTCTGGAGAACTGGACTAAAGCTGAGACCAAGAACAAAGCTAATTCATTATAAATGTATGAACTGTTACTGGAATAATTCTCGTCCTCCTGAGAGGTTTGAAGCAGCTGGACCGCTTATCTCTCCCACGCCGTCAACACTTCCCTTCAAGGCCAAGCCACGGAGCTGAACCTGATAAGGACTGAGCTCTCTGGGTCATATTTTTTGAAAACACTGACTTTCAGACTGTAAACAACCGCACACACATACCCCCTCCCTAACCACGCCCCCGTCGTTCTGCGTCTGCCCCAGCACGTTTCTTCAGCCCCGCCCCCCGGTCAATGGCCGGTCCTCTTTTCCCTCCCAAAGAAAACATCCCGCACGTGACCTCGTGTGCTGTGTATTTCCCACGTCTTGATGTTTCTAACTTAACCTGATTGTAATTTCGCACATCTTCTTTTGTGAGGCGCATTGAGTTGCCTTGCCTTGGTATCCACGAGATGCACGGAAACACCTCTGACAACACTCCAATCCAAATATGCTCATTTCTTTTGTGGAAGACGCTCACTGCAAAAGTCCGCGGGGATAATATGCGCCTGAGTATATGTTGCAAAACTTTAGGGTCAGTTTTCTTAAAGCAGGTTTTCATTCCACTCTTGAACATAGATGCACTTTAGTAGCTCCGACAGACTCCACACTATCAGACTCAGCACGGGAGACCCAAATGCGTTGCTCAGTTTCTCTTTATTTACGTGGTCAGAAATAAGGATCAATAACAAAGTCCCGCAGAATCTGCACATGGACAAAGGAAAGAAAACCAGTCAAAACTAAAAAAAACATACAAGGAAAAAATTATATGATTACCTGCACATGGACAAAGACAATCTGACAAAGACAATGGGGAAGATACAGGCTTTATATACACAGAGGGGCGGGGAGGGCAAGGACACACGGGTGTCACACATTAGGGGCGAGGCAGGTAATCACACAGGCGGGGAAACAGGGAAGAGCAGGAAGGAAGTCTCAAACGAGAAACACATTTCAAAACAAAACAGCTTTACATCACAGAACATAACTTAACCAGACATGACACACACTTTACAGGCTTGGACTTAATCCATCCATCCATTTTCCTCCGCTTCATCCGGGGCCGAGTCGCGGGGGCAGCGGTCTGAGCAGAGATCCACACAGACCTCCTCCAGTGAAGGAGCAGCGACTCCGCGCCCAGCCACCCTGCGAAGGAAACTCATTTCGGCCGCTTGTATTCGCGATCTTGTCCTTTCGGTCATTACCCAGATCTCATGACCATAGGTGAGGGTGGGAACGTAGATCGATCGGTAAATCGAGAGCTTTGCCTCAGACTCAGCTCCCTCTTCACCACAACAGTCCGATACAGCGACCGCATCACTGCCGACGCCGCACCGATCCGTCTATCGATCTCACGCTCCATCCGTCCCTCACTGAGGACAGGACCCCGAGATACTTGAACTCCTCCACCTGAGGCAAGGACTCCCCACCGACCTGAAGCGGGGAAGCATCTTTTTCCGAGGAAGGCTTGGACTTAGGTTCTTTCTGAAGGACCTTTCAGTATCTGAATTATTGTGCATTGAATCCTCCCAGTATAAGGCGAAACTTTTTTGAGATTTATTTACCAATAACTGGCTTTTTCACAAACTAAACAAGACCCGGACTCCCCTCAGAGCAAGTCTTTGAAAGTTTGGTGTTTGGTTGTCGAAAACCTAGACACATTACGGCAATGTTTACGATTTAAAGGCCTTATTTTTTTATCCGAAAACATAAAATGACAGAAAACCTGCAGTATACATTTTTTACTCCTCTTTATGTCAGTAATCTACAGAGAAAGCTTCACACTGATATCTCTCAATGTGTTCTTCTCCTCTATTTGCCGGCGGCGTCTCGCCTTAAAACGAGTTCAGATCAACTTCGATCTCTTTGTTTGCACGTGTCGGCCTCCAGCTCCTACACGGAGAGAAAGGGCAGTTTTAACTTTTGGAAACAACACTTTGCACAACTTTCCTCCCGGTCGCCCGTGTTTGTGTGGCATTACCGAGTCATGCATATTCATTTTAACCTTTTCCCGGCTCGTTTTTTTTTTTACACCCTGCTTAGCATTCAGCGCCCGGGCCCGTCCCTCAGCTGCCGCGCGCTTCGCTAAACTACCGGAGCACTAAAACCTAGCGCTGTAAACCCGCGCCGAGCTACACCTACTCGCTATAAATCCCACTTTTACAGTTTATCGCAGTCTGTTTGTCGACGGCGCGACAGACGAACACAAAAAGGGGGCGTTTTATGGAAGCGGGGCTGAAAAAAAAAAAAAGTTAGCGTCTAATTACGAGGCGTCGCTAAAGGGGATTAAAACGGCGCCGGCGCTTTGGCGACCGTAAAGAAGGGTGCCGTTGAAGCCGGCGTGTTTGCTCATGGGCACCAGGGCAATCGGAGCGCTCGAGGCGGGGATTTAACCGCGTTCACACCCGGCCGATCCCGCCTGGAGATTTGACTCGGGCGGCGCACCTGGTTTCTCCACTTGTGACAGGACGGCTGTGAGGGCGAGCAGCGAGAAGGCAATTTGAGCAGAGATTAGATATGCTGCGACTCCGACACAATGACCCGGGGGAGCAGGGGGGGGGGGGGGGGGGGCGTACGGGACGGAGAGTGCATGTGTGAATACAGCAGAGAAGGTGATACTGTGAATATATGTAAAGGCCTTACCCGTGGCTGAAGGGAGTCTAAATCAGGAGCAAGAGGGGAAAATGCATTTAGAGATATCAATTTGAAACTTTTCCCGTACAGTTTTTGGTAATTTCATATAAAATTAAGATTTCTTTATGCATAAGAATTGCCAAAATTGTGACTCAGACCTGAACTTAAACAGCCACATCAAAGCAATAACATCATCATCTTTTTACCATCTGAAAAACATTAAGATCAGAGGAATAGTGTCAAAACCAGACTTGGAGACACTCATCCATGCGTTTGTCTCCAGCAGGTTAGACGACTGTAACGGCTGCTCACTGGCCTTTCTAAACGAGCTGTTAGAGCTGCAGAACATCCAGAACCAGGAAATACCACCATATTAGTCCAGTGCTCCGGTCCCTGCACTGGCTTCCTGTCACTCAGAGAATAGAATTTAAAACAGCTCTGCTTGTGTACAAGTCTTTTCATGGTTTAGCACCAAAGTCCATCTCTGACATGTTAGAGCCGTATGAACCATCTCGGGCCCTGAGAACTTCAGGGAGGGGTCTCCTGGTGGTTCCCAGAGTCAGGACTAAACACGGTGAGGCTAAAGCTAAAATCTGGAACAGTCTTCATGAGGATGTGAGACAGGCCTCAACTCTGACAATGTTCAAATCCAGGCTGAAAACAGCTCTTTTTACCCGAGCAGATGAAAACTGAAAGTATTTTATCTGCTCTCTTGCCTTTTACTGTAGTTGATACATTTTTATGTTGATGTTTTATTGATTGATTTGACTGTGAAAGCACTTTGAATTGCCTTTTGTATGAATTGTGCTCTACAAATAAACTTGCCTTGCCTTTTGGCAATATAATCTAATTAAAGGCACAATTCTTGATTTTTCTTTCTAGTAATGGAACGGAAAAAATGTGCGTCCACCTTTTGTATAATATACAAAAGGTGGACGCACATTTTTGTGGGAATAACTTTTTAACCTTTTGTACCAATTTCAAGAAGTTGGAGGCGAATTGTTTTAGCCTTTTTGTTGAAATGACATGAGTTGAAACAATTTTACATTTTACAGTGTGCAAACTCCACACAGAAAGGCCCCCTGCGGCCGGGAATTGAACCCGGGACCTTCTTTCTGAAATGCACGAGCGCTTCCCGCTGAATTACCAAGAGCTTAGACTCTATGTTTAATCATTAAGCTCAAAGTAAAGATTGTTTTAAAAAGAAAGTTCAGTGACGATCATGAGTTTGAGAGTATTTAACTGTATCTTTTGTTAATAAAGGAGAGCGTTAGTCATTCACTTTCAAAGTCATCTGTTATACCTGAGGGAGGGGGTGCTCGGAGAATACATGAAAGGCCCAGAGGAACGCGAGACAACAAAGGATGGGCTTTAAAGAGCCACTAAAGTGGAGATACTGTTGTTAGAGTGGAAAGAAGAAAAAAAACAGACTTTTGTGGCCGGCGTGTTCCATAAAATGAATTACCATATTTGGATCTCGTCGTGCGTCGCCAAACAAATGGACAAAACCTTAAACCTTACAGTAAGCCGGGACGGGAGGCTGTAGAGGAACGGCCCGGTGGCAGCAGGAGGAGCAGCATGTGTGTGCGGAGGAACGTGGAGGTGTCAGCCCTGAACATACGGCCGCTGCAGAGCCTCTCCGTCACGTCAGGCCCAACACGACGAGGCTTTTGTTTCAGAGAGCCGAGGATAAGGAGACGAGTATTACTATTTGATCAAGATTACTGGATAAATAGTAGCTGAAGTCTCTCGTCTCCGGCTGCACACTCATAGTATAAATGTTTAAATTTGAGCATAATAATCAACATTTGAGTTGTTTTGACTCGGTGAGATGTATTTGGCCATTTGACCTGGATTATTTCACTTGTTTTGAGATGTTTCTGACTCGTTTCAATACATTTTGTCTCTATTTCAAGTAATTTTCTTTGCCAATGGGGCAAGAAAATCTTAAAGTCTTATCTCATTGGCAATTTTACTTTCTTATTTAGAGCGAGATTTAACTTAGAACCAGTCTGTCCTCAAACTAGCAAAGTAAACTTGGTCAGACCAGGAACAAAGTCTAAATGAGTGAAAACCGCTCATTTCCTCAATTCAAGACATTTAAGCCAAACGCCTGATATTTACTTTTTGCAGTTCATAAGAATTTGAATTTCCTCACTTCAAAATGGGTTTGTTCCATTTGCTTTGTCTTTTTTTTTTTTTTTTCAAAAGCCTTTACCGTTCACCGTGGCTTCACCATCTTTGTTATCGCATGTTCAGATTCGTGCGACATTCTGCTGTGCATCTGTACTGTACATAAGGGCCAACGGAGAGTCCCAGATCTGTGTTAAAGAGCGGGTTTTAGGGAGGTATTTGGAGGTGGACTCGTCCCCGTCTCGCACTATTGATGTAAAACAGCAGAAACAAAATAATAGTTACACTTCCTGATTTTCAAGCGACCGCCCCATAAGCCCCTCCTCTTTCTCCCCTCCGCTGCGCAGCTGTTTCTGTAAAGAGAGAGAGAGAGAGACAAAATGGTCAGTGCAGCTCGTGTGGCTGTAGTGAAGCAATAAGGAAGGATTATTTCCTAGACACATAGGACCGGTCTGTGAGCTGTCGCCCCCCGATGCTAAGAGTAAAGCCACGGATGAAGAGTCAAAGATTACACAAAGGTGCGCGAGTGGGTCAAAACACAACTCCAGGTCTGCTTAAACTAAAACCACCCAAACTTTTACATTTGATCATATTTGTAATGGCCATAGCATGTAGCATTCACTGGACAGTGTGGCATAAGTAAGTGAACCCAGGGTCAGACAGCGATGTAACTCTAGGGTCTCAGGTCTTTCTGCAAAATATCTTGATAAACTTGTGAATTCGTTGTTCTATTGCCCAGCTCCACGCCGCTGTTCTCCTGCTCCAGACTTCACAGTGAGGAGAGGGTTCTGATGTTGATCTGCTGTTCTATTTTTCCTCCACACATGACGTCGTGTGTTCCTCCCAAACTATTCAACTTTGGTTCTTGAAAGAGCTCTTGGAGGCTCCACAGAACTACAAAATATTCTGTGGACTGATTAACCCAAACATGAGAGAAAGTTGATTCTCAAAGGTTGGTTGTGCATAATACCCCCCTTGTGGGATCCTGCCTCTTCCTTTTTATTCAGCTGTCTTTATGAAATTGCTCCTTCTCTGGTGTAAAAGTGTGATTCATACTGACCTCAGACGAAACATACTGCTGCTAATAAAACCCCGTCACGCACTTAAAGGGGCTGTTATTGCCCTCGCCTTTAATAAAGCGCCGCGTCCTGTGCGCTCTGTGTCTAACGCTGTCGTCTCTGTCTGAAGCTGTCCATCCACGAGGCGGAGGTCACTCCCACGGGACACATCCTGGTCATGAAGGGGGCGCCGGAGAGGATCCTGGACAGGTGCGGCTCCCACACACTCACACACTTCAAACACCGCGGGCGGACAATAGATCTGGGCCTCACGGGCTACAGTTATTGAAGAACGATGTATCCCGTCTCCGTGGGGACTTGGCTTTTGACTCATGTCGGCGTGTTCGTTACTATAGGGAACAGAAGACGGCGGCTCGATCGATTAAAACCAATCACAGTTTTATCCCCTCATAACACAATTCTAAAACACAAGGCCGGAGAGAGAGAGAGCACTTCCTGTGTTCGAGCAAAGGAACAGGAAGGGGTAGGCGTGTCCTCGTCGTTGAACCAATCAGCGCTCTTGGAATGTCGTCGTCACTTCCTTTTCAGGATCTGACTCCACCTATTGTCCTTCAGCTCCCCCCCCCCCCCCCAATAAAACACTAAAGAAAGTAAAAGGGCATAGCGTTTTAAACCACCAGTGTCAGACATCGTATACAAATATTTCCACACTTACTTCCTGTGTTGGCTACTGTGCGGTAAAGACGACTTCCTGTCAACATTTGTACACGTGTGTTGTATTTTTTAGTGTACTTTGCTTTATCTGAGCTGCAGTGTTGCCAACGGTAAATACGTGTAAATCAAATCAAATCAAACTTTATTTATAAAGCGCTTTTCATACAATGTGCCCCCCACCCCACCCGCACGCACAGACACACAGACAGCCCAGCAGGTAAAAGTCTTAAATAAAAATGGACTTAGAGTTGGGTACGTAAGGCAGATAGATAGACTGTCTGTGCACAGTATGAACGATAATATTTTCGAATCACCATCGGCCTATTTCCCTGTTTGGCCTTTACTTAACTGAGATTGTCCCTTAAGAATCTCATTTCCAGCGGAGTCCTGGCCCCAGAGGATATTATTGTTATTATGGAGAAATCACAATCCCAAGCTCTTTAAGATAATGAAATGATTTAGCCGTACCACAGCGGCTTTACCATTTTTAACTAAAGACTACAACGTGGTTAAACTGCGCCGTGAAGTTTTCATTTGGAAATAAACGGAGTCCCCGTGAGGACTGGGACGGTCACGGTGCAGCGGGTCAAGCTGGAAGGTTTGGGACGCGAACGCCGCCGAAGCCCAAACGCTCTCATCCTCCACTCGGTGTGTTCTCCCCGGGCGGGAAAAGCAAAAACATCGTTCAGAACTCCCCGGATCTCTTCGCGACTGAGGGTGAGTGTGGCGTTTTGTTAAAGGCTTCTCGTGTAGCTGAGTCGCCGTGAGTAACGTGCCATCACCGTCTCCCCGGGCTCTCCATATGTCCCCGCTCTCCCACGTACTGTACCTGCTTTTATTTTTAGACCGCCATCTCATTAATCTACTGCCAACGTGAAGCAGGCGCGATTAAAGGGACAGGAAATGATACAACACTTAAAGTAAGGGGAGGGGTAGAAATGTATGCACAGATAAAGGATTCTGATCAGACCTGTTTATCTGTAGTCCATATTTAAATATTTAAAGGCGCTGAGACTTTCCTTTAGCTAAGTTCTCCCTTAATGTTTTTCTCTCAAAATTTGTTTTTTTCTCCACTCCTGCAACAACATCTCCATGTCAGTCGCTCTTACAGACTCCAAACGTTCCCATCCTAACAATATTGTGAAGGTTTTGGTTAATGGGATTTTTTTCATATTTAATTCCTACCTGATTTATTGAATTGTAAAAATCCTCCAAAACAAGGCAACATTTGATTTTTTTCACCCGCACTCGTGAGTAGGTCTGGGTACTGTTAAACGATTCCAGTACGGTATCGGAAAAATGAAAGTATCCAAGGCGGGTACGGAAAAAAAATCTTGTACATAGAGCCAAGTTTGCCCCATTTTTCCCAATTTTTTACACATTATTTTCTAATTTTTGCCCCAATAATTTATCGTTTCCCCTTTTTTTTAAACCCATTTTTACATCAATTTCCCATCCATCCATCCATCCATTTTCTTCCGCTTTATCCGGGGCCGGGTCGCGGGGGCAGCAGTCTCAGCAGAGATGCCCAGACTTCCCGATCCACGCACACCTCTTCCAGCTGTTCTGGGGGGACCCCGAGGCGACACCAGGCCAGCTCGGAGACATAGTCCCACCAGCGTGTCCTGGGCCTTCCACGAGGCCTCCTCCCAATAGGACATGCCTGGAACACCTCCCGAGGGAGGCGACCAGGAGGCATCCGGAACAGATGCCCTAGCCACCTCAGCTGGCTCCTTTCGACGTGGAGGAGTAGCGGCTCTACTCCGAGCTCCTCCCGGGTAACTGAGCTCCTCACCCGATCTCGGAGGGTGCGCCCAGCCACCCTGCGAAGGAAACTCATTTCGGCCGCTTGTATTCGCGATCTTGTCCTTTCGGTCATTACCCAAATCTCATGACCATAGGTGAGGGTGGGAACGTAGATCGATCGGTAAATCGAGAGCTTTGCCGCTTGGCTCAGCTCCCTCTTCACCACAACAGTCCGATACAGCGACCGCATCACTGCTGACGCCGCACCGATCCGTCTACCGATCTCGCGCTCCATCCGTCCCTCACTCGTGAACAGGACCCCGAGATACTTGAACTCCTCCACTTGAGGCAAGGACACCCCATCGACCTGAAGCGGCGAGCTGTAGATAATACTGAGATGTTACATGACAAGTGAAAAGTGCTACAGAAACCTTCCTCTGCGTGTGGGGCGATCAGCGAGTAGGCTAGTCGTTAGCATTAGCCTGCCCAATGTATTTTCCCTATAGCCGTTAGCATTAGCCATCAAACATCGCACATTATGGACGACCCAGATGTTTTCAGCCAAGGCCGTGGGAACCCAGGGTGCTGAGGGCGCTGCAGCACCCCCTGGTGGAAAGTTTGAGAACTGCAGGCAATATTAATAAATAGTAAATATGCACAGGAAAAGCCTTTTTTGGGTAAATTTTGTCCCTCAGCACCCCCTAACTAAAATGTCTTCCCACGGCTCTGTTTTCAGCTGTTGTCAACCCATCGACCACATAAAGGTGAGGTCAAAGCCGAGCTAGGAATCATGAATGAATGTGCAGACCTTTAGAGATGTTACTTAATATGAGAATTCGCGTATAAAAGCAGCCTCTGAGCTAAATGCTAAGTCACGTTCAGTTATGCGTCTGGTTTTTGTGGCGTCGGAAATACACCTACTAAACATCATCTTATAATATGTTAATGGTAAACAAACCAGTGAAATGACAGACATGGCATGCCTCGCCTTATTTTAAAATAGGGCCTGGCTTCACCATTCATTTGCCTAATATGTAAGAGGACGATTCTAGGTTGAGTTGAGGAACATGGTGCACGGAAACAGGACAAACTGCTTTTTCTTAATTTAATGTTAATGTGATTCATTGTGGGGAAACAGTAATGACCAAGACTTTTTATTATGAAGAAAAGGAAAGATAATGAATATGTCACCCTTTGTTAAATCTATGGCCATGTTATGTGCCTTTACGAAAGGTGTCACAATAAAGGAGATGGAGGTGAAAGATTATATACAGTGTAAAGCTTCTATAACGCAAAAAACGTGGTCTGTTTTTGCAGATGCTCCACCATCATGTTCAACGGACAGGAGGTGCCTCTGGACGACATGTGGAGGGACTCTTTCCAAAGCGCCTACATGGACCTGGGAGGCCTGGGGGAGCGGGTGCTGGGTGAGGAACCTTTCAAACAGACACGAATGCGTATCAGCGCTCGACCGGAATGCTGCTCACGTTCATTTTCGTACCTGTACTCGCTACTTGACTCAAATTTCAAGCGGCAATGCTAACGAGACATTTCACCTTTCTCCGGTGACGACAATAAAATAAGGAGGAACAAAAATTTTTTACGATGAGGACAAGTCTTTTCAGAGCGGGAGTTTGTTTGTCTGTGGTGGAGTTTGAAGGATAAATCCCTTTAGAAGCACTTTCATAATTAGAGAGGTACACGAATAAACAAGCAGGCTAATGTAGCAACAGCTGTGTCGGACAACCCATTAGTCCGACGTCTCATTATTCCGAAAATGTCCCATTGAGCAGAAGATTTAGTCCGACATCTCTGACCCAGTTGTGTTGTGGATTAGAGAGACATATAAAACCACTGGCCCCAACCTTAAGGTCAGTGGACTTTCGCCTGAATCTAATTTTATTTTTCAACCCCTACTCAATGGGACGTTTTTGGAATAATGAGACGTCAGCCTAATGGGTTGTTGGACGGGTGGGCCGACCCCTTAGGCCAGGGGTGGGCAAGTTTGCTCGACGGAGGGCCAATTTTCATCACTGTAAAAAGACCAATCTGAGCCCAAAGTAAAGCACCATTTTCTTCAAATGCCAGTGTTGTATGTTCATGGGCTGGGTACAGTTAAACGGTACCAGTCTGGTATAGAAAAAAAAACAAAAAAACATTTATCTTTTTTCCCCAATGATTGCCCCATTTTCTGCACATTTTATTCTTGTTTTCCCAATTTATTACTAATTTATTCCCTATTTTTACCCTATTTCCCCCCAAAAATTCAAATATTTGAGTATATGTATCGGGTATCGAACAAAAGAGAACCGTACACAGCCTTAATTGGGTGTTCCGTTTGGAAATAATTTACAGTATTTCGCACATTTTTAGAGCACAATAGCAGGCATTTTGAGCTCGGATTTGTGTCAAAATATAATCTTCAAAATCATTCATAACATCCTGAGGGCCAGAGGTTCTGTGCTGGATGGCCGGATTTGGCCCTCGGGCCTGACGTTGCCCACCCCTGCCTTAGGCTTTTGCGGTAAAGTAACATATGTAAAGTTAGCAATCATGTCTGCGTAGGTTTCCCCCCGGGTACTCCGGTTTCCCCTACCACTAAAAACATGTACAATAGATTAATCCTCCGGCCAGGTGTGTCTGACCATTAGCCTGGCTCCTTTCTCTCCCCCCCCCCCCCCCCCCCCATAGCGCTGTGTGACCTCGCGGGGCTATTGTGGGCCATGAACACTGATTTTAATGACTTTTTTTTATTCTTTTCTTTTTTTACAAAGGCTGTTCAGGATTCAATGTGAGCCTGCGGTTAGAAAAGCTTTATGCTGTAATCGATCCACGGGACAAAGGGGCAAATAAACATCCCCAGACTTTTACCATGCCAGGAAACCGTGTCGCTCCCGTAGTAGTTAGTCTGGAAGTTTGGAGAATGGTTCGGGACATGTGTGCGGGGAAGAGAGTCAGACGGATGAAAAGTGCAAAACAACTTCGGGGGAAAAAAAACAAAAACATTTGTTGCTTGTAAGATAAATATTTTGTGTTGTTTTGCGAAAGGTGTAACATTATTGTACTGTGAGCCGGAGATGTGATGAAATTTTAATCATCCTGTCTGACTCCTGAAAAATCCGGCTCGTGTCCCGGTGCGCCGCAGGAGTCAGCGAGATGGTACAAGGCCAAACAAAGTTCACGTCGGGCTGAGCTCCTAACACAAGCAGAAAGTATAATGGCGGGTGGAAATGAGCTTAGGATTTCAGTATGGCAGCGATACGTTCCGCTGTTCTGGGAAAGCGCCATGTTTCTCCAACCTTTATGCAAACCCTGTCTTGAGGTAAAGGTTGGCATTGCTCTACAGCTTCCACGGGGAAATGAGTCATCTGTACTTGATAGTTAAAGTGTTGTGAACGTTTCTTCGTCAGCCTAAATGTCTACAGTGTGACCTAATGGCACGGTCGAAGCTTGGATGGTAACTTAAAAATGTACAAAAGTTCAGTCCTAGTCATGCTTTTCCTAAATCAGTTCTGCCTCGTTCTGATCCTGATTTACCTCTCCTGGAACCGCCGCCTTACCGTGGTGGAGGGGTTTGAGCCCGAATGATCCAGGGCTTCGTTCCCCTGGTAGGGTCTCCCATGGCAAATAGTTCACAGGTCAGACAAAGAGCGGCTCAGAAGTTCCTTATGACGGACCAACAGGCCCAGGTTAGAACCGAGAGGCCGTCCTTCTGTGGACCCACCACCTGCAGGAGGAGCCATAGGGGTTTGGTGCAAAGTGATTTGGGCAGCTCCAATGGCTGCCCCCACGACCCGGCAACGGACAAGTGGAAGAAAATGAATGGATGGATGGATGTTCCTGATTGAGTATTTTTAAGCCGTGTGTTCAAATTAATGCTGTGTTCAGAGCCAGCGTTTTCGAGCTGCGCCTCGTTTTGACCACCTTTCTCTCACACAAAGACCCCGAGAAGGCGCCTCACACGTTCATCAGTTCTCGGTTGGACTATTGCAACGCTCTCAATATATTCTGGCCTCCCACAGTCGTCACTCCACCGGTTACGGTTAGCAGAAAGCAGCAGCCCGTCTTCTCACCGGTTCACCCAGACACAGCAACATCAGCTCCATCCTCTCCTCCTGCACTGGCTCCCGGTCCGTTTTCCAATGGATTTTAAAAATGTAAAGTTTGTTTTTAAAGCACTTCATGGCCTCGCTCCGTTATATTTAACTGAGATTTTGACTGTACATCGCCCCAGCAGAGCTCTACGGTCTCGGCAAACTGGCATTAAATTGACATTTCTTAGAAAGTAGAATATTTCCCTCGAGACAGAACCCAGGACAATAACATTGCTAAACTATTTTTACTGCATACTTTTATCAAAAACACCAAAACTACAGTCTTAAACAGGGATCTCCAACCTTCTTTACCTGGTGAGCTACTTTTATGTAACAAAAACATCAGGGAGCCACTTAGGTGTCGAAGATAACTGTGTAACTATGGCACGTAGGAGGAGTTCATCCTATAGCGGTAATAGCCAAGATGTCTTTGTGTCTTTATACTTCACTGGAATCTCAGCACTTTGGAGCAGGGAGTGACCGAGTGATGGAATTACACCGGAAAGTAACGCATGGACTGTTGTATTCGACCTGGCAGCTCGCTGTGGAGACAGACAATAGTTGGACTATATTTTTCGAGGGAAAGGGATGAACTGTGAAGGAAACTACCTGCTCTGGAGAACTGAACTAATGCTGAGACAAGTAAAAGCTAATTAATTATAAATGTATGAACTATTCTGGAATAATTCTCGTCCTCCTGAGAGGAGGTTTGAAGCAGCTGGACCTCTTATCTCTCCTACACCGTCAACACTTCCCTTCAAGGCCAAGCCCCGGAGCTAAACCTGAGGACTGAGCTCTCTGGGTCATATTTTGCATAACACTGACTTTCAGACTGGAAATAACCGCACACACATAGCCCCTCCCTAACCACGCCCCCATCATTCTGTGTCCGCCTCAACACGTTTCTTCAGCCCCGCCCCCTGGTCAATGGCCGCTCATCGTGTATTTCCAATGTCTTGATGTGTCTATATATGTGCTTTGCCTTAACTTAACCTGATTGTAATTTCGCATTATCTTCTTTTGTGAGGCGCATTGAGTTGCCTTGTGTACGAAATGCACGGTATAAATAAAGTTGCCTTTCCTTTTTGCAGGTAAATGTTTGCAGATTTAGTTCAAAATGTTTGAAACAAATAAAAAATGCCTCTAAAATGTGCGGATAGAAATGTAGGAAACCTTGGAGATCCCTGGTCTAAAACAACACATCCCATTCAGAACATTTCTGCTTTTATGTAGCGTGTGGTTGTCTGGCATCTTTATAAATTGCCATAGGTAACAATTACGAGCTATCCCTTTAGCCTGAGCGGGTGTCACTGTCTTTCAAAAGTAGCGCGGCGGCGGCGGAGGAAAGTGCACGGATGATGTCAGTGATTGAGCTCGCGGTGATGGTTACAATAGGCGGCGAACTCGCGTCTATAGGGACTCGTTTGTCTCGCGCATCTTTCAGCAGCCGCGCTTCATAAATTAATCAAAGTGATTGAATTTGAGAGCCGCACGCCGCGACTTCGGGAGCGAACGTGTGAAATTAGGCTCGATTAAGAAGCGGAAGAAGCCGGAACATTTGTCTTGGGCAGTTTTGTTCATAACACAATCCTCTTCCAGACGCTCAGAGTTTGCGGTTCCGTTCTTTGTTCGCCATTTGCCTGATTCACTGTTTGACGTCTCTTTCATTACTAATGTAGTAGGGTAAATACATTTATTTTGATGGGGCGACTTCCGCTAGTCCGAGCACAAAGCCGCAATGCGTGATGACGCACTTTCCTTTGCCTCTCTGTCACTCGGAGCACGTCGTGTGAATGCAGCGCGCGGACATCAAACAATCTACCGAGCCGTTTAACAAAGCCCAAACCTTATACCTCCAGCCATCTACACCTGGTTGTAATCAGCGTCAATCTTAACAATGTGAGTCTCAGCTCTAGTAATCTACAATTGTTATCTACAAACTAACTAAACATGAATGTTCATTTAGTGATGATCGTGGACAATCTAGAGACATCCTAACTGTAAAAAAGTCTACATCTGAGAAAGGTATTCACATATGAAATGATTATTTTTATTTAGGCTTGCTGTGTTTATCTATTAAATACTTAACATGTTATGTAATTCCAGAAACCATTGCCTGTCATTGTTTTATCCCATGTTTTATAAATAGGAACTGTTAAGGCTGGGCCTTAGAAGCTTTTAAGATTATCACAAGGCACTTTAGCCGGGTTTTGTGCAATTGGTGTATTATAGTATTGAACAAACAGTAGTACTGTTAAGGCCGTTTTATTTGTATTGCTGTGTTTGCTGTGCACTGTTTATGAGTTACTGATTTAATTATTTTGTTACTTGGTCCTTTTAACAGTACTGCCTTTTAATTTATATTGTATACAACATCACTATTGCTGTCAGAAAATTAGGGTTAATACCTTTGTTTTCCAATCTGGAGAACGCTTCAACTAGAAGAAAACGACACAGAGATCAATACTTTGGTTGGCTTGCAAGGGAGAATTGCAGTTCACCACAGCTACGCAGAGTGGTTCTCCTGCACCCATTCTCAAAGAGTTGTTTTTTGGTATAGCCTTTTATTTGGTTTTCCACAGCATATTACACATAGAGGTGGAGTTACAGATATTGCTCGTCACCTCTCAAAACACATGTATCACACCATATCTTAAAACATGAATCACACTATACTTATCCAATCGGGAGGCCCGGCCTGTACAAGGACACCTGATGTTAGTGATACTCAGTCTGACCTGCACAGCCCGGCCCCCCCCCCTTGATTTACGTTTGTCCAGTTCACTCGTTGTCTCACTACCCATGGTAGTACTGACGTACTTTTGATACCACACAGTATCTACTTAGATACTACTGGAACATTGTGAAACATATGCTAATCTTGCAGATAAATTCAAATACTTGGCTGTTGCATCATTCACATGACTATAATTTTATTATAGTTTATTCACATATTTACAGTTCTATTACATTTCCCTCCTGTTTATCAAAACATTAGCAGATTTTCTCACATCCAGATATACCACTCCTCACAGATTTCAGAATTTTAAATTATATATAAAAAGGTAAAAAACAAAGATAAAACCAATTGCATGTTTCTTCCAGTCTATGGCCTAATCAGAGGTGAGTTAAAGCACCTCAGCGTCATCCTCAGAGTCAGACACGTATTTAAGAGATTCTTCTATCTCTACCCGTGATTTGGTCTACGGCTACACGATTCTGTGAGGTCATAACCCTGAGGCCATGCAGTTCAACTCTCTGCGACGTGAACTGTGATTCTTACTCTCGGACTCTCGAGTGCATGCGCCATCTCCCCGGCGCTGACAATGTACCTGATCAGCCGCCAGAACGATAACGCACGGCCCTGCCAGCCCGGAGACGAGCTCTCGTCCGGACTTTTCAGTGTCCTCCTCCATTATCAGCTCCCTCCTGTTTATCAGGGAGAGCCACTTTAGTCCCAGTCCATGATAAAACTGCATACGTAGCATGATAATGGCTTTTGGCCATGTATTTGGCATATTGGTACCACATATTCATTGTATATGCAGTGGAGTGATTGTAAGCCTTCATCAGCGCGTCCATCCATACGTGATCGTGCGAGGCGCGTCTCATTTGCACGCGCACCCCATCCCCCCGTGGGTCATCACGGCCAACAGTGGGGCAAGCTACCGATATCAGCCACACCAGCACGACCACAGCCAGCAGCGCACAGAACACGATCCACATCCGGCAGCCACCTGCTCCGTCCCTCGTGCCTGCTCTGCATCTCGTACCTCCATCGTAGCCATGGTAGCAAAGGTCGTCTCCGTCCACCACCAGCACAGATAACGTAAGCAGCTCTACCTTGTATTGCTTCTCACAAGGCCTCGGTCTCAGCACCCGTCCTAGTGGTGGCGCTGATGAATCTGGTTCTGAGTTGTCCCCCGCGTTGGAAACCGCACGCCGGCCCGTTTCAGATCCAACCGTAGGGGCTTGCGTTAGAGCACAGCCCTCGAGCGTTGGAGGTTCTCTTAGAGCAAACCTCTTGCACCGTGTTGTCACCGCCCACGCATCATGCAGCTCCTTCACCCAGACTTGGCACCAATCGATCGTGAAAGGCGTGGACTCACGTGTCCCTCTCCGCAACCCTCACAGCTGGTCCCAGCCACCGATTAGACCAGACCACCTTCTCGTCTCTTTCACCAAGATAAGGTCCCCCGGGAGTATGGCATGCAGCATGCACTCCACCTCCTTCGGTAACTCCATCCTCACCTGTGCAAAAACCTTCACCCACAAACACTTGCATTTCTTTTCTTACCATGTTCCTCGTCCCACCGTGAGGTCTCTGACAACTTCCGTCATACATGACCAATCCTGTGTGCTAAAACCAACAAAGTGCCTGAAAAAATGTTTAGTTAAACATGGTTTCTTATCAGGACCAAACAAAACACCTCCTTCCTTCCATAGTTTCACCTCCTCTGTACCTGCAACAATTTCCATCTCACAAAGTCAAGAAAACACTTCATCATTAGTTTCCTTTTGGACAAACAGATGTTTGTGCGGCTGGAGGAGCAAAAGGCCCTCAGCAGTCTGGTCTGAAAAACGAGAAGACACTGAGCCAGATACAACAGTGTCAAATTCAGAACATACAGAACATACAGATTAGGGTTTAATCAAAAGCACATTAGAGAGGTCAGTACAAGTGTACAGACTTTCTTCTGCAGCTACACAGCCGTGTTCATCTCCATCTGTGGGGCGGGACAAAGTCAATCAGGGTTAAGTTCTCCCACTCTCTCCACAAAGTTATTTGAAAGTTCAAGAAGCACAGCATTATAGCTTAGCCAGCGAGCAGGTGATAGCTGCGAAGTTTTTTTTTGCTCTAGCAAGATTATAGACACGGCGTGTGGCACAAGCAGAGTTAGAGAAGCGTATCCCAAAAAGTCACGTGATGCAAGAACAGCTTTCTCTACGGCCACCACCGCTCGTAGACAGACAGGCAGGCCTGCTGACACTGGATCCAGTTTTGCGGACAAATAAGCTACAGGTCTGGGGCGTCCCCCGAAATTTTGCAACAGAACAGAGACCATGAATCCCTCCTTCACATCCACAGTTTGTGTGAATGGCCTGTTCTGGTCTGGGAGCTCCAGCTTACGGGGACACAGCAGAGCTATTTTCAGCTCACAACTGCCTTTTCCACCTCTGGCGTCCATTGTACACGGTCACTCGGCTTTAAATCCTTCCCATGTACAACAGCCGCCAGAGGCCTCAATGATAAAGTAATTTGCAATTAACTTGCAGCAGTATGACGTCATCCCTAGAAATGACATCACCTTTCTCAAAGCCCATAAATAATCAGCTTCTTGTTTCACCGCGTCAACACCAGCAGCCTCCTCCATCGTGAGGGAACAGGGAGAGCCCTCTGGCCCCTCCCCTCGCTGCTCCAAACTCTCCAAGAAAGTCACGCGCGTAACACCATGCGTGTGCTTTAGAGAAGCGCGGTACGCGCACACGCACTGCGAGATACATAAACATATCCACCAGCTTCACCCTCATCCAGCCAATCACACGCTCCCACACCCACACACACACACCAAGAAATTCCTGAACCTTGACCCAGATCACAGCCTCAGGCTTAGATAACGCTGTGTGAGGACACAGCTCGGGACATGCAAAACCTTTTTCCTATTCACTAAATTCTTCGAAGTGTCGATTACAAAACAAATATTTTGACACAATTTTGTCTTCACTACATTCACATGTTTTCAAAACAGAGCATCGGCTCTTTTGCAACACTGCTGACACAAACCAAATCTCCACTGTCCAGAAGCTGTGAATTCATAGGATTTACTCGCTCTTTTACGAGTTCAATTACTCTATCACATTCAGGACTTGGGGACAATTTGTTTACATAGGTGTGTTTTGGGGAATCTGTTTCCAGGGTACAGTCCCATGTAAATTCAATATGAGGCCAAATCATCTTTATGCACCACCTGCAACCCGAGACACAGGCCCAATCGTACCATTAAAACTTGTCCGAGCAAATTTACAGGGCAAAAAGGTGAATAGAGAAATGCATTTTTTTTTTTTTTTAAACTATTTCCTGCAGCATCTTTACAATTCAAAGGAGATGTGTGTATCTCAGACAGCTTTTCGCCTGACACACCAATTGATGTTACCACGCGGCCACTCAGCTTGGGTTTTGAAGTCAAACTACCAACTCTAACCACAGAATTGGTAGCCCCTGAATCGACTAAAAATGTTATGTTTTCTCCAGCTACAATCATGTTGTATTCAGGGAATGTTTGTTTACATTTGTCAAAGCATGGATACAAACCAATATCAGTGTCACTGCTGTTAACAAGGTGAGTGGGCGCTGTGTGTAAAAGAGGAGAGGCTACATTACCGTCCTCCGATGACATGGGTGTCAGGCCGTCCGAAGTGTGCGCTTCCCTCGATCTGTCCTCCATGCCCTCTAGTATCGTTGCTGTCATTATTCCTCCTACGGGATGGGGCCTACGGGTGTCTCTGGTGTCTATGCCCGAGACGTTGTTGTCGTCCCCATCTGCCGCCTCAGGGCAATCACTAACCCAGTGTTCCAGACTCCCACATTTGAAGCACGCTCCATCTTTCAGGGCCTGCTGATGATTTGGGGTACAGGGTCTACGGCCACTGTTGTGTCCTGCTGCTTTAAACAGGAGGAGCGTTGCTTTTCCCATGTCCTTTCTTTGATTTGATGTCTTCTTTTCTTTTTTGTCCACAAGTGTCTCGTATGCATGCTTTGCGTGGTGCTTTATCTCGTCCACATTGTAATCGTTGGGTCCTCAAACGCCCCCACATGTGCGGCACACCCTCTCTTGTACACCTCCGGGTACCTCCAGCAGTCTCTCATATTCAGCCTGCACCAGGGGGCCAGCTGATGGTTTGACCCCGCTGTGCGTGTTAAACACTTGAGTCATTCTCACAATGAAATCAGCTGAGGCTCGAGTGCCGTCTGTTTACATGCTGTAATGTGGGAGGAGCTTTCAGTGGAAACATTTCTTCCGTTGCAGAGATCGTGCACTGTCCTCACATACGGAGTTCTGTCAACCCCCGATGGGACAATTCGTGTCGTCATGTGCATGGCGTCATCCGGACACTTCAATCATGGGCAGCTGCAGATGTTCGACTTTGCTTGGTTCTGCACGCAGATGGCTTTCAGGGTCTCCTGACCCTTCCTTTTTTCCTTTTCTTAGTTATCAGGACCACGACCTCACAGTTGTCACTGTCATTCTTTTCCTCCCAATACGTTCCTCCCCCGTGGTCTGGCACCGTCTCAGAGTCTGTACGTGTCGCTGCAGCGGCTGCATCTGGAATTGTCATTATGTTCTGGGGTACAGCACTTTGGGGTACTCGGCTACCGGTGGCATGGCAGGGGCACTACTCGGGGCATTCTGACCAAGGGAGCTATGGGGCAGGGTTGAAAGAGGGGCAGGGACATGGGGCATCATGGTTGGGGCAGGGGCATAGATCGGGGGTCGTTCAGGCCCTCTCGGCGGGCTGTGTGGGGGCAGGATCAGCGGGCAGGAGTCCAGATCGAGGTCCGCTCGCACCTGTGACGCCGACTTCATTTCCTGCCAGGACAAACAGAAAAACAGCAGTAAATTGTCCTTGGGCAGGTTTACATGTTTGACTAAAAGAGCTGGTACCAGTGCTAAATGTATTTGTGTTTGTGTGTGTCCTAGGTGCAACATAAGGGTCTGTACAAAACTTATTTTCCGGACCCCAACACGAGCCCACTGGCCCGTGTTTAGGGAGAGCAAGTAAGCAGGGTATAAGCTCCTCCTGCTCCTGCATCACAGGAAACGGGGAGAACTCTGTGACGTTTCTCCTCGTTTCCTCCCCCCCGACAGGGAGGGATTTGCCTGAGACAATGTTTGTTTCAATGTTTTCTTTCAAATTTTCAGCAATCTTTCGCTTTGTATCCTGTTCTGTCTTCTTTTGGTCTCTTGTCTTTGCTTTTTTTTTTTTAACCAAACTAATGCTGCTATCATCTGTTTTCCGGGTTTTTCTCTGGGGCGTCCCTTCAACTGGTCACGTGCTTTAAGTGCTTCCACTAACCGGTTTACATTTTCTATGTGTAGAGTCCCTGTGAATCCATATTTCTTTGTCCATTTTGATAGGTACTTCACACTGTGAGGGAAATATTATAAAATCTGTCAACGGGTGTGAATCTTGAACTCCTAGCCAATGTCCGGTGGTAACCAACAAGGGAACCACTAGAAGCCGGACATTGGGTCCGTTGGCAGATTTTAGATTCCTCAGATTAACGCCTTTTGACCCTAATAGAATTAACGGTGCTCACACAGCATGTCGTCAATTCACATTCATTTCAATCATACTTTTCATTCTGTTTGTCTGTCTTGACTGCTCTGTCTTGAGCCTGGTCGTACGTTTCGTTCAGTTCGTCCGTCTTGACTACTCTGTCTTGAGCCTGAACGCTCGTACAAAAACAAAATGCATATAAGCGCTATATGTCTCACTCTGTCACACAAAGTTATCTGACCTCTGTTTGTTGTCGCTCGTTCCCCTCTGGCTCGGATGACGAACTGTCTCCGCGGAGAATGAGGTGAAATGGACGGCCACGGGAAAGTGGGCTTTCTCTCGTTGCTGTACAGACTTCGCCAATCGCCGTTCACCCTCCACGAAGATCAGCTGTCATCCGGCTCGAAGGACCATCTGTATGTCAGAAAATTAGGGTTAATACCTTTGTTTTCCAATCTGGAGAACGCTTCAACTAGAAGAAAACGACACAGAGATCAATACTTTGGTTGGCTTGCAAGGGAGAATTGCAGTTCACCACAGCTACGCAGAGTGGTTCTCCTGCACCCATTCTCAAAGAGTTGTTTTTTGGTATAGCCTTTTATTTGGTTTTCCACAGCATATTACACATAGAGGTGGAGTTACAGATATTGCTCGTCACCTCTCAAAACACATGTATCACACCATATCTTAAAACATGAATCACACTATACTTATCCAATCGGGAGGCCCGGCCTGTACAAGGACACCTGATGTTAGTGATACTCAGTCTGACCTGCACAGCCCGGCAACCCCCTTGATTTACGTTTGTCCAGTTCACTCGTTGTCTCACTACCCATGGTAGTACTGACGTACTTTTGATACCACACAGTATCTACTTAGATACTACTGGAACATTGTGAAACATATGCTAATCTTGCAGATAAATTCAAATACTTGGCTGTTGCATCATTCACATGACTATAATTTTATTATAGTTTATTCACATATTTACAGTTCTATTACAATTGCACTTGCCCATTTTTAAATGCTTAACCCAAAGTGAAATAAATTTACTTAAACTTAGCTCCTGCCTCTGTCAGTTTATTCTGGCGCATGTGTTGTGCAGATTACTACAAAATTGGCGTTGTCGGCAGGATTAGGCTGGTTAAGTTTAATGGCCCTTTACTGTTAGTGGGATAAAACAGTGGCAGGTCATCGGCATCGAGGGAGCGCCGTACTCAAGCTTCACTACTCTACTCTTCCATCCCCAGCACAACAACATGGAAGAAGTACAGGCCCTTATGGAGCAGCTGCAGCAACTTAAAGCCTCAAATGAACAATTGAGAGAGCAGCTACAAACTCGACAGACTCAAAGTACTCATGTATCTGACCCTAGGCCTGGGTCTTCCAATATCAACATGGCTTCCATGAGCAATGCGCCTCATGAAACTGCAAATATACGTTATGTATATGTACCTAAAGATCGCAAGTGTCCGAAGTTTACTGGTAAAATGAGTATTGATTTGCTAACGGTTAATCAATGGGTTGAAGAGGTACGGAGATGTCTGGAGGTTAGACATATGCCAATCTCTGAACAAGTATTGTTTGTTATTGACCACCTAGATGGTGGAGCAAAAGCGGAGGTTAACTTCCATCCTAATCTTAGCCGGGATACACCAGACAAAATCTTTGCCATCTTGACTAAAAATTATAGCTGTACACAGTCTTATGTAGCAGCGCAACTTCAGTTGTTTCAACGTACTCAACGAGAAGGTGAATCTCTCCGTGACTACTCCCATGCTTTAAAGTCATTAATGGATGTAGCCATATGCAAAACCCCGGGTGGTATTCCTAATAACGACATGATTCTACGAGATCAATTTATCGAACACATTTCAGATGACACTTTACGCAGAGAGTTGAAGCAACGCATTGTCCGAACACCAGATATTTCCTTTATTGAGCTCCGCGCAGAAGCTATTGGGTGGACTGAAGCCAGTAGACCCAATAGTAAAACTCGGTCTCGCGCGTTTTCTTGTGACTCTCACTATGCAGACGTGGTTGAAGCAAACTCTAATGCGGTAGTAATAAAGCCGATTGATGAGATTGCTGAGATTAAGGAATCGCTTCGTAAACAACAGTCCCAACTTGATACTATTATGCAGCACTTAACAGCACAGCTCCCTCGAACTGAAGGAAATGATGTCCCTCGGAGTTTTGTTAAACTGCCCCGCGCTCAGGCCGATGGTAAGCCTATCTGCTATCGCTGTAATAAGCCCGGTCACATTGCGCGGTATTGTAGGGTAAACCTAAATCCCGGCAATCGACGTGCATTGTCCGTGTCTGAAGCTGCTGTGCGCAGTCAAGTACTGGGGGAGGGCCCTGACTCTCAACCGTCGGAAAACTAGGCCCCTCTGATGCGGAGAGCCAGGCGTCAGAAAAGGGGTTTGGGGGCTCACCTGAAGATTATTCCCGACTTATTGGAAACTGCCCGGTGGTAGAGGTTAACATGGGGGGCGTTATTGTCCCCTGCCTCCTTGATACTGGATCAATGGTTACCACAATACGAGAAAGTTTCTTTAATAAATTCTTCAAACCACAGGGGATTGAACTGCTGAAAAAATGCCATTGGTTGCGGCTTAAGGCGGCTAATGGCCTCAATATCCCGTACAAAGGATACATGGAGCTTGAAGTTAATGTATTGGGCAGGAGCCTGAATAAAATCGGCGTCCTCGTGGTCAAAGATCCCCCTAATGAGCCCACAGACCAAAGCTCAATAGTGCCTGGTCTCCTTGGAATGAACGTCATTCAGTGTTGTTACAATCTATTGTCCGACCAATTTGGACCTAGTTTCTTTCAGTTACCCGTCATCAAAGCGGCTGGAAGAGGATGGAGAGAGGCACTGGTGAAATGCCAGCATGTTGAAGCTGTGACCACACAAGGGCACCTGGGTAAAGCTAAGGTCCAAGGTCGAGCGGTACGTGTCCCAGCTGGTTCCTTAACTTGGATTCACACTGTTTGCCCATCTGCATCTAATCTGACTCTTCCATCAGTTTTACTGGAGCCCTTATCAGGCACCAACCATTTGCCAGCAGGACTCCTGGTGTCATCTGCCCTCCTTTCGGTCCACCAAGGAAATGTAGAAATTCCAGTCGTTAATGTGAGTTCGGAAGATGTCTGGCTGAATCCCCTTACGCAGTTGGGAGAGCTGCATGTGGTGGACACCCAGCATTCCAGGAATACTGTTACTTTGGAGGAAGGTGAAGACCAGGAGGTAACTGCTGTGATTAACCAGGTGGAAGTGGATTGCTTGCAGTCCCTTGATCTCTCTGCCTTTCATTTGTCAAATTTGTCCCCCGAACAAAGCCAACAAGCAGCTGATCTTTTTAAGACTCATGGTGCAGTGTTTAGTCAAGGTGAGGGGGACATAGGATGTACAAACCTGGTAGAGCATGAAATCCACCTACTCGATGAGGTGCCCGTACGGCAACGTTATCGTCGCCTCCCACCATCACAGTACGAGCAGGTGAAGGCCCATATACAGGACCTATTGGACAATGGGGTCGTACGGCCAAGCACAAGCCCATTCTCATCACCCATAGTCATAGTTTTCAAGAAAAATGGAGAAATGAGGCTTTGTGTGGATTACCGGCTGCTTAATGCAAAAACGAGAAAGGATGCTTACCCGCTTCCCCGCATAGAAGAGACCTTGGATGCCCTAACTGGTGCACGGTGGTTTTCAACTTTAGACCTCGCAAGCGGATACAATCAGGTGCCTGTTGCGGAAAAGGATAAAGCTAAAACTGCCTTTTGTACGCCCTTCGGCCTTTTTGAATTCAATCGGATGCCCTTCGGCTTGTGTAACGCCCCAAGCACTTTTCAAAGATTGATGGAGCGGATATTTGGGGATCAGAGCTTCCAGTCCTTGCTACTATATCTAGATGACATCATAATTTTTTCCGCAACCTTTGAACAACACCTTCAACGACTCGATCTAGTGCTCACCCGCCTTCAGCAACATAATTTGAAGCTTAAGTTGCAGAAATGCCACTTCTTCCAACCGGAGGTGCAGTATCTGGGCCATATAATATCAGCAGCTGGAGTAGCAACAGATCCCTCCAAAATAAATGCTGTTGCAAAGTGGCCCAGACCTACCACCTGTTCAGAACTGCAGTCTTTTCTCGGCTTTGCGTCCTACTATCGACGCTTTGTGCAGGCATTTGCTAAGTATGCTGCACCCCTTCATGCAGTGGTCGCTACATTAGGTGGCACTAAAAACAAAAGGTCAGGGAGGAAAGGTGTCATTGCGGAGCTATGGACTGAGAACTGTGAAGGTGCGTTTCAAAAACTCAAACAAATGTTGATCAGTGCTCCAGTGCTGGGCTATGCTGATTTCACAAAGACATTCGTTCTTGAGATTGATGCAAGTCATGCTGGTCTGGGGGCAGTGTTGTCTCAAGACCAGGAGGGCAGACGAAGACCGATCGCTTTTGCAAGTCGAGGGCTCAGACCCACAGAAAAAAATATGTCGAACTACAGTTCCAGAAAGCTTGAGTTCTTGGCCCTTAAGTGGGCTGTCACTAGTAAGTTCCGGGAATATTTGCTGGGGAAGAAGTTTCTTGTCTTCACTGACAATAACCCATTAAGTTACCTTCAAACAGCAAACCTGAGCGCAGTAGAGCAACGTTGGGCATCAGAGTTGGCAGTTTTCGACTTTGAAATAAAGTACCGCCCTGGACCAGCCAACCGGAATGCCGATGCACTATCACGCCAAGTCCAGTCGCAGAACATATCTCCTTCCACGCCTGGTTTCACAGTGCCCCAGGAGGCCCATATAAGACACCAGACCGGTACCACTGCTGATGCCTCTTGCAGTATAATCACTGCGCTGCCGTTCCGCCCAAAAGCAGATTTGAATACTTTGCAAGCAGCTGACCAAGTTATTGGTGCTTTTCTTCAATACTGGAAAAGAAAGAGACCCCCCTCCAAACAAGAATTAAGCACGTCATGTAAAGGCCTTCGTAAAATGGCACAGCAGTGGTCAAGAATAACAATGCGTGATGGTGTTTTATACCGCCAAATTCAACCTCCGGGTGAGCAACAAATATGGCAGCTTCTCTTGCCACAATGCCTTAAAGCTGAAGTTCTAAACAGCCTCCACGATAATCATGGCCACCAAGGTGTTTCGCGCACTACAAATCTGATCCGAAGCAGATGTTATTGGCCTTTTATGGGGCACGAGATCGAAAAATACTGCCAAG
Organism: Proterorhinus semilunaris; assembly: GCA_021464625.1. NCBI lineage: Eukaryota > Metazoa > Chordata > Actinopteri > Gobiiformes > Gobiidae > Proterorhinus > Proterorhinus semilunaris. Next base: position 30,827,524 of record CM038358.1, on the reverse strand, counting down.
AATGCCACCGCTGCACACTTGCGAAAGCTACACATCCAAGGGTTCGCACCTTCAGAGGAAGTCTTGCGGCTTCGAAGCCCTTGGAAATTGTTGCCATTGATTTTGCCTTGCTTGAGAAATCAACAGACGGCAGAGAAAATGTGCTAGTGGTAACTGATGTGTTCTCCAAATTTGCCCAGGCATATGCCACTCGTGACCAACGCGCATGTACCGTTGCAAAGATCCTGACGGAAAAGTGGTTCTACACCTATGGTGTCCCTAAACGGATCCATAGTGATCAAGGAAGAAATTTTGAAGGAGATCTCTTGAGACGGTTATGTAACTTGTATGGAATTGAAAAAAGTAGGACGACTCCGTATCATCCAGAGGGCAACGGGCAGTGTGAAAGATTCAACAGGACACTCTATGATTTGTTGCGCACTCTTCCACCTGAGGGTAAAAGAAAATGGCCACAACATCTGCCTGAAGTACTTTTTGCATACAATACCACAGAGCATCAGTCCACCGGCTTCTCACCATATGAGTTGATGTTTGGCCAAAAGCCCCACCTTCCTGTTGACTCTTTGCTTGGCACATCGCACGAGGATGTCACCTCTACCTCACCTCAGGATTGGGTGCAAGAGCATAAAAACTATCTAAATATAGTGTATGCCCAGGCCAAAGAGAAACTGCTGCAGGCAACCGAACGGAGAAATAGACATTACAAGCCCAATGTGACCTCTGTCCTTCCACCAGGCACTTTGGTGTACAAAAGGAGTCACCCTTTAGGGCGTCACAAACTCCATGATGCTTGGGATCCCACTGTGTTTGTTGTCGTCAAAAGTATGGATCCACAAGGCAGAGTGTATCAAATCCACCCAAAAGATTCCGCGGGTAATCACAGAAATGTGAATAGAGCTGAACTCAAAGTCTTGCCTATTTCACCTGTTCAACAGATGGAACAAGAATTTCACTTGGACCCGGGGTTGGTGGACACCCACTTGCAAAGAAGCCATTCACACTCTTCAGAAGAAAGCGAATCAGAAGCTCTTATCATAGTATTGGATCAAGAGCCGCAAAGAGTCAGGGCCCTCTCTCCTCCGCGTCCAGGCCAAGCAGAGAGTACTGAAGTAACCCCACCACCTGTAACAACTCAAAACCAGCAACAGGGTCCCCAAAATACGGCCCGTGCCGTGTCCCTGTTAGATACGACAGCACAAAGATGCTCGCAGAGAGCAACCGCAGGTCGGCATACAAATCCCCATCACCTTCCGAGGTCTATGACTTAGTCTTCTGTATCAACAGTAGTTAGAACGGAAAACGCGTAGTCACCGGGACGGCGACCTTTCAAAACCGGGGCCAGTGTAGTAGGGTAAATACATTTATTTTGATGGGGCGACTTCCGCTAGTCCGAGCACAAAGCCGCAATGCGTGATGACGCACTTTCCTTTGCCTCTCTGTCACTCGGAGCACGTCGTGTGAATGCAGCGCGCGGACATCAAACAATCTACCGAGCCGTTTAACAAAGCCCAAACCTTATACCTCCAGCCATCTACACCTGGTTGTAATCAGCGTCAATCTTAACAATGTGAGTCTCAGCTCTAGTAATCTACAATTGTTATCTACAAACTAACTAAACATGAATGTTCATTTAGTGATGATCGTGGACAATCTAGAGACATCCTAACTGTAAAAAAGTCTACATCTGAGAAACGTATTCACATATGAAATGATTATTTTTATTAAGGCTTGCTGTGTTTATCTATTAAATACTTAACATGTTATGTAATTCCAGAAACCATTGCCTGTCATTGTTTTATCCCATGTTTTATAAATAGGAACTGTTAAGGCTGGGCCTTAGAAGCTTTTAAGATTATCACAAGGCACTTTAGCCGGGTTTTGTGCAATTGGTGTATTATAGTATTGAACAAACAGTAGTACTGTTAAGGCCGTTTTATTTGTATTGCTGTGTTTGCTGTGCACTGTTTATGAGTTACTGATTTAATTATTTTGTTACTTGGTCCTTTTAACAGTACTGCCTTTTAATTTATATTGTATACAACATCACTATTGCACTTGCCCATTTTTAAATGCTTAACCCAAAGTGAAATAAATTAAACTTAGCTCCTGCCTCTGTCAGTTTATTCTGGCGCCTGTGTTGTGCAGATTACTACACTAATTTCCAAAATGTTCCTGTTTGTCAAATCACCAACGCGATTTGACAAGAAGAAAGGATTTTCAGCAATAAGAAGAATGTTTGTGTTTGTGAATCCGAATAATGATCAGGGAAAACATTTTCAGATTTCTTTCCAAAATTGCGTCCCTCACGTTGAGCTGTATCGGCCTCTGCTCAAACTGAAAACATTACATCTTGACTGTCGTGAACCTATTGTTTGACTAAATCTTGACTGTCATCCATTTTTACACTGGTAAGTTACTGTAGCCACAGCAGCCCTGGGGTAGACTGAAGGAGACATGGCTTCCACACACAGACGCACCACAGTCTTACATAATATGTAAGTCTGTCTGAAAAGGACTGTCAGGAAAAGGCCATTCAAACGTGTGGGGGACCTTCACTAGGAGTGGACTGAGGCTGGAGTCAGTGCTTCAAGAGCCACCACACACAGACGGGTCCTGGACATGGGCTTCAGATGTCAGATTCCTCTGGTTAAACCTGGTCTTCCATAACACCTCAGCATCCATGACATGCAACCACATTAATGAATGATCCTAGGAGCTAAGTTGTTGGGGGCTTCGTGCCCCTGGTAGGGTCTCCCAGGGCAAACAGGTCCTAGATGACGGGTCAGACAAAGAGCGGTTCAAAAGCCCCTTATGAGAGACCAACAGGCCTGGTTAGAACCATGAGGCCGTCCTTCTGTGGACCCACCACCTGCAGGAGGCGCCATAGGGGCTGGTGCAATGTGATGTGGAAGAAAATGGATGGATGTATGATTTCATTTCTACAATTTCTAAATTTTCATTTTGGGGTTTTTATAAGCTGTAAGCCAACATTTTCAAAATTAAAACAAACAAAGCCTTGACATTAAGTCACTTTGCATGCCATGAGTCTATGTCATATATTAGTTTCACATTTTAAACTGAATTACATAAATCAATGAACCTTTTCACGATATTCTAATTTCACCTGTATTCATTTACTCAGTGAGCTTCATAAGGTCATCCGTGAAAAGGTTTTTAACTGTCAGTGAAGTGAAAACCATTTCTGTGACGACATCGTGAAGCTCAGAGAACATTGGAGATCATTTCTTCTTCCCCTCGCTTCAATGCCTAAACCTTTCATGATCATATCCCTCTGTCCCAGGCTTCTGCCACCTGAACCTGCCCCCGTCCGAGTTCCCGCGCGGCTTCACCTTCGACTCGGACGAAGTCAACTTCCCCACGGAGCGGCTGTGCTTCCTGGGCCTGATCTCCATGATCGACCCGCCGCGCGCCGCCGTCCCGGACGCCGTGGGCAAGTGTCGCTCGGCCGGCATCAAGGTAAATGTCTCCCAGCGCATTCAGCCCGTCCTCTCCCATCAGAAGGCCGCTCGCCACCGCCTCGCTCACTCGCAATGTCGCTCTCCATCTTCGAAGCACAAAAGCGGTCACTGCAGGGGGCCCCGTCCTCCTATAGGGGCACGATTAGAGCCGCCATTTAAGTGTGCACAGGCAGAAAATTACACACTTGATGGATGTCTACTTTTACTATTGAAATAGACCATTCATGATCAGGAGTCGACACTATAAGTGACTACATAATTTGAACTATTATTTATTCATTGTGGTAATCTCGAGCAATAGTGCGGCTGCCAATCTTCACTGACGGACCTTCCAATCACCGTCACACATCCCTGGAACGTAGCCGAGCCAAAATTAGTCTTTTTCTCGTCTTTATATATGACCTGGGGCTTTCTTCAATTTCTCCAAGTTCAGATGGGAATGACTGACAGGTAGAGATATATCGATCAGAGAAATGCCAGGTTGAAACGAACAGGATTGTTTTGATAGAAATCATGGACTTGATTGTGAAGTTCTACTTAAATGCTGTACTTAAGTAGAGTTTATGAGGATCTTACTTGAGTAGTTTTTTTTTACTACTTTTACTCCACTTGCATTTGAAAGATGAATACAATACTTTTGTATGGGCTGCTGTTGAACCACTTTACTCATCAGTGCCTTAATGGACTTTCTCCCCCCTGGGTTTGTTTTCACGAACCCAGATCCCGTCGAAAGATGTGAGGAGATACTCAAATGAAAGTGCCTTGTTTAAAGTGCATACGACAGGTTTGAATGCTTTTATAAATATGACTTGTTTAGATTACATCTGTTGTAAATAATAAGGATCATTTTATTTCAGTGAAGCAGCAAATTCATTGGGCAGAAAAGTTATTTTTATTTTAATTTTTAAGCTGCTCACAGGAAGTGACGTAGATAGAGGTGAAGTTCCAGAGAAGTTTGACTAATTTCCCATTGACAAAACACGGTTGGCACGGCAACAGTTTAAAAATGGTTTGCCTCTATCTATGTCACTTCCTGTCAGTGTGCAATAAGGAAGTGAAACTCTAAACATCACAAAAAAGGTCAAACTACAGAAAGCTGGGTAAATCTTAAATATAATTCGTGCCCCTGGTAGGGTCTCCCAGGGCAAACGGGTCCTATAGGTGACGGGTCAGACAAAGAGCGATTCAGAAGCCCCTTATGAGAGACCAACAGGCCCGGTTAGAACCATGAGGCCGTCCTTCTGTGGACCCACCACCTGCAGGGGGCGCCATAGGGGCTGGTGCAGCTCCAACAGCTGCCCCCACGACCCGGCAACGGACAAGTGGAAGTAAATGGATGGATGTGTCTGATGTGTCATGTGCCTTGATCAGTAGAACATTTGGTTGAGTAATACCTTTACCCCGAAGGAACCATTTCAAAAATGGCCCGAGCAGCTCGGCCTGAGGCGTCATTAACAATTTGTAAAGCCCGATATAAGAGCTTTATCCTCCAAGAGCGGCAAAGTGCAGCCAATGGTCCTCCTGCTGAGAGAACTACTGATTTTCTTTCAGGGTGAGATTACCGGACCACACGATAATACAACTTTCACCCCTCTCAGTTGCTCAATAGTGGAAGCTTAAAAGAATCTTAGTATTTTCAGTAAATGCTTGAAGATATATAAATCATATTCGGAGTTATTTCACCCTTTACCCTTTTCCCATGTGTTGATTCATAGTTTAATGCCTTTTATGAGAATCACATTATAGAAATAGTGTTGAAAATAAGGAAAAGCCGATACATATAAAGTGTTTCTAATCTTTTGACCCGTCCTGTATTGAATCAGCTGGTGTACAAACCTGCTGAGACTGGTCTGCAGTGCCGTCCCTGACTTCAAGCTGAAGAAATCGCTAAAGAAAATCTTTCCTAAACTTGTCCCTGGTAGCGGCGCAGTACAGTTCCTGTGTTTAAGCCGATGACAGCGTGTGAGCGCGGTCGCCGCAGTTTGAAAAGCTCCAGAGAAATGAGTGGATCTTTAAAGTGCGCCTCCTCAGCTCAGGCCTCTCATTATCTTATATGAAAGATTCTTGTGCTACAGATTTATGGAGATGTTGCTGCTCAAATCGTCAACTCTGGCATTAGTAGGTGATCTTTCTACCGATTAAACTGTCACTTCAAAAGATTTCACCTACCAAACTTCCAGGGTCCAGTTTGTGCCTCAGTAGCGGGGCGTCCTGTTGTTGAGTCATTGTCATGGCTCATAATGCTGCAGTCACAACCATGGTTCACTGAGCGGTGATTCAGCATGGACCTCTGAGAAGTCCGTACACTCACACTGGACCAGTTAAGTTGATGTACCATTTCTGTCGACTTTTACTAGTGCAACTTACTCTCCCACATGTGGCCAATCTGTTAGAACATCACTAAAGCTCTTCAACACCTTACGCTCCCAGCTAGTGCACCCCAAGGACAAGATCCCCAAGGGCAGGAAAGCCGGTGTGGTTTACGCCATCACAGCACAGCGGGGTGTAATGAGATGTGCATCAGCCGTTGGAGAAGCGCCTCCCTCGGCACCAGAGGAAAACATCTCCAGGCCCGACGTCTGATGTTCCTGCACACGGCGGAGACGGGCCACTCTTTGGAGAACAGGGACACACGTCTGTTGGACAAAGAGCGGCGGTGGTTTGAAAGAGGGGTCATGAGAGAAATCCATGGGCCCGGCCAGCTACAGACGAGGGGGACTCAGGTTCCAGCTGTCCAGACGATGTCCCAGACCTGGATCCAAGTCGTGTCTGTCTATATATAGTGGGCATGGTCGCCACGGACAACAGCTCTGAGGATGCTGTCTGGATGGGCAGCAAAACTGTCATCTCTTTTTATAAAGTGAGTCCAGTTGTTTTGATTTCGAGTTTTTACAACTTCATTTGGTGAGGTTTTTTTGCTCCTGGAACTGAGCGAGGAGTTGGAACCAAGGGTTGCATATGATCTTGTAATAGGTTCAGGTCAACTCAGATCAAAAATAAGGAGCAGTATGGATGAATGAACCAACATTGTGCTACCAGAGGTCTGACACATCACAACAGATGGAACCCTTGGACACGGTCTCGAACGCTGAAGCCCATATCGGATGTTTTCGGGGGCGGCTGACGGGCTTTTTCTGAAACACAAAGTCCTTGGCAACATCGACGGCTCGCCACATTTGCCGCTTGTGTCACAAAGTGAGCAATTTGGCCCAAAACGCGGGCCTAATCTGCTCCGATGAAGCACTATTCTGCGGCGGCCGACGCAGCTGCAGCCCCGGCGTCAGAGTGGGAGCGGAGAAAGCGTGATTTGACAGACCCTGAGTGTAGCTTTTTTTTCCGTTTGGCAGAAACTAATGGCCCATCGCGGGTCAACAGTTCAACCCCGCCATCGCGCCGCCGAGACACAAACACGCTCGGGTGAAATCGCACGAAATCCCCGAATGACACGGAACCCGGCATTAAGGTGTCAAAAAGGCGACGCGCTGAAATCCCCGTCCACCTCCGCCGTAGCTCGCCTCCCATTGTCGCCCGCTCCACGGTAAGGATTTCATTGCCTTTGTTTTCCCTGACGCGACTCCGCTAACCTTTTGTGCGGTGATTGAATAAAGAAATGGCGCGTGTTTTTTTTTTTTTTTTTGCCAAAAGGCTCGTGGCGCCGTTTCCACCGCGCCAGACAAAGGCAGCGAGTTTAATGGCGTTCATTGTTTTCCGTCCCTTTTCCGTTTGTGCGGCTCCGTGACAGCTGCCGGGAAACGTACTTAAAACGAAGGGGCGGCTTGTAAAAGATGCCGCTGGATATTAAAAGGACAAGCGGCGAGGAAGAATGTTTCCTATCGGTTATTCGGAGGGAGGTCACGGCGAGAATAGTAATAGTTTAAGGAGGGACGCCTGTACTTCTTTCTCCCCAGACACTTCCCTTACATTACACAGACGAGGATCTACGCCTGTTTGTGGACTTTCCTTTATCTATAATGGTCACTATTGTGCTTGGAGACGAGACGCCGCAGGTGAACCAAAAACACAAGACAAATGAATTTAAAGTGCCGATGTTTTCAGCAGTGAAATCTAAATAATGGATGGCGACAGGTTTTCTGATGATATATTACAAAGTTACAAAGAGTTTTTCAGAAGGGAGATGGATATCAAAATATCCCTTTGAAAAAGTCCAAGATTGGAAAGTTTGGAGTACGTTGTCACGAGAGTGTAAAGAAAACGGGCCTTAAAGTTTGTGAGCTACTCAACAAAACTGTGTCATAAAATAAACACCATAAAGGGTGAGTTTAGTCTTTTTTTTTTTTTAGAAAACTAGCTAAAATGTTTTCACCTGCTGTGTCCCCCCTTCACAGGCTATTAACATATATTATACATATACTTTTATACTCTTTAGCAGTGTTACGCATTACAAAAGTTAGAGTTACAAAAACATATGACTTTTTCAGTAATTGAGGAATATAACATACTACTTACACAAAATACAGGATTATATTAGTCAGTACAATTTGAGTATTTAAACGGTTTGTGTTGAAAGGCCAAACTCCTGCACACTGGGGAGTAAGATCTGCAGTTGCGTCGCTAATGTCGTCAAAACAAAACACAGGAGAAAGGAAAAGGAAATCTTTGACTGCACTTTTGCGTGGTGCCATTATCACTCATTTCAGTTTATATTTTGCCAAAAGTAACTCAAAGTAGTGTAACATTTTTGAAACAGCAATACGTAAATACAAACATATTCCATTTTTAAAACTGTACTTGTACTGTATAGAATATTACAATTTTAAAGTAACTTGCCCAACACTGCACTTTAGCATAAACTCTTTTCCTCATAAATGTTCGTATATGGAAGAATATTGAACGATCAACTTGTATCACGCCCTTTCTACCTTTATTAGGCCCAAAGCGCTTTACAGCAAGTAACCAGTCACCCATTCACGCTCTCTTACGCCAATGTACGCAGACACTGGAGGCAAGGCAGGTGAGGTGCCCTGCCCAAGGACACAACGTTCAGGAGCTGGGATCCGTACCCCTGACCTTCCAATCACGAGGCGACCCGCTCTACCAACTGTGCCACTGAATGAACGTTTAGAAGCTCATATCATTCAAAGGACAATGATGAGGTCGTATCATGAGATGATGAGGAAAGTAATTATACAATAAAACATTGTGGGGTCTGGGTTTTTTTCATTTTATGTTTTGTTCAAATATTGGACCAGAAAAGTCCAACATTCGGAATTTCCCTTTTTTCAGGTGAATCCAGGACTCTATTGAACCCTTTTTCCTGTGCAAAGTTTTCATGACAATATCTAATTTAATTTAATTGTCATTTTAAGCCATATCTCGACCACAGCAGCAGAACCATCAGACTCCTCGGCCTCTCCACCTCCTCATCACATCACTGATTGTCCGTGTCCATCGTTGGTGATATGAATGTCGTGTTTCTCAGGTGATCATGGTGACCGGAGACCACCCGATCACAGCCAAAGCCATCGCCAAAGGAGTGGGCATCATCTCCGAGGGCAACGAGACGGTGGAGGACATCGCGGAGAGACTCAACATCTCCCTGAGCGAAGTCAACCCCAGGTCTGTGAGGGGGGGGGGGTTCTGCACGTTCATACAGTCCTGTTGAATGCTGTATTATTGTTTTAAAGAGGAGTGGCCGGTGTTTGGTCATCTCAGACACTTCTTTATCATAAGGGCCTATCTCACGAAGGAGATGTTGTTAATTCATTTGATAGAGTGTGGAACAAAGGAGTCGCGGGACTTCATTTAAAACAAGGGAATGTGTGGCTTTCTCCTCGCTCCCGGCTGCTCCAACACAGAATAAATGACCATTGTAGAGTATCGATGTTGTGTAGGTCGGAGAAATGTGACCTGGCAGCTCAAAAAGAAGTCAGTTGGTAAAAGATCAGTGATGGATTTAGGAGCACGTATCGAAATCACCGGTGCGTTGTTCAGACTGCCGTGAAAAAGATAAGGCACAGGAACTGGACAAAGAAACTTCGTATTCGTGTCACAGTCTGAATGTGGCCGCAGTGATCGCTCATAGTATCTACGCCAGGCGTCGCAGCACGGTAATGTTTTTTGGCCTGCGAAATGATTTCTTATTTATATTATAAACGGCCCACTGATTAAACACGTTCGAACTACGTTAAGCATGATGCCGGAGACGTGGCTGATGAAGCTCCGTGGTTCTGAGTAAACAGACTAAGGAAAACGCGGTACATCTGCAGACAGCAAAGTAATGGACAAAGGGCCAGTGGACTGAGAGCAGGAGAAACAAAGCAAACGTCATAATCCGTGTTTAAATACATTCATGCCACAACAGAGAAGTAAAGCGTTGTGGACCATGGCCTTTTATTTCTCAATCTCCATTAAAGGTAAGGTTAAGTTATACTTTATTAGTCCTTGTAGGGAAATTCGTTCTCTGCATTTGACCCATCCTCGATGCCGCTGGGATGACCTGTAGGAGCCGTGAGCTGCCAGCACAGGCCGGTAGGGGTGGGAACCTCTGGGTACCTCACGATTCGATACGATATGTGATACATGGCTCACGATATCGATTATCTCACGATACGCCGATACTGCGATAATCAATATATTGCACAAAAATAAGCTACTTTTAACCTTTATTTTAACTACTACATATTATTCATCATTTACATTTCTTTTCATGTGCTTTGTACCACTTTTATAAATGATCCCTGACTTACTCACTGAAAACGGGTCTATAGATCTGTCAGTGACTTCATTTACATTTAAATAAACAAGAAACCACAGTCCTATTTAAAAAGTAATAAATCAACCCCAAATGTATCTTCTTTATAATTATAAAAAACTATAATTAAAAGTAATTTATTTGTGTGACAGTGTTTGGTCCAAGTGCTTGAAACTGTAGTGCTGCCCCCTGCTGTCCTGACTGAATTCTTGATCATTATTGGCCCCTATTGACTGTGAAAACAGTGGAGCCCTGCTGCCTCCTTAGTATGCATGACGTTTCTCATTACTATGCATGACGTCATCAAAAGTCTCGATATCGGAATAAAAAGTATCGGTATCGTATCGTCCCGCAAAATATCGCGATATATCGGAAAATCGATATATTGTCACACTCCTACAGGCCGGTGCTCGGGGACCCATCTCCAGATGTGGAGCCAGGCTGATGGACAGAAACGCCTGGTTTTCCTATTTTAGCCTATTGTACATGTTTTAGTGGTAGGGGAAACCAGAGTATCCGGTGACAGACAGAAGCTGTTTGGAGACCGAGGTGGAGAAGGAAGAATCAATAACCACTAATTAAAACACAGTTATGTGCAGATCAACAATTAGTACTACATTCATTCATTACTAGCGAACATGACATTTATAAAAACACTAATTGTGTTAAATTCAGAGATTCAACAAATAGTTGCCTGATAAAAACCTTACAAAATGTTCAGATAAGTAATGTGCAGTCTATTTTAAAACATTACTCATTAATAAAAGGCTTAGTTTGTTCGTTTATTGCCCCTGCTCCGAATGAGCTGGAGACCCCTGATCTAGACACGATCATCCATTATCCTGCCATTGCGACGCTACAGGAGAAATGTCATCTGAAAGCTGCTGTATAGTATTTGTATTTGTCCGATAGTGCTTTATCTGTGCAGGCACTCGCGAAACAGCCAAACAAGGTGCGGGTGAAGGCGTGGAAATGTCAGCGCTCCTTCCACATAATTGGCGCTGCACCTCTGCCTGCCTCCGACTTTTTGCTTTATTTTTATTTATTTTTTTCGTTTTATATATTTATTTAGCTGCTATTCCTTGACTTGATTTTGTGCAGGGATGCCAAGGCGTGCGTGGTCCACGGCTCTGACCTGAAGGACATGAGCACGGAGTATCTGGACGACCTGCTGAGGAACCACACTGAGATCGTGTTCGCGCGGACCTCGCCCCAGCAGAAGCTCATCATCGTGGAGGGGTTTCAGAGACAGGTCAGCGCGGGCGGGGGAGCGGGCCGGGCGGAGGTCAGCACGGCGCCGGCGAACTCTTCCACCAGTTCGCCGGTGTCCGTGTCGAGAGAGTGAACTGTGGTGCAATGTGGCAAAAACATACTTTCTTCCCACATACTGTATTCCAAGATGATCTGTGATGAATCAAAGCAAAAACCCCATTGAGAACCTTTGGAATGTGCTGGAGAAGGCTTTGCGCAGTGGTCGCACTCTTCCATCATCAGTACAAGATCTTGGTGAAGATTTAACGCAACACTGGATCTTCAGACGTTGCAGAAGCTTAGTGAGACAACGCTACAGATCCCTTTAGCTGTGACCAAAGCTAAAGTCACACTTTTTTTTGGATCAGGCGGAGTCTTATTCACGACTATAAAAGAGTCAGGCTGTGTCCGAATGTCCACCCTAGTCCCTAAACCCTCATTCACTACATAGGCCCGCACTATATAGTAGAGTATATCAGTAGACTATATAGTCACTGATTCTGTTGGCGATTCAGACGGCTATGAAACAGAACGACAGTTTTGGCACTTTTACAGGCGTTTTATTTGACATTTAAATTAAAATTAAAACTATCATATAAAAAAATAAAAAATCACTCCAGCGTTCGCTCAAAGACGTGCAGAAAGTAGGTCAGCCCTGTGTCCGAAGCGCCAGCAGAATGAGTGACTACATCTGCTAAAAGTTCGCTAAACTCTGGAAAAAAAAATATTTCTGCGATAAAGATCAACCAAACTCATGAAACAGTGGACTATTTATGGATAAATACGAGTCAGATATATTTAACATGGATTTTACATGAACGGCTTGGATTATTTGAGAGGAAGCTATCGGTCATTTAACAGCTCGAGCTAAAGGTTAGCAGCTAACGCTAGCATTTTACACCGTGACCGTTTATATTTAAGTCATTTATTCATGATAAATACGCAGCACACGATTGAAACGGCTGATTTCATTCCGTCGTGTTGTTTAGTTCAAAGACCTGTGGCTGTCAGGCATTCTTCTCCGACTCTCGCAATGCATTGTGGGCTATATTGACCCGTTTAGTGACCACTGGTTCTCACCTCTTTTCAGAATGCATTGTGGGAAATTTTAAGTGCACTACTTTTTTCTCTCTGGACATTCGGACACCCCTACACAATGGCGTGACCACTATATAGTCACTATAGGGAATAGTGCGGACATTCGGACACAGTCACAGACATTCCCATCCGCTGTTGCACCGTCGCACTTGGAGGTAGGGGAAACCTACGAAACGCTATCGTCATTTAACCAAAATCTAAACCAGTGGTGTTTAGTGATGTCAGAACCCAAATAACATTTAGACTTGTAAAATATCATGTAAAATATTGTCTTTTCCTCAAAACTGCCTCAAATGCTGAAGTCATGATGTAAACAACCCGATAAGATAAGATGAGCCTTTACTGATCTCACAATGGAGAAATGTACTTGTTACATTCAGGGTGTGCAAATAGGGAGGAAATGTGAAATAAACAACAACAATGAAATAGTAAATAGTGGTATCTTATATACAATGACCACCAAGGACTCTGTGGGGACAAATCAGGTTCCCATCTGTGGTTTGGAAACGATCTCTCCGTCTCTCTTCAGCCTCGTCACTCCACACTTTCACCGACCTGTTTGGTGCTGGTTCCCGTCGTACGTTAGGTGTGTATTGCGGGCGTGTTGCGTCTGTATCTGGTTCACGGGGCTGTGGGTGCGTTCACAAGCTGAGGGGGGGGGGGGGGATATATAAGCACATCACCACCGTGTGTGAAAACTCCCTGGGTAAACACCTAGGCCTCATGATCACAACCATCATCTCCAGGTCCCGGGTACAGATCTGTTCTTTCACGAAGACCTGGCTCAGATCGCACCAACCCTCTCCGCTAATCCCCCGCCCTTCTTTTTTCCGCTCCCCTCCACACACCGGTCTGCTTGAATCCGTCCAGGGAAACCACCGATAACAGTCATTTTAACAGACTCGAGTAGTGATTCAGTACTTTATTGGAGACGGTTCGAGAACACCAGGAAGCCCGGGAGCATGTAGTGTGTGAGTGAGTGTAGTGTCTGTTTGAGTTTAGTTTATGTGTTTATTTCAGCAGCAAACACTCAAAAGGAGTGAGCCGAAGCTTATGAGCCCCACCCCCAAAATCAATACAATTAAAATCATCATTTCACAAGAACATAGTGGAACAACAAAAGGAACAAAATAGTAACAAGGAAACACATGTTTTGGCATCAGTGGCAAAAGTGACTGATATCCCGGTGTATAAAAAATACACAGGGGGACCATTCTGGACGTGCCAGGGTAGTTCTAACCAATTTTGTCTTGGGGACCCTGCAGTGGCACTCTGCCTCAAGGGTGAGGATGATTGGATAGAAAAGGAATTACTTAATGTATCGGACTGTTGTGGTGAAGAGGGAGCTGAGTCTGAGGCAAAGCTCTCGATTTACCGATCGATCTACGTTCCCACCCTCACCTATGGTCACCCCACCCTCACCTATGGTCATGAGATCTGGGTAACGACCGAAAAGACAAGATCGCGAATACAAGCGGCCGAAATGAGTTTCCTTTGCAAGGTGACTGGGCGCACCCTTCGAGATCGGGTGAGGAGCTCAGTTACCCGGGAGGAGCTCGGAGTAGAGTCGCTGCTCCTTCACGTCGAAAGGAGCCAGCTGAGGTGGCTAGGGCATCTGTTCCGGATGCCTCCTGGTCGCCTCCCTCGGGAGGTGCTCCAGGCATGTCCTATTGGGAGGAGGCCTCATGGAAGGCCCAGGACACGCTGGTGGGACTATGTCTCCGAGCTGGCCTGGTGTCGTCTCGGGGTCCCCCCAGAACAGCTGGAGGAGGTGTGCGTGGATCGGGAAGTCTGGGCATCTCTGCTGAGACTGCTGCCCCCGCGACCCGGCCCCGGATAAAGCGGAAGAAAATGGATGGATGGAATTACTTAAATCCACTATCTATAAGTCAAAAGACAGTGTTGTGTGTTAAAAATAAAGCCATATTACTCTCAGATCCATTAAATGCACTGGAAATCATCATTCAAATAGACTTTTCTTTCATAATACTTACCTGTATTCAGTTTCATCCTTTCAATCTTTGGGCGTCTGGAAAAGCCCCATTTGAGACTTGGATGAGTTACAGAGTCAAAACCAAAACATAGTAAGACATTAGTGCACGTTCATGAGTGTATATTGAAGAGCGAGGATTGCGTGTCGTGTCGCTGATGCCAGAGATGGCGCGAGGAGGGGAAGGCTGGGGCGGAGGGGAGAGAGTTCAGGGCAGAGTCTGGAGATGGTTATTTACCCCGAGCTGAAAATATAGCAGACAAACAGTGATTTCATGGGAAGCGAAAGCAGAAAATGTTTCCGAATTTCACCAGATGGTCGGCAAAACAAACCCGACTCTGGGGAATTTGGTTGAATTTGGCGGGAAAAAAAGGCCGGGCTGAATGTCAGCGCTCAAAGTGTGGTTAGTTAACGGTGTGGAGCAGGGAAACATTTGGGGATGTGCTTCACGCAGGTTGACAAAGGCGGGACCGGTCAGTGGAGGGAGACCTTGTTGCGGCTCGGGACGAAAAAAACAAATATTTGGAGAACGTGGTGCAGCAAAACTAACAAACCGGGGGGGAAGAGAAAACAGGAAACAGCCTGAAATTTTAAACAGTGCAGTCGGGTTGGCAGCAGCGGAGCCCGACAGGTGTTTGGACTGGGCTGAAATCTGATGCAGAAAACTCACCAGATCTTTCCCCAGACACAGAGGAGCTTTTAAAACATTCTTCTACTACTTTTACACTTTTTCAAACAAATAGAAATGATATTACGTGAAGCAGAAAGGACTTAAAATAAACAATAGAATGGCCTCATTTCCTAGTTATCCAGAGTGTTGTTGATGTCTGGAGATATTTTTTTCTTAAATTCTTGCTGTTCTTATATTTGAAGAGCTTAGTGGCGCTAGGCTAATGCTAGGCTAACGCATTTCTATGGTATCAGCAACCCTGCATTAAAAACAGTCTGACCCGCTCCACAGTGCACCTGAGGCAAATCACTTATAACACCAGACTAACCATATAAATGTCTGTGTTAATAGAATAATATTTGAAATATAACTGACCTTGTATAACATGAATTCCCGCATTTTGAGGGACTATTTTCTCGCAGATCACTCCGCCGCTGCGTTAGCTTACAGCCACGAAGCTGGCACTATCGACACAGACATTTATATCGTTAGTCTGGAGTTATAAGTAAGTCAGGTGCACCGTGGAGCGGGTCAGACTGTTTTTAATGCAGGCTAACTGATACCATTGAAATGCTTTAGCCTAGCATTAGCCTAGCGCCACTAAGCTCTTCAAATATAAGAACTGCATGGATTTAAGAAAAAAACATCTCCAGACATCAACGACACTCTGGATAACTAGGAAATGAGGCCCTATGTCAAAAATCCTGAAATATCCCTTTAATATCCCACAACAGTCTTTCACCATCTTGAGTCTTGCCCGGATACCTCCTCGTTAGTCCCTTTTTTGTGGTTTTCTTTACACTCTTGCTCCTACAGTTTCCAAACTTTCACTTTTTGAATTTAACAATATTATGAAGGTCTTTGCAAAGGGATTTTTTTAGTCTCTAATTCCCCACCTAATTTTCTGAGCTTTGAACCGCAAAAAAACATGGTGAAATTTGAAACGTAACAGACTTTTTTGCACTATTCAAAAGCTAAGACAGATGTCGTCCAAATCCCCCCGTAATCAATCTATCAATGAAAAGAACATGTAAACCTTGATCTGTTATTATTTCGATTTCGGCGTTGAAACTATAAGCTAATTTTTATATGAAAACATAATAATGACAGAACATTCATATTTATCAGTAATCTACGGCAAAAGTTTCAAATTGATATCCATAACTTATTTCCCCCCATTCATCTCCAGCGTCTTAGCAGCGGTGCAGTGATCTACACCAGTGCTTCTCAAACTTTTTCTTCCTGGCGATGCACACTTTTAAGACTACATTTTACTCCAAGTCAACGGGAAACAGTTTATTCAGAATCCCTACATTTTCATTCCCGGAAGGCGCCTGCATAATGCAACCCATCTGAATCGGAATACACCTGCGGACTGTTTGCCACGCTAACGAAAATATACAATGGAGCGTTCAGTTTTTTGTGTGTATATTTTTTTCATTTTTGATTTCCACGACAGCCACGGTGGAGAGCACCTCCGCTCTTCATTCACCCCGTTTATCTGTCATTCGCACATTCGTATTCAACAGAACGCGCCGCATTCAGGAGTCTCCCATTCACGTAAAGAGCGAAGCCGAGCGCCCAGGGAGACGGTCCGCTGTCGGGGCTGAGAGGCACGCAATTTCCTGGCAATTTCAGAAACAGAAAGGGCCCTATCCTGTGTGGGAAGAGGAAGAGGTTAACCTGTGTTAGATACTGATGCGAACACACGACCAGTTAACTAGCCTTACTTTAAAGACCCGGTAATTCTCCTAAACTGACTTTGCAACTATAAAACAGGTTTGTTTCACTCATGGAACTTCAAGTCGTTCTGCATACATTATACAGTCTCTCCTGCCCGAGGGCTCACGAGACACCTTCACTGTCATTCTGATCATCAACTCATCATTTTAAAACTTAAAATGGCCTCCACTACGAAGTCTTTCTTGCAAATAGATGGCCTTTGATTTGATTGCATAATTTTAAGGGGAGACTACAGGCAAAACTCTTTTCAGGTTTTGGGTCAAATTGGTCTCTTAAAGCAGCACTAAGTAACTTGTTTGCCTTAATAAATCCTTTCCGTAGTCCCTCTGGGGGTAATACAAGTGTTAATGGGATGATTGGGGGGGTCTTTTATCTCCCCCTGGTGTCTCTGGCCAGAAAACCATGCTTGCAACTTGACTGCCACCAGGTCGGAGCCACAGAGCAACAGTTTATTTTCGTGTCTAAACAAAAAAGAGCTGTCTCGTCTCCAAATGGTTCAAAATTCTGCAGCGAGGATTTTAACTTGCACTAATAGAAGGGCTCATATCACCCCAATTCTTAAAGCCCTCCACTGGTTTCAATTTAAAATCTTGGTGCTGACTTTTAGATCCTTATTTGGTCAGACGCCTTCTTACATCAGAGATCTGATCCCCTCTCGTTCTCCGAGGTCTGCAGATCAAAATCTCTTGATGGTTCCTCGCACTCGCTATCGAACCAGAGGAGACCGATCCTTCCAGGCTGTCGCACCTAGACTCTGGAACGATCTCCCGCTCTCTCTGCGATCACTTGACTCTGTTGATACATTTAAATCCCAACTCAAAACGTTCTTGTTCAGTCGAGCGTTTTGAAAGTACGGTTTTATGGGCTGATATGACTGTCTCCACTGTTGTTTGATTTGTGTAATTTTCCTGTGTTTTTAATCATTGCTTGTTTTTGATGTGAAGCACTTTGTGACCTTCTGTCTGAGAAAGGTGCTATATAAATAAAATTTGCTTGCTAATAGAATCACAGAAGAAGCTAACAGGCTAACGGGCAAAGCTAACTGCGGGCTAGCACCACTTTAAACAGTATTTACAGCCAAGTTTTAGTGAAAAAAATTATTTCCATTGTATAACTGGATGTACAACATCCCTCTCTCCCTTCACCTTTTCTGTCAGCGTAGTATTTACTCTCCAAGACATTTAATAAGTTAGAAAATTGTAACTTGCTACGACACCTGCAGTTGCACTTATGGCCTCTAGGGGTGAGAGTTACTTAGTACTGCTTTAACATTATGGACCACTCTTCCGCATGGTGCAAGGACAGAGTTGCTCCAAACGCGACGGTCATCTTGCCTGTGCACAGCTGTTCCTGCGCCACAGGCGAGAGGGCGTCGTTTTTATAAAATAAAATAAAAGAGCCGTGGTTTATTTCGAACAGCACTGAAAGCGGTGCTAGGCTTTTGCCGCCTCACATTCGTTTCCTCGTTTCCCCCAGGCTTTTATAAGCTCTAGCAGGTCAAACTAAAAACTGTATTCAGTTAAATACTGTCCGGTGTCCCGAGAGAAAGAGACGTACAGCCGGTCCCGCTGTGGCGCCGGTCTGCACCGAAATGTGAAAACAAACAAAAGCACAGGTTCAAATTTCTGTCACATTGGTGCGACACTTTAGTAGCTCCTACAGATTCACATTTTCCAGCCTTGGACTGAACAATATTTGGAAGTTTTTTTCAGAGGAATTTTCTAATATCTAATTCTTAGCCTGATTTATCGAATTTTTAATTTCACAAACCAAGGTGAATTTTACATTTTTCCAGATTTTTCCACTAATTAACAGCTCATTTTAAAACTAAACAAAACCCGAATTTCAGTCTGAAAAAGTCTTCATAACTTTTATGTTAAAACCATGACTTTAAACCTGGCTTGATCCATTTTCCAGGGCTTTTTTAGGCATAAATATTACTTAATTATTTTTAATATGAAAACATAAAATGACGGTACCATTTGTCCTGTTTATGCCAGTACGCTACAGCAAAAGTTTCAAATCGATATCTCTCAAAAAAAACAAAAATCCCTATTCACCAGCAGCGCCTCACCTCATTATGTAAAATCAACTTTTAAGAGCTTTTATAATTATAATCTCCCCCTTACCTCATGATCTCTTGAAAGCGCATCCAAGTGCAAAAACATCCGTCAAAGCTACAGCAACACCGCGGGGAGCTCACTCGTTTTCTTCTTAACAGCAGCTACGCAGCGAAGGGGAACGAGTGGCTTATGGACCGAGGCTGTTTTTTTTATTTTGTATTATTATTACAGTTTTGGATCGATATAGCAGCAAAGTGTAAGACAATGATCAGGAAGTGTTTGCGATTACTCCCAAACACCCTTCTGTCGAGCGTTGGGCCCGGTGTGAAACAAAATGTCCTCTCTGAGCTTTGTGATTGTGTAAAAGGAACTTGAGTGATGCTCCGTGTTCCCCCCCCCCCCCCCCCCCGTGCAGGGCGCCATCGTCGCGGTGACGGGGGACGGCGTTAACGACTCTCCCGCTCTGAAGAAGGCGGACATCGGCGTCGCCATGGGGATCACCGGCTCGGACGTGTCCAAGCAGGCGGCCGACATGATCCTGCTGGACGACAACTTCGCCTCCATCGTCACCGGCGTCGAGGAGGGTGAGAGAGTTTAAAGACAGATCATGATTGGGTGTAACGGGCAGTAAAGTTTTTTGTAATACTGTAATATTAAAAATATTTTTGATATTTCATGCGCAGTTTTTCCCCTAGGTTCACTGGTTTGGATTTTTCATTGGATTTTCTTATTTACAAAGTGCCAAAGGAATTTAATGCCAATTTTATTATCATCTAATCAATGTAGTTAAACTTACACAGCCTCCTCAAATAAACACGACGCATGGCCTGGGTCACCAAGCGCAAAACGTGGACTGGATCCGTAAAAAAAAAAACACGGAATCGGACTAGATTGATCAGGGGTACTTTCTCGTAAAACAAAAAACGGAATGGATTCGCGGTACGGATTTGGTAAAGACGCTCGTCCTGCCAGGGTGGGGGGGGGGGGGGGGGGGGGCGCTGATGGCGGGGTGGCCCACCCTGGCAATATAATGCTAGGGGAAACACTGATACGTATAGTATTATCCAAATCCAGTATTGTGTTCGCGGACCTTTGGAGAAAAGAGTCCGCTGCGGGGCATTATAGGCAATTTAATTTTTCCTTATTTCTTTTGTTACGATTTCTCCCAATTTCCCCCCATTTTTTCCAAAATTATTCAAAATTGCCCACACATTTCTTGACATTGGATATTAATTGTAAATTTCCAAACATTATTGTTCTGGTTCGTGGTTCTAGATGACAAATATTTTAGTATAGATATATAAAAAAAATCATGTTGGTATCGTAAACCAAGTACCGGTATCGAAAAAAATCAAACAATACCCAGCCCTGCACTGCTGCGTTTGGAAAGTCTTCTCCATATACCCCTGGCACTAGTCTGCAACATATCTTGAAGAAGACTATGCTAATCCGTGTAGCCGTTTTGAGAACAGAAACGCTCGTGTACTGAACCACTTTACAAAAACAAGCCGCTTTCATTTAACCAGGGACTACAGATCGCTCCTCCACGAGTCCCACCTGAGACGCGCTTTAACCAACAACGTCTCCGCAGTCGGCTCCGGCGATGTTGTCGTCCCGATGCATATTTACAGCCTCAGATCTGAACAATGAGAGTCAAGCTGTCGAAACCGGGACTCGCCGCTTCGCCTGGCTCCGGCGAGACTCGGCGTCGCGAACATGAAAGACGTCACTTCGGTGTTTGAAACGCGAAAGGCAACGCGGCAAACGGCGAGATTTTAGTCGGCAAAGGCAGCGCATACATCCTTTCTTAAAGATGCTGTCCCCAGGTTTTTAAGTTTTAATCTCGGACCGAGGGAGCTCAAAACGTTTAAACAGTTCGATTGTTCATTGGAAAAGGCTGAGAGTTGAAGGCGTTTCTGTGATTTCTATGTGATCAGCCTATTAAAAGCAGCACTAAGTAACTTGTTTACTTTAAAGAGGGGGTATTATGCTTTTTTCAATCACACAGCCCCAGTCTATAGCACTACAATGATGACGTAACCTTCTGTTGGTCTGTATATGCAGTAAATTAAAATAACTGCCTTGAATAAAATTGCTCTCTCAAAATGGCTGCACTGAACGTCTTGAAATAGGCCTCTGTCTCTTTAAGAAGCTTTCCGACACGCCCCCTTCAGCACACTACTGTGGCATTGAAACAACAACACTGTGCGGGGAGGGGGCTCTGCTGAGCTGAGGAGCAGTGGTTGGGGGCTTGGCTGGTGACGAAAGGTCCAGAGGCGTCTCCAGGAGGTGGGGGCGTTCCTAGGAGGACTGAGGCATAGCTACACCTAAAATGGCTGCCGTCTAAGTTTTTACTGATTACTCAAAAATATGTGAATGAGCCGAGGCAACACTCCAGGCATGTGTTGAATGAGGGAATGACAGAATAACATGATATAAAGCTTGAAAAAGTCGATTTTACATAATACCCCCCCTTTAATAAATCATTTCCCTAGTCCTTCTGGGGGTCATACAAGTGTTAATGGGATGATCGGGGAGTCTTTCACCTCCCCCCGGTGTCTCTGTCCAGAAAACCACACTTGCAACTTTCCCTGCTCCGACCCGGAGGCCCCAATACACACTAATAGAATCACGAAGAAGAAGCTAACAGGCTAATTGTGGGCTAGCGCTACTTAAACGGTATTTACAGTCACGTTTAAGTCAACAAAATTATCTCCATTGGATGTACAATGTAGTATTTACTCTCACTGACAATTAATGAGGAAAAAAACATGCTACGACACCTGCAGTGGCGCTCATGGCCTCTAGGGGCACGAGTTAAAACGTGACGCAGAAAGAGCGCCATGGTTTCTTTTCTCTTGCATTTTTGGTGAGAAACTGTATTTCACTTGTGTAAACCTGAGCAGCCCCTCTCACCTCCTGGCCTTCGTATCTCATTATACAGGAACTCCCCCCCCCAGTCCCTCTGGCAGCTCACCCAGTCCTCCACCTTTAAATTGTGTGTGGTTGGGCAAATTTGTGTTGCCGTTTTGGAGACTTGACGAGCACGTCTAGTTCAATGTCCCCGCGGGGGGTTCGCACAACGTCAAACCAGCCTCCAGTCTCCTGTAAAGAGAGAAACTGCCCATCAGTCCGCCATTAGACCATTAAGTGTGTGTTTATTCATTCCCTTTCTGAAAGCGAACGTCAACCCTTCTGTCCACTCTCCGGGCTGTTCCCATAGTTACTCGTGGCAGATCGATGCATTATTCAGTAGCGGCTCCGTGTTTACCCTTCGTAATGTCACAGGCGATATGGAAATCGACGTGGGTTTGCAAACAAACTTGGACCGCGCGGCCCACACGTCTTCATCATTTGCCAGTTCGTTGTCAAAAACCCACTCCGAACATCTGAGTCGACGTAACATTTGAGAGACGGGTCGAGAACATTCGGGGACGGGGCCTTTCTGTGCGTTTGCATGGTATCCCCTGGTCTGCGTAGGTTTCCTCCGGTTTCTCTTCTAAAAACATGTACAATAGGCCAGAATGTGTGTTTGAGAGTATAGCTGCAATCCAGTGTGGCGAGTTTACATGCATGAGTTCCCCTTCCCCTCCACCATAACAAAAAAAATGTCAGTTTCATCCAAATCTTAATGCTTCTGGACCTGGGAGTTTACTGCCTAGGCCAGTGTAACGCCTCATTTGAAAGCTAAGACCTCCAAAACTCATCTAAGCTCCTTCCTTGTTGTGTTTTAACTGATTTTGTTGCGTTTGTCACATTTTTTCCGCATGCACTGTCCTGACCAAATAAATGTGTTCATTCATAAATCAATTCTTTTGGTGAGGATCTACAATGTAAATGGTCTTGAGACAAAATACAAAACAATACATACAAAAGTGATGGGTATTGTTGTTTCCTTTGAATTTGAAGGTTCTGTCTGATGTTTTATTAAGTTATTCACCCATTCTATTTACTATATTAAAGTTTTGTCGATGTTGGAGTAAAAAAACATTTCCATTTCATTCTCTGAAGGGTCAAACCACTCAGAACGCAGACGGAACCTTGTAATACGAAGGGAATTGATTTAAAAAAGTACATTTAGCAATTAGAATAGCATTGAAAAGCTTCCAAATCCCGTAATGCAAGATAGGGATTTCCGAATGTGATCGTGAAAGTCTAAACTAATCTTATATTACATTAATTGCTGAAAAGGGGCTTAAATTAAGACATGCTTTGCTGATTTTGAGTAGGTTTGGATTCAAAATAAATAGGTGTGCACTTAAAATAAACACTTGAAATGAAACAAAGGAGTCAAAGGTAAAATAAAACGTGCTCGTTCCATTGGCAATGAATCCAAATCTCTTCAAAATCAGCAAAAATCCCAATATTTCAAGCACTTTTAAGTCATTATGAGAGTTTATTTTCCTTTATATCCCACATCGCCGCCTCATCCCCCGTTGTTGTCGTCGTTTTTAGGCCGCCTCATCTTTGACAACCTGAAGAAGTCCATCGCGTACACTCTGACCAGCAACATCCCCGAGATCTCGCCCTTCCTCCTCTTCATCATCGCCAGCGTGCCCCTCCCGCTGGGCACCGTCACCATCCTCTGCATCGACCTGGGCACGGACATGGTGAGGGCCGGGCAGATTCTTATTCCTTCGTTTATTGTGTGGCGTCTGTGTCCTAACGGGATTGACCTGGGACCTCCCGTAAATATCCATGTGCCTCGTTAACATGTAGTATTTTTAAAGAGCGGGTATTTGGTCTGGTTGGGCAATACTGACGAAAATGTATATCTTAATGTCTTTGGGAACGTACTCGATAAAGATAATAAAGCAATACAGTATGTCTGCAAACCATCAGAAACATGCAAAAATGTGCTGTCAAACATCTTAATTTCCATTGCTGTGCCACTAGAAAAGATAACTGCCCTGAACAGACTGGAAAAACATATTTTACATCCACTTTTATTTTTATTTTTTTATTTCCCTCCAATACTTCTCTCATTTTCAACCCAAATTATGATATTTTTAAATTTTTTCCTCAACCCCATACAACATTTTCCACATTGTCCCAAAGTCTTCTTCAATTTTTCCCCAATTTTTCCCCAATTTTTCCAGATGTACACATTTTTTGACATTAGACATAAACTCGATACTGTAAATTTGCATATTCTTCCGAAATATAAATATTGATATAATTTAGACAATATAACATATCTTTGTCATATCTACCTTCTTACACTTTGCTGGTTAGAAAATGCAATATTGATCTACACAGCTGAAACAAAACGCCCAGTCGTTTATTTCCTGAGCTACCGTAAGCCCCTCCCACCCCCTCGTCTTGCTCCCCCTCACTGTGCAGCTGTTTCATTAAAAAGCTCAGCAAGACAATGGTAAGCAAAGCATTTTCCCGGATACGTAGGAACTCAGGAAATCAGAACCTGAACGTCCCGAATGACCAGGATATTCCATCAATGGAGTTCTTCTTCCCCGATGTAGTTCAATAGTTCAGCGATATTAAGCGCAGAAGGAACGATGGCATATTTGAAATCAGAAGAAAAAACGCCTTGGAACTCATCGGCAATTGTTAAAACTGTCACAAAATCTCAAACCGAGAGGAGTATTGCGGTTTCCTTTGGAGCAGTCGAAGCGTACGCGGAGTGAGAGGCGGAGAAGGGGGAAAAAACACAGGGATACGGCGTGTTTTGGTGCATGAATACAGCTCGCAGGTAATTGAGTCCGACATGTTCGACACAACAAGCACAAACCAGAGGGTCCTGTGCTGTATAAACAAACTTATAGAATAATACACATCCAGGAGGGACACACATTACAATTCCAACAAGATGGATGTGCTTTCCTGCTTTCCTACACGCCAAGGAGTAAAAGGTATAGTCAATAATTCAGTATAGTGTCGAGAATGTAACCGCTATATTCTTCCCATAACACTAAAAATCCTTAGAAGAGAAGAAGTTTGCATATTGGGTTACAACAATTGAATTAAATCAATTCTGGAACCAACAGGAGAAGGCAAGGTAGAGCACAATTCACACACAAGGCAATTCAAAGTGCTTCACAGTTGCATAAAATTACAAGAAAACAGATGAAATCAATCAATAAAACATCAACATAACAATTAATCAATTACAGTAAAAGGCAAGAGTGCAGATAAAATACTTTCAGTTTTCATCTGCTCGGGTAAAAAGAGCTGTTTTCAGCCTGGATTTGAACATTGTCAGAGTTGAGGCCTGTCTCACATCCTCATGAAGACTGTTCCAGATTTTAGCTTTAGCCTCAGCGTGTTTAGTCCTGACTCTGGGAACCACCAGGAGACCCCTCCCTGAAGTTCTCAGGGCCCGAGATGGTTCCCATAACACTAAAAATCCTTAGAAGAGAAGAAGTTTGCATATTGGTTTACAACAATAAGAGAACACTCCCTAAGGTTCATATGGCTCTATGTCAGATGTTCTTTGGTGATAGATCAGGAAGAGTCTTCTTTGCAGAGACGACTTCCCCGAGCAACAGGAAACCAGTGCAGAGACCTGAGCACTGGACTAATATGGACGCATTTCCAGTTTCTAATCAGGACTCCAGCAGCAGAATTCTGGATTCCTTTCATTTGTCTTATGTAGTCTTCTTACTACTAATAGTGTATAAATAGACACAAAATAGAAACCTTTTAAATACTAAACTCATAAAAAGGGCGTAACAGCAGTTGCTAGAGTTGCTTATTTAATACAGCCTTTGTAGAGATTTATGGAATATAATGTTAGTGAGTTCAGGACAGTTCACTCGCTCTCGTCGTTGAAATCGGCAAAACACACTAGAGAGAGGTTTATTTAAAACTCTGCACACTCCTCCTAATAGAATCAGAGTTGTTTTTTTTACTTTACCTTTGAATGTTTCAGCTGCTAGCCAACACCAAGACAGTACCTTTTAATATGTATTCAGACAGACGACATAATGAGCACCGCTAAGCTCCTAAGAGTCAAAGCAAATCAAGTTGTTTTGTACAGCACGATATCACAAACAACAACACAACAACCAATGTAATGTCCAAGCAAACGTTATGTCCCCCTGTCCTTAGACCCTCGTACCCAGCTAGGAATACTCAAACACCCAACGGGAGTAAAGAAACCCACGAGGAGAGATCCACTCCCATGGACGGTGAGGCCAAAGATAGACCCAGGTCTGATTGGAGTCCCTCTGCAGATAGGGCTGAAGAATTTCCAGTCCTTGTTGGAGCTTCAGTTTGGTTGGATTAGGGGTTCCTCTGCAGAATTGTTTTCATAAGAGGTTCCCCATATGTACTGCTCACTGCATTGAATTTAATACACACAATTAGTTTGTTTGTGACTGTGGCGTCCGCGCTTCTTTTAAATTTGCCTCCGTGTTTAACTAGTCTCATATTTTAAAGCAGTACTAACTAACGTGTTTACCTTAATACATCCTTTCCGTCGTCCCTCTGGGGGTAAGACAAGTGTTAATGGGATGATTGGAGGGTCTTTCATCTCCCCCTGGTGTCTCTGGCCAGAAAACCATGCTTGCAACTTGACTGCCACCGGGTCGGAGTCACCAATACACACTAATAGAACCACGAAGAAGAAGCTAACAGGCTAACGGGCAAAGCTAACTGCAGGCTAGCGCCACTTTAAACAGTATTTGAGCGAAAACAATTATTATCCCTCTTTCTGTCAGCGTAGTATTTACTCTCCAAGACATTTAAAAAGTTAGAAAATCGTAACTTGCTACGAGACCTGCAGTTGCGCTTATGGCCTCTGGGGACGAGAGAAGAGAAGAAGGATAGACGTGGAACATCCTCAACTCAAACGCAGCCAGTTCAGTCCACAACATTCTCTACAACTGTGGATAATCCCTGGACGACCGGGAGCCTTGGACAAACCTGATGGAGCCATGCGCGATTCCCACGACGCCCGTTCAGCCCACACACTGTAATGTTTACGCTGTACCTTCCGCCACGCGGCTAACACCTCCGGGCGCATCCTTTAAAAATGCACCAGAAACGTTAAACTATTTATAATTCATCCCTCCCGAACGCGCCGGGTGTTTACGCGCTTTATTGGATTCCCCAGAACACGCGGCGAGCCCAAAGCAACGCGCCCATTAATTGAGCTTCTTCTTCTGAAAACGGCGTGCGCGCGGGACGTTAATGATTAGCATGTTGGACGGCCGCGGGCGAGCTAAAGGTGACGCGTGGCAGAACGGCGGTAATACTCGTTACGGCGCGCCCATTCATTCGTACTTTCCCGTCATGTGAAGAAGTAATGCTTTTGGCGCCGCGGTCCATTTGTCGCGGCGGAACAAAGCTCGCCCGCCGATTTACATTTCAGAGAGCTGCCAGTCGCCGCCATTGTACTTCCCGCGGCAACAAAGGGAGGCGCCGACGTGCCCGACTGCCGCAGGGGCTCAATCCATCACCGGCGGAGAATGGAAGAGGGAGACAAATGTGTTAAAAGTGTGTTTAATTTAAGACTTGCTCGTGACTTTCACTCTGAGCGTGCGCTGATCAGAGGCAGGAGATGGTGGGAGAAGTTGCCGAGGGGAGCAGCGTCCCGTTCGGGAACATTGGGCTCCAGTCACGACGTTCCTCTGTGAGAACAAATCCCAAATGTAAGCGAGATGCTGCGTCTCAAGGGGTTTTGCTTTATCAAATTCAAAATTCAAATCCTATGAAGGTCTCCTGTTCTGTTCACAGTCAGGCTCATGACGGAACCCAACATTCTGAGTCATATATATTTGTACACAGTGGGCGAAATACCCATCGATATTCGGGGGGGTCCCCATCTCCGAATTGTTGCGCAACACAGACGTCAATTTTCTCAACATAGCCTTTGCAATTTGTAGAAAACAACAAGATAGTATATTCCAAAAATGTTTGTGTAGGTGCCCTTGGGAAAGGGATCCAAGTTTCAAAAAAAGAAGCAGGAAGTAGGGTTGGGCCATATCGTATCGCATATCGTTATCGTGATATAATGTTTTGATATCGTTGTAATTTTTGATATCGTTGTGGACACAATATAATTCATGTTACGCTCCATCAGAGCAGCATAAACGGTGACTGTAGAACACGGGGACACGTGCTGAAAAAGTAAAATGAAATGAAGGATGTAAACTGCTTGAGTAGATCATATTTGGAAGACAATTATGCCGTAAAAAAAAGAATAAAATATCACTGAATGAATCTTCCCAATAGGCGTGAGGCTGGGATTTTGAAGTAATTCGTCCATTGTCAATGATATCGTCAAATATATCGTTATCGTGATATTTAATTTTTCATATCATGATATATATTTTAGGCCATATCGCCCAGCCCTACGAGGAAGTACTTAAAAAGGCCTTTATTAGGATGGCCAACCAACATGTTTCGACCACCAGGTCTTCGTCAGGGCTTAATATAAAGCCTAGCCTAATATATGATATAACCTTTGCAATGTTGTGCGTTATTACAATGCAAACAAACTACTGAATAAATGCTCTGCTGCCCGTGTCAGCTCTGCCTCCGTGAGCCTCGTGCTGAGAGACACAGACTCCAGACATCGTTATAACTTAAGCCTGGACTACGTTTGTAATGCGCTCGTACACATGAGAGGAAATGGCCGACATTGCATCGTATCGACGCGTGATCGCATTGTTTTCCCTCCACAAACCCAGCGTAACTTTATCTAACCATCCATCCATTTTCTTCCACTTGTCCGTTGCACCCTATGGCGCCCCCTGCAGGTGGTGGGTCCACAGAAGGACGGCCTCATGGTTCTAACTGTTGTTGCTGCTGGGCCTCCGCTCAGAGCACGGCTCAGGGATGAGGATCAGATTGGGGAAAACTCAGTTTTAGCGGAAGAAAACTATCGCGCACTCCGAAAACACAAGGCTGTAAAGCAGCGGAGACCGTCATAAAGTCTCTGGGTTTTCTTCGGGCACATTTCAGAAAACAGTCGCTGCGAAGTGTCTGAAACGTGGGGCATGGAGCGGCGGACACAATTTTTCGATTTAGCCTTTTTTTCCACATCGTCTGTTTTTAAAAGCATGAATTCATTGAATTTATTCGATTTATCGCCCAGCCCTACCTGAACCTGGACTCTATTTGGTTTCTTTTAAAACACCCCGCGACTGAAGTACAAAACGCTCCTCATTTGCATTGAAAACAGAGTTCCCTTCTGAAAAAAAAAAAAACACCAGCCGAGCCAAACAGCTGCGTATCTGCTTTGAAGAGTGCAGCTCCAATTAAGATGCAGATATTCAATAAACTGGCTGATAGTGTTTATACAAGCGGGAGTACAAATCTATGCATGCGTCGGCTGCTTGTTAACACCGGTCGGACTGCGGGCTACAGGCTCAGGGCGCGGCGGCGGCGAGGACCCCTCACATCCCGGGTGTTTTCAGTTAGCGCTGAAAAAGTGTTTATCAGTCCCAGTCCCGCGGGATGCTCACGAGTCTCTCACAGAGTCATAACAGCAGATATACATCACAGCATCGGACAAAAGTGAGGCCTTTTAATGTATTGTTTTTTTCTTTTATTTCAAGACTATTTACATTGTAGGTTCTCACTGAAGGCTTTCATGTGGAATTATGTTTTAAACAAAAAAGGTGAAAGCAATTCTTCAAAATAGCCGCTTTTTGCTTTGAGTACTTTTGTTTTGACATTTTCTCACTGAGCTTCACGATGTCGTCACGGAAAAGGTTTTGACTTCACAGACTGTTCAACCATATGGAGCCCATGGAGAAAATGCCCAGAATAAAAGGCAGCCATTTTGAAGGATCTAAAATACAAAACATATTTTGTTTAATGTCTTCGAGAATCACAGCATGTAAATAGTGCTGCAAATAAAGAAAAGCCTGTAAATTGCCAGAAAACTAACAATATATTTCTTATAGGAGTAATCATTCATCCACAGTGTTGATGCTGATTTGTGGCTGAATGAAGCTTAAACAAGGAGCAGACTCTTTATGTAGATCTGTTGCTTTTTGGGGAGAAGCGACGAGTAACTGTAACTGTTTTAAAGTAGTAGTAGTAGTAGTAGTAGTAGTAGTAGTAGTAACGTCTGTCCTCTGTTCCTTTCGCTCCCCTCGCGCTCACAAACCTCCTCCGATCCCGCGTAAGACCGGGATCTCCGGCTCTAAGTCTCACATATTGCGCCGCCGCGTCCCCGGTAAACCCCGGCGATATGAGATCTTTATTACAGCAGCCGTCTTAGCCCCGCGCTCTGGAAGGATCTGACATTTTCTCTGTGTTCCCGCCTCCGCTCAGAGTCTCTCTCTCTGCACGACCGACTCTCCTGCTTCTGGTTTTGGGCAGTTTTCTAACTTGGTTGCTTTTGCCGCACGTGGAGCCGCACGCCTTTCTCATTAGGATGCTGTTTGTTTGCGGGGGAGCGATACCACTTCTCTTTCCTCCTCCATCTGCATGTGCAAACTGTAAACCCCGACTTCACATATCGTTCCATTATTTGTAAGTTCCAAACCCTATTCAACAGAGGTCACACTTTTCAATCCCAGCAGGACTTGCACGGCTAAACAATGAACGTCTGATGGATGAAGATTAAAAATATGACACAAACTCCAAACACTTTTTTCGGTTTTCTATCATGTGACTAGCGAGAATTTTTTCCGTCATGAACTATTAAGTAATGTATATATATATAGGGGCTACTTATTATTTATCTTATGCAATCAAACTCGTGCATAAAAGTCTTAAAGAGGGGGTATTATGCTTTTTTCAATCACATAGCCCCAGTCTATAGCACTACAATGATGACGTAACCTTCTGTTGGTCTGTATATGCAGTAAATTAAAATAACTGCCTTGAATAAAATTGCTCTCTCAAAATGGCCGCACTGAACGTCTTGAAATAGGCCTCTGTCTCTTTAAGAAGCTTTCCGACACGCCCCCTTCAGCACACTACTGTGGCATTGAAACAACACCACTGTGCGGGGAGGGGGCTCTGCTGAGCTGAGGAGCAGTGGTTGGGGGCTTGGCTGGTGACGAAAGGTCCAGAGGCGTCTCCAGGAGGTGGGGGCGTTCCTAGGAGGACTGAGGCATAGCTACACCTAAAATGGCCGCCGTCTAAGTTTTTACTGATTACTCAAAACTATGTGAATGAGCCGAGGCAACACTCCAGGCATGTGTTTAATGAGGGAACGACATAATAACAGGATATAAAGCTTGAAAAAGTCGATTTTACATAATACCCCCCTTTAAAGGAGGACGACTTCTTCAAAACATCTGCTCGTCAATATTAAGACTCATATTTCACGGGCACAAATGCAGATTAGAGCTTATTATTTGTATTTTCTCAATGTTCGCATAATGTTTAACCTCTTAAAGGAACAGGCCACCGTTTTTCCACACTGAGATCTGTTCTTACCTGAGTTTAGACGAGTTGATGCGCACCTGTCTGGTCTTTGTGTGGAAGAGCTCGGTCGCTTCTAACTTCACCCGCGTTTGGAGCCATAGGAATATGCAGGGAGAGGCCAAACGCTGACAACATCTTTGGTCTTTTTGCGTGACTGAGCGCACGCGCAAAGACCAGACGGGCGCGCATCAACTCGTCTAAGCTCAGGTAAGAACAGATCTCAGTGTGGAAAAACGGTGGCCTGTTCCTTAACCCCCGCCTTAAAAACGAAACAAAAGAGCCACAAAAATGTGACAAAAGCAAGATGAAAATTAAAGGGCAAAAAACTATGAAAACGCAAAAATATAGTAATATTGAGGCTATACCCCCATATAGCCGCTAGTCTCCCATTGAAAAGCATTGGACTTTAGACACGTTAAAAACAACTTTAACGCCTGGTTTCTATTTTTTAAACACTTTCTACGGCTACATACTCCTCCTGAGATAACGGCGGGTTAGCCACAATTAAAGAAAGATTTATTTTTTTTCGTACTAATGAGGGTCGGACTGTTAGCATCGAAGCTGCGCGAGCTACACGTCACGCGAGGGCCGAGTCTACAGTGAAGATCCCGCCCCCTTATGCCCTTCTTAGGAACATGCTTCGTCAGAGCAGGGGGGGGAGGAGTCTTTAAATCCAACATGATTTCCCCCTCGAACGTGATCATTGTGGTAAACGGGGACGAGTGAGGAGTTGTCGTCTATTCTTAATAACGGTCTATGGTTCTGACCCTCATGGACCACGCCCTCTTCTCTCTCTCCTTCGCGTATAGGGATTATCCAAATCTATTTGCTCTCAGCTCCGATGTATGTCCTTAGCCGTTATGCTAATCTTGATTATGTCTTAGTATTGTTTTCCTTTAAATTAGTCTGTGCAGCCTGAAATGATTATCAAATATGTGGAAAAAAGCATAATATCGCTGCTTTGAACGCGTATACACAATTTAAAGTTATTTTTATTCCCTTTTTCCCCACGGTGCGCTCCCTTGTGCTTTCGTCCCGGCCCGCAGAGTGATTGAAAACGGAGTGCGGCGTAATGCATCTCCCCGCTCTCTGTCTGACTCGCCTTTGTAGCGGCGCGGCGGTGACAAATGCCGCTACAAGCCGCACAGACCCGCGCTCATGTCGCTCACTGTCCCCGCTCGCCATCCCTCCCCAGGTGCCCGCCATCTCCCTGGCCTACGAGACGCCGGAGAGCGACATCATGAAGAGGCAGCCCCGCGACTCCAAAACCGACAAGCTGGTCAACGAGCGGCTCATCAGCATGGCGTACGGGCAGATCGGTGAGTGCCGACGGAGACGATGGGACTGAAGGGATGAGTTTATTCAGATTCCAAGCATTTTCAGCCCCGAAAATATATACATTATGATTGTGTCCTCAGTTTGGAGTTGCAGGAGCATAAACATGGGGGACCATTGGAAAGATTCAATGAACATGAACTGTTTCTTATTCTGTACGGTAATAGGAGAACTCTCCGGCACCATTGCATTAGCTGCTGAAGCCTAATAGACAATGGGGCTCAGAAAGTTTCTCGCAGTAATGGGCTGCCCATTTAAACTCTGCCTCTTTAAGTCATTACTTAACACCGGCTTGTATTTCTTACCTGCGTGTTTGTCTTAACAGGCGCCACATCGCTCTGCTCACTAAAGCCTGGTTCACACGGCAGGATAATTAGGCCAAATTTAGCCCCAATTCTCTCCTCCCGACAATCTTAAGGATGCTCCGATTATCGCAATGGCGCTAAAGATAGTCTTAGATATTCCTGTTCGTGCGTTAAATCGGTTTGTGTGTGATGTGTTGCTTTTGACACCACACTAGGGTTGTCAAAAAATTTATTCCTCGACACTAAAAGTGGTATCGAAGCTAGATATTCATTTGAGCAGTATCGATACTTTCTGTGTTTCCTCCTCCTGCTCAGATCCTGCTGCGCTACGATAAAAACTTAAACTAGAGCTAAAAAGTACTCACTTAAACCCTGAATACAATTCTAAAACTAAATGCATCCATTGTCGAAGTGTAGGATCCGATTACTGGTGCAGTACCAGGTTGAAATGAGGAGCGTTTTCATAGAAACTGTAGAATTTGCGATTGTGGCTAATGTTAGCGTAGCGGTGCCCTTTGGTTTACATGCATCAGTTAGCATTAGCTATTGAGCTGTTTTTTCTCCTAAAAAATCTCAACAAAATGAAATTTTACCAATGTCAACTGTATAGTTTCATCTGTACTTAACTCATGGATATATTTAGAGGAATTTTAAAGGCCGGTTTGAACATTGTGCTTTGAATAAAGGCACTGCTCTGCTCCTAAATGCAACAGCAGTGACTGTTACTGATCATGAAGGTGTTTGACCTGATGCTCATGGGCCAAACCCAGTCTGTAAACACTTTTATTATATTTTAGGTTAAATCGCCAAATACAGTATAAGCATTTGACTATGTGCAAAAACAGTTAATCAGAGAGATGACAAATTAGACCCTTTATTACTTATTGTCTTATTAGAACGTGGTCAATCTGAATAAACTAATGAGGAGTATTCTGCAGTGTAGGCAATACAGTGCAGCAGGAAAGAGACGAGTTTCCTACAGCAAATATGATATTTAAAAAGAAATCGGTATCTAGAATCGGGGTCTGTGGGGTCTTTCAGGTTTGGAAAAATCATGCCGACAATTTCAAAAATCTACCCTTGTGAACCAGGCCTTAGTCCTTCTGTCCTCGCTATCCTACAGTCTGCGGTTGAACCTGGCATTCTGCTGCCGTCATGTGCTATGGGAAATACGATCCTTTCCCGGTTGTGAATTGGAAATTACAAGTGTACAAGTGTGTTCAAGACCTTTTGTGGTCGAAGCGAAGTGAAACAGACCGCCGACCGACCTTGCATTGCTTTTGATGACATTATGTCGCTAAAATTATATGTAGGCTTCCGAACAATCAGCTAAAAGGCATAAAAACGTATTATCACTGCTCTCTGTCGTGTGGAAAAGTCAAGGATTAAGTTATTTCCCAGTTCTCAAACCATCTTGTTCCCTCGGCTTCAAAAATGGACCTCGCTGTCGTCAATAATTTAATTTGTGGCATTAATATGACAATGCACAGCTGACTTTCCAAGGGATATTTTTCATTCATAACCCAATTCTGTCTTATCTGATGAAGTCATTAGTGTTTCCAGTATTTCCGTTGCCTGTAAGCAAAATCAAATATTCCAGTTCGAGATACGTCCACTGGAAATGCTTGACTAACACGGTCCTGAAGCCGGATCTGCTCGGCGTGAATCACCGTGACCGGCCTCCGCTTGTGGTGCACCTACGACCACCGTAAACGCCTCCGCTTCAGCCCTGAACCCTCGCCTTTCGTAAACAGGTGGGGACGGAAGACGGCGAGGGGAACGCGCGCCGAGAAGAGCGCGGCAATTTAACGCTAATTGTCCTGACATTTACGGCACATAAAGCGCTCGCCGCACCTGCTCCGACGCCGCGTCTCGCCTTTTATCACCCGTTATAGAGGGAATCAAAGGCGGACTCGCTTTTAGGGGCTCGGAGCGCGACAGGGAGGCGCGGCGTGTACGGTAAACAACGGCGGCGTGACGTGGGGCTGCGGGGTGAAGCGCCATTGACGAGAAATTGCTATTTGATTGTTGGCAGTTATTATTTATAATTGGAGCTCAACCTTGGAAGCCTCCATAAAGCAAAAAGGCTGTTTTATTGTATTCACACATTACATTGAAACTCAGCACGGGTTCACGACTGCCTCCCGATGGAAACAAAGTCAAGTATCCCTGTTGTTTTGGCAAAATTATTGATAATTGAAAATATATATATAGAAAAAGACACAAAAGAAAAGAAAATTGTTAAAATCGAAAGTTGATCTGGGCTATTGTTATTTTGTGGCATCGGTGAGGCCATCTAATTTGTAGTTAGTTTTTTTTTTTTTTTTTTAAAGAATGGGGCAGGAGCTCATAAGATTTTTTCTTCATCCTGCTCCTGTTCTTCTTTTCATGGAATGTATTATTGTTGTGTTTGTTGGATTGTTGTACTAATTTTATATTGCGTTACCGTGAAAAAACGAAATGAAGTAAAATAGCTTATTGTTGCTTCTGGAGGCAAAAATGCAATTCAAAATTCCCATAGACTTCCATCCATCCATCTTCTTCCACTTGTCCGTTGCCGGGTCGTGGGGGCAGCCGTTGGAGCTGCTCAAATCACACTGCACCAGCCCCTATAGCGCCCCCTGCAGGTGGTGGGTCCAGTGCAGGTGGAAATTAGCACAAGCGCTGTAACCTGGTACAATGCATCTCTCCTTTCGGAGGATGCATATGTATATTGTACACTGTCCCTGATCAAATAAATAAAAATAAAATTAAGTATATATGCATGGCGTTGCTCATTAATATGCATGACGTCATCAAAAGTATCGGAATAAAAAGTATCGGCGTCGTATCGTCCCGCAAAATATCGCGATATATCGGAAAATCGATATATTGTCACACTCCTACTGCCTTCACAGTAATACTAAATAAATCTGTAATTTTACTGTGACATGTCAAAAAAGAAGTATTTGTTTTGTGTGAACCTCAGAACGACATTGCGGCGTCTCTAACGTCTTCGACAACTCCTGCGGTGACGGCCCGATAAATGAGCTCATTAGAACTGCCTGCACTTCCACTTCCACCGCGACGTGAGGAGGAAAAATAAATATACTTCAAAAATTAGCCGTCCGTCATGTTGAAAGCGTCCGCCACCCACTCTGACAAAACGAATTTGGCAACGTGAAATTAAAAATCCCCCCCCCCCCCCCCCCCCCCCCCCGGCTTCCGTTAGTGTCAGCGGCCGAGAGAGGCGACCCTTTGGAGCTCGGGAGGAAGCAGACGATCGGTGATATTAATACTCAGTGACTAACTTCAGGTGCGCTCCTCTGGTCGCCCGGCGTGACGGAGAGACCGAGCGAGACGAGAGGAGAGGTCGTGCTGAGCGGTTTATTAGCACGTGTCAAAACATGGCAGTCGGAGCCGTGCGGATGTTTCTATAAATTGCGGCGCGTTCCAGGGGATTTCGTGTCACCTTAGCTCAGGTGTTAGCGCTGCTGTCATGTTAGCTTAGGGGCTACAGGCTAAAGATACAACGAACTGAAAAAAGAAACAACAAAAAAACAAACGGCTGTGTGTGTTTGCAGACTCTCGAGAAGGGCTTTTGTCTGGTCTGCCAGAGGTTATTTGCGATATAGAGCAAATGCCTTCACGGGTCAAATCCTTTAGGGCTTGTAGTTATTTTTCTGAGGTTTATTTTTTAGACGCTTCTATGTATTTTCATTACATTTGAACCAGTGTCTGCGTACACTGGTGTATGAATGGGTGAGCGGTTCCTTGCTGTAAAGCGCTTTGAGTGCCTAATGTAGGTGGAAAAGCGCTATATAAGTTGAGACCATTTAATGAAAAAAAGAAAAAACGGGAAGCTCCGTTAGCTTCATGCTACATATGCTAATATTAGCAATGAGCGCTGTTTTTCACTTCTACTGAACAACATCCACATGAACCTGATTTTGTTTGACTTTATTTGTGTGTGATAAATATATTTATAGCCCGCCAGAAGACGACAAAAACATTTCTTCCCCGTGTATTGGCAGCATCGCTTCTTTCAGTCTGCCCCGGGGCATCTGTCACTGGCTTCTCACCACCAACTGTGGAATAAATAATGTCTACAGTGTTGCGCATTGAGAAGCTCGTCAGCTCAGGCTTGTAAAACGCAATCCAAGTGTCAGCCATTATCCGGCGTGACAGCGACTCAGTGGATTAATGAGGGACAGCGTTCTGTCTGAAGAATGCCATGTTGTTTTTTCCGCTAACATTTGTGTTGACTCGGTCCGCAGGCATGATCCAAGCTCTGGCCGGCTTCTTCACGTACTTTGTGATTCTGGCGGAGAACGGTTTCCTGCCGTGGAGTCTGGTCGGGATCCGGATCCCATGGGACGACCGCGACCTGAACGACCTGGAGGACACCTATGGACAAGAATGGGTACGTGGCACATCCCACCAAGAGACAAACTATCCACCTTATTCCTGCGCCCCACGAGCCTTTGCGTGAAAGATGTGGGCGATTTCCGTTAAAACCGGGGCCGCTGTTTGTTTGCATGGAGACCGTTCGCTTGAATCCACTTTGTATGAGCTTTAGAGGCGCAGACTATGTGGAAACACGAGCCGTCATTAACTGCTCACAATAAACTTATGACTGAAAATCGCTCCGTCTAAGAGTTTTCTGACCCGTGGACGTGTTGGCCAAGTCGTCTCCACTTATCGTCTGTGGATCTTCTAATTCTGCGATATCTTTCACAAAGACTGTACTCAGATGTGGTACTTTAGGCTTAGAGAATGGATCGTCTTTTTGTTTCTTGTTGATTGATCAAATATCCGTGGAGATCTTCACATTTTCAGATTAAACTGAGCGAAAGTCTGTTTACGAAGCCTCGTTACAGACGCCGCTCACGTGGAAAAAGGCCATGTCTGTAGTTTAATTAGGTCAGAGGTTTTGCACAAAAAACGAGCAGAAATAGTTGGAATGCTCTTTGCATTACGAAGTATTTAAAAGGCCATGTATTCAGACCCAGTTCAGCTTGTGTGGCCTCACGGGGCTCGGGTCATCTCACTCGTACAGTGTGAGCCGGTCAGTCAGTCGTGGGTTAACAGTGTTTGTTTACCTCCGTGGGCTAAGGCTTTCTTAATACATGTGAGTCAGTAGCATGTTCAAAATCACCTCAAACATGTCAGTTTAAGGCCAGTTAAGGTGGATAAGGGACCACTCCAAAAGTACTAGAAACACTATCATTTCCTAATAATCTTGCACTTGTATTTGTAGAATGTGGTGTTTGCGTTGGCGAGGTTCTAATCCTCCCGGCAGCTGCAGGGTCACTCTTGTTTTTCCTCCGTGTCTTTGCACAGACCTATGAGCAGAGGAAGATCATCGAGTTCACCTGCCACACGTCCTTCTTCACCAGCATCGTCATCGTGCAGTGGGCCGACGTCATCATCTGCAAGACCAGGAGGAACTCGCTCTTCCAGCAGGGCATGAGGTGAGTGTGGTCGACAGGCAATTGGAAAAACCAACACTTTACTCAAAGATGGGGCTCGAACAGAGGACGATCGACAGCACAACAGCTTTTGTTTTGAAATGATTTGCCAAATATTCGCGGAGCTTTTCATATTTTCGTATTGCAACTGAGCTACGTGGAGCTTATTTATTTGCGCCGCGTTTACGAATTCGGTGGAAACGCACAATGTCTGCAGATGTTTTACTCCAGACGATCAAAAAATAGTTGATATAGCTCTTTCCATAACTTATTTTTATTCACATTGGTCTCAGAGCGCATCAGTGAGGGGAGGGGCCACACCGGGAGATTGTGGATCACAAGAGACTGACTTTTAGTCGCCTTAAAGGGATATTTCAGGATTTTTGACATAGGGCCTCATTTCCTAGTTATCCAGAGTGTTGTTTATGTCTGGAGATATTTGTTCTCTTCAATTCATGAAGTTCTTATATTTGAAGAGCTTATCGGCGCTAGGCTAATGCTAGGCTAAAGCACTTCTATGGTATCAGTTAGCCTGCATTAAAAACAGTCTGACCCGCTCCACAGTGCACCTGAGGTAAATCACTTATAACACCAGACTAACCATATAAATGTCTGTGTTCATAGAATATTTTTTGAAATATAACTGAACATGAATTACCGCATTTTGAGGGACTATTTTCTCCCTCCGCCACTGCATTAGCTTACAACCACGAAGCTGATGCTGCTCAAATATAACTTATTTTAAATGCAAAATGGTTTAAATTATTCTATCGACACAGACATTTATATCGTTAGTCTGGCGTTATAAGTGATTTACCTCAGGTGCACTGTGGGTCAGACTGTTTTTAATGCAGGCTAGCTGATACCATAGAAATGCGTTAGCCTAGCATTAGCCTAGCGCCACTAAGCTCTTCACATATAAGAACTGCATGAATTTAAGAAAAAAGACATCAACAACACTCTGGATAACTAGGAAATGAGGCCCTATGTCAAAAATCTTGAAATATCCCTTTAAAGGGTCTAGATGGAAGTTGTCATTTTTATACTCACTACTGCCACCTCAGGTTTTACGCGTAACTGCAGTTTCTATATTAAGTGACGTAGATTGTTTACGTTTGTCTCCGCTCTTCTGGCCGATTTTTTTTAAAACCACTCACTTCCCGCTGCTTGCGTAATATGTGGCTTTTCTCTGATTGGTTAATACGCTTGTCAATCACGCCCATCGGGAATGCCCCCCTGATCCCAGATTCACATCCTTGTAAAGAATGGGGGAAGCGTCTACACCGGCTGAACAGGCTCGAGGAAAACCTGCAGAAAGACCCCGTTAGGGCTCAAACACGAAACCTTCTTGCTGTGAGGCGTGAGCACTAACCACTGTGCCACCAGACAATAAAAAGCTCAAAAAGTCAATTTCCCATAATCCCCCTTCATACCGAGACCGTGCTGTGTGCGTGCTTATTATGAGTCATATGGAGAAGTAAAAATCTTCCGCCTGTTTGCACGTTCTCGTAAACACACTAAAGTTGAAGGGAAAGACTTTTTCCTTTGAATCTGTTTCCTTTTCTCCGCCGCGTGTCCGTGTCTGAGTCTGTATTTGAAGTGATGCTTGACCTTTCCCTGGAGCCAAAAACCACAAACAGGATTTAGTGGACAAACATCTGAACGAATCAAGCACATCTCTCTAAATGTCACCCGACGGTGGGGTTATTTTCCTTCACATATCGGAGATAACGGCGTCCGGTCTGTTCAGCGCGATAACCCCAAAGGCAATAATGGTAAAATGTTGATGAATGGCCGAAGAAAGGTCCGGAATTTGAGGACACCCCGGCGATAAATATTAAAGTATATGTCCTGTTTTTTATCGTCGGTCGTCAAGCTGCGGTTTCGTTGGCACAGGTTGTTCACGAGCCTCTGGAGTTTATCATTTCAACCCTGGAGAGAGACAGACGGATGGTTTAGGTGCGAGGGAGAGTTCTTAGCGGCGGCAGCTTCCACAAAGCTTCTCCTGACGTCCTACAGATCCAAGAAATGCTCCTCTCACCTCTCCATCTCTCGCTATGCTTGATTCTTTCATCGCGTCGTAAAGACACTCGCCATAGCTGCACCACGGCCACATAGGTCGCACAGTCTATTTTTGCCCCTCTTCTCTTTATCTAAACAGCTGCACAGCGAAGGGGAGTGGGAGGGGCTTATGGGGTGATCGTTTGAAAATCAGGAAGATGTTTTGTTTTAGCAGTGTTGAATCACTAGTGTGTTTTCTGACAAAGTGTAAGATAACACTAAAGATGTGTTTATTACTAAATACCTGCAAAAACCCGGCTAAAATTGAACTAATTTAGGAAAATCTTGACTAAAACTGAACTTTATCACATTTTTAAAGTGATAGTCTGTAAGTTTTAATGTTTTACAAATTTAATACATTGTGTATTGACTGGACCTGCAGTTTGACGTAATGTTAGTATTTAATAGTAATATCATTATATTTTTTCTAAAGTCCCTCCCATCGCTGATCCCAGCAACTAATCAGAATCCCCGGTGCCACCGCTTTGACCAATGAGACGAGCTTTCCTGTGAACCGACCTGCGGCGACCAATCGGGGGGGGAAGGGGCGGAACTTGATTGTTTACTTTTATGTGGACAGTTGGCAAGTTGCTGGGGTCGTAATATTCTCCATTGCCTTGTCGATTTAAATTGATAAAAAGAAATAAACGTGTACAATGTTTCTTATGTCCGCTACAGAAACCGTATCCTGATCTTCGGCCTCTTTGTGGAGACGGCTCTGGCTGCCTTCCTGTCCTACTGCCCCGGGATGGACGTGGCTCTGCGCATGTACCCGCTCAAGTACGCACTCACACAGCACATGATGGCCCTCACCTCTGGAACGACCTGAGGAGGAGCTCAGGACGTTCATGAACACCAAAGACCCGCCTTTTTAGCTTAGCTTTTAACTGACATCTATTTATTTAGTCCTAATTATATATTGTATATTATGTGTGTATGGTGCCCACCCTGACGACCCTGACGACCCTGACGACCCCGACGACCCCGACGACCCCGACGACCCTGACGACCCGACTATTTGTGCAGTTTTCAGCAGTGACTCTTCTGCAGCTTCACATCTTGAGCTAAAGATTCAAACTTCGGCCCCACAAGGACAATTTCACCGTCGCCTCCGCTCAAACTTGTCGGCGATATTGCCGGAGGGCACTGTTCATACGCAGTACATCTCCAGCGAAGCGACAAATAACCTCTTTACATTACCCTAATAGAGCGCCATTAGCCCGGCGCCCCTCGCTCTAAACGGCCGAGCGCTTCTGCACACGCCGGCTTCGGGCTGATTTCTCTGCGTCTCTGTGTTGCAGGATCTCCTGGTGGTTCTGCGCGCTGCCGTACAGTCTGCTCATATTCGTGTACGACGAGGTCCGCAAGTGGATCCTGCGGAGGAGCCCCGGAGGTAAACGTCTGCACCGGGTTAAGAAAGCTCGGATTATGTCATCACTGGTTTAGGCGAGACGCTGCAGGTGAACAGAGAAATAAGACCGAGATATCAATTTGAAACTTTTGCTGCAGATTAAGGACATGAGAAAAAAAGGCATTCCAAGTCATCTTATGTTTTCATTTTGAGCAGAATTTCAACTGCTCAAATAAAACATTAAAATAGGGCAGAAGAGCCAGAATTTTCTATATTTTAGCGACACATTCTAAATAATGGATAAAGTCAGGTTCAAATGTATGGTTTTGTTGATATATTAGGTACAACCTTATTTTCAGAGAGGTTTGGATGTTGTTTAGTTTTTGAAAAGCTAAATCTGGAAAAAATCTGTAACGATTCAAATTTCGTCTTGTTGTTTTTGCAGATAAATCTATCTGAAAAAAAAAAAAAGTTAACTCCAAGACTGGAAAGTTTGTAATCTGTAGGAGCTAGTAAAGTGGAGATGTTCTCGCAATAGTGAAACCTAATTTTCAAGTTGCACCTGTATATTTCTCCTGTATTGAGCATCGCTGTCTCGCAGAAAGGAAATGACCATATTTGGATTACAGTGTCATCTCCCTGTCATCAAGGTCGTGGGAACCCAGGGTGCTGAAGGTGCTGCAGCACTCCCTGGTGGACAGTTTGCACACTGTAGACATTACTAATAAATAGGACATTTGCACAGAAAAAGTATTTTGGGGGTAAATCTTGGCCCTCAGCACCCGAACCGAAATATCTTCCCACGGCTCTTTTGTGCTACATGTGAATCACAAATAAGTCGATATTTGTGAATGAATACGTGTGGGAAACCAGACAAAACATCATAAAATAAGCATAATACTAAGATGTTAATGGAGAAAACAAGCTAAAAGTCTTGTATGTTTTCACCTGCAGCGTCTCATGAATCATGAATGTGATGTGAACAATGTGATTAACATTATAGTATTTACATGATATTATTTTATTATACACTTACAGACATTTGTAAAAGTATTTTTGTTATTTAGATGGAGTATGGTGCAAAATTCTACTGAAGAATTTGCTTTACTAGTTGGAGCTTGTTCGTTACATTTGTTGTGAGCCTTTAAAGGAACAGGACACCGTTATTCCATTCTGAGGTATGTTCTTACCTGAGCTTAGACGAGTTTATACTCACCTGTCTGGTCTTTGTGCCCGTGGAGGAGCATAGTCGCTTCTAACTCCACCCCCATTTGGAGCCATAGGAATACGCTGGAAGAGGCCAAATGCTAACCACATCTTTGGTCGTTGTGCGTGACTGAGCGCACGCACAAAGACCGGACAGGTGCGCACCAACTCGTCTAAGCTTGGGTAAGAACAGATCTCAGAATGGAATAACGGTGGCCTAAACGAAAAAAAATTAAATCAAAAAATCAGATATCGGGGCCTGTAAGATCCACATCATCTCTGGATCGATCCGCATGAAACAAAAACTGGGACAAACTTTCTTTTCATCCGCCAAGTTTGTCAAACGTTTGGACCCCGACTCCCAAACCGAAAAAACACAACATTTGGGAATTTCCTGTTCAGCTGTTACAATAATGTGAAATCGCCCACAGACTCCACCAAAACACGCTATTTAAAAAAAAATTCTATTACATTCCCTCTGTGTTTTTACTTTGTACTCGTACCACTACTGTAGCATAAACATAAACCCCAGATACTGCCTCTGTTTACCCACTGTAAAAGCGAACCTCAAACTTCCCTCTGACAGTGATGATACTGTCACACTTCTCCGTGTCCTCCTGCCTGTCCTTGGGAAATCTGAAATGACAAACTCCACTCAGCTCCAGTCTGAGGCTCTGAGCTGTCTGAACGTGGCTTTGACTGATGCGACGGAGAGAGAAGTCCCGGTTCAATGTCAAAGCAACTTCGGGAAAAGATACAAGAAGGGAAAATATTACATATTGCAGGGAGGGAAATGAATGGGTTAGAATAACATTAAAATGCTTGAACCTTTGGCACCTGTATTTAAAGGAGACCTGCGAATATTTA
Source organism: Proterorhinus semilunaris (assembly GCA_021464625.1). Taxonomy (NCBI): domain Eukaryota; kingdom Metazoa; phylum Chordata; class Actinopteri; order Gobiiformes; family Gobiidae; genus Proterorhinus; species Proterorhinus semilunaris. Next base: position 30,783,592 of record CM038358.1, on the reverse strand, counting down.
GCTTCTAAACATGTTACACTGTTCTCTACAGTAGTATTTTGCTTTGAGTAATTCTGTTTACTTCGTCTGTTTCTTCTTCGACTACCAAACCACTCTAGTTTTGCATTACCTGGATTTTGAAGAATCCTTTGCCGGACCAGTTCTGAGCAGTTCTGCACTTGAAGCGTGTTCATCATGAACATGAATCTCTTGTTTTAAATTAATATATCTTCAAGAATGCATGAGTTTTAATACATGAAGAAGAAGAAGGAGAAGGAAAAGAAGAAGAAGAAGAAGGAAAAGAAGAAGGAGAAGAAGAAGGAAAAGAAGAAGGAGAAGAAGAAGGAAAAGAAGAAGGAAAAGGAGAAGAAAAAGGAGGAAAAGAAGAATGAAAAGAAGAAGAGAAAGAAGGAAAAGAAGAAGGAAAAGAAGAAGAAGGAAGAAAAGAAGAAGGCGGAAAAGAAGGCGGAAAAGAAGAAGAAGAAGGAGGAAAAGAAGAAGAAGAAGGAAAAGAAGAAGGAAAAGAAGAAGAAGGAAAAGAAAAAGAAGGAAAAGAAGAAGGAAAAGAAGGACTTCATTTATATGGCGCCTTTCACAGACATGGTCACAAAGTGCTTTACATGAAACATAATGAAACACTATTTACTTCAGTAAAATTGTTAAAATGTGACAAAAATAGAATAAAAAATAAGGGGGGAAATTCAACTTGACGTATATAGAACCACATTATGCAATAACAGTTCAAAATGAAACACTTCCAAACAAAACACTTCTTTGTGTAATAAAACTGCATTTTATAATGTGCCGCATTTTGTAATACATTTTAAAAATTCCAATAACCTATTGAATAATACAAAAAATGTGCAGTAACACTTTATGATGACTATTAAAGCATTAGTAAATACTTATTTCATTATTTTTTACCCATTTATAAGCAGTTAAATAGTGATTAACTTTTTATTTGATCAATGAATAAGTTTCCACTCAGTTATACAATATATACAATGCCAAAACCGTTTATCTAAACTTTCACTATACTATCTGTTTAGATGCTTATTAATGTTAATAGTGATCCAGTATATTACAAAATGACTAGTTTATAAATACGGCATCTCTGAAATCGCCCGTATGGTCATGTTTGAAACAGTTAAGGGGGAAAACAAAGAAGACTTTCTCCAATTATTCAAAAACTACTTTAACAAGTGCAGAATGATATAGTTTTCTACACCAATAAAGATACAAAGACATGGAGAGGAGAAAAGTGGTTCAACCAATAAATACAGAAATAACGGAGAACGCTAACGTGATGCTTCATGTTAGCTTAGCTTGCTACGGCTGCTTTCTTTTTTCCGCTTCTATTGAACAATCTGCTGTGAAAAAACATCCATATGGACCAAATTTAGACTTGACTTTATTTATCTGTGATAAATAAGTTCATATTCCACCAGAAAATGTCTAAAAAGAGTGGAAAATTGTGTTTCCCGAAATAATATTTTCCCCCCCTCGGCGATAATGATGAGATGCTGTCTGTATCTATTACAAATGAATTGAAAACTTGATTACATTCTGAGCAGTTATTACTAAATGTGGCTTAACAACCTATTTTGGCTGAAAATTAAACCCAAAATAGATTGTCATTTATTGAGCAATAAGTCGATACAGTAATAATTGGGACAGGCCTGTGTGTTGCACTACACAGTTTTCCCCCATTGTACAAATCTCAGACCTTTCCATTTGCCGAGCACTCGGCCGATCACCGCGCAATAAGAGCGAGCGCCCACAGGCCCGCACCTGTAATATCACCATAATGTCTATTATTGCATCTAAATGACAGAGGCCGGGCTCATATTTCTCCTATAGGCTCCATTATGGGTCAGACCTCATCAGTGGATCCTGCAGACGGCTGTTCCCTCGCTGCCTCGCTCTCCTGATTACTGTTTGTCTCTCGCAGACCGAGCGCCGCGTAAACACGGCTCCGCAGCGTCGAATCTCTGACATTAGATCTGAATACAGACATGAGGCTCACGTGGGGTGAAATTTATAAACAACCGCAATCTGGAACTAAACATGGAGATTTATGGAGTCATTATCGCTTCATGTTTCAGCGGAGATTACCCAGAAAACAAACCAGAAGCGAAGCCACACCTCGTGTTTGATAAATGATTAGAATCAGTCATGGTGGTGAAGCTACGGCGTGTGGTGAGTCCTGAATACATCAAATCAAATCAAACTTTATTTATAAAGCGCTTTTCATACCGAGAGGTATCACAAAGCGCTTTACAGATTACAGCATCCGTGAGCTGACACTGGAGCTGGAGCCTCGCGCTGAGAGATACAGACTCCAGACTCAAGTGAAGTTATAACTTAAGCCAGGATGCCTGTACTACGTTTGTAAACCCCCCCCCCCCCGTAGTTGTGGCGCAAGATTTGACTCACAAACACATTTTTCAAAGCATAAATATCTGTCTAAGTGTCTTTTATCGATCACGTCTTAGATATTGTGAGTTATCTGTCTGACGTTATTAAAATTTTATATTTAAAAAGAGCGGAGTCTCTTGAGCGGCTCTTTGAAATGAACAGATCCCAAAGACTTGGCTCCCAGTAAAGAGCCGTAAAGCCCATCGCTATTTTTTCATGACGACATGTTATGCACTGTACATTCGTTAAAGAGTTCTAACTAGGCTTTGACCTCACATACATGTGGCTGATGGTTGACAACAGCTGAGTTGGCCTCTCTGCACTGGCTTCCAGTCAGCTTTAGGATTCATTTCAAGATACAGTTGATGGTTTTTAAATGCCTGAATGGGTTGGCTCCATCTTACCTTTCGGAGCTTTTGTTGATCCGTGATCCAGGTCGTACATTGAGATCCTCCAATCAAATGACTCTGGAGGTGCCAATAGCTAAGCATAAAACCAGAGGAGACTGGCTCCGAGACTCTGGAACAGACTTCCGCTGAATGTCAAAATGGCCCAGTCCATTCATGTTTTCAAGTCGTTGTTGAAAACTCATTTATTTGCTTTGGCATTCAACACAAGCTGAGCAGATCCCATGTATTTTATTATTATTGTTGTATATTTTGTGACTGTTTTTACTCTTCAATTGTATTTTATAATGTTTGTTGTACAGTACTTTGGTCGGTTGTGGCTGTTTTAAGTGTGCTATATAAATAAAGTTGACATTGACATTGACATTGAAAACATCTGGATCGTTCATAACTTGCGGTGTTTGATGACTAATGCTAACGGCTCTAGGAAAAATGCATTGAACGGGCTAAAGGGCTGACCTCCCGGCTTGCTCACGGCAGGACAGTTTCTTTGAGGCGCCAAAAACACAAAAATGGTGCCCGACTTTGCCACTAGTACGGCAACACAACGGGGACAGACTTTCTTCCTTCCCGTGACGTTTACGGAACATTTGCGCAGCGCCACCTACTGTTCCGGAGTGTCAGTCAATCAAAGTGTATTTCTAGAGCACTTTACACAAAGAACACAAGAGAAAACATCCACATTAAATGACATAAAATATTAAACAGGCTTTTAAAGGAGATAAAACGTTTAACCTCGAACCTCTTTGAACACATAGTGAAGCACAAAGTATTATATTTATGTTTCCAATGTAGCGCTTAAGTCATTGCTGACCAGAGTTATACATTTAACTGAGGTAGCTGGAGTGCGTTTCCTGGCCGACCGTGAACAGGCTTACATAACCGTCCCTGCTAATACCCTCATTATCTCCGTCCCAAACCAATGTCCAACTGTCTCTCATAATCAGCGCCAGCGATACCTGTCCAGCCGCGGCGCCGCGAGAGGACGGCGGAAATTAAATCTCGCTGATGAGTTTTAACCCCTCAGATTAAAGCTCAAAGCAAAGACGGTCCCGGCCGCATTGTTCCCCCAGATCGGGCCGAGTCCAAGTCCAATCCCGCCTGACAGTTAATCACGTCTGTTAATCTGAACCATCGCGGGCTCATAACCGCTCGGCGGCGCCGCGGCGTGAATACAAATGGGAGGATCGAGATGGATGCGTTGTTATGGCGGCTCCGATAGCGATTTGCTCCGACGGTTTTGAGACTTTCTTTCAATTTGCTGCGGGGGATTAGCCAGGTCTCTGTTGATTCAAGTTAGATTTAGAAGGAACAGGAGCGTCGTACGATGTGGGCTGCGTTTCACGTTAATCCGACTTGCTCTGTGGCGTGAAAGACTTTAGCTTTGTGTATTTAGTTTATACGTTTGTTTGTCAAAAACCAAGTTAGGCCTGCCACGATAAAAACATTTTTTAGGACAATATATCGTCTCAGAAAATATCTTGATAAACAATAATATTGAGTATAATGCAAATAAAATAAAATAAAATGTGAATCGATGTAAAAAATAAAATAATCAATTTTAAAGCCACCCTCAGCTACTCCATTTTGCGCGACCGAAACAGACCGGAACAGACTAGCTCGTTGTTTCTAACGACGTTAACTTTTTCTCAAGACAAGCTCCACCCCTCCCCCGCCTCACCCCCAACACACGCCTCACCATGTAAACACATACACGTGCAGGCATCGAAGCAGCAGACGCAGCTAAAGTTAGCGGCTACGAGATTAGCGTTAGCGGCTAACGCAGAGTTTAGCATTTTGACAGAAGTTTACCAAAGATCGTAAACTGACAAACATCTGACCAACCTGCTCTGATTCTGCTGAAATCCTCATCAAATGTCCGTCTGTCAAATAATCCAATATCTACAGGAGCTGTCACGCCTCATCTCAGGGAACACAAGTTTGTTCCAATCCATATTTACGCTTTGTTTTGTGTTTATCGCATCTACGAGGCCAAACGAAGCACATCACTCTCGTGCTCGTCATTACGTGTGAGAAACCGTATGACCGCGGCACAGGTGGGGTCTCAGCCAACGCGCCTCTGATCCTGACCTTGTTCTTTTACTGCTCTGAGGCCAGGACAGCAGAGTCAAGTGTTTGTATTTTAACCGGGCAGTGATGGTTTCACACGCCCTCTCCGGGATGCGCTTGTTTGTGTGGACGAGAACCACGTTGAGTTGTTTACAGCGGATAGAGCGACGCTTTTCACTCATACAACTCAAGGGTTTATGGGTAATGTGGTCTCTGCTCACGGTGGGACCAAATAGGAAGCGTGCATTAGAGCGGCGGCGCAGCTAAAGGGTTAAAGCAGATGTGTGAATGAGCGTACCGGTTCGCTAAAAGCACGTTCTTGGCGCACGGAGAGGTGGCGGTTACGCTCAAGAGCTATGTTTGGAAGTGGCGGTACTGAGCACACTTGGTCTATCACACACTATGACAAAAATATTTCTAAAAGGCTTATTTTATGTCACATGTGCACCAGTGTTAATTTCGTCGACTAAAATATTTAGTCTTAATTTTAGTCAAAGTGATTTTTCTGACGACTAAAATTGGACTAAAATTAAATTAAAAGTTTTTCATGCGACTAAAATGTCCAGATATTTTAGTCGACTAAAATGAGACTAAATAAAAATGAAAAGGAGAGACTAAAATCATCCAAACTTCTATTGACAGTCTGAAAGAGCCTCATATCATGTAAATTCACTGCCAAAGGAACAGCTCTGAGCTTTGTTCATGAGGAGCAGCTCCATGAAGCAGGACCTCCATTAAATATGATTATAAGGAATATTATTAATACAAAGTTGATTAAATGTGTCTTAAATTTAGTCGACTAAAACTCGACTAAAATTGAAGATATTTTCGTCAAAAGACTAAAACTAAATTAAGATATCTTGTCAAAATTAACACTGATGTGCACTTTATGTTTGTTAGACTTGGTTTATAACTTTTAAAAACAAACGTTCGACAAAAGCACAATGGATGTTTAATTATACCCCTAAATGGCAAGTGATTTTGAAAGTATTTTCCAGTTCTTAATAGTATAATAGCTATCCAATGCTTTGTCAATGTTTGTCTAGACTCTCCTTCAAAATGAGTTGTAATTGCAGACAGACACAAAAGCCTAATTGCTCGTTTGGCTTTAATGAAATGCTCTTCAGACGGGACTTGTCTGGGTCTTGATTATGAAAGAATATTGTACATTTCCTTTTATTTCTGATTTATATAAATTATGAGCTAAACGCGTAGCTTTTTTTGCATTTCTGTGTACTTAACAATAATGAATTCTCTCTCTCTCTGTCTTTTTCAGGTTGGGTCGAAATAGAAACATATTATTAACGTCGGCTGGTGCCATTTGGACCTGTTCACCAGCCTTTGCATGAACTGAAAAGTGCATGAAGCTCGTCTTTTATTGTAGAAAATTCTAAACTTAAACGCTCAAACTGTTTGCTGAATAAAGCGTTTGGAATAAAATGAGCTTCAAAATACGGCTTATTGAGATGTTTTCATTTTTGTTCTTTTCTCAATATTTTGTTAACCTCGATTTAGGCATATTATTATTTTATCAATTTGTATAGTCATTATCCTCCTCAAGCAAAACGTCTTGTTGTCAAAGTGAATTCTGGAACTTTTTTTGTATCTGATCAAAAATAGTTCCCGAATCCATCACCTAATATTGTTGTACCGATATTTGGCTGTATTAATAGGTTGTTTCATCTGCCCATCTTTACGCTGTATGGCTAGAGGTGGGCAGAGTAGCAAAAATGGGGTATGTTTCTTTTTATACATATAATTTTACAGAACTACAAGTAAAAAAGAGTGACCCAAATAAACACTCAAGTAAAAGTAAGTAAACAAGTACTGTTTGAGAGTAAAAGTCTGATTTATGTTTCAGTTGTTCATAAATTATGAGAAACAAAACTAATGTGAAAATACCTTGTTCATCTAGCGTATTTGTATCTAAATTCTGTGTTTTATGTTCTGAGAAAAAATTCCTAGTTTGTGAACCTGTTCTCAAACAATGGCAATAAATACAATTCTGATTCTGAAAATGTGTTGAATATATTTTGTCGGGAAACTGGTACGAAACACAAACTACATATATTTTAGGTCGACATGAAGCTTTTGTAATTTGAAAATGTTACTCACAGTGGCACAAGTAACATCTTTTCTACTCAAGCAAGAAAGATACTTCCTTACAATATTACTCAAGAAGAAGTAAAAAGTACTGAATGATATAACTACTCTTATAAGTACAGTTTCTTTAAAAAGTTACTGCAGTACTTGTACTATGTAACTGAGCACCACCCGCCTCAGTGTATAGACCCTTTAACTGCTGGCATCATCAGTGGCATCAGCTGGAGGCAGGAAGTCAAAATAAATAAGATTAAACTAAAACTAGCGATTTTAAGTGTAAAACTACAACTAAAAATGTGGTCCAGTTGTGGCTTAAGGTGCCAGAACAAGAGGAGTGACATTTTATGACGATAAAATAAGGTTTATCTTATATTTCCAAAAACAGTTAGACATTTGTTTATCGTTACTATGACAACAGCAAATAGATAGGAATCTAGCTTCCTGCCTCCAGCTAATCATAACCAACTATTAGCTTTATTTATCCATTTACATTTTAAACAACTATTTACTTACAGGCACGACGGCACACTTTAAAGTAAAGCCTTGACAATATAAAAATGGTTATAATCATTTACATTTTCATTTTGTTGACCGAGTTTGACCTTCCAGCCGACAACACTCGGAAAGTGACGTCACTTCCGTGTACCACAAATCCAACATGGCGCTGCTCCTAAGGTCAGTCCGTCTCTGCTCTTCTCATCTGCTGTCAAATACCCTTGTTGCTGTAGCCGTGACATCTTGGGGAAATTGTTTAGGCAGCGTGTGCACTGCTTGTCACCGCAATCGACGACTATGAGAGTTTGTCTTTCTCCTTTCAGCGGAGAATCTTACGAGGCTGAAGCTAATGCTAACCGAAGTAGCACTCATTTAGCCACAGGAATCTCTAAGCTTTGGTGCGGGACACGGAGCGCCTTGCCTCGATTTGTTAGAAATAAAACCTGTAGTCACTGACAGAGAGTCTAAACGATTAGTTTGTTGAAGCTGAAATTGGTTGTTATCGCTGTACTCTTGAACGGTGCCCCCTTATTACAAAACGTGATTGACGAAGAGTCGGATTCAAATAATTTACAAAACAGTCGCGCTTTGTTAGAATATGACGATTAAAAACACTGTTGCACAAAGACACGTTTTCTTTATTTTCAGTGGCACTTATCGGTTTTCGCGATTAAACTTTTCATGTCTTAATTTGGGATCATAATAGTGAAATAGTGACAGTGGCTCCGCAAAATAAACGAGTCTCTCTCCATATGATTATTGTTTGTGTCACATAGGGCGGTCGTGTAAATTACTATATCGACTTATCGTTCAATAAATGACAGATAGAATTGTGACCATTTACATTCATATTTATTGTCTGTATATTGACTTGTATTCCCTTTTATCATATGTAATAATTTATTTTTAGTTGTGTTTCATTGTGTTCACGTTTATTGTGGCATATGTAACTACAGTTGTACAAAAAAGTGCAAATCATTTTTAAGCTCTTTAGTAATATAATTTATCGCAATATTTTCCTGCCTCAATATATTGGCTCTTGTTATTGTGACGGGCCTAGTGTCGCCGTTAAAGTGCACATGACACATTAGACACAATTTGTGCTGAAACATAGTTCATTCAGATTAATTTTATTAGCCATTTGCAGTTTAAAGAACCACATTGGAAAAAAATGTGCAAAGTGCGATATGTCAAACACATGAAAAGACACAATGTAAAAACAGAACAAACACACAATGCCACATTAAAAGCTTACGGGTAAAATACTGCACAATAAAAGTCCATACAAATAAATGTCTGTGTAAGTTCTCAGTCGTACAGGAGTTGTCCATCTTCAATGAAGGTACTTGATTCATCTTCTGTACTCTTCGAACGTTTCGCCTCTCATCCAAAAGGCTTCGTCAGCGACAAAGGTCCCACTCTGGACGCAGCTGAATATATAGACCAACGGGGAGGAGTTAGGGTTGGCCCGGCTCCTCCCCTCTAATCACAGCTACTCTCACCTGGGGGTAAACACCTTTGAAGTAGAGCGTCTCCAACGATCTGCTCACCTCAGTATCGGTCAGTCCTGTCCTATTCATAGATGATCACTACCCAGTATCTGTCCTATTCATGGCTGATCACTGCCAGTTACCTGCCTATTGTTCTTTTGTTGGCTGAGGTGCCGTCTCCTTGGACTGGCCATGCCCTTTAGGGTTCTCCCGAAGGAGATTGGAGTACAGTGACATACAAATAAATAGAAGTGCCTTGTTTAAAGTGATCCCAGCTTGAGGAAAGAAACTGTTAAGATGGCGATCAGTAGAATATATGACAGAGCAATACCGTCTCCCTGAGGGAAGCATCTCCAAAAAGGCCTTAGCAGGACGGCCTGAGGCATCCTTGGCGAGTTATAAAGCTCGATTCAAGAGTCGAGCTTTATATGTGGCCTCCAGGAGCGACAAAGTGCAGCCAATGGTCCTGCTGGCTGAGCGAACCACTTTGTTCAAAGTGTATAATAATAATACAAATATATTTAAGATTTTGCTAAAGATCTTTCCCAGTTTTCTTTAGTTTGACCAATTTTGTGATGTTTATAGTTTCACTTCCTTATTGGACCCCGACAGGAAGTGACATGGATGAAGGCGAACAGTTTTAAACTGTTGCTGTGTTACGTCAGTGAGAAATGAGTGAAACTGCTGTGGAACTTTGCCTCCATCTACGTCACGTCCTGTCAGTGACTTAAAAATTCAAATAAAAATAACTTTTCTGCTCAACATTTCTTCATTTAAACTGCTGCTTCACTGAAATAAAAATAATTATGCAACTGATGAACTTGAAACTGACTCTCTCTCCCTCTATCTATCTATCTATCTATATATATATATATATATATATTTTTTTTTTTTAAATGTTTACTCTCTCGTTCTTTCAGGACGTTGTCTCGACAGGGGGTGTGCCTGTCCAGAGCCCACTCCCTCAGAATCGCCACTGCCCCCCTCCTCTGCAGACAGTGAGTTCAGAGCGGGACGTGTTTCGAAAATGGAAATGTACTTTTATGTAGCAATGTAACGCGATCTCTTCCCTGACCCGCAGTGTCGCGCCGATGGGAACCACAGCCAAAGAAGAGATGAACAAATTCTGGGCCAAAAACGACAAACTGAACCGGCCCTTGTCTCCGCACCTCACCATCTACAGGTGAGAAAATCGTTTGCCGATCTCTTGTGCAGTTTACGTGACTTTTCTTCATCTTGTATTATACAACTTTCCTGTAGCTTATGAGTTTTTCATGTATCTTGCTTGTCTGAGCTTTAGTAAAGTTATCATGACTGTAATTTCAGCTGGTCCGTCCCGATGATGATGTCGATCACTTTCAGAGGAACCGGCGTTGGCCTCAGCGGAGGTAAATACGAGACTAGAACATCTCAGCGTAGCTTTACAGATACAACTGCGGAAAATACATGAAAGAGACCAGCGCCGCACTGCCCTCACCTCACAGCACCGCCCCCAACACACCCAAACACGTAAACAAGACATCGTAAATGTTTGAAACGGAAGACGCAGCAACAGTTAGCGGCTAACAGTTTAGCGGCTAACAGTTTAGCATCATGGTAGAAGTTTACAAAAAGATTCCAAACTGATAAACATCTGACCGACCGGCTCTGATGCAGCGGAAATCCTCATGAAATATCAGTTTGTTTGATTATACAAGATCTACAGGAGCCGTCAGGTCTTTTTTCCTCCTTATGATCACAAAGCAAAGCAGCACCGGAAGCCGAGGCGTTCAAGGGTTGTGGGGAAAAAAACGTTGTGCACTGTAAACTTAGTGCTAAATGGAAGTATTATGTTCTAAATGCAAAAAAAAAAAAGTGAAAGTTGCAGTTTAGCAAATAAATGTTTACAGATCTTATTTATGTTGATAAATGTGTGTTTCACGCAAGATTAATGAGATTTCTGTATCTCCTTGAATGTAATCAGAGCAGCGTGTGGTCTATTGTGTGGTGGGGAGTGACGGGGGGAAGCCAGGTGAGGGTGGTGGTGGTGGAGCAGAGCAGGGTTCATTACTCCACCTACTGATCAAAAAGACATCACTTAGGGCAGCTTTAAAGGTACATTATATGCATCTTTTTATGTGGGAAAAAAAGTTGATATTTGTGCGCATTTGACCTTGTAGTGACCCGATGGCCTTGTGTATGAAACTGTTTTTAAGTCGACTGGACCTGGCACGTAGATTCTGCAGTCTCCTCCCTGATGGCATTTCCTTGAAGAGACTGTGTGATGGGTGCGTAGGGTCCCTGGTGATTCTGACGGCCTTGCGGGTGAGACGGGTGGAGTACATGTCCTTAATGGAGGGGAGAGGAGCTCCGCAGATCTTCTCCGCTGCTCTCACGATGCGCTGGAGGCTCCCCAGTGCTGGTGCCGTGCCACACAGTGATGGAGCTGGTCAGGATGCTCTCTATAGTCCCTCTGCAGAAGAACCACACAGTGATGGAGCTGGTCAGGATGCTCTCTATAGTCCCTCTGTAGAAGAACCACACAGTGATGGAGCTGGTCAGGATGCTCTCTATAGTCCATCTGTAGAAGTTGCACATAACAGAGGCTGGGACTCTAGCTCTTCTTAACTTGCGGAGAATGTAGAGACGCTGATTACTTTTCTTGACCAGAGATGTAGTGTGCATGGTCCAGGAAAGGTTCTCTGTGATGTGCACACCCAGGAACTTAGTGCTGGTCACCCTCTCCACTGCTGCACCGTTGATTGTTAGAGGAGCATGCTGGACCCGTGCTCTACGAAAGCCCACAACAATCTCTTTTGTCTTCTCCACATTTAGAGAGAGGTTGTTCTGTGTGCACCACATGGCCAGACTGCTCACCTCACTCCTGTAGTTTGACTCGTCTCTGTTGTTGATGAGACCCACCACTGTTGTGTCGTCTGCAAACTTGATGAAGAGGTTTGAGTCGTACTTTGGAGCGCAGCCATGGGTCAGCAGAGTGAACAGGAGGGGGCTCAGCACACAGCCTTGGGGAGCCCCCGTGTTCAGTGTGATGGTTCGGGTTTTATTTGCATAAAAAGTTGCATAATACACCTTTAAATGTCATTAAAAAGCATAACATTGGATTCAAACTGGCATTAAATCTAAAGTTATTGGAAAATTCTGTCTTCTGTATTTTTTTCTGTATACATTTATCTAAATACCAAAATGATGGTAATGTTTAGTTGCCGTTTTGGCTGAAATTGACCAAATGTTTTGCTAAATTGCCAATTCTCTTTCCTCTGCTTGATGAAATGTCTGCAAATCTTAGGTAATAAAATATGTGCTGATTATTCTGCATTTGTGGCATTAAAATAGCAGTAAAAAGCTTTTCATTTGATTTGCTTCTGCCTGTATGAACCCTGTAACGCTAACACTGTGGAGACGGTGAGCTGAGACATGAATCAATAACCTAATTGCGGTTTTAATCAGGAGAAATGGCTATTGGATATGTCCCAAATGTAAACGGCTCCTACATGTGTATAGCTTTAGAACATTATTAGTCTGAGCCCGTTGTTTCTCTTTCTCTCGGCTGAATAAGTCCTAATCCCGCGTCTGTCAGTTTGTGATTGATCTGCAATGTCTCGGGGCGTTTTGGGTCCATCTTTATTGATCGCTGCCAAACTCATTTAGCGGAGTTGCAAACATCGGCGGCTACAGTGGACGGCGAGAAGCGGGTTTTTAACGCTCCGATAGCTTCCCTGCTGTCGACCCACATACAGAACGTTTAGGCGGGTTTTTTTATGCGACTGAACGTGGTCGGTGAAGGTCGCAGTGTCCCATTTTTAACTGAGCGCCGGACAAAATGTTAATGGAGGCTGTGCGTGCGGCGCAGATAAACGTACAACAGCTCTGACCCGAAAAGGTGCTCGCAAATAATTGGCTTTTTAATTATTAACGTCGGGCTAAAGTTGAAATCATATTCTTGTTAAATTGAATGGTACCAAGACATGTAGTTTGTGTAGTACCGGGGGTTTGGGTGGTTTAGGGGAGGCGAGAGAGTTCAGCTTCAGCCGGCTCGACCTCCTCCCTGAAGGCGGCACACGGAAGAGACTGTGATGGTTATGTGGGGTTATATCATATTCAGTTTAGTGCTGGGAAAAAAATAGATTTGATTTAAAAACCGAGTTGGTAGGTCAAATCGATTCATATTGTTAAAAAATTATTTTTTTAGCTCTCTGTCCCGTCTCCGAAGAAGGTCCTGCTGTACAAATGTGCCAAGAACAGAGCCCACTTCAGGATTTTTTGTTGTTTTATTAGTTCAATCGAAATACAGCAATACCATGTTGCCTTTGCTCTGCCTGGGGGTGAAACGAATCGTAATCGTAATTTTGTTTTGGGGGGGAAATCACCCAGCTCTAATTCAGTTTATATTTCAGTCTCCTCAAATGTAAAGCTGTGAACATCGCAATTGCAGCAGATAAATAGACATTTAATTTTTTGTCACCATAGTGGAACAGTTTAAACCTTGTGCTTGTGTCACCAAATTAAGAAAAATATTTAGCGTATTTTCCGGACTATAAGTCGCTTCAATGAATAAGTTGCACCAGCCAAACTATGGAAAAAAAAGTGCGACTTATAGTCCGGAAATACGGTACTGTGTTTCCGAAAAAGCCCATACAGTAAGTTAACAAAAGAAAGAAAATCAATACAGGCGCCATTTTCTCAGAGGGTTTCCACAAATTTATATTCTATACCAAAAGCTTGTTGTCATGGAGACATTTTTGCTTCTCTCTTCATTTATTTTTAGTTCCAGTTGGCCTCAGTCCATTGTAAGATCATAGCCTTTTGTTCCGACTCGGGCCCCGTTTTGTTCCAAGACCTAAAAGCCTTTTTAATCTGATCAACCTCATTCAAAGCACATTGGGATTGTACATTTGGGACAACATAGCCTGAGATGATGAGGGTAGTAATTTTATAAAGCATCATTGGGTCTAAAGGTTTTAGTTTAATATCAAACCTTTTTTGGCAAAGTACAACATGACTAATGGAGGTTCAAGTTTGGTTTAATTGAATTCTTTGGCGGCTAACGGGCTTTTTCTGACTCGGTATGAACCACAAAGCTTTCATACAAAAATCTGGTGGGGTTTTAGGCCTAATCTGCGAAACTAACGCTCATTTAGCCCCGTCCACAGTTGGTCTTAATGATCTTCTCTCTCCGCAGCAATCTCTACGTTCGCTTTGGCCGCCCTGGTGTTGCCTGGAAGTTACCCGTATTACCTGGACCTGATCCACTCGCTGTGGGTGGGGCCGGCGCTCATCGGTTTGGCTAAGTTTGGCATCTCGTTTCCCGTCGCCTTCCACAGCTTCAACGGCATCCGTCACTTGGTAAGACCCTTAAGTAGTCAGTAAATTTGTTTGGGAATTTACAATCTCTTTTTTCATGTGTCTTTTTTTCATGTATTGAATTTGTGTGAGCTTAAAAAAATATACAAATATATAGTAAGTTTAAAGGGCGGACGCTCAAAAGACGTTTGATTAGCTTTACTAATGCTAATGTAGCATGCGCTCACTGTAGTGGTTTACTACAGTCACAACTCGACCTGGGATTATGAAAGTGAGCTTGTCCTTTGTTTCTACAAACTGGTTTTAACCTCTTACCCCCCACCTGAACCGAGCGCATTCTGTCCAGTTCGACTTTACCCAAAGCTAAAAGCTTCTTGACTGTAGAGCAACAGTGTAATGCTTCATTTAAAAGCTAAGATCTACAAAAGTGATCATAACTTTTTTGTCACGTATCGCCACGTTTTTGCCTTTTTTGTTTTTGCCTATTTTGTTGCTTTCTCGTTGCTTTTTTGCTGCATTTTTGTCTTGTTTTCGCCGCGGCTCTTTTGTTGCTTTTTTCCATCACTGTTTGGACATGTTTTTAGATTCGGGTAAAGCCACACTGGAGAAAATGTGCTCAGTTCAGGTGGAGGTTAAGATGTTAAAGCATCCCTGTGAAGAACTGGGTCCTTTTTGAAAAGCTTTTTAACACATACATTTACCTAATTTACAAACAGTCAATCAACCATGGCCTTTAAGTATCCAAAGTAGAAAGTACAAATGATATACTTGTAGTGAAAAAATTGGAAGATTGTACCAAAATTCGCCGTCTGTTCAGCAACAAGACCGGGACAAAGCTTTTTCCCTGCGGTGAGCCAGTGGCATTAGTACTGGAGTAGAACTTTTTTTTTTTTTTTTATGTCGGCGGGTAAAAGTAACATTGTCTAACTTATCTCTTCTACCGTTTTTGTTTAAATCCAGTGTTGGGACATCGGAAAAGGCTTCAGGATGCCGGAGGTGTACCGCACAGGCTACACAGTGATCGGGCTGTCCGTGCTCACCTCCCTCGCCGTGGCTTTCCTCCTGTAAAGACGACAACGCACCAAATCCCATCGACGTTTCTGTTCTGCTCTGTCATTATTGTAAATTAAAATATGTCTACGCCGCTTTCACTCGTGTGGGGTCTGTTTGTTGGATTAACGTCGCACAAACTTGTTTCGACAATATTCGGCCTGTCCACACGCAACAGAAACTGCCATGAAGTTCAACGGATTCTCTTTTAGGGAATATACATGCGTTTCCCATGACGTCACGCGTAGTTCCGGCCGCCATTTTGAATACCGGAGTAGAATTTTGCAGTACTATAACATGTAACAATATCTCTACTCAGGATGAAAATAAAAGACAACTCATTGACATTGGCATTTTTATGTCCTCGTAATCATTGCTCAAGAAGATAAGAGTTAATCAGCAAATGTGACGTAGCAGCTCAGTCTGTCGGGCTACAGCAGGATTTCCTAAAGATCTGCTTCACTCTGAAGACTAAATTAACACATTAAAGAGAAAACGGAAAACCTTTCTCTGTGATTTTTACAGTTTTGTCATGTCAAGTCACTGTTTAAGCTGCTCAAGACATTAGCATGCTACCGGTTAGCAACTATCAACCAACCGTCCGTGGCTACAACACGATGAACACATGTGTGGCTCACTTAGAGCTTGTGATTTGTAATTACAGATAATTTTTTCATTCGCTGTAACCAGGTTTTTAACATGTATGCATCCAAACAATGTATCATTTATTTATTTATGTTATATGTTTTACGGGTTAAGCACTTTCTTTCTATAAGGTTAGGTATTCCATGCTTATTAGCAGTGGTTAAAATGGACTTTGGGAGGTGGTGGGACTAATCTAGACGACTCAGAACGATTATATGAAAGGATGGACAGAAGGTGTTTTATATTACTTTTTCTTTATTTATTTTAGAAATATGTTTTAAACCATTTTGCAGAATAACTCTTCTTTATATGTGCGTTTGTTTGAAATACTCTTAAGAAAGTTACAGCAACAGCCAGTCCTCCCCAGGAAATGTTTGATTAATCAGTGATGAAAATCAGAACTGTCTACATTAGGATTACTTTCCTAAAAAAAATGAAAGAAAAGAAAAGCACTGATTTTTATAGCTGCAATTAGAAAACTTTTATTACTAATTCTATTTATTAATTGTTTTTTTTATGTACAGTCAAAATCCTGTGTTAGTGTTTCCCAGTGGGGCCCCAGTCCCTCTGCGGTCCGTGTCAGCTCCGCCCCTGTTCGTCCTCCGTCTGTAGCTCCTCATCGCGCTGAGCTGAGAGGAGACAAAGGCTCCAGACAACACTAAAGACTCAACTTTAACCAGGATTTCAGACGTTTTTGTTGCTTTTAAACCGGACAGATTCAGAGGATCAGGTCAGAGGAAAGATTGAGTGGAAAAGGCCGATATCGTGCTGTCCAAACCGCATTTTCTCTCCATTAAGCTTCCTAAATCAGCCTCTAAAACCGAAAATATGAGGCCGATTGATGTGGAATAAAAAGCGGGCTAAAGCTTGGGAAGAGTAGACTTCGTTTATGGATTAGTTTATGTCCGTAAAGTTGAGGATTTAATGGTAAGTGCTGTTATATCGAGGCGCATTAAACCCGCGCGCATGGGGAGCAGACTGAGCTCCTGCTGATCTTATTATTTCTCCAGTCTCTCTCTGAAGAGTGGACTTCTGTCCAGCGCAAATTTAGTGAGGGACGGCCATGGACCTCTTATATTATGACGGGGAGGAAATAGAGGATCCTCGAAATACGGGACAAAAGCCGTATCTTGATTCAATACGGGACACATGTTTATTTTAAAAAATACGGGACGATTCCGTATTTCAAGGGACGGTTGGCAACCCTAGCTCTGACCTCTGTCACATGTTGCATCCAAGGCTAGATGTTTGTAGTTCAGGGCTTTCTCTTCAAGCTGTTGAAGCTAAATGCTAACCGGTAGCATGCTAACGTCTTGAGCAGTTTAAACACTGACTCACTGGTTTCTTCTTATACACGTGCGTGGTTACCGTTATCTTCTTGAGCAATGATTACGAGTACATAAGTCATCAGTTGTCCTTCTTTTATGTCCAGAGTAGAGATATTTCTCGTAAAAGTGTCCAAAAGCGGAGACGATACTCAAAATGAAGAGCTTGATATTAGTCAAATGAAAGGACTTTAAGCCAGGTTTGTGAATCCAATCACTTCCAAATACTGATCAGGGGAAACATTTGGACTTTTTTGTGATTTCTTTCTCTCCCATAGCGCTGCTCCATCTGAGATCATGACATCCAACTCTAGAATCTCGGACCCAAATGAAACCTTTTGGTGTCGACTTATACTACTATACTACGTTAAACCCCTTGCTATTTGTTGTTGTATTTTTTACAGCCGTCCCCCTCGCTCCCTCTCCAGCCAAACCTGTAATAAAGACTTTTCGAGGAGATTCTTCCAGCTCGTGTCACACCTCGCTTACGTTTTCCTGCGGAGTCTATAAAAAGCCCAGGTGTGGCGCCCGCAGCCTGGATTACAGCGAGAATGCGATTATAAACTCTGGAACTGCACCCTCCGCCAAGCACAACCGGGAAACACGCTACGAGACGAGGGGAAAACGCGATTAAAGAAGTTTAGTGTCTATTGTGCGAGCCGTTTACAGATTGTGTATTTTGGTAGATTGTAGAGAAGAGACGGTTTTCACAAGACTGGGGAGCTGTTATTAAAATAAAAGCTTGTCTGTAGCTGTAGTTCCCAACCCGGGGGCCGGAGCTTTGTCTGGCCAGAGGCTCAGGCCATAAAAGAGATTATCTGATCAAATTTAATGGTACAAAAATCATCGAATGTGACAGAGAAGGGCGTGCAGGTGCAGAAAACACTTCGCCTTCAGTTTGTGTTTGAAAATTGTCCATCAAAATCTGGTTTAGACAATCTGCGGTTTGACCTCGATAGGGAGCGTTCACGACGTTCCAGATCGCCATGTCATCATTTACGTTGGAGCAGGGACTGACACGAGCGCATGAGAGAGTTTTGGAAAGAAATCTCAAGCTCAAACGTTTTCCCTGATCATTATTGGAAATGGTGATCGGATTCACAAACCTGCCACATTCATCACAGTCCCGTCGTCCCGCCAACATCGAGCAACGTCTTTTTCAGTATTGCCTCCACTTTTGGACGCCTGTACGAGACGGTCACGTGAGCTTAGTTCAGAGGGAAGACGTTGAACTTTGTGAGGGTTCTTGTTAGCGGTGGGCCTTATTGTTATCGCGATATAATATTTTTATATTGTTGTGGACACGATATAATTGATGTTACGCTCAGCTCCATCAGAGCAGCATAAACACTGACACGAGGACAGGTGTGTAAAATGTCCAATGAAATGAAGGGCGTAAACTGCTTGAGTAGTAGGGCATCTATATCACGATATAAAAAAGAAATTACGTGAACGATATATTTGACGATATAATTGACAATGGATTAAAAAAAATAAAAATCCCAGCCTTACGCCTATTGGGAAGATTAATTCAGTGATATTTTAGTTTAGTTTTTTTAACAGCATACTAATTTCCTCGCAAATATGATCCACTCAAGCAGTTTACCTCCTTTGCTTCATTTGACTTTTTAAAGCAGAACTAAGTAACTCTTGCCCCTAGAGGCCATAAGCGCAACTGCAGGTGTCGTAGCAAGTTACGATTTTTAAAATTATTATTAAATGTCTTGGAGAGTAAATCCTACGCTGACAGAAAAGGCGAAGGGAGAGAGGGATGTTGTACATCCAGTTATACAATGGAAATAATTGTTTTCACTCAAACTTGGCTGTAAATACTGTTTAAAGTGGCGCTAACCCGCAGTTAGCTTTGCCCGTTAGCCTGTTAGCTTCTTCTTCGTGGTTCTATTAGTGTGTATTGGTGGCTCCGACCCGGTGGCAGTCAAGTTGCAAGCATGGTTTTCTGGCCAGAGACACCAGGGGGCGATGAAAGACCCTCCAATCATCCCATTAACACTTGTACTACCCCCAGAGGGACTACGGAGAGGATTTATTAAAGTAAACACGTTACTTACTGCTGCTTTAAGCACCTGTCCCCGTGTCCTACAGTCAGTGTTTATGCTGCTCTGATGGAGCCGAGCGAAACATAAACGATATCGTGTTCACAACTATATAAAAAATTACAACGATATCCAAAAATTATATCGCGACAACGATATGCGATACGATATGGCCCACCTCTATTGAGTAGATCATATTTGCCAGGAAATTAGAATGCCGTTTTAGAAAAGGGGAATCAAATATCACTGAATGAATCATCCCAATAGGCTGGTATTTTGAAGTAACTTGTCCATTGTCAATTATATCGTCACATATATCGTTATCGTGATATTTCTTTTTATATATATCGTGATATAGATTCTAGGCCATATCGCCCTGCCCGAGTTCTTATTTCATGTGGATCGGTCCAGCTGTTCCATAAACTAAATCCAAAATTCAGCCTTTTGATGGTTACCATAGTTACCACGATGAAATTCTTACGTTATTTTACATGATAGGCTCTTTACAATGTTGTGACACCACTATTTCAAACGGACATTTCTTGGCGAGCTTGACTTTTACTGCACAAGTGTGTCAGAAAATACAATAAATCTGATCTAAAACACATTCAGATGTAGTTTTAAGCTTAAAAGTTGCCCGTTGATTGTTTTTTTTTTATCTGTATTTGTGGCATTAAAACTCATTACATCTGTGTCTGTATTTGCATCGGGATCTGTACCACCCCTTCATAAATATAGTGGAGTTATCTTTAAACCACCTTGAGCCTCGTGAACCCCACTTTGGGAACCACTAGTCTAGAGCAGTGTTCAGGATCTGCCAGGACAACAAAAAATACGATTTCAAGATGAAACTGAAAGAAAGGTCTCAAGTTTTGTTTATATATATTTTTCATATATATACATATATATATATTTTTCTACATGTGAGTAAAATACAAGTGCATCTTCCGTTGTCCTAAACTAGTACAAGCGGGAATAACGTTTTTGCGGTGGGGGTCCCAGGTTTTTGTTTATTTGCCAGTGTTTAAAGTTTGGGAACCCCTGCACAGTAATTGCTTTGCCTTTTGCCGCAATTATAGCTTCACTAAAACTATGAATCAATAGAACAAATTTCCGAACCTACTCGCAGCAGATAAAGAAAAACCTCTGTCATTATACCATCAATGCGATGCCCTATTGTTTATGATTCATGTTTCCTTGCCTTCTAAGCGAAGGCGAGAGTGAGTGGGTAAAATACTTTGTATGATCACAAACACCAATAAAAACAAGTTAAAGAAAATAATAATAATACATGTAGGTGTTTTTTTTCTTTCTTATGTTGTTGATTGGCCATTTTGTTAGGTATAAAAGAAGACTAAAGGTTCAGGCAGATTTCGTCTGAACACAACTATCTTGTTTCCAAAGAAGAAAAATGGGGTAAATTGAGCCGCCTCTGGTCCGTAAGAACAAACTACAGAAACATGGATTTACACTTCTATAGTTTTTGCACTGTGTTTGGCTGTTCTGGGTTTGATAGAGACAAGCAAATTATAATCAAATATACCATAATTTGTTGGTTTGTCTTTTAAGAATTAAAAGGCATGATCTGCAGCTTATTAAAAGGAAAATGTATATTATGATCTTCAATGAAGGTACTTGATTCATCTTCTGTACTCAGTAGTTGAAGTCTTCGAACGTTTCGCCTCTCATCCAAAAGGCTTCGTCAGCGACCTTTTGGATGAGAGGCGAAACGTTCGAAGACTTCAACTACTGAGTACAGAAGATGAATCAAGTACCTTCATTGAAGATGGACAACTCCTGTGCGACTGAGAACTTACACAGACATATTATGATACATATTTTTTTCTTTACTTTTTGGTTTTTTTGCATAAAATTGCTAATGGGTTTTTAATAACAAGACCTGGTTCAACTTACTCTGCGGGTAAACTGAGCCACAAGTAGTTTTTTTAATTCAGTACTTTTACTTGAGTGATATCAAAATGAAGTGTCTAAAATAAAATAGTAACTCGCGAGTCGCAACACTGAGTAAATCTTTCAGGGAAAAATCTTCATTTTGACGTAAAATAGATGTGTTTTGTTACATAAATCTTCTTTTTATGGGACTTTCTTTGAAAATATATTACAACTTTAACATTTCATGATTTGTTTCTCATCTTTTATGTCATTACTGAAACTTTAATCAAACTTTTACGCTCTAACAGTTACTCACAGTACTCAAGTAACATTTTCCCACAAGGGGCCACTATTCTTAACTTGTACTTGAGTAAATACTTTGGCCACTCGACCCACCTCTGCTTTTGAAGACCAACGTCTTTAAAAACATTTAGTTCAGACGATTTTTGAAGATGCAAACGAATAGAAAACATCTCTAAATGTGTGTAGGCAGTAAATAGTAACATTTTTACACGATAACCACCAAAGCAGAAAGTCTCATCTTACCCCCCTCTCCTCTCTCATGTTTACTTTAAACACATTTCCTGCTCTGTCAAACTCCTTGAATGACTCCGCGTGTGAAATAAACTCCCTAACCCACTGTCCTTTATTGTACTTCTGCATAAAACCCACGGAGGGTTTATAGTTCACCCCTGCCGTGTCCCGGGCCTCTTTGGCACCCCCTGCCGGCGGCCCGCGGAGCATGCGCAGAGCCGCGGTGCTGATGCTGAGGCGAGAGGAGAGAGGAGGAAATGAGCGGAGATGCCGCGCGCGCAGGGGGGGGAGGGGGAGGAGAGCTTCAAATGCGAATCTGATCGAAAAAAATGGATGTGCGTCTCTGTGGCGCAATGGAATAGCGCGCTGGACTTCTAATCCAGAGGCTCCGGGTTCGAGTCCCGGCAGAGATGGTGCCAATGTGGGCTTGGCTTTTTGGGGAAATATAAAGGGAGAGACGCGAGCCGGGAGAGGACGATGAACACAAAGGAATATGGTTCTGAATGCGAGACAGCCAGTTCAAAGCCTTACATTTAGTCATTACATAAAACCTAGCCCACATTAAACTATTATTAGCAGGGCAGCTCTGCAGTGATGCCAGAATAAACCGTGTGCATTTCGAGAAACCATTCATAATTGAACATTTTCATGAATAACATTCTCTGTTTGAGGAATTAGCCGTCTGCATCTGCATCTTCACCCTATCCAGGCTAAATATGAGTCTGGAAATAAGGTTCTCATTATTGTGTATATTTCTTCTGTAATGATTTCGCTTTCACGACACAAACACTTATTTATTTTATTTTTTTATCCATTTGCCAAATACACAAGTCAAATACTGAGAATACATTGTGTAATAACCAAGAAAGAAACCTTGTAGGAGACAGAGTTAGCCTGGATGTCTCTGCACGTTCCACACAGAGAACATGAAAACTCTGTTTCCGCTAAAATCATGTACAATAGGTTCCCCTCTGGGGCCAGGACTCCCCTGAAAAAGAGATTCTTAATCTCAGTGGGACTTTCCTGGTAAACAAAAAAAAAAAGGTCAAATAAACAAACAAACAAACAATCATTGTTTTATTTATATATTTATGTATTTATGGGGGGCCCAATGGGCACCAAACTGGCTGCTCAAACTGAGGCTGGTTGTTTCAGGGGTTGGTTGCCACAGAGTCTAAATGGTGGAGATAATGTGTTTTTGTGTGTCTATGTTTTTTCTCATCATATTAATTGATTGACTGCGGAACTTTCCGCAGTCAATAATTGGTTTTCAAGTTATTTATTATTATTATTATTATTATTATTGATTGACTGCGGAACTTTCCGCAGTCAATAATTGGTTTTCAAGTTATTTATTATTATTATTATTATTATTATTATATTTTTTTCCAGTTTTTCAGTAACTTTCACAGCTTTCACAGTTTCAACAATTTCAACAAGTTATACATCAAAATGTTCAGCATGTTCAAGAGAATGATGCTATTACTTTTGGGACTTCAGCGATTTCCGGTTTTTCCGCAATCGGACAAAAATCGGTCGATTTTTCCCATTGACGTATAATGGGGCTTCAACAAATTCATAGTTTTCAGCATTTTTTTCAACATTTTCAACAATTTCTGCAGTTTGTGCATGTTCAGCTTCCACAACTTGTCAGTTTTCAGAAAAAATTAGAGTTCTGCAGTTTTCCAGTTTTTTTCTACGGGCTTGGGAATTCTGCCATTAATTTGCATTGAGAATTCTGCCATGCATTTTAATAGGCCCATGCAATTTAATAGGACTTCAGGTCTTTCAGACATTTCAACAGTTTCAAGGATTCAACAGTTTCAAGGTTTCAACAGTTTCAAGGACTTCAACAGTTTCAAGGACTTCAGCAGTTTCAAGGTTTCAACAGTTTCAAGGATTCAACAGTTTCAAGGTTTCAACAGTTTCAAGGACTTCAACAGTTTCAAGGATTCAACAGTTTCAAGGACTTCAGCAGTTTCAAGGTTTCAACAGTTTCAAGGACTTCAACAGTTTCAAGGTTTCAACAGTTTCAAGGACTTCAACAGTTTCAAGGATTCAACAGTTTCAAGGACTTCAGCAGTTTCAAGGACTTCAGCAGTTTCAAGGACTTCAACAGTTTCAAGGATTCAACAGTTTCAAGGTTTCAACAGTTTCAAGGTTTCAACAGTTTCAAGGACTTCAACAGTTTCAAGGATTCAACAGTTTCAAGGATTCAACAGTTTCAAGGATTCAACAGTTTCAAGGATTCAACAGTTTCAAGGACTTCAACAGTTTCAAGGACTTCAACAGTTTCAAGGATTCAACAGTTTCAAGGATTTCAGTGTAATCATGCAACCTAATAGGGTTTTTTCCATGTAAACCAGTATAATGCAACTTAATAGGGTTTTTTCCATGTAAACCAGTATAATGCAACTTAATAGGGTTTTTTCCATGTAAACCAGTATAATGCAACTTAATAGGGTTTTTTCCATGTAAACCAGTATAATGCAACTTAATAGGGGTTTTTACATGTAAACCAGTATAATGCAACTTAATAGGGTTTTTTCCATGTAAACCAGTATAATGCAACTTAATAGGGTTTTTTCCATGTAAACCAGTATAATGCAACTTAATAGGGTTTTTTCCATGTAAACCAGTATAATGCAACTTAATAGGGTTTTTTCCATGTAAACCAGTATAATGCAACTTAATAGGGTTTTTTCCATGTAAACCAGTATAATGCAACTTAATAGGGGTTTTTACATGTAAACCAGTATAATGCAACTTAATAGGGGTTTTTACATGTAAACCAGTATAATGCAACTTAATAGGGTTTTTTACATGTAAACCAGTATAATGCAACTTAATAGGGGTTTTTACATGTAAACCAGTATACTGCAACTTAATAGGGTTTTTTACATGTAAACCAGTATAATGCAACTTAATAGGGTTTTTTACATGTAAACCAGTATAATGCAACTTAATAGGGTTTTTTACATGTAAACCAGTATAATGCAACTTAATAGGGATTTTTCCATGTAAACCAGTATAATGCAACAGTTTCAAGGATTCAACAGTTTCAAGGACTTCAACAGTTTCAAGGATTCAACAGTTTCAAGGACTTCAACAGTTTCAAGGTTTCAACAGTTTCAAGGACTTCAGCAGTTTCAAGGACTTCAACAGTTTCAAGGATTCAACAGTTTCAAGGATTCAACAGTTTCAAGGACTTCAACAGTTTCAAGGTTTCAACAGTTTCAAGGATTCAACAGTTTCAAGGACTTCAACAGTTTCAAGGATTCAACAGTTTCAAGGATTTCAGTGTAATCATGCAACTTAATAGGGTTTTTTCCATGTAAACCAGTATAATGCAACTTAATAGGGTTTTTTCCATGTAAACCAGTATAATGCAACTTAATAGGGGTTTTTACATGTAAACCAGTATAATGCAACTTAATAGGGTTTTTTCCATGTAAACCAGTATAATGCAACTTAACAGGGTTTTTTCCATGTAAACCAGTATAAACCAGTATAATGCAACCTAATAGGGTTTTTTACATGTAAACCAGTATAAACCAGTATAATGGAACCTAATAGGGTTTTTTACATGTAAACCAGTATAAACCAGTATAATGGAACCTAATAGGGTTTTTTCCATGTAAACCAGTATAAACCAGTATAATGCAACCTAATAGGGTTTTTTCCATGTAAACCAGTATAAACCAGTATAATGCAACCTAATAGGGGTTTTTACATGTAAACTAGTATAATGGAACCTAATAGGGTTTTTTACATGTAAACCAGTATAAACCAGTATAATGGAACCTAATAGGGTTTTTTCCATGTAAACCAGTATAAACCAGTATAATGCAACCTAATAGGGGTTTTTACATGTAAACCAGTATAATGGAACCTAATAGGGTTTTTTACATGTAAACCAGTATAAACCAGTATAATGGAACCTAATAGGGTTTTTTACATGTAAACCAGTATAAACCAGTATAATGGAACCTAATAGGGTTTTTTACATGTAAACCAGTATAAACCAGTATAATGGAACCTAATAGGGTTTTTTACATGTAAACCAGTATAAACCAGTATAATGCAACCTAATAGGGGTTTTTACATGTAAACCAGTATAATGCAACTTAATAGGGATTTTTACATGTAAACCAGTATAAACCAGTATAATGCAACCTAATAGGGTTTTTTACATGTAAACCAGTATAAACCAGTATAATGCAACCTAATAGGGATTTTTACATGTAAACCAGTATAATGCAACTTAATAGGGATTTTTACATGTAAACCAGTATAAACCAGTATAATGCAACTTAATAGGGATGTTTACATGTAAACCAGTATAAACCAGTATAATGCAACTTAATAGGGATGTTTCCATGTAAACCAGTATAATGCAACTTAATAGGGATTTTTACATGTAAACCAGTATAATGCAACTTAATAGGGGTTTTTCCATGTAAACCAGTATAATGCAACTTAATAGGGATTTTTCCATGTAAACCAGTATAATGCAACTTAATAGGGATTTTTCCATGTAAACCAGTATAATGCAACTTAATAGGGGTTTTTCCATGTAAACCAGTATAATGCAACTTAGGGATTTTTCCATGTAAACCAGTATAATGCAACTTAATAGGGATTTTTCCATGTAAACCAGTATAATGCAACTTAATAGGGTTTTTTACATGTAAACCAGTATAATGCAACTTAATAGGGTTTTTTACATGTAAACCAGTATAATGCAACAGTTTCAAGGATTCAACAGTTTCAAGGATTCAACAGTTTCAATGATTCAACAGTTTCAAGGACTTCAACAGTTTCAATGTTTCAACAGTTTCAATGTTTCAACAGTTTCAAGGACTTCAGGAGTTTCAAGGACTTCAACAGTTTCAAGGACTTCAACAGTTTCAAGGTTTCAACAGTTTCAAGGACTTCAACAGTTTCAAGGACTTCAACAGTTTCAAGGACTTCAGCAGTTTCAAGGATTCAACAGTTTCAAGGATTCAACAGTTTCAAGGATTCAACAGTTTTAATGTTTCAACAGTTTCAATGTTTCAACAGTTTCAAGGACTTCAGGAGTTTCAAATATATATCAAGTATTATAACAGTTTCAAGGCCTTTTCAAGGATTTCAAGGATTTTTCAGCTAAATTCCACATTAGATCTGTTCCGCAGTCAATCGCAATGGCTTCAGCCATTGCAAGTTTCTAGTTATATTTTTTTCCAGTTTTTCAGTGACTTTCACAGCTTTCACAGTTTCAACAATTTCAACAAGTTATACATCAAAATGTTCAGCATGTTCAAGAGAATTATGCTATTACTTTTGGGACTTCAGCGATTTCCGGTTTTTCCGCAATCGGACAAAAATCGGTCGATTTTTCCCATTGACGTATAATGGGGCTTCAACAAATTCATAGTTTTCAGCATTTTTTTCAACATTTTCAACAATTTCTGCAGTTTGTGCATGTTCAGCTTCCACAACTTGTCAGTTTTCAGAAAAAATTAGAGTTCTGCAGTTTTCCAGTTTTTTTCTACGGGCTTGGGAATTCTGCCATTAATTTGCATTGAGAATTCTGCCATGCATTTTAATAGGCCCATGCAATTTAATAGGACTTCAGGTCTTTCAGACATTTCAACAGTTTCAAGGATTCAACAGTTAAGGTTTCAACAGTTTCAAGGACTTCAACAGTTTCAAGGATTCAACAGTTTCAAGGACTTCAGCAGTTTCAAGGTTTCAACAGTTTCAAGGATTCAACAGTTTCAAGGTTTCAACAGTTTCAAGGACTTCAACAGTTTCAAGGATTCAACAGTTTCAAGGACTTCAACAGTTTCAAGGTTTCAACAGTTTCAAGGACTTCAACAGTTTCAAGGACTTCAACAGTTTCAAGGTTTCAACAGTTTCAAGGACTTCAACAGTTTCAAGGATTCAACAGTTTCAAGGACTTCAACAGTTTCAAGGACTTCAACAGTTTCAAGGATTCAACAGTTTCAAGGACTTCAGCAGTTTCAAGGATTCAACAGTTTCAAGGTTTCAACTGTTTCAAGGCAAGGCAAGGCAACTTTATTTATACCGCGCATTTCGTACACAAGGCAACTCAATGCGTACGAAACTGTTGAATCAAGGATTCAACAGTTTCAAGGACTTCAACAGTTTCAAGGACTTCAACTGTTTCAAGGATTCAACAGTTTCAAGGACTTCAGCAGTTTCAAGGTTTCAACAGTTTCAAGGACTTCAACAGTTTCAAGGATTCAACAGTTTCAAGGATTCAACAGTTTCAAGGATTTCAGTGTAATCATGCAACTTAATAGGGGTTTTTCCATGTAAACCAGTATAATGCAACTTAATAGGGATTTTTCCATGTAAACCAGTATAATGCAACTTAATAGGGTTTTTTACATGTAAACCAGTATAATGCAACTTAATAGGGTTTTTTACATGTAAACCAGTATAATGCAACTTAATAGGGATTTTTACATGTAAACCAGTATAATGCAACTTAATAGGGATTTTTACATGTAAACCAGTATAATGCAACTTAATAGGGTTTTTTACATGTAAACCAGTATAATGCAACTTAATAGGGTTTTTTACATGTAAACCAGTATAATGCAACTTAATAGGGTTTTTTACATGTAAACCAGTATAATGCAACTTAATAGGGTTTTTTACATGTAAACCAGTATAATGCAACTTAATAGGGTTTTTTACATGTAAACCAGTATAATGCAACAGTTTCAAGGATTCAACAGTTTCAAGGACTTCAACAGTTTCAAGGATTTCAACTGTTTCAAGGACTTCAGCAGTTAGAAGGATTTAACAGTTTCAAGGACTTCAACAGTTTCAAGGTTTCAACAGTTTCAAGGACTTCAACAGTTTCAAGGACTTCAACAGTTTCAAGGACTTCAGCAGTTTCAAGGTTTCAACAGTTTCAAGGACTTCAGCAGTTTCAAGGATTTAACAGTTTCAAGGACTTCAACAGTTTCAATGTTTCAACAGTTTCAATGTTTCAACAGTTTCAAGGATTTCAGTGTAATCATGCAACTTAATAGGGGTTTTTCCATGTAAACCAGTATAATGCAACTTAATAGGGATTTTTCCATGTAAACCAGTATAATGCAACTTAATAGGGTTTTTTACATGTAAACCAGTATAATGCAACTTAATAGGGTTTTTTACATGTAAACCAGTATAATGCAACTTAATAGGGATTTTTACATGTAAACCAGTATAATGCAACTTAATAGGGATTTTTACATGTAAACCAGTATAATGCAACTTAATAGGGTTTTTTACATGTAAACCAGTATAATGCAACTTAATAGGGTTTTTTACATGTAAACCAGTATAATGCAACTTAATAGGGTTTTTTACATGTAAACCAGTATAATGCAACTTAATAGGGTTTTTTACATGTAAACCAGTATAATGCAACTTAATAGGGTTTTTTACATGTAAACCAGTATAATGCAACAGTTTCAAGGATTCAACAGTTTCAAGGACTTCAACAGTTTCAAGGATTTCAACTGTTTCAAGGACTTCAGCAGTTAGAAGGATTTAACAGTTTCAAGGACTTCAACAGTTTCAAGGTTTCAACAGTTTCAAGGACTTCAACAGTTTCAAGGACTTCAACAGTTTCAAGGACTTCAGCAGTTTCAAGGTTTCAACAGTTTCAAGGACTTCAGCAGTTTCAAGGATTTAACAGTTTCAAGGACTTCAACAGTTTCAATGTTTCAACAGT
The DNA here is from genome assembly GCA_021464625.1 of Proterorhinus semilunaris. Lineage (NCBI taxonomy): Eukaryota > Metazoa > Chordata > Actinopteri > Gobiiformes > Gobiidae > Proterorhinus > Proterorhinus semilunaris. The sequence goes on along the minus strand of CM038358.1, from coordinate 30,754,087 downwards.
TTCAATGTTTCAACAGTTTCAAATATCTATCAAGTATTTTAACAGTTTCAAGGCCTTTTCAAGGATTTCAAGGATTTTTCAGCTAAATTCCACATTAGATCTGTTCCGCAGTCAATCGCAATGGCTTCAGCCATTGCAAGTTTCTAGTTTAATCACTGTTGTTTGTTGAGCTACAGAAGAAGTGTGACGACAACTGATGAAGTGAGCCACTAACTGGCCAATAACGCTGAATAAGCCCCGCCCCCGGAGTGTGCAGTGGGCGGGGCATGACTCTCGTGAATTGATAATCATTTAAAAACAAGAGCGAGAAAGAAAGAAAGCCGGTTGTTGCTGAAAAACGTCAAGCTGCTGCAAAAGATGGACCTCATTTCAAGTTTCAGCTTTTCACGAGGAGACGCATTCGGCGAGCCCGTGCCAATGCATGGCTTTCAGTCATGATGTTGTTATGGCGGCCATTTTGAATACCGAAGTAGAATTATGCAGTACTACAACCTGTAACAATATCTCTACTCAGGATGAAAATGAAAGACAACTGACTGACAGAGGTATTTGTATGTCCTCGTAATCATTGCTCAAGAAGATAACAGTAAAAACAGAAGAAACCAGTGAGTCAGTGTTAAGACGTTAGCATGCTACCGGTTAGCATTTAACTTCAACAGCTCAGCTCCGACCTCTCCAAGGGAAAGTCCTGAACCACAAACATCTCTCCTTGGATTCAACATGTGACAGAGGTCAGAGCTGAGCTGTTACTGTCGTATTTCCTCAGTGTTCATAGATGTGAGACACACGCGTGTTTATCGTGTTGAAGCCATTGACAGTTGCTAACCGGTAGCATGCTAACGTCTTGAGCAGCTTAAACACTGACTCAGACTGAGACTCTATGGACATGACAAACTGTAAAAATCCCAGAGAAAGGTTTTCGGTTTCCTTTTTGACGAGTTAAGTCTAGAAGCAGCTCTTTAGTAAATCCTGCTGTAGCTCGACAGACGGCGCTGCTACGTCACGTTAGCCGAGTCTCTGGGGCCGTGGTTTTACTGTGATCTCCTTGAGCAATGATTACGAGCACATACAAATGCCTCTGTCAATCAGTCGTCTTTCATTTTCGTCCCGAGTAGAGCTATCGTTACACGTTGTAGTGCTGCATAATCCTACTTCGGTATTCAAAATGGCCACCGGAACCATGCGTGACGTCATTGGAAACGCGTGGATACTCTAAAAACGTCGTCCCCAGCCAATACTTATCGCTCTATAAATGTCTCGTCTGGCCGTTCCCCCGCGCTGTAACGGCACAGAATGATGTCTCCGCGGATTGTCACGTCGAACCAAACGGTTTGAATCTGTTCGATCTTTAACGACTCCAGATGTTCGCGCTCGCTCTCCCGTTCACAAAAAAGCTCAACACGTTTCAGACAAAGCGCAGTCGGGGGAAACAAGTGGGTTTTTTTTCCGATGAAACCCAGAAGTCTTATTTTCATCTCGTCATCAGTCTTTGTTCGTCCCACATCGATCGTCTGGATTCTCTCCCGGGACGGCGGGTCGTAATTGCTCTGATTGTGATTCGCTGATTGTTTGTCGATGGTCCGGTTTTTCTCGCCGCAGAACGCCGGTGCGTCCGGGACACGCAGCCGCAGAGGGAGCCTGCGTGGATATATCGAGGCAGGAGAATATCGCGATAAACGATATTATTGACTCTGGAGATACTTGATACTGTCGACTCTAAAGCGTAAAAATGACGGTAAACCTTTGCTCTAAAAGTGCATAATCATATCCTTAAAATAAGATATGATTTACAAAGAAAAACTACAGGGGAATTGCTAATCAATGTACAGATGATCAATATTGAGAAAAAAAAATAGTTTATCTGACATTTATCGGTATCTAACGATAAGTTGATACAGTAATTGTCGTGTCAGCCTTACTCAGGGTGTCCAAATATTCAACTGGATGCCTTTAAGAGCAGTTTTATGGCAAGGCAAGTTTATTTGTAGAGCACAATTCATACACAAGGCAATTCAAAGTGCTTCACAGTTGCATAAAATTACAAGAAAACAGATAAAATCAATCAATAAAACATCAACATAAAAGTTAATCAATTACAGTAAAAGGCAAGAGTGCAGATAAAATACTTTCAGTTTTCATCTGCTCGGGTAAAAAGAGCCGTTTTTAGCCTGGATTTGAACATTGTCAGAGTTGAGGCCTGTCTCACATCCTCATGAAGACTGTTCCAGATTTTAGCTTTAGCCTCAGCGTGTTTAGTCCTGACTCTGGGAACCACCAGGAGACCCCTCCCTGAAGTTCTCAGGGCCCGAGATGGTTCATACGGCTCTAACATGTCAGAGATGGACTTTGGTGCTAAACCATGAAAAGAGCTGCTTTAAATTCTATTCAGAGACCGGAGCACTGGACTAATATGGTTGTTTCTCCTGGTTCTTGTTAGGACTCGAGAAACTGTGTCTCACGTCATTATTTAGACTGGGAACAGGGCGACCCAGGTGGCCGCCTAGGGCTTTTCATGAAGCACGTGTTCTGATTTTTTTAGTTTATTGAATTGATAAACATATTATAATATAACAGTGATAATCATAATAAAATAGGCCAAAATAAAACTAGCCAAAGTGTGTCCAAAAGGGCTAGGGCTAGGGACTTGGAAGCTTAATGCAGATAATAATAATAATAATAATAATAATGCCTTATATTTGTATTGCACTTTACAATCCTGTATTACCAAGTTTCTCAAAGCGCTACACTGTCGTCATTATTCATACTCAGTGGTGGTAAACTACTGTTGTAGCCACAGCTGCCCTGGGGTAGACTGACAGAAGCGAGGCCTCCAGTCTGTGCCATCGGCCCCTCCGACCACCAACTACTCACTCACTACATTCACCCCAGGCTTCCCGGTGTTACCACACGGTCTCCCATCCAAGTCCCGCCCAGGCCCTTCCCGCTTAGCTTCAGAGATCTGACGGGGCAGAGCAAAGGCGGGACGGCCTCACACCAGCTGTGCCTCTGAGAAAAATGTGAGTTTTCGTGGCTATAATTATAGGGAATAATTACATTTGCAGTAAAAAGTACCATCTCAGGCCATGTGTGGAGGCTCGAGGGCCGCACTTTGGGAACCACTGCTTTGACTAATCAAACAATTTACTAAATAATGTCGAAAATAATCTGTATCTTTTGTGTTTGAACATAAACAAACCCGACGTTCCTTTGGTTTGAAACGGACCAGAGTGTCTCTGATGGGACAGTCGGGACAGGGAACGTCTTTGTCTGACCTGCCGTGTTGTGTGAAATGTGACACAAATACGATTCCTCAAATCTGAAATAAACGGGGAGTTCAGTGTCAGGAAGGGCGTCCGACACAACCTCCACGTTTAAAAAGACAGAGATCATTTTAGAGTTTATTTAAATCCAGAAATAAACCAAATAAATGACTTTCCCTCTACATAACGTTTAACCCTTTGTCGTCCCGCTCCGCAGTCTGGACTAATCCAGCGGCAAACTAATCCGTAATCCGCCCTGGACTGAACAACCCCGGATACGAGCCTGTCCTACAACCTGCTTTAGATCGCCTCCTTTTGTATGTCGAAGTATAAGAAGTATAAGTCGCACCAGCCAAAGAATGCATAGAGTGAAAACCGTATATATATGGGGATTATGGCGTCATCTCGGTCGCCCTTCCTGCTACACGTGGATACCAAACAGGTCAGTATTTGTGAATGAATACGTGGGGGGAAAGACCAGGGGGCGCCGCCATTTCCTCCAAAGCAATTCTCGACCAGATAGGCCTCACAAAGGGTTGGTCTGACAAAGAAACTAAGACGGTAATGGAGAAAACAAGCTGAAAATCTCCACAGTGAAGCGTTGCTAATGCATTCTCCAGTGTTTCTGCATATTACGGTAACACAGGCTAATGGCTACTCATGATAAAAGCTGTCCTTCCATCGATCCATGGGCTGCGAGCGATGTTTCATGTAAAGAGGATTACTCCGCTTTGAAAATGCTGAAAGCGAATCAAACTTTAGTCGAGAATAACCGGATTGATAAAGCATTCTACAAAAATGTAAATAAGGACCGGGTTTTATTAAAGATGGCTCTTTTAATAAGACAGACGGTCTCCTGGTGGGGAATGTGATGTCGTAGGCAGCTTGCATGGATTTACCCGTCAGTATGGAGAGCTCGCTGACTGACTCTTTCTCCAGGACGGGTGTGGCATTGTCCCAGTTCAGGATGTGGTTCTCCCCAGGCAATGAGCCGACAATTATGGCTGATTTGAGATGTTCTTGCGGTGCTTGTTTGTCTATTGGCAAACATTAGCGATGGGATTTACGGCTCTTCACTGGGAGTCCAGTCTTTGGGATCCGTTGGTTTCAAAGAGCCGATCAAAAGACTGACTCTTCTTAATGAAACATTTTAATAACGGCAGCCAGATAACTCACGCGATCGATAAAAGGCACTTTTCTTTTATTTCAATCATCGAAGAATACAACGGGACGGATATTTACGCTTTGTGAATAAAATCTTGCGCCACACCTAGTAGAAAGGGGCTGCAAGTGTCTGACAAATCATTTTAGTGCATTTAGCTTTAATTAATATCCAGTAACAACGTGTCCTATCACGATTACGCGCACGATACTCAGACCTATATTTCACGGACAGCGGGTGAACATGGGCCTGTAGATCATTGTCTTTGGCCCACAAAAACACAGAGAGCTTGTCATTGGTCATCTTGAAGCTCTTTCACTAGAACCTAAAAATCATATTTAGTCCATTACATCAGCGGCCTGTTACCATCTAAAGGACATTGCTCAAATAAAAAAAGCATAGTGTCTAAACCAGACTTGGAGACACTCATCCATGCATTTGTCTCCAGCAGGTTAGACGACTGTAACGGCTGCTCACTGGCCTTTCTAAACGAGCTGTTAGACAGCTGCAGAACATCCAGAACGCTGCTGCTCGAGTCCTGACAAGAACCAGGAAATACCACCATATTAGTCCAGTGCTCCGGTCTCTGCACTGGCTTCCTGTCGCTCAGAGAATAGAATTTAAAACAGCTCTGCTTGTGTACAAGTCTTTTCATGGTTTAGCACCAAAGTCCATCTCTGACATGTTAGAGCCGTATGAACCATCTCGGGCCCTGAGAACTTCAGGGAGGGGTCTCCTGGTGGTTCCCAGAGTCAGGACTAAACACGGTGAGGCTGCGTTTCAGTTTCATGCAGCTAAAATCTGGAACAGTCTTCATGAGGATGTGAGACAGGCCTCGACTCTGACAATGTTTAAGTCCAGGCTGAAAGGACACTTATTTACTGCTGCCTATGGTAATTTATTGTATTTTAACACATTTAAATTTGAATGTATGTATTTTTATGAGTTGTATCAATTGATTTGTTTTATAGTGTTTTTTTACTGTGTTTTCGGGCCTTGTGCAAAAAGCTTTCACTTGAGTCGCCTGCTCCGTCATTGGTTCAGACTCGTTCGGGGGAGTTCTGGGTGAAATTGACTAAACAAAAAGATCCGGCTCTTTTCACATTTGAGATCTTGTTCACCTTAAAGAGCCGTTCAAAAGAGCCACTCGGTCATGAACATCACATCACGACGCCACACCCTGAACTGGGACAACGCCAAAGTAACAAATATCACCGCCGGATCAGAGAGGCCTTGGAGATCCGGAAGCATCAACATCTATGAACCGGGACGATGGAGCATACACCTTATCAGCCAGTAGGGGGCGCAAAGCTCTCCGCACCGACTGGTCCATCCATGTAATCTCCTTTGGTGGGTTTAACTCCACTTGCATCCGGACTCCCTGAACCACTCTTTCACGGTCTGAGCTCACCCTGGCACAGGGCACAGTCTGATCATCGGGCACAGTCGTAAAAAAGTTTAAAAGCCGCCGCTCATTGGCCGTAACTCGATTTGGATTTGGGTTCTAACCCTCAAACATTATTAGTCCAACGCGGCGGATGGTATCTCTATAAAAGCCCCGTTACAAGCGGGAAGAGGCCGCGATGGGAGCGAGATACCGACGCAGAGGAGCCTAAATATGATTTCCTTATTGTAAGTGATGGAGGGGAGAGACGGCGAGAGCAGAGAGCGGCGGGGGAGATAAGGCTAATGCAGGACGAAGCAAAGCGAGGCGCCGGAGGAGGGGAAGATGTAGAAGTTCAGGGGTCTCCAACCTTCTCCCCCTCGCCTTACTCTGGTGAAATGTAAACATCTGCCTACACCTCCAGGAGTTACCTGAGCACACACTACCGGACAAAACACGCTCTCGGTCGAAATGAGGCTGGAAAAAGTGATAATGTCGCGCTGTTTGGCGTGGTCTCCGCCGCCATTAGCTAGTTGCTTGCGCTAGGCTAGTCTCAGGCTAGCGCATGTCTATGGTATCAGTTAGCCTGCATAAAAACAGTCTGACCGACTCCACAGTGCACCTGAGGCAAATCACTTGTGACGCCAGACTAACCATATAAATGTCTGTGTGAACAGTCTCTGTCTAATGACGTGAGACAAACTTAAACTCTGACTGTGTTTAAAGGGACTATACGGATTTTACATTTTTTTAAATTTAGTATTTTCCTCCCCCTACTTGTTCCAGCCATGTCCTAATGTGCAGAATGAGCCCAGACCGGTTCAAAACTCTAAAATCCTGAAAGGGTTTAGTTCAGGTCAGAATTGCCGTGATGCACGAGCTTAATAGAGAAGCTGCAGTTGCACGTTGGACCTGAGGTGGCAGTAGCGAGTATACAAATAACCAACTTGCGTCTGGTCCCTTTAAGTCCAGGCTGAAAATGTTTACCGGTGCCTACACGGCCATGGGAAGTATTTTGATTTCATTATGTGGGTTCGTCCATCGTTTTTTACTTCCGTTTTCATCGTTTATGTCTCTGATGGTGTTTTGTGTGATTTGTGCACTTGTGTGTTTTGTGTGATTTGTGCGTTTGTGTGTTTCGCTGTCGCTGTGAGGCACGTGGAGTCTTTGACGTGACGTCTGCTGTACAAATAAACCGAGCCTCACGTCTAATCAGCACACAATTATAAACAAATATGAACAAGACCGTAACCACAAAAATGTGAAAATGGAGCCAAGACTGAACTTGAATCAAAGCCGGACTAAGTCGAGCCCAAATCGGTAGAAACCCGGGACAAGGTTGGAACCCGAGGGCTGCAGCCGACGATTGTTATGAGGATCCAGGATGAAATCTGAACTGTACCGGGGACTATATTGAAATCAGGGACAACACAAGCCTGGACAAAGACTCTTTGTCCTGAACCTACAGCAGCAAAACACACACACGCACACACACACACACACACACACACATACGTGGTTTTATGGTTTATGTTGACCTTTTGGAAAAACCAACCCTGGTGTGGTTTAAGAGGACTATGGTTTCCCAAGGTCCTAGAGAGATAAGCTCTGGATAGACTAACTGTAAAAAATCTGAAAAAAATTTAGGTCTATTTAACATCCTTGTATCAGCTACGGTTGTCTATACACAGCCACCGACCAGAAGGT